>OY997596.1:4959187-5559187 GCA_963921825.1 Erodium maritimum
TTCATGTCCCTCCTCAACTACATCGGACTCACCATCGTCGGCTACACTGCGATTTGTTTGGGGATTTTCACCCTTTCCCCATTTTTGGCTCTCATCGTCGTCTCCATCCCGAAAATTTCTCCGGCGAGGTGGGTCAGCCTCGGACAGAGCGGAACCCAGAATAGTTGGACCCTGTTCTTCAATACCCTCGGCTTCTCCGTCCCTCGAATCCAAGCCGGCGTCGACCTCGGTAAAGAAGAGAGAAGATGGGGTATAAGGTTAGGGGTGATGGTGGTGTGCGGCTAAGGTTGGGGGTGATGGTGGAGGACATGAAATATGAGGAAAGTAGAAGCAGTTAAAGGGTTATAGGGTTTGAGGTTATTTTCGGAATTTTTTGAAAAGGTAGGGTCATGTGCAAAGCACATGACTATTTTCCATCCAAAATGGATGGAAAATTAACGGCAGGTACTAAAGTGACGGGAAATGCCATTTTAGGGTATTGAGGTGCCACGAAAAATAGTTAGGGTATTGAGGTGAAATAAGACGATAGTTAGGGTATTGAGGTGGAATTTACCCTTTTTATTTCTCTAACTCAGTTTGCAACCTTTAACTTCAATGAATGTATATTTTTTGATTCAATTTGTTTATCTATATTATCATCTTAATCTTTTATGTTTTTTCAAATCTTGACTATTATTTTGTTCTAATTTTTCATAAAATTTATGTGAAAGTACCACTAAATCCTTTTTTTCTCAATAATTTCAGTTTATTTATATATTCACCTCCGTCTCCAAACAAACGTTCTAGTATAATTCGAATATTTGAATTTTTATTAAATAGTATTAGTATATATGTCACGCCCCAATTTCAGTAAACCGAACTCGGGACGCGAACGTTTAGAATAAGAAAAGACTTTGAAAACATTTCCATTAAAACAATTTACAATCCCAGTTTAGTTCAACAAAAGGATAATTACAATTCAAATAAAACGTCCCACAAGCGGACAAAAAAAGGCGAGGTATCCGTCGCTAGACCAAAAGTAAACACCCGGACTCCGCTCCTAGCTCCACAAGTTTCGAGAGCTCACCTAGTCCGTCCCACGAACAGTACCTGTAGGAAAAGCAGCTAGGGGTGAGCGTTCGCTCACCACCACGGATAACAGACTGACTACGGCATAATTAACAGACAATGCTGGTAACACCAACAACGAACTTAACCCCGGGGATCACTGTCCCCAACCCTAGTACTATAACTGACAAACACCCACGGTGACCTTCCTTGAACGACTCAACACTCAAACACGTAAGTAGACACGACACAACGATCACGACCTCTTCCAAGGACTCAAAGGAACTACGCAAAACCAAACAAGATCACAAAGGATCGCACACCAAACAAGATCCCAAAGGATCGCAAACCAGCTGCTCAGTAACCTCCCTCACTCATGCGCTTTGCCGAACCACTCAGGCCAGGCGGTCGACCTGTCTCACTCGCGCACTTTGCCGAACCACTCAGGCCAGGCGGTCGACCTGTCTCACTTACCTCTCTCACTCACGCACTTCGCCGAACCACTCAGGCCAGGCGGTCGACCTGTCTCAGTAACCTCTCTTACTCACGCACTTTGCCGAACCACTCAGGCCAGGCGGTCGACCTGTCTCACTCACCTCTCTCACTCAGGCACCCACAGTCACAGTCACCATCACAAACACAAGCAAGTTCGACAACACAGGCACTCAAGGCCACTCAAAACACCTCAACAATCAGGACTCGGGTTCAACAACCCCACGGGCACTCACTGCCCCTCAAGACACACCAACGATCAAGACTCGGGTTCAACGACCCCACGACACCCAGACTCGACAATAAACAACACGGGCTCTCATGGCCACCCAAGACTCAACAATAAACAATACGGGCTCTCAAGGCCACCCAAACTCAACAACAATTAACACGGGCTCTCAAGGCCACCCAAACTCAACAACAATTAACACGGGCTCTCAAGGCCACCCAAACTCAACAACAATTAACACACAACAACCTCCGGCATAAACGATGCCTCCAACAGTCCTAAGATCGCTAGTTTCACAAACAACCTCCGGGCATGGTCATATGCCTCCAGTACTCCTAATGTCAAAAAGTTCGCAATCAACCTCCGGGCATTGTCGTATGCCTCCAGTAAAACAATTAACGCTAAGTTCTCTGTTCCTACGACACTACTAAGTGTCACATGCTTTTCTCTTAAACGCTACGATCCCACATCACCTTTCTAATAATTCCTAAGTTCCCGTAACATGCTTTTCTAATAATTGCTACGTTCCCGTATCATGCTTTTCTAACATTCGATAAACCTAATTAACCCACGACACCCCGGTGTCACATGCAATTCTACTTTAACTTTCCCTAGTCATGGCCGAGATCCGGCTACTTTTCCCTACCTCAACTGAAGAGCAACCGCTACGCTTCCTAGCTGCTGACGTTCTGGCTCGCTACCTCCGGGCTTCACTTCGATCGAAGCCGGACGCTAAAGAGAACACAAAAGCCATAGATTAATAACGGTTCCACCGCTAAATTAAAGGTTACGATTAAACCAGTCTAGACCCGACAATTGTCCTTTAAACTCGAGCGGGCTAAAAGCGGGGTCACGGCGAATCGGGTTTGAGTACCCGAGCACCGAAACCGGTGCATGCGAGGCACGGTCCCAATGCACGAATCCCGAGGTCCGATTTAGCGGTCCGCTTTTGTTCCTTTTTAACCCAAAAAGCAGTCCATTTTACCCAGAAATCCCGATTCGTTCAACTGCTCGAAATCCGTTTTAAATCCGTTGATTTTACTTCCCTTTTTATTTCCAAATCTGGTTTTATTTTAAAACTCTTTTCGAATTAGGTCATTTTCCAATTTAAATCCCCTTTTTAAACAAACCGATTTTTCGATTTAGGGTTCCTTTCCCTTCACCTTCAGAAGTTCGATTTTCCAGCCAAAACCGATCTCAAACCCTAACTGTTTCAAAACACTTCATTTTCCCTTTTACAAAAGACAACCCTTACTTTTCTGATTCAACCACAATAGTTCCAAATTTATACCTTTGTTTTTGTACTAACAGATTCAAATCCCCTAAAACCAAAAGAACGAACAACCTTTAAAATCAACTCGTTTTATTATTTTCTCCTTTGTTACACCAGAATCAGATCAAGAGCATTTTCAACAAAATCATTAAGAATGAACACTTGCTAGTAACAGAAGGAAGGGAAAGGGGCTCGGGTTTCGAGTCCGGCCGGCCAACCTCACGGTTAGGGCTCACCGTAGGGGAGATAAGGGCGGCGGGGCACGGCGGAGCACGGCGGAGCTCGGTGGCGGTGCACGGCGGCCGGCTCGGGACGAAGGCGGGAGGAGCTCGGGCGTGAGGATGTCGGCGAGCTCGGCTGAATCGCCGATTGCGGATCTCACGGAGGGCGACGATTCCGGGACGGAGGAGGGGCGGCGGCTTGGCGGTGGCGTGGTTGGACGGATCTGGTGAGGGAAACGGAGACGGGGGACGACAGCCGGCGGCGGTGGCTTGCTCGGGCGCGTGCGGTGGTTGGGTCTCGGACGGAGAGGAGGAGAGGGAGGTGGGTGACGGAGGTTGGAGACGGGGTCGTGGCCGGAACGGTGAGGAGATGAGAGGGAGATGGTGGCCGGAGACGGCCGAGCTCGGGCTCGGGACGGCCGGTGGAGGGACGTGGTGGCTGGACGGAGAGGGAAGGCAAGGGAGAGGGTCGTAACTGGGGAGAGGTCGCCGGTGCTGGAGGGAGGTCGCCGGAGCTGGATCGGTTCGGGAGAGGAGATGAACGAAGAAGACGGCGTGGATCGAAGAAGAGAGGGAATGGGTATTAGGGTTTCAGAACCCTAATGCCCCCTTATATAGGTTTCAGACTTGGGCCGGGTCGGTGGTTTGGGCCGGGTCTGCTGGTCGGGTCCGGTCCGACCCTTTTTTTTTTTGAAGCGGGTTTTACAATATATTTATGAAAATACAATTTAAATCTTAATGTTTTTTGATATAACATAAGTCCTTAATAGTTTAAGTTATAGCATAGTTTTTTTTATCATGACCAAATAGAAAGTATAAATCAAATTACACAAAATAAAATGAAAATGAAAATTAAAACATTAAAAGAATCGCTAAGATAAATTTTCCAAAAAAATAGTCACTCAAGAGAGGTTTAGATATGTTTATAAAATAATTATTTTTATTAATACAAGTACATTGATTCACATGATAAAATTTATTATATATCTCAGTTAAGTATATCCTTATTGGTTAACAAACTTTTAGAATACCTTCTCACTCTAAAATAAACAAAAAATCTCATAAACAAACCTTTGCTTAAGGCCCCGAAAATGATTGAGCCGGCCCTGTTTCCACACATGAAGTCTTGATGTTTCCATGCATCGAATGATCATTCCATGACATTATAGACCTTATAAACTATAAGAGTAGGAGGATACTTTTTTAGCAGGTGTGTCATGCTCAATATCGTTAGGTAGAACATCATATTTTATTGTCGTGTCTTGAAGTATGTCTTGGTAAATTTCTCTAGTTTATCTATGTGTGTCAGCGCCACACGCATTGGTAAACGTTGAGCCACAACGTGTGTCCGCAACACAAGCATTGGTGTGCTTTCAGCTTCTTATTGGGCTTTGGACTTGTCAAAGCCAGAAACAATCAATAGTGCAATTTTCTTTGTTTTGTCGACCATTTATGAAATTCGACAAAAATCAAATGATCACTTCATGCAAGAACAAAATATCCTCATTTAGAATATCTTTTAATTTTAAATGAATAGTTTTCTAATCACTGAAAACACGTTCGATTCCTATACTACTAGTACATGTTCTACATTTCCTATCGAGTCATATGAGTCTTAAAAATTCCACAAGAATCCTCGGATTTGATCGTCATTACGTGTTTCCAAAAAAAACATGATCAATCACTTGTTACAAACAAGGTTTTCTTTAGGAAAATTAAACCTTTCTTTTCCAAATTGTTTCCTCCTTGAGTTCTTGGAAAAATTGATTCGGAATTTAATGTCAAATTTTTTTCCCTTTTTAAATCCAATTTGTAAAAGAAATTTCTATTTCCTTAAACCCAAATTCGAGATATAATTTAATTTTCCCATGAATAATTAGAAAATAAATTTTTATCTCAACCGGTAGGACAACTGTGCACCGACACGTGCACTGGGCCGACTCACGCACGACCTAGTTTGTTGCCCGACCACCACGCCAACTGGGTTTGTTGCTCGACTCGTCCAGTGACCCTATCTGCTGACATGTAAGCTTCTATTTGTGTGTTGAATTTTTTTATATATCCTTTTATCTCCAAAACCAGATTCTAAATTTTAGAAATAGTTCCTTATTTTGATTTCTTAAAATTGGTCTTAGGTTCCTTATAGATTGAAACAAATTTGAAAAAAAAACAAATTTCTAGATATCGTTTTTTACATATAAATCAAGATTCAAAGAAATTGGTTTTGAAAAATTTTGGTTGGAATATATTTTAAAAACGATTTGATTAGAATCGTTTATGAGTTCATAACCCTTAAATTTCGAGTTTAAATTGTTTAGATGCTGGAAATAGATTGAACATGTTTTTCCTTGTATGCTAAAACGTCTTTAGATTGTTCGATATTGTTAGTGCACATGAGAACAAATCTACTAGAAACCCTTCTTATCCTAAAAACCGTGTATACCCATCTTAACCACACACACCTAAGATCCAACATTCATCATGATGCCACGTCATCACCCCAATCCCACCCAAAATACAAGTCACTTTCATCATTTCTCATTCAAACAAGGGTATAATTGTAATATCATGGTGCCATGTGAACAAATGTCCATTTTTTCTTGACCAATTCACTAATTTAATAATTCCCGATTCATTTTAACTCCGATTAGCTTCAAACTTGTCTCAATATTTTTATTTTTTCAAGATCTATCAAGTAGCATATTGGATATATTTTGAAGCATGAAAATAAAAAGTGGTATCGGGGTGATAAAAATAATGTTGAGTATTGATAAATCTTCACTAATAAATTTTTATATCGGGTTGATCAAATTAGTGCTAAAATGTTGATAAAAACATGTACTAGGGTGATAAAAAAACAAGTGATGAGGTGATAAAAATCATGCTCAATTTTGATAATAAGATTTTAGTGTTGATAAAACTAGTGCTTAGTGTTGATAAAACATAAGTAATTTAGTGATAAACCTAATGTTTAGTGTTGATAAAACTAGTGTTCAGTGTTCATAAAAAAATTTGGGCTTCAAAATATATCCATCACTGGTATTGATAGAAAGCCCTTGAAATAACATAAATATTGGCGCAAGTTTGAAGGCAATAAGAGTTCAAATGAAAAAAATGATTAAATTAGTGAATTGGTAAAAAAAAGTAATATGATAGTATTACTAAAAAGCCCCTACCACTTATCAAAAAGTGTTGTGTTTTTGCAGTCAACAACTTAATTGCATCATTCGTTTATGAAATGGATGACTTGGATGAATTCTCACAATTTTTAGACTAATGGTGAGTTTCTATTTGATTTCTTCTCAAGTGCACACAAATAACATAAGAATTAATAAGAACTAATTAAATAGAAACAAATAAATTAATTACTATAGGAAATAGGAGTATCATTAGGATGGAAAGTCAAGGGCTAGTCATCCAATTTCCTTAAGACATTTTACTACCCTGCATAGGCAGAGGCTTCCTAATATACAATGGTTTCGTAAGAGAACCTAAAAACGAGAGAGAAAGTCATCGAACATAAGAGACAAAGAGATCCCAAGTAGAGAGAAAATAAATGAATTCCAGATGTGTTAAAATAGGCGAAGGAGGCAAGAATACATAGCCTTTTTGGAAGGGAAAAGAGGGAAATTTGTGGTGTAACGAATTCAACGATTTCCTCACATAATTGATTGTCAACCAATTCTATTATATCTTCGTTTGCTTAGTCTTTTACAAATTTTAAACTACGTTCAAAGTTTAAGTAACATGTTTTCTCCATATTCTTCTTCAAAAATTTATCCTCTACATATTTTCATAACATGTATCTGTACGTCTCATTTTTGAATGCGTACTTATGCTCTCAGAAAAACATTACTATATTGTACCACATTTCAAACGATTTATAGTACTTCATTCATTTTTTTCTTCATGTTTTTGGTTTATTTTCTTTCACTAGAAAGTCTAGACCTTATTGAAATAGGTCTTGTTGAAACAGACAATCCATTACAACCTATCAAAATGGTCGATTCCATAAAAAGTCTCCACCAGCAATCTTATGTTCGAACCACAACCCTTCTCAATATATATAGACGAGAAGTTTTATGTTGTCTCAAACTCGAATAGAAGTAGTCAATACAAGACGAACGGGACTCTAAGAGCATCCATAATGGTAGCATTAGTCTAGCTCTATCAATTTGCGTTGGAGGAGCGAGAAACGATTGCCACATAGGAAAGAAAAACCACTTTTTTCGTAATGCTTCGCTTTTTGCTTACAATTGAGCTACATTCATTACTTTTATTATTAATTTATTCTATTACTTTTATTGTATTATTTTATTTTATTTTTTTATGTGGACTAGTTTTAACTTAATTAATGTCTAATTTCGAATTTAGAAAAAATGTTCAACCAAACTTATCGCTTACAAGGCGAATGTCGTCCTCCTCCTACCACTTCGTCCTATTTGCGTTCCCCTGAGGTGCCTTTGTTTTGGACTTCACGGGACTATTTATTTCTCCATCTTGAAGCCTCGTTGTAGTTTGGGTACACCCGACAAAAGTCTCAGATTAGGATGAAGCATTTGACAAATTTGTCACCGGACTATGTGGGGGTGGTGTTGTGAACCCGGGAAAAAGAATATGGGGTTTGAAATGAGAAGATGACTTTGAGAATATTGGGAAAAGTTTATTGGTAGTTGGAACCTATTCTGAGATTGTTGGTGGAAGGGATCTTCATTGTTGAAGAAAGAATTTGTGGTGAATGGGAAACAATCCATAGAAAATAAATGTTGGACAACAAAACTAATAGAGAATGAAGATGAAAGGAATGATGGAGAAATGAATAGTGAAATGTCCTATTTATAGATAAAAAAATTTTAAAGTCCTAAACCGAAGTGGTGTCATTGCATTTGAAGCCATTGGAAAAGTGGAGAAACAAGAGAAATAGAAGCACCCAAAGGATGAGTAAATATCGAGAAAAATGGCATATTTATAAACAAAAGTAAGGAAAAAAAATTCTGATTTACTGAATTAAAAATTAAAAAACAAATAAGTACAACGACTAGTAATAAATATGCTCAAAACACCATTAATTTTGATTTTTCCAAAAAAAATCAACATAACGGCTAGTACACATGGCAACTTCTTAGCCATGCCATGTGCACCATACTATACATGTTAAACATTATTTAATACTATTTTCGAATAAAAAAAAGGATCAGACCTTATCGCTACCGGCCCATAGGGCGGTAACGGGACCAGGACAATACCCTATTGTTGGTATCTACACAGGAGCGGATTTAGGGGGTTTAGGGTATGTCGTGTCATACCCTTCCCCGGGAAAGTTACATAAAGTCGTAGAGCTTTCAATTACCTTCGATTTGATGTCTTACGGGCCTAAATCAGAGTTTGTATGAAAAAGTTATGATCATTTTAAGATTTGTCTTAGACGTAATTTGCACGTGGTTTGCACCTGATTTACACTTGAGTGTATGGTTCATTTATTTTGCTATCACATTTAGCAATGATTAATGACATACCCTAAATTATATTTCTGGATCCGCCCACGCGTCTAGGTTGTAAACAACGAACACGGACCCACTCCGCGACTGCTCCAATTCCCTTCCCTGATCAGTCAAAGCTACGCTGATCATCGTCGAGTCGTCCGCCACCGATCGGAGCGTACATTGCTGCAACACGCGACAACCCAAATCAAGTTTGTATACAACTGTTTGATTGATTGATTGATTTATATTTACCTGGTAAAGGGATGTGCCATTTCCGAATATGAAGTTGATGAAGCCTTGGATGAAGCACTCTCGGAAGTAATGCCTCCCCATGTCGTCGTGGAGGGTATCTTTCCCTCCGTAGAATCCGTGTACGTAGAAGGCTGCTTGGTCACCGAAGATCCTCAGTGCCAGTGCTTGTCCTCCTACGAAACCCGGGGGTGGTCGTGGAGCTACTTTCTTCAATGACAATTAAAACAGAGCATTGTTAAGAAACATACGAAGTAAGGCATTTTGATCCGTAAAGGAATCAAAACACACAAAAACAAAAATCCAAAACAGATCTTTAACCGAGAAGAAGTTGGGACTAGAAAACAACAAAGCCAAAGCAAGCCCGAAAAAAAACATGAAAACAGAGCACCAAAAAACTCACAAGGCCTTAAGTGAAATGAAGTTTGTTCTTATTCCAAAGATGATTACCTAAAAGATGAGGTTGAAGGCTGTGAAATTGGGTGTGTATATGAAGATAAAAGTGATGTACACGACTCCTCAAGTGGAATTCGCGGTATCATTCCAAACTATGGCTGTGTTGAGATAACACTGGCCTTGGAATATTAGGTTGCTCTTCAATGTTGTCACCTTTACCTTCTCCCTACAACACAAATAAATATGAGCGTTCTTTTGCTAACATAAGAGTTGAGACGCTCAACCGCCATCTGTAAGCTGCTGAAGTTGCCACAACCATTAGAGTAAACCGTGAGAACGAGACTGACATTGTAGTCCAGTACAATCTTCTGGTATCTAGATTGCATCTTAGACTCAAATTCTTTCTTGTCACATTCGGTTTTGGGCTCCGATGTTTGCCTTGCAGTATGAGTAAGGAAGGAGAGCAAGTTAAACAGAGGCGGATTTAGCGGAGGTATATGGTATGCCATGTCATACCCTTGTCCAAAAAAGTTACATAGATTCGTTGTGTTTTAAATTACCTTTGATTTGATATCTTAACGGGCCTAAATCGGAGTTCGTATGAAAATGTTATGGTCATTTTAACATTTTCCTTGTATGTAGTTTGCATGTGGTTTGCTTGTAATTTAAATGTGATTGTGGTTTCCATTTATTTTTCTATGGAATACCCTAAAATATCTAATTGGATCCGTCCGTGAAGTCAAAGACGATGTTGATGCTGTGGAAAAGTGAAGAGCCGAATGGTGAAGAGAGAGGGATGGCGTAAAGAGGGACAAGAACAAACAAAATGGTTATGGCGGAAGCCAAAAACAAGAATAGTTGAGCTACTGAGGGTCTCATGATTGGTGTTGTTTTTGGTAATTAGAGAGATTGAATTTTTGCGGAGAGTTGGGCGTGGACAGAGCTTTTATAGAGCCACTATCTTTATAGCTTGAGGAAGAAGATGATTGTGTTTAAATTTAATGTCAAAAGAGAAACATAATCATCTCTAGTAAAACTCACGTACCAACACTATTGTCACCGTGCCGGAAAGAGAACCCTTCAGACTAATAAGGTCTATGGCCATCCAATCAAGAGCCTTTGGCACGCCACATGGACGAAACACAGAAACCTAGCTCAATAAAGGAATACTCTGCGGTTCTTTATTGGAGAATTCAATGCCTTTTTAGCCCAAACTGAAACACGACGAGGACGGTCATACCCTCTTGTTCTTATCACTGAGTTCCATGAACTATTGGAATATATTTGGACTGAGCTGCTTCAGCCGTCGTGAGTTTCTTCCCGTACGAGGCTCTTAGAGTGAAGTTTGCACTAGGTCCATAGCACTCATGCTCTCCGTAGAAGACCGTCATAAAATGATCACGGTCATGTTCATCTGAGATGAATCGTCGAATTGCTAATAAAAAAAGAAATAGATTGCATACCCATATCTAGAGGGTTCTCCTCAATCACTCCATCCATCGGAAGCAATTACAACTGACATATAAGTTCCGGAGAAGACAATCGTGGAATAATCACTCCAGGCTCTTCCCAGCCATCTTTTTTGGTTCCGTCTAGCCGTCTAGGCTGTAATCAAGGAACACGAACCCACTCCGCGGCTGCTCCAATTCCATTCTCTGATCAGTCAAAGCTACACTAATCGTCGTCGAGTCGTCCCCCACCGATCGGAGCGAACATTGCTGCAACACAGGACAACCCAAATCAAATTTGTATACAATTGTTGATTGATTGATAGATTTACATTTACCTAGTAGAGGGATGTGCCATTTCCGAATATGAAGTCGATGGAGCCTTTGATGAAGCACTCTCGGAAGTAATGCCTCCCCATGTCGTCGTGGAGGGTATTTTTCCCTCCGTAGAATCCGCGTCCGTAAAAGGCTGCTTGGTCATCGGAGATCCTCAGTGCCAGTGCTTGTCCTCCTACGAAACCCGGGGGTGGTCGTGGAGCTATTTTCTTCAATGACAATTAAACCAGAGCATTGTTAAGAAACATACAAAGCAAGACATTTAGATCCGTAAAGGAATCAAAACACCCAAAAACAAAAATCCAAAATAGATCTTTAACTAGTCGGGACTAGAAAACAACAAAGCCAAAGCAAGCCCGAAAAAAAACATGAAAACAGAGCACCAAAAAATTCACAAGGCCTTAAGTGAAATGAAGTTTGTTCTTATTCCAGAGATGATTACCTAAGAGATGAGGTTGAAGGTTGTGAAATTGGGTGTATATATGAAGACAAAGGCGTCGTACATGACTCCTTCGGTGGAATTCGCGGCATCATTCCAAGATATGGTTGTGTTGAGATAGCACTGACCTTGGAATATCAGGTTGCTCTTCAATTCCGTCACCTTTACATTCTCCCTACAACACAAATAAATATGAGTGTTCTTTAGCTAACATAAGAGTTAAGACACTCAATCGCCTTTTGTACGCTGCTGAAGTTGCCACAACCATTAGAGTCAACCGTGAGGACGAGGCTGACATTGTAGTCCAATACAATCTTCTGGTATCTAGATTGCATCTTAGCCTCAAATTCTTTCTTTTCACATTCGGTTTTGGGTTCCGATGCTTGCCTTGCAGTATGAGTAAGGAAGTAGAGCAAGTTAGATAGAGGCGGATTTAGCGGGGGTATAGGGTATGCCATGGCATACCCTTATCCAAAAAAATTTACTTAGATTCGTAGTGTTTTCAATTACCTTTTATTTGATATCTTACGGGCCTAAATCGGAGTTCGTATGAAAAAGTTATGGTCATTTAAAGATTTTCCTTGCATGTAGTTTGCATGTGGTTTGCACGTAATTTAAATGTGATTGTAGTTTCCATTTATTTCTCTATGGAGTACCCTAAAATATCTTATTGCATCCGTCCGTGAAGTCAAGGACGATGTTGATGCTATGGAGAAGAGAAGATCTGGATGGTGAAGGGAGAGGGATGGCATAGAGAGGGACAAGAACAGACAGAATGGTTATGGCGGAAGCCAAAAACCAAAATAGTTGAGCTATTGAGGGTCTCATGATTGGTGTTGTTTTGGGTAATGAGAGGGATTGAGTTTTTGCGGAGGGTTGGGCGTGGACAGAGCTTTTATAGAGCCACCATCTTTATAGCTTGAGGAAGAAGATGATTGTGTTTAAATTTAATGTCAAAAGAGAAACATAATCATCTCTAGTAAAACTCACGTATCGACACCATTGTCACCGTGCCGGAAAGAGAACCCTTCAGACTAACAATGTCTATGGTCATCCAATCAAGAGCCTTTGGCGCACCACAAGGACGAAACTCAGAAACCTAGCTTACTAAAGGAATACTCTGTCGGTTCTTTATTGGAGAATTCAATCCCATTTTAGCCCAAACTGAAACACGAGGAGGACGGTCATACCCTCTTGTTCTTATCACTGAATTCCATGAACTTTTGGAAGATATTTGGACTGAGATGCTTCAGCCGTCGTGAGTTGCTTCCCGTACGAGGCTCTTAGAGTGAAGTTTACACTAGGTCCATAGCACTCATGCTCTCCGTAGAAGACCGTCCTAAAATGATCATGGTCATGTTCATCTGAAATGAATCACCAAATTGCTAATAAAAAAAGAAATAGATTGCATACCCATCTCTAGAGGGTTCTCCCCAATCACTCCATCCATCGGAAGCAATTACAACCGACATATAGGTTCGGGAGTAGACAACCGTGGAATAATCTCTCCAGGCTCTTCCCAACCATCTTTTTTGGTTCTGTCTAGGCAGGGGAGGATTTAGGGGTTTTAGGGTATATCGTGGCATACCCTGCCCCGATAAAGTTACATAAAGTTGTAGAGCTTTCAATTACCTTCGATTTGATATCTTATGGGCCTAAATCGGAGTTCGTATGAAAAAAATCATGATTATTTTAAGATTTGTCTTGGACGTAATTTGCACCTGATTTGCATTTGAGTGTATGGTTCATTTATTTTGCTATCACATTTAGCAATGATTAATGGGATACCCTAAATTATATTCCTGGATCCGCCCCTATATCTACATAGGTGGCATTGGTCTAGCGTAGGCCTAGCATTTGATTAGCAGTGTAGGCCTGCTGATACTATAATACCACTTGTTGGTCGTGGGATACCCCACAAAGCAAATATTGGACACTAATACAACTTATAGCGAAAAGGAATGAAGCACTATCAGTCGTTTGGCATGTTTGGCATGCGATACAATACGATCAAGTTTGTCCAGATAGCATAAGTAATCGTTTAAGAATGAGACATTTTTGTACACAGTCTATTCGTCATAGTCTTAAAAGCTGCCTATGCTTTAAAATCTCAAATTTTCATTAATTTTCACACTTCTATAAAAGAAAAATAATAAACCGTAAACATGTTGGGGTATAACAACGTGGAACAATATTCAAGCAAGAAGAAACCAAGGGAAAATAAGCAATCACACAAGAACACAAGTATTTACGTGGTTCGACAATTTGCCTACGTCCACGGTCTCACTACTCTCTTCTTATTGCTATCACAATGAATGAATAATTTGAGTTTACAAGTTTATGGTATTTATAGGAGAAGACAATGGGTAAAATAAGGTAGGAATTAAGTTTCTTAATCATAATAGGAAATCTCCTCTAATTGCCTAGTCAAGTCTCTTACCTAATTCTATTAGGAAAACTAGACTTTTCCTAAATAAAATAGGAAGTCTGCATACAACCCTAACAAAACATTCATAAAAAATACCTTAAAATATTTACAAAACACTTACAATTTCTCGTAAAAAGTGTCAATTATCCCCAACTTTTATTAATTTTTCAGTCACAACCATAAAATCTTCATTTTCTACACACGTATGAATCATATAGGTTGATTATTACTTGACGTTATCTATAATTGGTTGTTACTCAACTATAAAGTTACTAAATTATATAAGGCAAAATGATACTACTTGGGTGATTTGTATTACTTTACCACTGCATACATTCTATACGAAAAAAGACAATACAAGTCACAAAAGAACAATAATATAGACAACTATCTGCTAGTCACTATCTCGGTCATCCTAAATTTTTATTACCTCTGCTTTACAGATTTATTAGTGTTTAAAACAGTCCCAAGCTCTCCCTAATCCGCGAACCCATTCATGTGAGCTCCGAGCTCCAAGCACTATTGGATATTTTATTTCACTAATTTTCGCTCGTGCTCTGTTCAAAATTAAATTTTGATCCTGTGATTAGGAGCAGGTGATAGTTAATTTTTCTGGGTATGTGAATTTTTCCGATGAAGATGACGATTTTGAGCGGATTGGGAATCGGATTGAGCATGGTGTTTGGTTGCCTCCTCATTGCTCTTGTTGCAGAGCTCTACTATCTCCTATGGTGGAAGAACAGAATCGTGAACACAGAGAGCGAAGAAGAAGACGGCAAAGGTTTCTTCTCCCTCCTCCTCCGCCGGAGGAGCCCTTCTTCCTCCGACCACGGCGGAGATATCAAAGAGACAGATGGGAGCGGCGGCGAAGAAGAAGAAGAAGACACGGAGCTCGGGTCCGGCAAGGATTTGCTCGTCAAGGCGTTTGGGGAAGAGGGTATCGAGTCGGAGCTCAAGAGGCTGCACAATCTCGCCGGACCTCCGAGGTTTCTGTTCACCATCAAGGAGGAGACCGAGAGCGACCTTGTAATGATCTCTCCGGTGAACTCTTCTCCTTCTCTTCTTGGTTCCTTCAATCACCATGGTTTCAACCCTCTGTTCGAGAGCTCTGGAACAGAGCTCGCCGGAATGGGATCCTCGCCGGAGCCGAAGTTCAAGTTCCTGAGAGACGCCGAGGAGAAGCTGAGGTTGAAGGAGGAGAAAAGGGTGTCCGAAAATGGTGATCTTGTCCCTTCTCGTGGAGATTGCGAGGCCAAAGATGAGAGCTTTGTGACCATCATCGTGAGCAAGAACAATAACAGAGCTTTGGACGCTTGAACTTGTGGTCTGGTGATAGGATTCATGACTATGTTAAACAAGGAAAAACCCAGGTATTAATTATCTCCGATTTGTGCGTCTCAAGAACTTGTTACTGACTTATTGGTCGATCAGATCAGTACCTTGACTTCTGGTAATTACACAAACTAACATTTTCCGTTAGAATTGACAGAAAATGTTAGGGAAAACTCTAAGAACTAATTGTTATATGTCTACTGAACTCAAAAACTAACTGCATACTTGTTACATTTTAAAGTTTTTCCTAACGTTTTCTGTCATTTCTAATGGAAAATGTTAGTTTGTGGAATTACCATAAGTCAAGGGTACTGATCTGATCGACAAATAAATCAGCAACAAGTTCTTGAGCCGCACAATTCGACGATAGTTAGTTTCTGATTTTACCCCGTTAAACAACCCATGAATCGTAACAACAACGTTATAACCTTGTACTACAGAAGAGCTCTTCAAGCTCTCCGCAGGTACTGCCATTGTCTTCTTCTCCGACAACATCTAAAACCCATTGTTCATTAGCTCTCCATGAACTCAGAGTTGAAGCCCCTTTTGTTTATTCCTTATCTGTTCATCTTTCTGAATCTGAAGGTCCTCTTCCTTCTTCTTTTTCTTCATGTAATTTTGATTATTGTCGGGGTTGATTTTAAATTTTTAATCACTTCCCAATGTTAATTAGTGATAATCATTTCATGGCAAGTGCTTAATGGTTCTACTGATTCAGATGTAATCACGAGAGTGCTAAAATCTGCAACCGATGTTTCGAAACAAGTGCTGGTTTTGGTCATTGTTTTAAGTTTTAATTATTCTGTTACGTCTCCTCATTTCAAGCTATGTTCAATGTACATTCTAGGAAGGTTAGGGTGGTATGTTAGGAAAAATAGTAGAAAAATACATATTTTACTCTTGTCAATGCATAAATTAACATGCATCTGATGGAACTCACAGGTTCTCTTTTTAATCGTTTTCTCTGGAAAGTTAGGGTTAAGCGTAAAATTAGCGGAGGTCTCCCACTCTTTTCTCGATGGTCACCATCCGTCGAACAATGTTAGGTTGGAATTGAGGTCGTTAAAGGCTTTATCTTCGACATCTTCGGTCTCGTTGTCTTGAAAAGTAAGTCGATCACCCGATCATCTATCACCGATCTCCGGTGGGACATCGTTGCAGGAACGGCGAAATCTGGTATTCCCCTCCATCAAGGCAGTGGAACAAGGTATTCTGGTGATCTCCATAGAGAAAGGAGGACGGAGGAATGAGACATGTATTGTCCGTCGAACTCCGGCGGTGGGCCCTAGACCTCGGCGTCGGAGAGTCGAACAACATCCGGTGATGAGAATCCCGGTGGAGTTTGATAATTCGGCTCGGTCTCTTCGGAACGCCTCCAAGGTCTCGGAATTGCAGGTGCGTTTCAGTGGGAAAAGGGCTCACCAGAGGAAAGCGGACTCGGGGAGAAACGACACGGAAGAGATGGTGGCTTTTGGGGGTAGTCTTCTGGAAGTCGTCTCGACGCTGGTGTCGGAGCTTCACGGTGGCATGGATAGTGCACCGGCTGGACACAGGGGTGGCCAAAAATGGCGGCGATGTGTCGGAAATGGGACGATTAGTGTTCTGAGCCAAATGGGCCTTTAGCCCTCCTCGTTGGGACGATGCCTAGTAGAAGACGGTGACCCGACCTAAGAATTTCAACATTCGGTACATAACGGGGTGGGAAGGCCATGATGCTTCTCTATTCGGGCAGATGGTTTGACCCAGGGTATTCCGGGAATGAGGGTATCCAAGATCAAAACCAGGTCAGGTGGGACCGATCCGTTGTTTCAATTCAACCACCCACGCATGGGTCGGGCCTGGTAGGCCTACCCACTTGTGGGTCAGGTAGTCCCAGAGGTCCATTAGGCTCTACACGATCTGTATGAGCAAAACGTTTAGCGGTGGGGGCGTCAAGCACCCTTGCCTCGGTCAATGAGAAGTTTGAGGTCCAGTGGGGGGTCGGCCAGCGACACTGTCCCACTGGATGTTACGTGGCAGTGGTCCCACTAAGTCCTAATACGGTACTCTCCTACCATCTTGGAGGTCAGCAATCCCGCGTTTTGTAATCCTACTCTTATCATTCTAGGGAATACGACACACACTGACAACCTGGAGGAGTATCTAGTCCGCCACAATACTATTCTGGAAATGGGTCCACTCTACCCTAGCTTCCAGTCCAGATTCACAATACGACATCGATAGACGCTATCACAATATCCCCTTCTGAACATCTTAGTGAAACGATTCAGTATTTTGAGCTATTTCATTTTGTGTTACAATCCATTACTGTTAGGATCTTGTTTTCCGTACTTTCATTTTGATGGTCGATAATTTATATGTCTGTCATCATTTTTTATATATGATATTCAGTCGTTTTTCTAGTAAGAAATAAACATGCATCTAGAATAAATTCAAATGTTCTAGTGAATTACTTTATATCCATTATATCATTTCATAAAGCTTCATCAATACACATTATTTGAACAAAATTTTAAACACGTTAAAAAAGAATAAATTTAAAATAAGAGAGGGTTGAAAACTTGTGGAAATTGGGAATTATGACTATGGATAGAGACATAACCAACAAGTGACAAAATTAGTGGTGTTTATTATTATTAGTAGTACCTTGTAATTTTTTCACCTCGCAATTCAAATTCATTCCGAACCAATTTTGGCGCAACGTTCAATTTTTTAAACTTACTGGTAGCAAGTAAAGAAAAGCCACTATCCCTACCAAAATCTTTGTTTCTTTGGGGTTTAAGGATTTGGAATTTCTATACTAAGAATAAACATGTGACTCTAGAATTTGGAATTTCTATACTAAGAATAAGCATGTGACACTGACCCACAAGTGGTCCATATTAAATTGTACCCATTTGCTTGCTATCTTAAATTTTTTCTAATACTTAAAGATTGCATTTATTTATGATATGTTGTTGGGACATGCTTTTCCCATTGAGCTAATATAATTAAATGCCAATTTCATTTGTGAGAAAAATCGATCATTTAGAGAGTGGCATTTGAATCTAGTGATATTTATATGATATTCATATAGACCTCTGAAACCGTCGTCGTGTCGCGTTTGAAGTCGTTGCAGATGTCGCTTTCATCTCCCTGACCTCTCCCACCGCACCCTCCTCGAGTGGGCTGTTTTTATTTTATATGATTTCTTTTTTACAGGCTCAAAAACTAGCGAGCAAAGATTCAGGGGCTTTTCCTGGGAGGGAACTTTGTTTCGCGTATATCCTCCCAATACAACTGCTACAGTTCAAATTTGGTCACTTTGCCCCATATGCAGCGTTGCCTCCTATTATTGATGCAGTCCTTGGCCTGGTTTTGGAGCAGGACTTCTAGTACCGTCTTCCAATCCCCCACCTTTCCTTCCTGCCTATATGACGACGGCCTATATGGCTTTTCATCTAATACCGTCAGTAACAGTTATAATGTTAAAAGAATAGCGAACAATTTGTGTTCAATGTCTGTTCTTCGTGGTCTGAACTTTCTCATGATGTACTCACTTATAGTTGATAATCTAAATTAATGAAATTGCATATTTTAGTATAAAAAAAAACTATAGCATAATATGAATTAAGAATCCTAAATACTTAATAAATCTAGATTAATAAATGATTCAATTTTAATCATATAAATTATAAATATGTAAAAATTCAAATTTATTTTTATATTTAAAATTCTTTATAGACGGCTGGATCCACTATTCGAAAATTTAATTTAGCTCTACATTTGGAGACTAAAATTTTCATGGATAAAACCCAGATTTGAAAAATCAAATATATAATTCAAGTTAGTAGGTTGGTTTGAGTTGATTCAAAGATCATGCAAACATCACTCACTTGTTTCTTTGCGTACGCTTAAACCAAACCTAATATAACAAATAAATGATATAAAAACGTATAGAAAAAAATAGAGTGGGAGTTGATATTTGTGTTTGGTTAGGAGGATGAGATGTGGACTGCCCATCAGTAATTGGGTTTGTATGGGACCACTCTTATCGTTAACTCCGCTACATGGGCCGAATACAAAGTCATATGGACTGGACAATGGCCTCCTATATTTTGGGTTGGGCCCAGTTCACCAAGTGGCTTGGTCAAGTGCTCAAACCTAAGAGCATGTACAGCCGGTCGAACCATGACGCAAACCGTGAACCGAACCGGATTTTAGCGGTTTGCGATTCGCGTGTCGGTGCGGTGTGGAGCACCGATTACGCGACCCGCGAACCGCTAAAACGCGGTTCGGTATGCGACGCGCGACTCGCGCTCCTGTGTCGCGTGACGCGGGTCGTGCGAACCGAGTCGCTCGTCCAACCAATCGCACGTTGACACGTGTCATTGAGGAGAAAAAAAATCCGACCGTTATCAACGGTCGGAAATGAACGGTAATATTTTTTTAATTCATTTAAATATTAATTTTCATCTCTATAAATACCCCCAACCTTATTCTCAAACCACCAACAATTCTATAACTTCTCCCTAATATTTCTCCTATTCACTCATTCCCAACATCCTGTCTCTCAAAGGCCTAGCTGGAACTCAGCGTTCGCATTCATCGGATGACGAACAACGTAGGACGGACGATTTTAATTTGTCCCTAGAGGACGTAGGTAGCTTTCGCTACATGTTGACACAACCTGGTGAGAACTCCACTTTCTCCCCCCTATATGCAACCTGGTTCCAGCTCATGTACTTTCAAACTCTCATTTTTTGTAATTTTTTTTGTAATTTATATATGCACACGATATAACAGGTACATGTCAATTCAACATCGGTCCAAGTCTATTCCACCCCGGACAAAACTACCCTTTTCCACCTCAATACAACCCATTCCCTGGTCTAAGCTACCCAGTTCCACCTCGATACAAACAGGTACCCAACTACTATGGGTACCCCGATTACCCACCATGGCAACAACATATGCCCGAAAACAGCGGCACCCATATGTCGTCCTAGTCATCCTTTGTCGGACATTACCAACAACGACCAACAAGGGTGACACAGGCTAGGAGAAAATGACTCGTCAAGGCGGAGAGACCTCATAAGAAAATGGCTCGAGACATCAAAAGACCTGATTAGGGGCAACTCCCAACAAGGTACCACATTTTGGTGCACAATTACGAAGAGACACAACGAGGGAGGTCATTACCCGGGTTTCAGGTGGAATGCGATCAAGAACCATTGGAACACCCTTGCGAGGCAGACCAAGAGGTTCCTCGGTCTTTTGAATCTCTCGAAGGTCGAGTACCATAGCGGATGGAACCATGATGACCACATGAAGGCAATGAAGGACAAATGGCGCAAAATACCGGATAAGCAAAGGGTGAAGGGTGACCCAAAAAATTTCGACCTCGATCATTGGGCTGAAATGCTTGAGACGAGGACAAGTTCACCGCCGAGGAAGGCACGATCGCTCATGTACGACGACAACAATTGGATGAGGCTGGGACTTACAGCTCAACCCCGCCCACTAGTATTGGTGAAGATTACACACCTCTCGATGGCGACACCCAACAAGAATCGCCAACGTTCGATCCGACCGAGGGAGGTTCTCAAGAAAGACCCCTTTCCCCTACGATCGAGGGAGATCCTTCTCAAAGACCTCAGCATGTAGAAGAGCGACCTTTGGGCAAGAAGTCTTCGAAGAGGAAAGGGAAGACCCTCAACGACCAAATACAAGCCATAACGGAAATGGAATGAGCAAGGGCCGAGGCGCAACGGATAGACTTAGAAAGGGTCCGACTATATCAGGACTTCTCCAGGAAATGGGAGGGACACTTCAAACAATACAATGAGATGCGAGATAAGGAAATCTCCAACTACACCGAGGATCAGTTAACCCGACACGCATTAATGATGTCCCAATTGTGGGCTCGAATGGAATATCTTGACGCTTAAATGAAAATAGATCAAATGATAACATTGAGGATCCGCTAACCGCTAACCAATAGGTTAAACATATCTCTAGTCTTAGAGGCATCCAATATGAGGCTAAAGCATGTAAACCCATAAGGTTGTGAAGGAAAAATCAACTTTGTTGACTAGAGATCCCAAGATCTAGGTTCAATGTGATAACTTAATTGCATAAACATTGTAAGGCTACTATAAGGGTCAAACCCCCGAGTCCATTCCTATTATGTAGAAACAGTGATATATAACATGTAAAGGATAATTGTTGCTCTTAATGGTTCCTTGTGCATCAAGAATATTGAGTAAGAGAATCACCTATGTGAAAGTAAAATAGGGTCGCTTCAAGAGAGACTAATGAGGTCGGTCATCTTAAACTCTTGTAGAACCAGAAGATGTTCATGACCATAACGAACATAACCTTGAGACCCTGAACCGGTTTTGTTGGATATATGGGGGGACACCAAAAAATTTATAATAACGAATAACGTCAAAATAATATAACTTATATTTAAATTATTATTACATACAATTAATAAATGATTACTTACTATCGCTTATTTTGAAGATATTTAACACAATTTCATAATTAACACAATCAAAAATGTATTTGCCGTTTTATATGATCATACTAATTGTAAAGAGCTACTTCAGAACTCAAATTTCTGACAATCTCAAAGCATAAACAATGATTTAATCATGAATAAATTTTAAAAATTAGTTAAAATTAAGAAATTTAAATAAAAAAATTGAAATTTGGATAGAATAATTGTAATATCTCTCCTTTTATATATTAATTTTGTAACAATTAAACTCAAAAATTAAATTGATGTAATCTCCAAATTTTAAATAATGTATTAAATTGTTTTTTTTTTAAATGTATCAAATAAGAATAAACTTTTCTAAATTAATTAGAATTAGGAAATAAAATAACAGTAGAAGCGTACAACAATTAGGAAACATAACTGATGATATATAAAATGGCCGGAACCTGTTGAGACTCGGATGAAGAGATGAAGAAGAAACGTTTTACAAATTATGTTTGGTTGATAAGGTTTAGGTATTTAGATAAGCAAGAGTTTTAGTAGATATAGGTATTGATATTTTTTATATTTATTTTATTATTAATTATTTCTTAATTTTATTTGTTATTGAACAAGGGTATAAAAGTAATTTTCCTTTAACAAATGAGTAAGAGTATAATCATCATTGCACTCTCCATTAACTAGCACATTATGTCACATGACTAACAAAATGAAATATTTTTTTTATTTCTCTAACGGAATATGCTCAAAACGTATGTGGACCAAACATAAGGGTACCAAAATATATTAAACAAACATGAGGGTACCAAAAGGTCCATGGACCGAACATAAGAGTACCAAAATGTATTTAACCCTAAAAACAATGTACGCGGGTAAATCCTAAATATTTTTTATGTAGATCACTCCCCCCCCCCCCCCCCCCCACGCCTTCCCCTCGGGGTCCCAAGTTAATCCGCGTATAATCACGTCTATTAGTAAGTAAGCAAAATAAATATACTTTCGCAATGTAATGTTTAAGGATATTGTTTAGTTCCTTACACGTCACATTTTGCAGGGAATTTTTGGAAAATATCTTATAAAAATGTCATTTGGTTTTAATAAAAAACTGAAATTAGGTATTAAACTAATTTTAGCCAAAAGACTAAATGAATTGAGTATTTTTCAGGATTGACTGATTACTAATCCTTGAGAATATCATGGGATTTGTCACCCCACGATATTTTCATTTCCCCCTTTTGCTTTATTTTTGAAAACACATCAGAAAAAGCACATTTACAACATAATTTTTTCTCTTTTGTTTTGGCGGCTGATCAATGGGCTTTTGAGTTCGTCTATGTATAAATGTTTTATTCTGGGAGACCGTAATCCATACGAGGTGGTAAACCGTCTTAAGGAAACAAGATTATCGGACATTAACTAAGCCTTCGATTTCCTACAAGTTTCCTCTGACTCGATTCAGTATAGTTCATTTTCACTTCAATTCCTATTTTTTTATCAGCAATTTTTGTATTATAAACTAAGTCTTTAAACCAAAGACAATGCAAATGGATCAATCCTCAAAACCTCGTGACTTACAAACAAAGGATGCCTTAATTGCAATAACTTTCTATGCAAGTAACCTAAACCAAATTAACAACGAGAACTACTTAAATTCCAACCTTCCAAACCTAAGATCTCTTTTCTCCAATTCCAAAAAAAAAAAAAATACAAGGGAGGAGAAGGTTCTACCAATTAGTTACCCAACACCAAACCCGCCCCCAAGTTCAAATAATACCCCCACACTCAGTACCCCAGAAAACCATGACAAAACAGAGAAATGAAAAATATCACAGGTGCCCCAAGTTATATGGCCACCAAAACATAAAGCAGTAAGAGTTGTAGTACAAATTCCCTCTTGTGAAAATCCAGACCAGACCTATAGACTCCACAAGCAAGAACACGTCCAAAACACCTGGCCAAAACCAAGAGAAAATAGAACCAGTTACCTTATCAAGTCAATCTCAGCCTAGTACTTTTAAAGCTGCCCCTACTATAATAAAGACCAGGATCATTGATCCAAAGATTATCCCTCTTTGAATTTTCCCCAAAGTAACTGGTATGGATCACTTTGGATGTGTTGTAGTAAAAGTTCAGGAGGATCAAAAGTATTATTGAAGATGAAATTGTTCCTACACAGCCAAATTCTCCAAATTATCAAGGATGCAAGCATCCACCATTCATCCCTAGATTTCTGAGAACAAAGATGCTTCCAAGACAATAGTCAAATCTTAATAGTTCTGGAATAGACAATAGAAATCTCCACCAATTTAAGCAAACAGACTAGATGAGCCAAACTACCCTACAATCAATCAGAAGATGATCCAGCTCCTCAAGTTCCTCATTGCATGAGGACACCATAAATTTCCAACCTCAAGCCAAAAGAAAACATTTGGTTGGGACAACCTGCAAACTAACCAACCAGGTAAATTCATCAATTTTTGGAGGGAGTATAGGAATACAGAGAAAGGAGGCACAATCAAATTCCCCATCAACATTCTCATCCAATGCTTGATACATTTTCTTGACTGAGAAGCACTTATCATCCAACATCCAAGTAACTTTGTCATTTTCTTGTGTTAGGCTATGAAAAGTGTTCAAAAGCTGGCTAATAAGATGGAATTGACCCCTTTTCCACCCCTCAAATGTCTTATGAAAAATAAAGTCCTCTCTCCATTACCCCAGAATGAAGAAACTAAAGCAGTTTTCTGAGTGTTTAAGTTAAAGAGTCTTTGAAATCTATACTTAAGAGGGATATCTACGATCCAAATATGTTCCCAAAGTAGAAATGAATTTCCAGAATTGACAGACCATTGTAATGTCATTGCCCCAAAGATGTTTGCAAATATGGGAGAGGATAAAAGAGAATGAATGTGTACGAGGAAACTCTACCCATTTTTTTTTATAAGATAACCAACGTTTTCAAAATGAAAACAAAGGCAAGGGTAACCCCTCCATACATAACAGAGCATGCCTTAACATGCACCTTCAACCAGAAGCAAACAACCCAAACAATGGGAACTAAAACAGGTCTATGAACCCTAGTTTTCTGACATGAAGTACACCACTAAGTCCAACAAGGGACAACCACAGCCAACCACTACCCAATAAGGGGTAAACAGCCCTAAACAGGGAAACTAAGGCCTTAATCAAAATAACCAAAGTAGTAAAACCAGACCAAACAACAAGGAAGAGACGCAGCTCAACCAAAGAGAGCAAAATCAACTAAGTCCAACAAGGGACACCTAAAACCAGACCAGAAGTGGTCAAAACAGGAGTCAGGACACTCAGAATCAACCTTGAAGAGCAGAAGAAAACGGCCACCAACCCCAGCACAAAACAACAGCTAACTCGCCCAAGCACACCTCCAGAACGCAAAAGACGTACCCCCAATCTCCACCGACAACCACCACCCAAAGATCCCTAATCGGTACCTTCCAATCGACCAACACTGGTTGCCTCCTTTTGAGAAAGGGCAGGACGAACACCCCAAATGCAGATCAGCACCTTAAACCCCACAAAGCCCAACCCATAAATTCCTCAACACAAGCCATAGGCTATAAACCCCCCACAGTGGCCAACCCCAACCGTGAGGCCCCGCCCAAAAGTGGACGGAGAACAGAGGACTAAAGGGCAAGGAGAAGTAGGATTTAAGAGGTGTGAAACGAGGAGGAGTGAAAGAGAAGGGTCAAACCAATCGATCTGACCAATCTTGTCCCAGTAGTAAACAGAGAGAGATCGGGAGGAGAGAACTTACCCACCATCAAGCCCACCAACAAGCCCCAGCCACAGCGAATCCCGGAAACCCTTCCCACGATGGAGAAGATGAGGCGTCCCAAACAGTGAAATGAACCCATCCGAAGAAAGAGAGGAGGCTTGCTCAGCATAGAAGCGGTCGATCTTTGGCGAGCCTCTAGAATCCCGACCATCTCCACCGACAACGATGGAGAAAAATCTCCCACAAGAGGATCCCCGGGAAACGAACCAGCGGGAGAGGGGAACCCCTAGAAACCCTAACGTGTCGTCGCGAAATCGTAGAGAGCCGACCACCGCCACAATCCAAACCCCCTCGCCAATGAACGAATAGGAGGAGAAAAACTCAGATGCAAGTCGTATCTGGGACGAGGTGGGTAGATCTGTCGGCCAAAGGCCCAGATCTGAAGGAGTGAGGCTTTGGAAGTGACGAATCGAAGGTTGAATCTAGGGGAAGAAGGGTTAACGAAACTGAACATAGAAAAAGAGTACAAAGGAGGAAAGGAAGAACGGAGAGAGACGCGAGTAGCAGCGGTGACCTCGTTGGCCGAAGCCAATAGGCCACCGCCGTGCAAGACGGCTGAGGTTTAGAGAGAGGTCAGAGGGAAATTATAAAGAGAGTGTGTACCCATTATGCAGTAAAAATTTAGAAAGGTCCCAAGCAGTACATTCCCAACCATATTTTCAGCAGAGAAGTTATTTCCAAAGAAAATCTTTTTCTAAAGCAAATCACCACCACCATCTAGCTACCAAAGCCTTATTCACAATATGTAAATACCTAATTCCCAACCCACCAAGATGTTTATGCCTGCAAATCAAGTTCCATATAACTTTATGGATTAGTTTTTTTGGAAATAATTTCATTCCTAAGAAATCTCTTCCGCCATTTTCCATCTCCTTGATTACACCCTTTGGAGCCTGATATAAGGACATGTAGTATAGAGGAAGTAAGCTTAAGGATGATTTGATTAATGTAATTCTCCCAAAGGATTTATGTTTAGTTTGCCATAGGCTCAGTTTTTTCTTACACTTGTTTAGAACTGGTTTACAAAATTTTCTTTCTTCTAAGATTGGCCGTATCTGTTTATTCGTCTCTTTTATACTAACATATCTAATATAATGCAGTCACTGTCACTTACCTAGTAAAGAGAGAGAGAAGCTTTGCAACTCTCTCTTTAGAAACCCTATTCTTCCTCCCTCACCCCGCCCTCTTTCTAGAACAAAGTTTGGCTTGGGAGTATAGAATGGGTTTCCTCTATGGTGACAGATTTTCGTCGTGGCGGCACACGAGTCCGGAGGTGCTGGTCCAGAGATCTTGGGTCCGTGGCTGTTAGGTAATATGTTTTTTGGGGCTGATTTGCTTGCTTCTACTTCTTTTTGGTTTGTTTTGGTTGTATTTTAAAGTTGGTTGTCTTGGCTGTACTTCATGTTTAATAATTTTGGGTTCTAAACCCGGTCTTTGTTAGCTTTTGAAGCTAATTTGTTTAATGCTTTTGGGTTTGGTTGTGTTTGTAAGGTTGTATAAGCCCATTCTTTGGTTTGGTCAGTTTGGTTTGGACGAGGTATACCTCGATCCTGGTTTGGGTTTCGGTGGAGTGTTGTATATACCTCCATGCTCTCCTTTCCAGTTCAAAATTCTGAGTCTTTTCAATAAAATTGCTAATAAAAAAAACTGTCTCTTACCTAAGTTGGACATTGAGTAAAAAATATAAATTCAATATCACTGGTTAACAACAAAATGTTATATTGAACCAAGCTCAGGACATATTCTTAATCACATATTGAAACTGAACCCTAAACTAATATGAAGTTTTGATCTTCTGCTACAAACAACAAAATGTTGTTAGAGGAAACTACATATGCAAAGATGAAATGAGATATAGATGATGAAGATGCAAAGGCTGCAAAATGAGCTTTGTTATAATATGGGGACTATGTAATAAAGAAGGGGTTGGTTTGGCTTTTTGTCATGAAAATTAGCGAAAGTTGGTACTCTTCTGTAGACCTCTTTTAACAGGAAAAGAAAATTTGGACAGAGGAATTAGATTCCAAGGCCACCAACCTCGGATCCAGAATCTTTTCTTAGGTTATTGACCACGTTCGAGCTCATCGTCCTTGTATATATACATTTAATCTCCCTCTCTCAGCTGCCATGCAAAACCTTTATCAACCTCATGCACGTGATCACATATGTTTCATTTTTACTCTATTATTACAATCTACGTACAATTCAATTGCAAATATGAAGTATGAGCCATGCCCTTCACTCCTCGAACCGCACTTTTTTATAATAGTCAAAGCTAGCAAAAAGTTTTTTATCCAGAACACTCTAAGACATATTAACCGTTAACTTGACAATAAAAAATGATGTTAAAAAAAGTATGAAAGCTTAGTGAAACTGACAAGGACCACTCGAATTAGTTCCCTTAGAAAAGATTCTTTATATCGTGAGGAGGGCGACCGAACTTGAACTCGATAGTTCTAGGGCTTGAGCCAAAGACCCCTCCTTAGATAGGTCCTTGACGTCATGGGCTTCTACCATTCCTCTTGGTGGGGTTGTTTTCCAGCTCTCGTCTGATCTTCACGCGACTCCCATGTAATGTCACTCTTTTGGCCCAGACTCGCTGATGGACCGGGCATCGTCGCAAATGGGACTGGCATCCTCGTAGATGGGACAAACCCTACGATACCCATCTCTGAGACGCGCCTGACATCTCGGGAAGGTGGACCGACCATAGTAAGGACCTTGACCCTTAGCTGAGGGTTAGGTACCGTGTCTGGGATTACAATTTCCCCCATTCCGCGAGATGAAGAGGCCTTAGGTAGTGTGCCTGAGGTCATTGGTGCAAACCTCGAAGTGGTGTTGGTGCCACCTTACCCTAATTTGTGGCGTACGACATCTCCAACTTGCTCGATTTGAACTCCAAGATCGAGTCATCGAACCTCGGGATCCTCGACACCTCCCAATCACAGTCACTGGCCATGTGACCGACTCAACTACAGTTGAAGTAGAAGGATGGGGGGCGTTCATAGGTTAGATTAACCCGTACTGGCTTTGGAAATTCCCAGAACCTCATGATAATGGTTCGGCGAAGGGGTCGGTAGAGCTCCATCCAAAACGGGACTTTGATCGTCCCGCCCCAACACAGACCCCATTGGTCACAAGGAACGTCCACACACTCCCCTAGCATAGCACCTGTGACCTTTCCATTGGCTTTGGTCCATACAGAGGAAGGAATTCCCTAGGCATGCACCCATAGTTGGATCCAATCCAACTTAGGAAGGTCCTAAGCCGTCGTGTCCAAGATCTCCCCATGCATCATCGGGTACCTATTGAAGCACCAACGTTCGTTTTAACGAAGCCAAGTCCTCGCCTCTTGAGACATGAAGTAGAAGCCATAAGTCCCTGTCTCTAGGTCTTTGACCACCAAAACCGAGGTCGATCGTCCTCATGCTCAGTGATGATCGTGAGCGTGAAGTCTTTTTGAGGCGGGTTGGGTGAGAGAAGACGCCCCACCATGACGAACTAAATCCGAGCAAGAACCATAGGGTCCTCCGGAGTGTAAGGCACCAGAACCTCCATCTCTTCTTCCTCGGTAAGGGATCATTCTAAGAAGCCAGCCTGAAGAACACCTATTGACAACGATGGGAACGATAAGTCTATAGACAAGACCAGGACGAACTGGTCTGGAACCTTAGCCGTTACCGTAACCACAGAAACGGGACCAACTGTGGTTGGGGATGGTGTACCAAATAGAGACGAAGTCTCGTTGACAGAGTGCTTAGTAGGCCAACCTTATTTCAGCTTAGCCGGCTCGGACCCCGTCGTGGTAAGCTCTGGTGAAAAAAACCAGCACAACCATCCTGTTCACCGATGGAAGACCAGGTTGGAGGAGCAACGCCGATGGTGGTAGTGGCGTGATCAAGGAAACAAGGGAGGACACCTAAGGGTTGCACTTCTTCTTGATCATTTCGGACGGATGAACTCCAATGGAGGCTTCTGAGGCATTATTAAAGGAGGTGGATAAGCCTTCTCGACAGATGATGGAGGGGACATGGCTTGAGAGATCAACGGTGGAACGGTAATCGAGGGAGAAATAGGCACCGATGCAGTCGACATGGTAGAGTAAGGTTAGGACGAGAACAAAATATAAAGAGACAGTACATGCTAATAGACTTATTTACCTCAACCTAAGTGATAATTTTTATTAAATCCCTTATTAAATTCGCCATCCTAATAAATCAACTAATAGATGGGTTATTTCTACTCACAACTTTTGGTATGAGATTTTTTTTTACTTAAAACATGAAGATAGAATTTTAAAACTCAACTCTCATAAAAACTCGAACGTAATATTAAGAGCATCTCCAATGACATAAGCTTTATTAGTTGTATGGAGGGGTTGTAGGAGAAATTTTGAGTTTATCTCTTTTTCAAACAACTACCTCTTACAGCGAGCTCTACAATGACAACAACTAGTTAGTTGCAAGAGTTAGTTGTTTGCACTTTTTGATGTTTTAAAAACAACCCCAAATTAATTTTTTTATATTATATTCATACCAAATTAAAACTACATATGATAATTAAACATACGACATTGACACAAACACGACGACCATTCAACTAGTTTTTAATCGCGCCAATGTACAGATGCCACTTCGAATGATCTTTGAGCATCTCCCACACAATATTTTTAGTACATGCACCGTGTTTCTCCATGTAATCAGACACGCTCGCAACATAGATTTCTTCCTCGGTTGCCCCTTTTTTAGGGTCCTTGATATGGTCCCGGTAGATCTTATCGAAGTGCATGCACTTTTGGCTAGTCTTGCCAAAATGATCCTTTATCCGTTTATGCGTCTAAATAAGCCAATATTTGTATCCTGTGGAAACAAAAGTGAGGTACAGTTTCTCTCAATACTTTCCCCGACATCGGAAACATCAAGACAAGTTACAACCAATTACAGTTCTTTTTCTGTCGACCATACTGGACCACTTTCCCAAGAAGACGAAGCCATGGGAAAGAAGAAAAGAAGGAGGAGAGAATATGAGAGATGTGTGAGGATGAATGAAGAAGGAGAGGGTATTTATAGGGAGGGGAAGGCTCGGAGTCGGCGTGGCAGCGGCGACGCAACAACATACTATTCCCCCAATAGTGTGCTTGAATGAAAAACGAGACCCCGAGAAACCTATAAAAAAATATGACAATTCATTCGTTTATTAATGAAAAGGCGTTGATGATACATACAAGGCGAGAAAATAAAAAATAACGACAAGGACATCTAATTTTATTAATCGGATGTTGAATCAAAGGTGTCCCAATCGTAGGCTGATGTTCTTCGTAATCACGACCAAGACTTTCGCTCCTCTACGGTCATGTTGGAGGTATCTTTCCTACATTGTTCATTCAAAGTAGCAAGCAACTCTCCAAGCATTCTTTCTCTTCTCTTAGTAACTTGACACAATTTGTCGCCATAAGTTACAAGAAACTTAGATGTGTCGGCTTGATTCTCCACTTCTTTGTCCGCCTCCACTTGTTTTCCTTTGCCTTTGGTTTTAGCCTTCATTTTTTTCTGCCCGATCGGACGCTCCTCATGTACAAGTGAGGTCAACTCGTGTCGGTGGATGTGTAGTTGCAATTGTTGTCCAACCTTGTACGCTTGCTTGATTTGCTTTCTGCGTCGGGTTCCGGCTCGTTGATGTCGACTTGACATTGCGGGAACATCTTCACATCCCACTTGGGTTCCACCTTCAGGATGTCCCAAGCATGCTTCCAAGTGAAATCGTGACCCTCCTTCTCCCTGTAAGCCCTTTTTGTTGTCGCCATGATTTGAGCATCGTTCCCACTTTGGTACGTTTTTGCAAACTGCGTATACTTCTCTTGAAATTTGCTAACTTTTTTGTTCAGCTGATGCTAGTGGTCCTTTCATTTCTTTCACCCGCGTTTTGGGTTGCCTGGGTTCCTCAACGACAAGACCTAGGCCCAGACTTTAATCTAGTACACATCCTTCCTCTAGGACTTCCCCCCGATGTTATTGGTCGAATTGTTGACCCACGTCTTTGCCAACCGCACCTCCTCCTCAACGGTCCATCTCAGCCTCGTAGGTGCGGTAGATGTTGATTTGCTAGACCGCCTCCTCGATGGCTTAGCCGGGGAAGATTGGGAAGGTTTTTCGTTTGGGATTTGCGACGGCGACCATTGGGAATTGTGGAGCGGGTTGAATTGCGACTGCGGCTCCGATTGGGTGGGTTGGAGGAGGAATGTGTAGGATTCGATGTGCGAGATTATCTCGTCTTGGGTGGTTGCAGACTCTTGCTCGTTCAACTCCATATTTTCAAGGAATAATTCGAATTGCCTCGGGTAGACCATTAAAGGAGGTTGGAAAAAATAAGCATGAGAAGAGAAGAGGTGTAGAAGGGAAGATGTATGAGTTTTGTGTAGGGGTCATAATGTAATTATAGCTCATATTGGGGGGCTGCGGACTCTTGCTCTTTCAACTCTATTTTATTTAAGTCTTGCCGTTGTTACGCGTCGCGTCATCATTGGGCCGACGACTAGCCGTTGGGCCTGAGATGACGCGTCCCTTTGTTACAATAAACAGTGACAACCGACTGCAACAAACGATACTGCAACACCTCGCGCGTCGAGGAACCGTTACAGGAGTTGTTGTGGGCGCTACAACGACGCCAAAACCACAACCAACTGACACCATTAGAGATACTCTAAGTTGAACTTATATGATTTTAATTAAGCATTAACATAGATTTGCAACTAAATTTATCATCTAATATTTATGAATCAAAGTAAGTAAACGGTGAAAATCTGAAAGCTTAAGTAATGGTTTCATTGAAATAAGAGTTTAGTGTTTAGTATGAATTATTGAACTAAATATTGGAGTGTGCGATTTCAATTGGCGCATCACCGTTTATTTTCCGGAAAATCGGGACGGCGGCCGAGGTGGTGGCGGGATTTCTGACCCGCCTTGTGGGGGGACCACATGTGACGTGGGATTCGGAACCCCCGACATAGGCATCTGATGATATGCATGTTGTGTTTGTCTGAACATGAAAATGCTTTAAGAGATGCCAGACAGCCCAACCCCGATCCCTTCTCTTTATAGACTAAATCAATCATTATTGTTAATTTAGTTATTAACCTAAAAAAAATAATTCATGTAATAAACATGATATTTATTCTAATCCAATATGGTCTTTTTTTAAGCCACGAATTGCATTACTAATGTATGAAAACTTATATAAGTGGTGGATTAAAAGTCTTGAGAACAGAATAAGTCCGGGTCTCCCGTAAGACACCCAACACTCTGAACCCGTAGAAATAGTATAGTTTACATCTTAGACAACGATAACTATCCCTATGATCAAACTGATCATAAAAAGTGAAATAACTAAAATTAAATATAATAAACCAAAGTCCAAAGCAGTACTGCAAACGACTAATAGAATAAAAGCAGCAAAAGTAAATTGGATCTTGCGATGTTCTGCTTGCTTTCCTGAGACTTCCCAGCACCGGTTGCCTCGGGTCTTGGAGGATAGGCCGTCTCCCAACCTTTCCTCTTTCTCCCGGTCCTCTCATTCTCCTTGGCGAGGCTGCTGTTGAGCCTTCGCCTTCTGATCTTCGCCATCCTCCTTAATGAGGCACTTCACCTCCAACCCTTGGATCTTCCAATTGTAGATCATAACCCTACACAGGGCACTGATGTCAAGCTTGTCGTCCCCTATAAATTTTCCCGCTGATGAGAAATGGTATCGTCCATCCGTCGCAACTGGGACGGGTTCAATAGGGATGTCTAGGATCTCCTTGTCATCCTCCCAATCTGGGCTCGAAAGGCGAAGAATCAGAGGGTATCTGGGCGCGTTGTGGGGTGCCGCTACTTGCTTCGTCGTGAAGGTAAGCATGTCGTCTTCCTGTGCTCCCGAAATGGTTCGAGGACCATCTCGAGGCCTTGAAGTGAGGCTCATCGCCTCTGCATGTGTCGGACGGAGGTCCGGCCAGGCCGGGGCTTGAGAATCTCAGGGTGCTCGGGACCGAATAAGATCGGTGGTATTGTGCAGCACCTTTGGAGTCGCCGATGCATCGATGGAAAAGGAGGCCGGTTTCAATTTGGAGATCTCTATCGATGGGTTCAATAGGGATGTCTAGGATCTCCTTGTCATCCTCCCAATCTGGGCTCGAAAGGCGAAGAATCAGAGGGTATCTGGGCGTGTTGTGGGGTGCCGCTACTTGCTTCGTCGTGAAGGTAAGCATGTCGTCTTCCTGTGCTCCCGAAATGGTTCGGGGACCATCTCGAGGCCTTGAAGTGAGGCTCATCGCCTCTGCATGTGTCGGACGGAGGTCCGGCCATGCCTGGGCTTGAGAATCTCAGGGTGCTCGGGGCCGAATAAGATCGGTGGTATTGTGCAGCACCTTTGGAGTCGCCGATGCATCGATGGAAAAGGAGGCCGGTTTCAATTTGGAGATCTCTATCGATGGGGACGATGGTGGGATTGGTTCCATCAGTGGCGAGGGTGGGTCAGATTCGATGGTCATGCCAGCTTGGTGTTTAAGGTCGATGAGGAGGGGGGGATGGTCGTGGTGGACGACGGCGTTTAAAAAATGAAGAAGAGGGATAGAGAGGTCTCTGAGAGAAACCTAAAGTCTCTTGGACTACTCTTAATTTTATATATGACTAAAATGATATATCCAATATGGTCTTAAAATTACAGAATTTGAATAAAATCAAAGAAAGACCGTTAATTAAGATAAATTTTCGTAACAACTTAAGACGTCGTGTAAATGGTAACGCGAATAGTTTTAGTCTAAGACTCTTCTTTGATGGAAATGGTTAGGAAAGTGATTTTTGGATATTCCTATCTAAAAGATGTTATTATTCAAAAAATATTTGGATATTTGTTGAAAATTTAGGGAAAGAACTAAGAAGGAAAGAGAAATTTAAGAAAGTGATTACTTAGGTAAGAGTAATTGTGTCTATAATAGTATGAAAAATATATATATCAAATTCTAAATTGTAGAAACATATAAGAAAAATACCATGCATTTAGGAACATATATTGTTAAATTTCCATACACAAATAAGATCAGGTTGGTTGGGTGATGGATCTACTTGCTTAGTAACATCATCTTCAATTCATTGTGGTACCGTGATATATTCAGAAATAGTGGAAGAAGATATAAACCTCCACTTGGAAATGATCGAATTCAGCGTTTGGCTGCTAAGTTGAAGGTCGCAATCCACAAAAAGGGTGGAATGAACGTAGGACGGATAACAAACAAAAATGTTCACTTAAAATAACTATCTATTTGTCAAACAAAATTCAAGTTAAACGACAAATTGAATGTATACCTAAAACACTACTAACTTATTGAAAGTTTGGTTCGATTCCATGCCCATAATTATTATTTTGTAAACATTCATTCAACATTTACTAAGTCAAATTAAGCATCTTTACCTTATTTAAGAAACTTGAAAGCTTTTTTTTACAGATCATATTTTAAGCGCTCTCTCGAAACTTGAGACCTAAACTCTAGCCTTACCTGTAATTATAGCGTATGTCTTTGACTTCGTTGATACTGTGTCGTCTGTCGTGGCTCCACTATCATTGTTGGTGCTACTATGCTTGAGGCTCATGCCGTCCCTATGGTCATTGGCTCGATGCTGTCAAGTCCTTCGCACCCCGGGTCCGGTGCGGGGGATAAGACGCGACGAAGGAGAAGACCCAAACCACTCGGTTGGTGTTCGAGTTCTCCTCCCTTGCTTCCCTCTCCTCCTGTTTCGGTGATCCCGACCCTCTCAATTGAGTTGGTGCCCTTCTCCACGAGGGTAATCTCCCCTCAGCTTGCATCAAAACCGAGACGGGGACGTCCAACAAGGCGGGCCGTAGTTGCTTCGTCTTCAAGCAACCCACGACCGCCTCCTCTTGCGCCGCGCGTGGTCCTGCCTTCGCCTCCACGCAACCATAGCCTGTCGGGTTCTTTGTCCCAGGTTCTGCCTCCAATTGTTCTTGGCGGCGCGGCTCCTAGGGTTGTAGACCCTCTTCTGCAACAAACCTCGCCACCGCCTACTCTCGGCGTCAACGTCCTCTTTGTGGATGTCCCTCTTCAAAGGGATCCGGCGAAAGGAAAGGCACCAATGACGGACCTTCCTCGGACGGAGGTGGAATCCCTAGGGTTAGGTCAGTGCCTCCCTGATCGGGATCGGATACCTCTCGTCCCCGCTGGCCTTACAATCTCGGGAGGGATGTGTCAGGGTCGGGCGTCGTCCCGAGGATTTCCGGAGACTGCGCTGACCCATGCTGAATTGTGCCCGGACCTTGTCGTGCCATTCTCTCCGGCCATCTCCACGGCTATTGCTAGGTAACAATGGGGTATGGTGGGGAAGCTCTGGTCGCTGACCCCCCCCCCCCCCCCCCCCCCAAGGAGACTCTGCTTCGGATCATCACCACCGCGTAAGGGAGAGCTGTAGAGGGTCTTGTCGTCAAAGAGTTGGGTCCGACCCTCTTTGGCTTCTAATTCAGGTCATCGGAAGCACGTGCATGGGTTCGCAGTAGTGAACCATGGTGTTTCGATGGGCGAGAATTACCGGTATTGGATCGCATGTAGCTGTGGGCGCACGTACAGGGTCTGCCACCTCTGGTCCGAACAAAGGCGACGGGAATGTCCATTGGGGACGCGTTGGGTACTTGTGTGGAGGTCCCGAGCGACCAGTGGGGGATGTCCTATGGGGCACGGTTAGGGTCCGCTTCTGGCACCTCATCGAACGACCCTTCCGGCGAGGGTTGGTTATGCAGCTCAAGGAGTTCCTGAACCCGGTTAAGATTGAGCTCACTTACACCAAACTCCCGAGGTTCTACTAAAACTGTGGGAGGCTCGGAAACCTCGTCAAGGACTGCGTGTGGGAAGTCCGAGGAACCCCACGGTATGGTTCGTCTCTCTTGGAGTATTAGAAGGGCAAGCAGGTGAAGCCGTATGCAACGCACTGGAGTGCGTCTGCTCAGCCGTTTGCCCTGCCAGGCTTTGGGATAATGTCCTCGAGCACTGTACCTAAAGACTCCCTATCTTTGAATGGGAGTCCCTTGGTTTCCCCGAGCATTATACATAACCGTACTACGGCTCAAGTTAACACCCGACTGGTGATTGGCCAACAACGGGGGGTCGGTCCCTGAAGTTCCAACGCCTATTTCTAGGGAACCTGATGTTGTGGGAGCAGGTGTGACTGGAATGCTCAAGATGTCTGCCGCTGGAGAGCCTCGAGATGATCAGGCGAGGGCTGGGAAACAGCCCCGCTAGGAGGGATTTTAGACCACCTGAGCAATATGGACTGGCCCTGGGAGGGGTCCCTGGTCGATGCTTTGCATGAAGCAGTTAAATAAATCAAGTAATATCTCGATTTAAGTTCCGGTTATCATACCCAATAGAGCAGTTAAATAAACACTTCATTTATAATTTTTCACTTAAGCTATTTCTCAATTAATGTAGATGTGGTTTTGAATAATTAACTAACAGTTTGAAATGCAAATTAAAGTAAATTTCAATCAAAAGGAGACACAATATCATAATTGGTTAAAGGTCAAGAGGATAAAGTGATCTATGACTTCGATGGAGTTATGATATGACAAATGATTTGCATGGATCCTTTTTACATGTGCAAAAAGATTAGTTTAATGACAACGAGAGTTCTTTTAAACCATTCAATATCATCTCTTGATCGTATTAGTATCTTATTATAATCTAACCATCTAGTTAATCTTAATCTAGATGTAGAGAGATATAGTGCATTACGATTTTTGAACTTCTCTAGCTTCCGGGTTGTAATCCTATGACTATTACACTCCTGTTAACTTAATTATACTATAGACTAGATTTAAACCCAAATTGCATAGTCCCTAGTACTTTTAACATTCTTATTTTTCTATTGTTAAATACTAAAACCTATTCATATATCAAGTGATCAATTTTACAAAACATTAAGTTTAAATAATGTAAACATTAATCTAAATACAAATTACACATAGTAACAACGGAACCTATTGATTCAATTTCTCATATTGCTTTCCTAGATTTAGATTAGTAGAGATTTAGCTCACGGTGATGAAGGAAGAATACAAGGAACAAGAAGAACAAGAAATAAACATGTTTCAAAGATAAAATTGATATAAATACCGATTCGACGATGAAATCTCAAAGTGACTTCAATCCCTTCTCTCATACACTTCTTTCTCCTAAAATATCAAACCTCAACTCTCAAAAACTCATATTTTTGCTCTCTAACTCGTTGTCCCTAAACATAAACCTAACGCTTCTATTTATATTCTTCAAATTTCAGCTTGAAATCATATATAGGCATGTGTCAAGGCTGCGACACAACCTATTCCTGGTATCGGGAGAGACTGAGGCACGGTCCGTGCATGAAAATGCACAAAGACAATGTAGTCGGGAATTCGTGAGTGTTAAAGCCCTATGCAACCCAAAAGCTCGAACTAATGGGTGGAGGCATCAAGATGTATATCAATGGGTCAATTTATCCACACACTTTCGATGTGGGACTTACACTTCAACACTCCCTCTCACGTGTAGGACTGGACATCTACACGTGGGTCATAGCAGGACTGGACATCTGCATATGGGTCGGAGACCACAGGGTGGAGGCGACAAACGGGTAGTGGGCCAAACCAGCTCTGATACCATGTTAAAGCCCTATCCAACCCAAAAGCTCGAACTGATGGGTGGAGGCATCAAGATGTATATCAATGGGTCAATTTATCCACACACTTTCGATGTGGGACTTACACTTCAACAGTGAGGCGTTGCGGTACTTCCCATGCATGGGTCCGGCACAATCTGGAGTATGACCTGTTCCTGAAGGGCACAAAAACATTCTCGGGTCCATCGTGGCTTTGGTCTCGTACTATTCTTGGATCCTTCTTTTCCCAGGGATTCTTACCGACTTTGTGTCTACTATTTGATTTTCTCATAACATGTCAAATCATTAGCTTTTCATATATTGGCGTGACTCCGACACTAAATTTATATTGTTCTACATATATGACATTTTACTTGTCATCTCAAGTGATACTCTCTGGCTATCCATTATGTCTCTATATTAAATTATGAGTTTACCATGAAAGATTTGGGTCATCTATCCACTTTTTTAGGTGTTGTAGTAGCTCGTCACCTCGGAGGCTTTTTTTTATCCCAACGTAAATGTATGAAGGAAATCATTGAAGAGATAGTAAGAGTTATTGCTCTCTTTTGTCGATGCTTGTTTACAGTAAATGCAAGCTTAATGCTTGGGATAGTTCTAACTACAACTTCCCCACTCTCTATCTTAGTTTGGTCGGAAATCTACAGTATCTCACATTCACTCGTTTGGATATATCCTATGCAGCCCAGTAAATTTGTCTTCATATGGGCGAATCCCGCATCAGTTACATGAGTGCGTTGAAGCGCATTATTCGATACATTATGGTCTCCACTTGTATTTCTCTTGTGCTCTATCTCTTGTATCGTATATTGATGTCGATTGGGCTGGTTACCTAGAAAGCAGGACTACTACCTCTGAATATTGTATCTTTTTAGGCGACAACTTGGTTTCTTGGTCATCCAAACGTCAATTGGCTCTATCTCATTCCAACATAAAAGCAGAATATCGCGGAGTTGTTAATGTTGTCTCAGAGTCTTGTTGGTTATGAATCTCATGCTTGAACTTCACTATCTTATCTCTCGGGCGACATTGGTCTACTATGACAACATCAACACCATTTATCTTTCAGGCAATCCAATTTAACATGGACTAAGCAATAAAATAGGATATTCATTTCATCCATGAAAAGGTCGCGAATGGGCAGGTTCGCGTTCTTCATGTTCTTATCATATTGCGAATATATTTACTAAGGGGCTTCCTCGATTTTTGCTCTCTTGAATTTGAGACAATCTCAATGTTCATGAACCTCTAGTTCAGACTATGGGGACATGATAGAATATATAATATTCAAAATAGAGTACACTTAAGTGTATAACAAATGAATTCTACGTATATTTTATTTATTTGGAAAGATTTTGGTGTTATGCCAACAATTGTATTTATACTTACTCTGATAAGTACAAATCAATAAAATTCCAAACACCAAAAAATAAAACTAAATAACTTTTAAATTTACATTAAATATTTATAACTAGGGTTAAATGTAAAAACCTATCGTATGCATTGGTAACGAACAATAGACTATCCTAAAGTATTGTTCATTATTAAGGGCATGTAAATAATATGTGACCAATTCATAAGACATGTAAAAGGTTTGTGATCAATTCATAAAGGTATGTAAATGATTTGTGACCAATTCTTAAGGTATGTAAATGACATGTGATCAAAACATAATGTCATTCATTTAATACTTTTAAACTTTGGGTAGTTTATTATTCGTGACCAATACATAATGATAAGTTTATACATTTAACCCTTGTGAGGAGAAATCAAATAGAAACCCACCCTTAACCTAAAAAATTTGAGAACTGATCCAAGTCATTCATTTCATAAATGGATGGATGGGATGCAATTAAGTTGTTGACTGCAAAAAAAAAACTGTCCTTCTTGGTAAGTGGTAGTGACTTTCTAGTAAAACTATCTTATTATTTTTTTTTACTAATTCACTAATTTAATTATTCCCGCTTCGTTTGAACTCCGATTGGCTTCAAACTTGCACTAATAATTTTTATTTTTGAAGGGCTTTCTATCAAGATTAGTGAAGAATATATTTTGAAGCACGAAAATTTTTTTAAAAAAAAATTTGGGTAATTTTTATCAATACTTTACATTGGGTTTATCAACAATGAACATTAATTTTATCACTTCATTTTCCAAAACTGGACATGATTTTTATCACCTCATCACATGTTTTTTATGAACATTGAACACTAGTTTTATCAACATTAAACACTAGGTTTATCACTAAATTACATGTGTTTTATCACTCCATTTGATGTGTTTCACCAACACTAAATATTAGTTTATAACACTTATTATCAAAATTGAACATGATTTTTATCACCTCATCACTGTTTTTTATCACCTCAGTACATGCTTTTTATCAACATTTAGCACTAATTTAATCTCCCCAATATAGAACATTTATTAGTGAAGATTTATCAACACTCACCATTATTTTTATCACTTACATATAATTTTTTTATTTTCGTGCTTCAAAATATATTCAATATACTACTTGATAAATATCCCTTGGAAAAAGAAAAATATTGGTGCAAATTTGAAGCTAATTAGAGTTGAAACGAATTGGAAATAATTACATTAGTGAATTGATCAAGGAAAAAATGCACACTTGTCCACATGACACCATACTATTACAGTTATGTTTTTGCTTGGCGTGTATTTTGGGTGAGATTAAGGTGATGATGTGGCATCATGATGAATGTTGAATTTTAAGTGTGTGGCTAGAATAGGTTCTCACAGTATTTAGCGTAAGAGAACTTTCTATTAGATTTGTCCTCTAACCCTTATAACTAAAACCACATTCAAACTCAAATTTAAGTATATAAACTTCGGCGAGTTTGAACTGAACAAGTTATTTTATCATCATGTTATAAGATTTGATTAGTTTACACCTTATTTGAGATGTTCTCATTCTATCACTTTGGTTGAGCTGAATAATTGTTTTAGTTATGCATGCTAGAAAAGATTGGACCGGAATCGATTAGTCTGCACCACATGTGATGATTTTTTTGACTAAAAGGTGTAATTTTATTAATTTAGATTATCAACTACAAGTGAGTGCATCAGGAGAAATTCTTGACCACGAAGAACAGACATAGAACACAAATTGTTCGCTATTCTTTTAACATTATAACCATCACTGACGGTATTGGATGAAAAGCCATATAGGCCATCGCCATATAGGCATGAAGGAAAGGTAGGGGATGAGGAAACGGTAATGGAAGACCTACTCAGAAACCTGACCAAGGATTGCATCAGTAGTAAGAGGCAACACTGCATATAGGGGCAAAGAAACCAAATTTGAGCTGCATCAGTTGTATTGGGAGGATATACACGAAACAGGGTTCCCTCCCAGGAAAAGTCCCTGAATCTCTGCTCGCTAGCTTTTGACCATGCAAAAACTAAATCGGATAAAATAAAAACAACCCACTCGATTAGCCATATCCATAATAGAGAGAAGGGTCGAGGACGGTGCGTTGGTGGAGGCCAGGGAGATGGATGCGGCGGCTGCAGATTCAAACGTGGCGGCGGGTTCAGAGGCGGGTTCAGAGGTGGCGGCGACTTCAGAAATGGAGAGGATCGATATTGGGGGAAAGTTACTGAACGTTGGCAAGATGGGGATCGAAGCCTCACGGTAGAAGCTGGGACTGTCGGAGGAGCAGGAGAAACCACCAGAGGAGGGTTCAATGCCTCGGTGCCCCTCTTGGAAGTGATCTCATCCAATCCAGGGCTAGACGAGGGCGGAGCAAGGAATTTTGGGGGACTACGCACAGTGGGCGAAGAGATGTGGCCGGAACTGGGCCGGGAGGAACGAAGACGGTGCGGCCGCAAGGAACGACGACGCGAAGAAGGGGAAACACTAGGTTCATCCCTATCTATCTAGCTTCACTACTTGAGATGATTTTTTTAAGCGAAAGTTGAAAATTTCATTAAACTTCAAAAATCAAAACAACGATGTGCATCAAGGAACAAGCTCCCTAACCACTAAAGAACGACAGTACGGAACCGAAGTTCACCAATCCTTGTACTACTAGAACCGCCACTAACGGTGTTTGGATTCCATAAGGGCCAACAAGAAAACGAGTGCGAAGATGGTACTGAAGGTCCTGCTCCAAAAACTGTCGCATCAGTAATGGCCAAGGATTTCTCCAGTAGTAGTGGGAGGCAAAGCATTGTCTTGGGACCCCTCCCAAGGCCAGTCCCTGATGCCTGGCCGACCTACCATTCCTCTTGGCGAGACTTCTTCCCCGCCCTTGCTTGGTCATCCCTAGGTGCTCCAACTACCGTGCACACCAGCGGTGGCAGACCTCGGACATGCGCCCATAGTTGCACCCGATCCAACTCATGCAATTCCCGAGCACAAGGATCTAGGTCCCTTAACAGCAGGGCGCGACCATCAAAACGCCAAGGTTCGTGATCCCGAACCCATGACCGAGCCTCAGTCAATTTGAAGTAGAACCCAAAGGTGCCCGGTTCCAGTTCCTTGACGACCAAGCCTTCAACCGCTTTCCCCCAAGGCGTGGTGATTATCCGAAGGAGGGTCTCCTTCCGGGGTGGTGTCGACAGCCACAACTCACCCACCATCCCCCATTGTTGCCTAGCAATGGCAGTGGAGATGGCGGGAGAGAATGGAACCAATACCTCAACCTCGTACTCATCCCCGATTGAGTACGAGGACAACCCGTCCTGAAGAGCCGTGAGAGAGTCCCAGACTTCGGAAGCCACTGTAGTCGAAGGTGAGGGTGGATCTTCCAGGCATAGTGTCACCGGACAACCTCGACCCATGCCACTTGGTTTAGTCAAGCAGGCAGGAATGAGGGGGATACGGTCCCGATTTGGGAGGTACCGGCCCAACCCTAACACCTCTGCAGCCGTTCTTGGAAGGTCCACCATGGGGGCCTTCCCCTTTGCCGGGTCTCGTATGAACGGTGGGGGGTGATGGTACCGTGGTGGCAGAGCAACAACCCCAGGGATCCGACCACCATCGTCTGGTGGTGCAGCAACAGGAGTTGGTGGGGCAACAAGACCTGGAACCGGAACCCTAGCGATCAACCTACTCTGGGCTGGTGGCGATGTAGCAGGATCCAGATCCTCCTCCCGAGGGTTTGGTGGTGGGAGGGCTAGAATTGGCGCAAGAGACGGCGGGATAGGGTTGCTTGGAGGAGAAGAAACCGCACACCTAGTCGAACGCCTCCTCCGTGGTTTCTCAACCGGCAAGGGAGAATGAGTGCCCATTGAGAATGGGACCAGATGAGACGAGAGGCAGGTGGAAGGACTAGGCTGCCCAAGGCCGATGGCCGAGGTAGGAGTCGCGGAGAGTGGTTTCGGCCTCCTCCTTCGTCGCGTCTTATCCCCCACACCGGGCGCGGTCTGCGGGAGTTGGATGGGACCTGCGAGCACGGGGGCGACATGACCGACATCCACAACAACAACATCATTACCAGGAGGCGGTACTACAGGCGATAGAACGTCGGTCGTAGTAGAGGGAGCACCATAACGATAGACGGCTATGGTTAGAGAAAGGTTCTCAAATACCGAGAGAATAAATTTACTACTTGAGATGATTTGATTCGGTTACTATGGTTACTAGTATTTTTTTTTGAAACGGGTAACCGGGGAAGTGCATTACCACAAAAAAAGAAACCATACAAGGTAGAGCGTAACCGCCCTAGGTTCCAGATATATGTCCGGACCGACCGTAGCAAGTCCAGCGCTCATGGACCCATAAAGATAGCCTACTTGACATCGTAGACAATAATTGAGGACATCCCCTTACCGACGTCTCAAAACAGCGAGGCATAAAGAAAATAAACCAGAGAAAAACAGAAATAAAAATGTTCCAATGACAAACATGATAACATAAAAACGACCAGAAGTAGAGATCTGTAGTTGCAAGCTTCCCGAGACCTCCCAGCACTGGAAGATTGATCATCATTGGTTCGACCCCACCTGAGTCATCCAATCTCGAGATGATCAGCTTTGGTTGTCGAGGCCCTCCTCCCGGGTCCCAGATCCAGTGAGCCTTCATGATTGCTCCGGTCACGGTCACGGTGGTGTTCGGGTGTGATTGAGTCTGCCCTGTAGCTACGTAGGGCCGGTGCCTAGGCGATCCTATCGGTGGTTGCACCCCATTGCCGAAGTCGACGTCGTGGAGAACGAAGAGACCGATAGCGGAGGAGTGGACTCCTATTGTTACAGGGAGGGTGCGGCCCGAAGGGGGGTAGTTGACTGTCGTGAATGATGCGAGACGGTGGCACACGTCGACCGGAGGTATGATCCGCGACGGTGAGAGGTCGACCCCAACAGGGGTAAGGAGAAACCCCAAAAAAGATAAGGAGAGAACCCTAAAGGGGTTAAAGAGAACGCTTTGTGGTGTGGGCATGATGGAGAGGACCATGGCGCATGCCATGGCATAGACCATGGCCAAAATTCGCAGCTTCAAAACAGAGTAGAGGGAGGGAGGAGGCGGCTGCTAGGGTATTCTGGGAGATGTTTCTTTGATCCAATTGTTTAGTGGTTGCTAGTATATTATTTATACCTGAGAAAGATTCACGTATAAATTTCTATTGTGATGTAAATTATATAATATTCAAAACTAATATCAAACATTATGACGAAGAATCTTATATATTTATTTTCAAAAAAATATTATTATTTTGGAAAATTATTTAAACACGTGTTAACAATTTATTTACCACTTCAACTTGTTTTTTTAACATTAGTCTGGTGAGGAAAAATCAAATAGAAATCACTCCTTAATGTAAAACCGTGTGAACCAATCCAAGCCATTCATTTTAAGAATGGATGGATGAGATGCAGTTGAGTTGTTGACTGCAAAAAACAGCACTTTTTAGTAAGCGGTAACGGCTTTTTAGTAAAACCATCATTTTTTTTATCAATTCACTAATTTAATTTTTCCCGCTTCGTTTGAACTCCGATTGGCTTCAAACTTGCGCCATTAGTTTTGTTTTTTCAAGTGCTTTCTATCAAGATCAGTCATGAATATATTTTGAAGCACGAAAAAAAATATATTTCGGGGCTAATTTTTTTAAAAAAAGTTAAGTCTGGGTGATTTTTATCAACACTATACACTGAGTTTATCAACACTATACACTAGGTTTATCAACACTGAACACTAGTTTTATCACATAATTTTCCAAAATCGAACATGATTTTTATCACATCATCTCATATTTTTTTATGAACACTAAGCACTAGTTTTATCAACACTAAACACTATGTTTATCATTAAATTGTATGTGTTTTTATCATCTCATCACATGTTTTTTTTATCAACACTAAACTCTAGTTTATCACCCTTATTTTGGGGCTGATTTTAAAAAAAGTTAAGTCTGGGTAATTTTTATCAACACTATATACTGGGTTTATCAACACTATACACTGGGTTTATCAACACTAACATTAGTTTCATCACCTCATTTTCCAAAATCGAACATGATTTTTATCACATCATCACATGTTTTTTTATGAACACTAAGCACTAGTTTTATCAACACTAAACACTATGTTTATCATTAAATTACATGTGTTTTTATCATCTCATCACATGTTTTTTTATCAACACTAAACTCTAGTTTATCACCCTTATTTTTAATTGAACATGATTTTTATCACCTCATTATCTGTTTTTTATCACCCCAGTACATGTTTTTATCAACATTTAGCACTAGTTTGATACCCCGATATAGAAAAATTTATTAGTGAAGATTTATCAACACTCAACATTGTTTTTATCACCCCAATATAACTTTTTATTTTCGTGCTTCAAAATATATTTATGACTAATATTGATTTAAAGCCCTTGGAAAAAGAAAAATATTGCCGCAAGTTTGAAGCTAATCGGAGTTCAAACGAATCGGGAAATATTAAATTAGTGAATTGGTTAAGAAAAAAATGGACACTTGTCCACATGACACCATGTTATTACAATTATGCCCTTGCTTGTGTGAGAAATGATGAAAGTGGCGTGAATTTGGGTGGATTTGGAGTGATGATGTGGTATCATGGTGAATGTTAGATCTTAGGTGTGTGTGGCTTGAATTGGTTCACACAGTATTTAAGATAAGAAGAGTTTCTAGCAGATTTCTCCTCTTAGCCTGGTAGTTTTATTTATAGAAATAGATTCAAACAACGAAAAGTAAGACCATAATGGAAATAACAGAAAAGGAAGGTTTAGTTTTAAATACCCAAAACGCTGAATTACCTATAATCTTGAGGATATGCAAAAGATCCAAATAAAAAATTTCTGACTCGATTCGGATAGGCCTGTATCGTCTAAAAACCATGTTGGTTCCTCGGTGGAGACTCTGATCAGAGGTGAGGATGATATGAGACATTCATGGAGGTCCCAAGAGAAGGAGGAAACTTAGGATTGGGTTTTGCCAAATCCCATTGGGACGGGACGTGTCTCCTCAACAACGCTCCGATCTCCTATCCGGTATTCATTGCCCCTGGCGAGGCTGCGTATAAGACCTCGGTTAATTGTTTGTACCAACAAGAGCTCCTATTATTAACCCCCGACGACACATGTCGTCATCGATTTTTCACCTTCTACTACCGACACTATGGAGGAGACCACACCATCTTCCATCATCTGCCACACCTTCAAACTCATCCGATGATTCCAATCTCCATGAACTAGATCGAGGGATTCAGTGTCAAAATCCAACGGAGGGGGTTGGAGCGGTCATTCATGAAGGCTAGAGTTATTGGGTGCGCCACGATCGTGTCACCATAACCTGGATCGAGCCTTTGATGAGCTTGGATGACCATAGGACAGCGGAAAAGATTTGGGGCCTCAGTAGATCCACTACACACTAGAACACCCTTATTTTTCTGATAAAAAAAGATACGGAGATATGCTCGCGGCAAAGACAACGGCCGATTGATCACCAGAAAAGGGAGAAAAGGAGGTGGTGGTGATTGATCAGGAGTGTATAAATAAGACGGGACCTGGGAAGAAAGACGCCGAAAAAGACAGAGAGCCCTAGGGCCGGGTGGGATTAAAGCTCTCGTCATGCTTGTTAGAAAGAAAATAATAAAAACGGTATATAAATCATCTATCCATTGAAACATGTTTAATATTTTTTTTCCGAAACAAAATACGAACTTTTATTATCTGAACTGTTGTAAAATAGACATAAGTGCATCCAGAATTGTGAATCCGGACCACAAAAGGACAGGCGAAGAACGGGCTTCCCAGGCTTCCCGGGCTAGCCAATGGGCTGCACCGTTCGCTGACCTAGAGATATACTCGAGTTTGACATTTTCGAGAGTAGCTAACAAGGTCCGGAAGTCGTCTACCAATCGGACCAAAGGGGAGAAGACCTTATGTGTGCCTTGAATCAAGTGCACCAGGTACTGGGCGTCGCTATGTATGATGACCCTGGAGGAGTGCGATGTTTGGATCCATTCCAGGGCCTGCCAGATTTCCATTGCCTCCGAATATTCAGGGTTTAGGGAACCACTCCCACAACCATTCCTTGCTTCCCAAACCCCCCCCCCCCTGTTGCCCTACGGCATATCCAACTCCATCCAAACTGACCTGAATCCGCAAAGGTCGCTCCATCTACATTGATCAAGGACCAATTAGGGGGAGGTGGTTTCCAGCTAGTTTGCCTGTGCTAGGGGATAATAGCGGGTTTCTGTCGACCAGTCTGTGCTTCTGACCAGCTATGCTGGTTACTGAGGACCATGGCAACCAGCTCCTATGGAGTGGAGCTAGCCTGGTCCTAGACCATACCATTTCTCGCTTTCCATATCTCCCACAAGAAGAGACAAGCTTTACTCCGGGACAGAGGATCCGGCAACAGGAAAAGGGCCGAGAGCCAATCGTGTAGCGAGGATGATAAAGGAACAGGGATTGGTAAACCTGCAATGTCCCAGACCGATCTTACAAATGGCCAGGAAAGCAGGAGATGGTCCGTAGATTCCTGAGCGGATTGACACATTTGGCAAGTGTCCGAAATTGGGACAAACTTAGTTCGGAGATTCACCGCTACCTATAGGGTACCAGAAATAGCTCGTTGGAGAAATACCTTGATGCGTGGCTGAATGTCTTGGTCCCATATTCCTGTCCATACAGTCGTCCCAATCGATACGTGCCAACGTCCATTCTCTCTGGATAGTGCCCTGTGACCCTCTTTGATTGAATACTCCCCTCGGATATTGAACTTCCAAGACCATCTATCTGCGTGTCGGGGAAGTGGCGGGGGCACTTGTAGAACATCCTCAACAATGGACGGAGGAAGGTTTTGTTGTAGTTTCTGTACGTCCCAATCATGGGCAGTAGTGGCTAGGTCCGACACCCTTAGAGCTGGAGTGATACAAGTGTGAAGTGGGATGACCGGATTGCTCCCCGTAAGCCATGGGGAGCCCTCAACCATAGTAGAACATCCATCCCCAATAGTTCGGATCAAACCCCCTCGGAGCAGTCCCTGGGTTGCACGGAGACCCGTCCAGACCTGACTGGGCCCATTCCCTCCCTCCGCCGAAAGGAAGTCACTCTTTGAATAGTATTTTGCCTTGAGAATACGAGCAACCAAGCAGTCGGGTTGGGATAATAGCTTCCACCCCATTTTTTCCAGCATTGCAATGTTCATTTCCCTCATGTCCCGGAAGCCCATCCCACCATCCTCCTTCGGCCTACACATTTTCGCCCAATCCTGCCAAATAATCGGTCTCGTGCCTCTGGGGGTACCATGTTGGGTCTCGAGGTAGGGTTGGAGATGAACCAACTCGCAACGGAAAATCAATGAAAACCAAGAGACTATTAAAACCATGAAACAACTAACAAAGAATGGATTCACGAGAGAAAAATTCAGCACTAGTTCTTACCAAAACAAGAACACCGGGTAACGAATAATTGGCTTGAGTCTCCAAGACGCCTACGTATCCACATGGGAACCAAAGCCACGTAGTTCTTCTCTTTAAGGACTCAAGAACACAAAAATGGAGGTGGGAGCTTGCCAAACCCGAAATTGCAAAGGAAGGGGGAGAGAAGTTGTGTTTCCTATTCTTGTCTTGTGTTTTTTATGTTGAAAAAGATGACTTAAACATAACAAAACCCATATTTGCCCAACTAAAGGCATGGGACAAGTATGGTGTCAAGTAAGGTGTAAATAGGACAAAGTATGGCTAGACAAGATTAGGTTAGGTGGTGAATCGCCAACACCTTAATCCTTGTCTTCCTTACTTAGTACTAATTAATCAAGACTTGATTAATTAGTTCCATGAGCCTTGGTTGCATGGGCCTTTCATGGGCCTCTTGGAACATGGCCCGTGGCCATTTCCAACGAGGTCCCGTGATTCGCTCATCGCCTCCAAGCCTTCCATACCGGAAATTTCCAACATTATCCGACGCGATCAATCCCAAGACTCCAAGCCTTGTCTCGATCCGTAAAGTCCTATTCACTTACGGGCACATGACCCAAAACCCAGTTTTGGTCATGTCCCGAGACAACTCCCTTTTGGCCATTCTCCATAAATGTGTCAATGAGTTTCATCCTCCGATGTGACCCTTAGGTTTATGCATGTCAATAGATCAACGTAAAATCCCATTTTACTTTATCTTATTTAAGTGGGGCAACTAACGAGACTTTAGTATTTCCTGACACTGCATAACGAATCGACCCTGTCGATTCTCACATTTCCGTCATCCCTGTCATTATCCTTTTATCTTCGATATCCTGATTGAGATAAGGCATAGAGCCGTCATCCTTGTTATTCTCAATCACCGTTCCTTGATATGTGAGATGACTGAAGATATGATACCCAATATCATGTGCATGGCCATGCTGTTCTTTCAGTCACTCTCGATCAAGCGGCCGAGAACCGATATCTTTCCCATACCTCAGTATGAGGGATAAATACCTTAGCCGCCTTTCGTGTCACTCATGTAGCCCGTCCCCAAGCCAATCCTGGCCGTTATGGAAGCCCTGAAACGGACAACGTTAGGCTCATGTCAAACTCAGTTTTTTACTACATAGCGATCACAAAGACTCCTTGGTCTAAGGATACATGACAAGCTACGACACGGAATATGTTCATGACTTAATCTATGACACATATTCAGGGTGGGTCGTCCAATATCATGTCCCACATGATATCTATGATCAGACTCCGGAATCCCATTCCAATGACTATCAGAACGTAAGCCATAAAGAGCCATCTTTCATACTAGTCGCTTCTAGTGAAGCTTTGTTGACTAGGGACCCATCGAGTGTGATCTATCTCGATCTATGGTTCTATTCGCATGGTAGACATAGATCAGAGTACACATCGATATATTACTCCAACACATAAATAATATAAAGTCGCTTTAATTTTATTGCTAACGATGATATATACATTTGGACATTTAGGATTGAACTACGGGCACTAAGACTAACAATCTCCCACTTGCCCTAGTTCCAATCTAAACTCCAATATGTCCCCATCGACTTTACATGTCTAACATGTTCAAGCAGTGACACTGCCTTAGTCAAAGGGTTGGCTATGTTATCATCTGTTGCAATATAGGTTATCCTCACTTCACCTCAGTTCAGTATTTCTCTGATGAGGTGGATACGCCGCAGTACATGTTTGGATTTGTTATGCAATCTGGGCTTTTAGCTTGCGCAATGGCCCTTGTGTTGTCGCAAAATGGATTCACCGGGCTGGATGGGTTTTTAATTACACCCAGCCCTGCAATGAATTTCCAAATCCACATAGCCTCCTTAGCTTCCTCTGCAGCATCCATGTACTTGGCCTCTGTCGTAGATTCGGCAATGGTATCTTGCTTTACGCTCTCCCAGCTAAAGCTCTGCCATTCAGCGTAAACACATATCCTGACTGACTTCTAAAGTCATCTGGATTTGTCTTGGAAAACTAGCGTCTACTCATCCTTCGACGACTAGTTCAGCATCATCTTTCCCCCGGGTTAGAATGATGTCTACTGGTACAACATAAGGCTTACGAGACATCCGGTCTCATACATGTCATGACATATATGATCGATCCTGCCCCCAGGCGCATAGGATTCTCATCATCCTTTTCACCTCATCAGCTGTATTAGGACACCGAGTCTTGCTTAGATAAATGCCATGACTAGTGAGTAAGAGTACTGTCTTTGAATCGAGCATTAAGAACCTACTCAATGCCTTGTTCACATAGGTTCCCTAACTTAAATCCAAGACCCTCTTGGTGCGATCTCTGCATATCTTAATCCCTAAGATATAAGAAGCATCGCCTAAGTCATTTATTCAAAAACACTTCCTCAACTAAGCTTAAGTCTCGTGCAAGGTTGGGATGCCATTTTCAATGAGAACCAGAAAGGTAATCTTGCTCCCATTAGCCTTCTTATAAACGCAAGATTCATCCTCGTTCTTGATTAAGCCAAATCCAATTACAGCTTCATCAAAACGAAGGGTCAATTCCGAGAAGTTCGTTTCAGTCCATAAATGGATTTCAACAACTTATAAATCTTTCCCTTATTCTTCGGATCATCAAAACCTTGGGGCCGATACATACAAACTTAGTCAAATTTCCATTTAGGAAAGTGGTTTTAACATCCACTTGCCATATCTCGTAATTATGATACGCAGTTATGTCAAGAAGAATTTGGATCGATTTTGACAATAGCCACTAGGGAGAAGGTTTCCTCATAGTCAATCCATTGGATCTGCCTATAACCTTTCGCCACCAGTTGAGCTTTGTAGGTCAGAGGGTTGCCGTCCATGTCCATCTTCACCTTGAAGATCCATTTGCATCTGATGGTCCTCACACCATTGATGGGATCAACCGGTTCCCAGACTCTGTTGTTCGACATGGATTGCATTTCCTCCCTCATGGCTCCCAGCCATAACTCGGAGTCGGGCCTATCCACGACTTTTTGAAAGGTGGCTGGATCATCGTGATCCACCATGACTTCATTGTCACCTCCGGATACCATATCTTGGAGGTGGAAGATTGATACTTTCAAATCGTCTTGGACCTTCCGGAATTGTAACAGGAATTGGTTATTACTCTACGACAATCTCTGGCTCCTTTCTACTGGGTTGTCAATTGGTTTAGACAGATTTGTACCATCCTGAATTTCTTCGAGATGCACAGTCCTCCCAATGACGTCTTTGGAAACAAAACTCCTTTTCCATAAAGACCCCACCCCAAGCGACGAACACCATGTTCTCACTGAGATTGTAGAAGTAGTATCCCCTTGTTGCTTTGGGATACCACACGAAGGTGCATATCTCAGATCTTGGTTCGAGCTTAGTCGAAACCAAATGTTTCCCATAAGCCTCGCTACCACAAATCTTGAGGAAAGACAAAACGGGCATCATCCCGTACCATTTTTAAAATGGTGTCCCTTCTACACCCTTCGTCGAAGCCCGATTCACTATGAATGCGGTCGTCTCTAGAGCATAACCCCTGAAAGAGATTGAGAGATCAGTCTAACTAATCATGGAATGGACCATTGTCTAACAGTGTCCAATTTCTCCGTTTGGCTAGACCTTTCAACTACAGTGTCCTAGGAGGAGTCCATTCCAAAAGGATCCCATTCTCTTTTAAATGATCTAATAACTCTGTGGTCAAGTATTTTCCACCTCGATCCAATCGAAGTGCCTTAATACCTTTGTCGAGCTGGTTTTCTACTTTAGTATTAAACTCTTTGAATTTATCAAAAGCTTCAGACTTATGTCTCACCGAATAGACATAACCATATTTACTGTAATCATCAGTAAATGTGATAAAGTAGCTAAAACCCCTCCTGGCAAGTGCACTTATTGGTCTACACACATTCGAGTGTATCAGCCCCAATAATTCACCCGCCCTTTCATCGCGATCGATAAAGGGCACTTTAGTCATTTTTCCCATCAAACAAACCTTGCACCTATCGATCGAATGGAATTCGAATGAACCTGAAAGCCGCACTTCTGAAGTGCTGATAGGCGCTTCTTATTTATGCGACCCAAATGACTGTGCCATAACAGAGTTAGGTTTAAATCGTTGGATTTAGACCTCTTGGTATTAACGTAATATATAGAACTTGAGGCATTTTTACTCATATCTAATATGTACAATCCTCCAACCAAGTCAGTACCGGTATAAAACATATCTTTGCATAGAACATTGAAAACTCCATTTCCAATATTAACATTATATCCTTCCTTGTCAGACACGGATACAGATATAATATTCCTACTAAAAGTAGGTATGCAATATACATTATACAATACTTAAGACAAGGCCATTTGGCAAAACAAGACTCATGGATCCTACAGCAGTTGCCACAACTCCGAGGTCCACTTCGTGCTTTCTAAACCTCTCATACTTTCAGCCACCATATATTAGTGCATGTGTGAGATTCAGTCCTGGTATCTAATACCCACGAATCTTTGGAAGTAGAGAGATGTAGCTCTATAGATTTAATACCGGATGAAGGCACGGTCCCACCGCCCTTCCTTAGATCATCCAGGTTTCCTGATGAAGGCGCAGTCCTACTGCCCTTCTTCAGATCATCCAGGCTATTTGATGAAGGCGCAGTCCCACTACCCTTCTTCAGATCAGCCGTGAACTTCCTTTAATCCCGGTCCCAATTCCCTTGTTGACCATCAGAATATCCTTGGATCCTAGATCCCTGATATATTTTTTTCAACTGTTAATGACACTTCATGTAACTCTGATATGGTCTTAGAGACAGCCTTGGCAACGACATATTCTTTGCGTTCAGACTTGAGGACTATCCTCAAAATTATGTACCAGTCCAAATAGTTTGTCCCATTTAGCTTGACCCTGTCAAGAATGGTTTTTAATGACAAACTATTAATGTTCGCTGAATTTGCCATTTGATCTACAACAGATAAAATTCAATCAGTAAACTGAATAAATTTTATGAAGATCAAGCTTAAACACCAACAATCGATTCTAAACCTTTAGAATCTGAAACCAAGATCCTTGATTCACTCGATTAAGCTGAACTAATGCTCACCACTTAATCGAGCTATGTAGGTATGACTCCATCCATTCACATCCAATGTGACTCTAGGCTAGGGTATGTACTTATGTACACGACTTACCCTATCTGTTACCCTAGCTCAACCTCAGGCTCGTCACTATGTAGGTGCTCCGCTAATGCGCACGACACCCACATATGTCGTCCAAACCTACTACCCCGCTTTCCCATGGATGCTCCGCTAATGCGCACGACACCCATAGAACGGGGAGGTAGTAAGGTGTTGATAATTGGGAGGTATCGGACATGACCCGTTTTTACTTGTCCGGTTGTGTTTAAAACTTTGACACATCCTAGATGCGATGAGCACATCAACTACATTCCAAATGCAATGATGCCTCAAATTACATCCAATGTAATTCTTCCTTCGAACCTGTCAACTACATCCAATGTAATGACGATTCTAAGGGCTCACACACAAGGATTAAAATTCCAATTTTATCTTTGCATGTGAGGTGATATGCTCGGTAAATAAAGTTAAGCATGCAATTCTAAAACACATAGAATTGATCATGCATAAACTAAACCAAGCATAAAGCGATAAATGTGCACATAATAGCCCCTAAACTAACTCCCACTAGCTTCTTGAGCTCCACCGACTCCAAGCCGATGCCAACACCCGAAAAGCCACCAAATGACCTTTTCGCCCTTTCTTCGTCTTGAGTAAAATATTACAATTTAATACACGACTCGCAGGTCGGGAAGAAATAAATATTACAAACAAGTGGTTCGACGACCACACCTTGAAAGAATAATTACACGCTAACTCTAACGGCTCGCAGACCGTGAAAAGCGATAAATAATTAAATCGAGCTCGGGGCTATTATGTACACCATGCCAACATCACATCACACATCGCGTTATCAAACAATCATGTTATCAAACATCATGTGATTTTCCGGTTTTAATTAATTGCCAAGTTTCGAAATTTTTTGATGCTCGGTTTATCGAAACCGTTCAAAAATGTAACTTTTGAACATTTGATCTTCGAGTTTTCCATGTCGGTTCAAAACTCGTCATAACTAAAAAAACGGTTTAGCCTTGGCATATCAACCATCCAATGGTCATTCTTGGCTTAGGTTCGTCCAAGGGAGCCCCGTTCGGTCCCGGTTTCGGCTCCCCGAGAGTCCCGTTCCCGAGACCCGAAAATATATATTTTTTTCAAAATTTCCAGATTTGAAATAATTTTCAAAAATTCATTTTACATGCATTAAATCCATAAACAAGAATTCAAAACATGTTATCAAATAATTTAGCAAAACAACATGCCAAAAACGAAACTTTCAAGCAAAACCGAAACTTTGAACACCGTCTTGTGAATCCCGAAGGTAGCACGACTCTGATACCACAGTTGGGTCTCGAGATAGGGTTGGAGATGAACCAACTCGCAGCGGAAAATCAATGAAAACCAAGAGACGATTAAAACCATGAAACAACTAACAAAGAATGGATTCACAAGAGAAAAATTCAGCACTAGTTCTTACCAAAACAAGAACACCGGGTAACGAATAATTGGCTTGAGTCTCCAAGACGCCTACGTATCCACATGGGAATCAAAGCCACATAGTTCTTCTCTTTGAGGACTCAAGAACACAAAAATGGAGGTGGGAGCTTGCCAAACCCGAAATTGCAAGGGAAGGGGGAGAGAAATTGTGTTTCCTATTCTTGTCTTGTGTTTTTTATGTTGAAAAAAGATGACTTAAACATAACAAAACTCATACTTGTCCAACTAAAGGCATGGGACAAGTATGGTGTCAAGTAAGGTGTAAATAGGACAAAGTATGGCTAGACAAGATTGGGTTAGGTGGTGAATCACCAACACTTTAATCCTTGTCTTCCTTACTTAGTGCTAATTAATCAAGACTTGATTAATTAGTTCCATGGGCCTTGGTTGCATGGGCCTTTCATGGGCCTCTTGGAACATGGCCCGTGGCCATTTCCAACGAGGTCCCGTGATTCGCTCATCGCCTCCAAGCCTTCCATACCGGAAATGTCCAACATTATCCGACGCGATCAATCCCAAGACTCCAAGCCTTGTCTCGATCCGTAAAATCCTATTCACTTACGGGAACATGACCCAAAACCCAGTTTTGGTCATGTCCCGAGACAACTCCCTTTTGGCCATTCTCCATAAATATGTGAATGAGTTTCATCCTCCGGTGTGACCCTTAGGTTTATGCATGTCAATAGATCAACGTAAAATCCCATATTACTTGATCCTATTTAAGTGGGGCAACTAACGAGACTTTAGTATTACCTGACACTGCATAACGAATCGACCCTGTCGATTCTAACCTTTCCGTCATCCCTGTCATTATCCTTTTATCTCCGATATCCTGATTGAGATAAGGCATAGAGTCGTCATCCTTATTATTCTCAATCATCGTTCCTTGATATTAGAGATGACTGAAGATATGATACCCAATATCATGTGCATGGCCATGCTATTCTTTTCGTCACTCTCGATCAAGCGGCCGAGAACCGATATCTTTCCCATACCTCGGTATGAGGGATAAATCCCTTAGCCGCCTTTCGTGTCACTCATGTAGCTCGTCCCCAAGTCAATCCTGGCCGTTATGTAAGCCCTGAAATGGACAATGTTAGGCTCAGGTCAAACTCAGTTTTTGACTACATAGCGATCACAAAGACTCCTTGTTCTAAGGATACATGACAAGCTACGACACTGAATATGTTCATGCCTTATCTATGGCACATATTCAGGGCGTGTCGTCCAATATCATGTCCCACATGATATCTATGATCAGACTCCGGAATCTCATTCCAATGACTAACAGAACGTAAGCCATAAAGAGCCATCTTTCATACTAGTCGCTTCTAGTGAAGCTTTGTTGACTAGGGACCCATCGAGTGTGATCTATCTCGATCTATGGTTTTATTCGCATGGTGGGCATAGATCAGAGCACACATCGATATATTATTCCAACACATAAGTAATATAAAACCGCTTTTTTATTGCTAACGATGATATATACATTTGGACATTTAGGATTGAACTACGGGCACTAAGACTAACATACCCGCCCACCAGTACCGAGCTAACGCGACGTGGATCTTGTTGATAGATTCCTTTGGAAACAGGAACACACTCATCGCATAGATCGACATGGCTTGGAGAACTGACTTGATCATCACCTCCTTCCCCCCTGCAGACAGCATCTGACCATCCCATGTTCCAATTTTGGTCACAATTCGGTCACATAGAAATTGAAGGCTCTGGCCTTTTCGGTGGCCCAACATGTTGGGAACACCCGGGTACTTAGTCGGACCAGAAATTTCCTGAATCCCTAATATGTCGCAGTAGGCCGATCTGTTGGCCGGTGTTGTATTAGTGGTGAAGAATATGGACGATTTACCTTTATTGATGACCTGGCCCGATAGGCGACCAAACGTATGGAGGATTTGGTTCATCTGGGTCGCCTCTTCTCGATCCACCCTGCAGAAGATATAACAATCATCCGCAAAGAATATATGGGAGACAAGCGGAGCCCCTCTAGCCACCGAAACTCCGTGAATCTTTCCAGCCCTCTCTGTTTGGTTGAGCATCCGAGACAAGCCTTCCATACAGAATAGGAATAGATACGGGGATAAAGGTTCGCCTTGCCGGATACCCCGTCCTGCTGTAAATGGTGTCGTATGCTTCCCATCAGAGCTCACTGTATATTCAATGGACCGCATGAAAGCTAAAACCATAGCCCGCCACCCCATACCGAAGCCAAAGGATCCCATCATAGATAACAGGAAAGATCACTCCACCCTGTCGTAAGCCTTGCTCATATCTAATTTTAAAGCCATAAAGCCTCGTTGCCCTTGTGTTCTGGGCCTAAGATTATGTATAATCTCATAGGAGATAATGACATCGTTCTGAATGTGTCTGCCTGGCACAAAAGCTCCCTGATTTGTAGATATTATCGGGTCCAGGAGTGCTTTGATCCGATTCGCCAGAACTTTAGAAAGGATTCTAAAAATCACGTTACACAAGGCGATCGGCCTCAATTCTGCAATCTTCTTTGCCCCTAGGATCTTTGGAATCATGATCAGGGTGGTTTTGTTAATGTCCTGGTCAATGGTACATGTCGCCACTGTAGTACGGACCAAATCTATCACCTCCGGGGACAAAGTGTCCCAGAAGTGTTAGAAGAATTTCAGATTAAGTCCGTCAAGGCCTGTAGATTTCGATTGCCGCATTTGGAACACTGCATGTCGCACTTCCGAGTCCGTTACCCTGTTGGTCAGTTGCATATTTTGTGCCGAGGTGATCATACACGGGACAGCCATAGGGAGATCATAATCTGCAATGTCGCCTGCAATGTAAATGTTAGCAAAATATGAGTGTAGTAATTCACTCATTCCCGTATGCTATTGCACTTCCACCCTTGCATCGTTGATCAGAGTCTTCAGTTTGTTTTTAGCCTGTCGCTTCGTAGACGATCTCAAGAAGAACTTTGTGTTACAGTCCACTTCCCCAAGCCAGTGTTGTTTTGCTCTCTGACACCATAACTGTTCTTGTGTTGCCAAGGCCCTATTGTACTGTTTCTGGATTGCCAACTGCTGTTTGATCCCCTGTCTATCAGTCCGACCGTTTAACTCGGCTAGCGTCCTCTACAAACGTCTGATCTGATTAATATTGTCCCGATAGATTGTCTGGCCCCAGTCATCCAGTGAGATCCCGATATCCTTGATGTGATGCTTAATGTGGCGGTCCCCAGGCTGACCCCATTCTGATTGGACCAGCATACCGCATTCAGGATGGTCTAGCCACATGTTTTCAAACCGAAACTGGCGAGGCCGGCGTTCCACCGGGTCCTTCTGGAGCTGGAGCAGGATGGGTTTATGATCCGAGGTCGAGACTCCCAAGTTCTGTAATGATACGTCCCTGAACCAAACACGAGCCTGCGGAGAGACGAAGGCCCTATCCAATTGACATTCCACCTGCGTCCTAGAATCCTGACCCTGGGCCCACGTGAACTGGTACCCCTGTAAAGACACCTCTTCCACATCAATATCAGAGATGGCGTGTTGGAAACCTTGCATAAGAGCTAGCAGGTATGCCCGACCACCTCGTTTTTCTGAAGGTTGGAGGATGCCGTTGAAATCCCCCAGTAGAATCCAATCCACCGGTGCCGAGACTGTGGCCAATTGCCTCAAATTGTCCCATGTCAAATGACGGTTCTCCCAGACTGGTTCCCCGTATATGCCTGTGAATCGAAAAGGTACCTCTTGACCAATCTGAATGATCGTGTAAATATGAGTTTGCTGCATTGACAGGACCGTAACCGTACACTTTTCAGCCCATAACATCATGATCCCCCCTTTATTCGACGGGGGACGAAGGCTCGGGGCGGCATGTGGGATGATACACGGAATACCTGTACCACCATGAAATCCTAATGATCTGCGCATAATAGTGAGGCGGGACCTCGAGTTACGGGAGTCCATGTGTCGGGTTTCAGTCAAAAACAAAATGTCGGGTCTGTATTGGCGTCGATTATGATCCGTGCCTAGCCCCCGACAATTCTAGGCCAACATAGTCGGCATTGTAAAAGGTAAATAGGAACCCTAGAACAGAGAAAAGGAGTGAAAGTACCTGTCGGCGTCACGGGTGGTGGAGGACGCACAACAGTCCCGGTTTCTTCCTCGACTTCACTAAGGACGGGAGATCAGGAACCGAGGGAGGCGGAGAGTAGCAGCCACGGTCAAAGAGCAGCGGCGGGTTCTGTGACAGCGATACGAGGAGAAAGCGTATTGGAGTGGGGCGGCAAAGTCGCCGGAGGCAGAGGAGGAGGCGGTAATTGCCGACGGCGGAGATCAAAGGACGATAGATCGGGGATCGAGGGAGGCGATGTGTAGCAGCAACGAGAGAGGGCGGGGGCGGATTCTGTGTCAGCGATGCGAGGGTAGAGTGGGGGCGGTGAGGACGTCGGAGGCAGAGGAGGTGGCGATGGTCGCCGACGGTGGAGGACGTGACGACGGTAAACCCTAAGTAGGGTGGGTCGGGACCTCTCATGGAGGTGTGTAGAAAGCTTTTTTTTTAGATTTGAAACATGTTTAATATAGTTTCAATCTTATATTCTGTCGATCCAATCTTTAAGGATGGTTCTAAATAGTTTTTTCTATAAAAAAAAATTTATACTCAGAGATAGTAACAGAGTGTGTATGGGACGAGTTTTGTAAGTCTAGTTCTATCTCGGATCTCTAAATCCATGTTCCCCCCTTTCATTCCCAAATATTTCACTATATGTCCCATCCCGGCTTGGATGAAATTCCCTAAATCATTTCCAAATAAATACATAAATTTGTTTTTTTTGAAACGGAAGATCGTAGTTTTATTATTTGAAGTGTAATAAGATAGACATAAGTGCATCCGGAATAGTGAATCCGGACCACACAAGGACAGGCGAAGAACGGGCTTCCCGGGCTAGCCAGTGGGCTACACCGTTCCCTGGCCTAGAGATATACTCGAGTTTGACATCCTCGAGAGTAGCTAGAAGGATCCGGAAATCGTCTACCAGCCGACCCAACGGGGAAAAGACCTGGTGTGACCCTTGGATCAGGTGCACCAGATACTGGGCATCACTCTGTATAATGACCCTGGAGGAATGCGATGCTTGGATCCATTCCAGGGCTTGCCAAATCGCCATGCCCTCAGAGTATTCAGGACTTAGCGAACCACTCCCACAACCATTTCTCCCTTCCCGGACCCCGCCCGTTTCTGTTATGCAAATCCAACTCCAACCAAACTGCCCTGAATCTGCAAACGTCGCTCCATCCACAATGATTATAAGCCAATTAGGGGGTGGTGGGCTCCAGCTTGTTTGGCTGTAGTGGGGAGCAGTGGTGGGTTTCGGGCGACCATTCTGTGCTTCTAACCAGCTACACTGGTTTCTGAGGACCGTGGCAATTACATCACGCGGTCTGAATATAGCTTGAACCCAGACCATAGCGTTCCTCGCTTTCCATATCTCCCACAGGAATAGACATACTTTACTCTTTATCAGCATATCAGGTAAGAGTAGTAGGGCAGATAACCAGTCATGTAGTGGACGGGGGGATAGGAATCGGTATACCTAATATATCCTAGATATACCGTGCGAAAGGATAATGGAGGAGGAGATGATCCGTAGACTCTTGTGCTTGCTGACACATCTGGCATGAAATACATAAATTTATATTTTACACATATTTAAACTATTCCATTTACATATTAAATATGAGTTTTGTTGCGATTAGAGTCCTATCATTCTAAAGATAACATACACATTATACCGTCTGTTCAAATTGTATAAAGTATATCTGAATATTAACTTTAAAAAAACAAGCTTTTCTAAGCTCTCAACATTCTAACCCTAGTCCTAACCTAGCCGCTATGGAGTTCCTACTTGTCATCGTCGTTCCCGCGCCGCTTACAGCTGTTGTCGGATTGGTAGTCCCCGTGTTCTTCTGTCCCATCAGGTCGCACCCCTCACAAACCACGCCTGGTGCGGGGGGTATATATCGATGGGATTGGATCACCATATCTATTCCTCCGTCTTCACCTTCCACTGTCATCCCTCTTGTGCTCTCACAGGAGGCTAGCCAGGTTATGGGGGAACCTCAATCCTCTTCCCAACCGATGATGACTGCGCTCTTTGACCCATCCTCGCTTCTGGTGTCCGGTGACCTAGAGCGGTTTGCCCTGGTGCGAAGGGCTGGGATGCCGTCCGACTCACGCTACGGGGCACCGCGACTTCGACCGAACCCTAACCCCTCCCCCTAGGCCTACCATGACCTTGCTCTGGTGCCTGGGGTGAACATGACACAACACGGAGGTGCGACTACGCAGGCGACCCCCCCTCGTTCCTTGTCGATGGGGATGATCAAGGATGTGACGAAAACGTTGGCGTTTCTCTCGGTCAAGGTCACAAAAACGTGACTTCAGCGTCTGGTTTGCGATCGCTATGGGACGCGAAGGAATTTGGTAGAAGTCACATCCACGATCGTCCGGTGTGCATGGGCACGGAGGCGGAGGAGGTTGTGGATTTCTTTCAGTGGAACCGGCCCAGATACGGCCCTAAGGGCAGGAGGAGCTCTACCTATGCCTTTAAGGATGGAAGTACCAACTGCTATGGGGACCGCGGCGAGGAGAAGAGCCCAGACGTCGGCGTTGACCCGATATCATAGTCATCTCCCAGCGTACCAGCAAGGCATGTTGCGCTTCAATGCGGGACGAGGGCCTCGCCCACGAGTTAGACGTCCGCATGGGGTGCCGTCGCATCCACTGGGAGGAGATGGAGAGACATTATGTTGGGAGCGGGAGTCTAAGGCCCCAACCCTAGTGACAATGGACCCGATACCTAAGTCTCAGTCGTCTCGAGGGATGGGGACCGGGGTAACAATGGACCCGGTACCTAACCCGGATCCCCAAGCCCTCACCTGGGATGCCGGCCAAGGGCCTGCAACATACTCTCCTAGGTGGCCCCGACTTTTGTACACGGGAACATTCGGCGGGCGGCTGGTGGAGATCAGCTCCTTGATGATTCGATTGTTGCCTTGCGATCGAGGGAGTAGAACAGAAGTAGATGTGGTGGCCGCGACCACCTAGGAGAGTATGTTGTGATGGCTCTGGCACCACTGGCTTAGAGGAGTGCAGCTGCTGCTGGATGGGAAGGGATGAGGCCTACACTGGTCGGCAAAACAACTCATGGGCGGGGGAGATGCCCCGTTGGGAGGAATGAGGCAGAAAAGGAGCATCAGGGACTGGCCTTGGAAGGGGTCCCTAGAAGATGCATTGCCTCCCACCACCACTACTACCGTCGAGGTCCCTTAGGATCTCCGGTACGCCGTTCTCCCTACCCGCCTTATATTTATGCCCATGGGGCATCCAAATACCGTCCATGACGGTTCTAGTACTACAAGGTTCAGTGAACCAATGTTCGACCATACTGTCCTTTCATGGTCGAAGAGCTTGTTCCTTGGGGCATTTCGATGTAATCGTTCTTAAAGTTTTATAAAGTGAAATGTTTCATTCAAAAAATTGTACAAAGTATTATAATATGTAAATATCGGTTATTACGGGGCGGGACATACTTCATGCTTGCCCCGCCCTCTCTCTCCGCCTTGGTTTCGATGAAAATTTCCTGAATCATTTCCAAACAAATATTTTTTTTAGATAAGCCCTAGAAATTTATTAAAAGAACATTCTCCAAGAAGGAAAATGCCAAGTCAAAAACGATTACAAGAAACTCCAGCTAGGAGCAAAAGGGAGGATATCCCTAACAAAGAAAAACACCCAACAAAAGTTGGCGACCAAGGTCTACTCTTCCTCATACCACTCTCTATCCGAAGACAACGACATCGGATTGCTGGAAGGCTTACAGAAGGTCTGAGTCTTGGGTTTAGTATTATGAGCACGAGGAGCATCCGGAGGAGGTACCGAATTGGATGTAGTTTGTCCCTTGCGGGCCTTAGACTTGAGGGCTTCATCCAACCACTCGTCTAAAGACTGCAAACGATCTATAACACCTTGAGACATGTTCTGAATGAGTGGAAGCTTCACACCAAAAGAAATGGTGTCCTTAGTGCCCTTTTGAACCACCAAGTGTGATTTGGGTTTATTAGTAACATAGTCCGACGAATGCTTAGGAGCCCGGCTCAAACGTTTCAGATGTTTGAGTAGGGCATCCTTCCAAGGACTGTCCTCGGAAGACCCAGACTGTCCTCCGACCTTAGCCAGTCCAATGAACGAAACCTCTTGTACCACACTAGATGCCTCAAACAGAGGTGCCACCAAATTCTTGGCCGTAGAAAAGGCATGAGTCGGACCCAAACCAGGTCCAATGACATCAAAACCGGCCTTTAGGCTTGCAGACAACCCAGACCCAAGGTTAACCGAACCATCCTCATACAATGTAACTCCAGAATCTGCAACACCCTCGGCCTGCTGCATATGGGCCTGTAAAACAAGCCCAGAACTGGCCGGACAGACAAGCCCATCCAGTCCTACAGTGTCGTCATCTTCCTGCGCAACTCCTTCCCCACGCAAATCGGCGGCGCTAATCACGGGAGATTGATTCGATTCCGAAATGAACTCCCCTGGTTGCTACGATTCTAAAATCGAGAGAACCTGATTCTAAAATCGCGTATCGTATGAGCTTGATTCGCGGATTGACTAGATGACTCTGGAATTGAAGTGTTGTCGTCCGGCGGCGCCGATGAGGGGTCAACCCCTCTCTACTCGTTGACTGCACCATTGCTCAGAACAGTCCGAACAGTAATCATGGCTTTATTAACCCCCCGATGAAGTGCTCTGTTTCTGAGCAAGAACAGAGCCATCGGAATGTTGAACCACCGGCCGGCGACGGGCTACTGCAACAAAGAGAACATATCCATTGACTTTGTATCCATTTAGCCCTTCGATGGCCTGAACAGCTTCCACCTTGGAATCAAATTTAATGAAACCAAAGTAGCGGTCTTTTCAGTTAGGACGCTGGAGAACCGTCACAGAAACAATCTTACCGAATGAACTGAAGAAATTTCGAACCCACTCCTCCGTTGACTCGAAGGGAAGTTTGCTGACGAAAACTTCGTCCTCCTGTAGCACAAATCTCGATTTCCCCATACGATTCCGACGTTCTGTCTTCTTCGACGAAACCATCGCTCCTATCAAAGCTTCGTTTTCCTTCATTACATCGTCCGGCTCGGACGGAAAAACCCCTGCACCGGCGAACCCTTCCTTCCACTGTGGTTCCTCTGCAGAGGGGAGTTATCACAGAGGTCACCGGTGCTCTGTTTTGAGAGACACGGTCAGCGTTCTTCGGAATGGACTTACTTCGCGTAGCACGGCCAACGCTGGTAGCACAACCAGAATTAGTTTCAATCCCAGCCTTCTTAGATGGCTTTGATCGAACAGTTCTACCCTTCCCTAATGCCTTAGAACCATCCGTCACGATCTGGCAATAGGTGGCGTAAGAAGAAATCAGCACCGAGCAAAAAGAGGAGAAGGATAGCTGCTTCTCCTTCCTCCTTCTCATCTTACTTTGGTTCAACATTACTTTTTTTCAAACAAATATATAAATTTATATTCCACATATGTTAAATTAATCTATTTATATATTTAATATTTTGTTGAGATCCGAACCTTATCATCGTTACTGTACAGTTAAACCACTTTCCCAAATTCAATTTTGCTGTATGAATATATTGGAATATGTAAATATAGGTAATTACGGGACGGGACACGCTCGTGCTTGCCCCGCCCCCTCCCTCTTTGTACCGGTCTCAAACACAAAATAATCTTAGTCTTATTTTTTTTCAAAGATAAATATATTAATAATAATCTAATATTTTCGGGGCGAAAATAAAAGATAGGGATAATTATCATTCCTAACCCCAAACTTTAGGTCAAATTTATATCCTAACCCTTCCTCACCTTTCGTTTCAAATCCTAACCTCAACTTTCGCTTTTTTTTCAAAACCTATCATTTACGGTTCGAATTAACGGAACAGTTAATTTGTTTGTCACGTGCACACTTAAGTGACCCCATATTTCGAATTTATTCCCATTTTTACCTTTGACCCTTTCTTATTGATACCCTCCTAAATCCATTCACATTCACATTCTTACACTTAAGTAGTAGTTTTAAGGAAACAAAATGAGAATAAATTCGAAATATGGGGTCACTTAAGTGTGCACGTGACCAACAAATTAACTGTTCCGTTAATTCGAACAGTAAATTATAGGTTTTGAAAAAAAACGAAAGTTGAGGCTAGGATTTGAAACGAAAGATGACGAGGGGTTAGGATATGAATTTGACGTAAAGTTTGGGGTTGGGAATTATAATTATCCCTAAAAAATAAGGCCAAAACTCTTCTATACAAAATACGAGCATGCTCACAAAGACATCTCAAACCAAATCCCAACGAAGGATGAATAAGGTCTAATAATTAAGATTTATCTACCAAAAAGCAAATAATTGTAAATTCCAAGATAAGGGAGAAAACGGAATAAACAAACTTACAAAACCAATAAAAACGGAACCCGGATTTCACAGCCTTGAAGATCAACAATCGACGACAAGTCAAAAACCAGTGTACACCATCCCCATCGAGAAACCATTCCAGTACCAGCAGCTACGCAACATAACTAGGGCAATCTCCCCACCCGCCAACCAACTCCAAAAAACTCGTTCCTTATTGAATCGAATGTATCGAGTTCCAATCAAGATAGGGTGTTTTACCATCCCTACTTATACTAAATCTTGAGTCCATATATGTGCATGGCATATCCTTAAAAATAATCTCTCTTTTTTCATGCATGCATGCATCCCGTAAAGAATTGAATAATTGAAAATTTTGAGAAATCAATCAGCAATATCTTGTTCTGAGCACTAAACCACATGATAAGGCAATCAATCACACACACTAATTCACAAAGCATAAAGCGCACACACACATTACATATACATAAAGAGAAGCTTATGGTCGAAGAAACTTGGTCCACTCAAAAACCCTAAAATTTATAATAAAAACAAAAAGGAGAGAATAATATGTAATAAGAAAAATTAATAACCCAAAAGCCCTCTCCTCATTCCTCATCTTCTTCCTCTTTAATTCCCTCTCCCTTTTCCTCTTGCTTTCTTGCCTCTCTATTCTCTTTTCCTTTCTCTGATTCTTCACCCTTTTGCTTTATAACAAGATCAAAAACCATGGTTTTCGATTCAATTCCGATTTATGATCACCAAGATCCTCCCGATTGGCATCTTCATCAGGTAATTATTTTCTTTCTCTTGCAAAAGATAAATATTCGTATTCCCTCTCATGTGATTGAATTCTTCGCCTTGAATATACCCTCTTGTTCTTTTTTCCTTATTTTTCTTAATCGTTTTCGTGTTCATATAATCATTTCTTCAAGTTTTCTTATTTGCAGCAACAAAATCTTCAACATGAACAACTCCAACCGGTGCCTCCGTTCTGTCACACAGACGGAGGCACCGGTGGTAACACAACTGGCTCGATCAGACCCAATTCTATGTCTGATCGAGCCAGACTGGCCAGAATACCACACCCCGAGGCAGCTCTAAAGTGCCCGAGGTGTGAATCTACTGACACGAAGTTCTGTTACTTCAACAACTACAGCTTGTCGCAACCCCGACACTACTGCAAGACCTGCCGGCGATACTGGACTAGAGGGGGTTCCTTGAGGAATGTCCCCGTCGGTGGAGGGTGCCGGAGAAACAAGAAGAAGAGCAGATCATCAAAATCAAGAGGTGGAGCTGCAACGTCCACGGCCATTGATAACAGAAGCCCTGATCATCAGAGGCTCAAGATTACAAGATCCAGCTCCACCGATCGAGCTCCCGGAGATGATCATGATAATTACACGATATTGGGTCATCGTAATTATCCACAGTTACCTTTCTCGAGCTCTTTACAAAACCTAACTCATCTCGGAACCATAGATCCAATACTCTCCGGCCAAAACTCGGTTTCGGGTCATCAATGGAGCAACAACATGCAACAGTTTCCGTTTCTGGCAGGTGGGTTTGATCAGAACGGCGGAGGGGACGCAAGACTGGCGCCGCCGGCAATTTATTCCGTTCCGGTGATGACGTCAAGTGCGTTTAGGGTTCGTGATCAGGTGAGCGCAGGTGCTGTGAAAATGGAAGAAACCCTAAAATATTACAGTTCATCGGCTCGGCCGTACTACGATAATGACGAGCAGTACCACACATCATGGGGTGGCGCGTGGAACAAAGACGATGGTTCAGCAGGCGGTGTTGGTGATGAGACGGCGGCAGGTCAGCATCTCTACTCCTCGACGGCTACTGCCCATTTCTTATAGTTCTCTGACGATCTGATCTCATAAATTAATTATAAGGAAAGACTGTAATGCTTTAAGTTCAGTGTTTTGTTCTTAGTCTTATTTTGAAGTGCGTCAGGTGAATCTTAGTCTTATTTTGAAGTGTGTGAGGAAAATTATTTGTTTTCGGTTGATCTGTTTCCGTGAATTGAAGCTACTTAGCTACACTGTTTTCATTAAGTTAATTAATTAAGGACTGAAATGAAGTGCTTAATTTTATGTCGTGTCCGGAAATATAGTAGGTTCCATTTTATAGGACATGATGATCTTAAGTTTCTAAAATTCTGTTGCTTAGTATTTAATTTTCACATAACTCATCTGCCTTTAAGTAAGATAAATTTCTTTTTCACATAACTCATCTGCCTTTAAGTAAGATAAATTTCTTTTTCACATAACTCATCTGCCTTTAAGTAAGATAAATTTCTTTTTCACATAAGTCTCCCGCCCTTAAGTAAGATAAATTTGTTGAAAAACTAGGGTATGTAGACGTATTTTTTTTAGTTAAGTGGTTATGTGAAAATCGGACATTTTCTTTAAATGAGTAAAGTGGGTATTTGTATTACTGCGAAACGTAAACAATACAATGTAGGGCGTAAAAGCCCTGAGTTCCAGGATATTGTCCGTTCCGATCGTAGCCCGACCAACTCCTATGGACCCGTAGAAATAGTCTAATTTGGTTCGTAGACAATAACTCAGGAGATCCCCTTACCAGCATTCCAAAAGGACAAAACAGAAAAGAAAAAGTTCAAACCAAGTACTGCAATCTAAGAACAGAAAAACAATAGAACTGAAAACATAAAAAAAAAACAATAACTATGCGCTGCTCCCATAGCTTTCCCGAGACGTCCCAGCACCGACCGCCCCAGGTCTCGTCTTATCGTCCCGCCCCCCCAGATCCCAAACCCACCGATATGGTTGCTCCAAGACCTTCTTCAGTCGGCTCGTGTACGTGTTCGGTTGAGAAGTCTGTAGCTGCTGCCGATTTGTGTTCGATCCAACGTCTCGATAGTTCCAAACCATGAGCATGGCCATCGAAACCTCAAAACACCAGTGCATAATAAACTAGAAGACGGGTATATGACGATAGTACCGCGTACCTGGATGAACGATTTCAGAATAGAACTAATCTCAGACTCGGTTTGATCAGCAACATGAATGGTGGAAATCCCTTGATGACATGTAGGGTTTTCCCCTTTGATGGCTAGGGTTTTTCCTTTTGATGGCTAGAAACCCTAACGTTCAGAGAGATATAAAATCGGACATAATTAGGTGTGATTAAGTGTACTAACTTTATTAAAACCTAAAATTAGATAATGACTATAATATTTTTTATTTCAGTTTATTACAGGTGTTACCGTCATCTTTATTTTGTAACATGGTGTTAACTTATACTTTTTTTAGTTACACCCGTTATTTATTATTATTATTATTACATTTTGTAGCATGTGACCAACATAATTTTCAAAATGAGACAGTCATCCTTCCTAATTTCTCTTATTTGAAAGCTAGTTAAAAAAAGTATAAAGAAATAAAGTATCATGTAAGAAAATGATAATAACAATAGAGATTTGAATATACTTATCGAAATGTTCAATATAGGGACACTTCTATGCTGAAAATCTCTCTTATGGTACATATAATCACAAGTAGTTGGAACCTTATTCATAATGGGTTTCAGCACAATTTCCAACCCAACGTACAATAGTTTTTAACAATCTCAAATACAGATGCATAGTTAGTGTAATAAAAGGACAGTGTACAATTGTCTGTACAACATAAATATGAGAAAAGATCGAAGTGTCGGAATGATTTTGTAATAATGAAGGTGGTGATTGATAGTGATGCACACGGACTATAGCAGCTGAGGGACAACAAAACGCCAAAACACACACTCAAAAATCACTCATGATATGGTAATGAGTATTTTTCTGGGTTTCTGTTAACGTACGAACCAACATCATCATCGTCCATGGAGGTCAGGGCCGTTTCGTACGTACGTATACAGTATGGTGTATGTATTATTATTTAAGTGATTCAAAAGAATACTTGAAAAGGAAAGGTAGGGGAATCTAAATAATTAGCTAAGGAGAAGCTTTATCGAAACAATAAGGACCAGCTCTCTTAAAGCTGTCTCCAACAAAAAAGAAGAGAAATATTTTTATGTGAGAATAAAGTATAGCAAAGAGAGAAACTAAATATCAATTTTGGGGAGGAAGGTGTGAGTTTGGGTATGTGGTGGGGTTGTTGCATTGTGGTACCATGTGATAAAGGAGAGGATTGCTCGGAATTTGATGGATATACTGTTATACCACTGGCTCACTATTGTAGGACATCATTATGGAGATGCGTTTGGATTGTGTCGTCCCGGTGTTAAGGAACAACGAAAACGTGGTTGTGTTGGATTGCGTCGACAGGTTGATTGCGTCTTTTGAATAAATGTATAGAGGATATAGTTTAAATTAAAGAGTAATTTTATCTCGGTATCTTAAATTTTTCATATTCTATTTATAGTATTTTAGATCTTTTTCGTACCACTTCGATACTTTGAACTTTCATTTGTCTCAGTTTAGTACTCAACGTTAACTTCATTCGTAACACCGAATAACATTAGTATTAGGAGGATGAGGAACCAATGCCCACGCAAATTACTAATAAGAGCATAATACTCGTCGTGCATGGTGGCTTTCTAATTAGGGTTAAGGAGAGCGGCCCGGGGGTTGGTTGGTAAAGGAGAGAGGTCCGAAGGAACAGACAAGTTAAAAAGTTGTTTAGGGCGGAGGATACCGCGCTTCCCACGAGTGGTCATAGAGTGAAAATTCAGAGGATTCACACGGGTTGGCAACGGGTCGGGCAGGGATAACCGAGGGAGAAGGGGTGGGGAAAGCGGGTGGTAACCTAGAGGGCGGGGTAGACATCAGTATGGGGCTTGCATTAGGTTCATTAAACAAGACAAGAGCATAGGTAAACAAGGGGGAAACATGCGAGTCTGAAGAAACAAGAGGGTCTGGGATAGAGGTAATAGGCGTAGAAAAAGGGAATTTGGACTCATCAAACATAACATGTCGTGGGACAATAATCTTACCCTTCTAGATGTCAAAATACTTGTACCCCCTGTGGTTGGAAGGGAACCCCAAGAAACACAAAGAGCATACCGTCGATCGAATTTATGAATAATGCCTGAAGAAAATAAAGGTTAACACAAGAAGATGATCATAAGTGGGATCTTGATTAGAAAGCACCCTAGTCAGGGTTACAAAATTTAAAATGCAACTGGGAGTGATATTAAGAAGGTACGTGGCCATGGAAAGAGAATGGTTCCAAAAATATGTAGAAATCGAGGAATGACTAAGAATAGTCCGCATGATATTACTAATGAAACGAATCTTCCGTTCGGCCCGATCTTTTGGGGAGGATGCGTGAGAACACGAAAACCTGAAAACCATTCTGTTAGTAGAACAAAACTCGTGAAAGAAATTATTATCATTTTTCTTGTCACTGTCACATAGAAAAGACTTAATTTTGCATCCAAATTTAGTGGAAACAAGTGCACTAATAGCAAGAAAAACCTAAAACACCTATGATTTAGCACCCCAAAGAAAAAGTCCACAAAAAAATTGAATAATCGTCCAAAGCAGCACATAAAACTTATGACCAGAAAAGCTCAAACTGGGAGATGTCCATAGACCATAATGAACAATGTCAAACGGGAATAATATAGAGGAAACAAAGTCCATAAAAGCAATCGACTTATTTACCATAAACACAAGTTGGACAAACAAAGTCCTAAGTTTTATTACATGAAAGAAAGTTCTGAACAAATAGACCTAAACACAGCAAGGCAAGGATGTCCCAAACGATTATGCCAAATAGAAGACGAAACATCGGCTAAAGAAACAGGGGGTGATGACTAAGACAACGAGGAAATACGATACAGATCCCCCGAACTATTGCATCGCATGATTGGGGTTCTCGTTCGTAAATCCTTCATAGAAAATCCATAAGGGTCAAATTCAATTGATACATGATTATCACAGACAAACCGACAAACAGAAATAAGATTCTTACCCAAATTAGGGACGTGCAGTGCATTCTTTAGAACTAAAATTGGGTTTAAGTGAGGTAAAATTGCACGACCCTAACCATGGATTGGAATTAAGGAACCATTACCAACAATAATACTACAAGAATTTCTCAAATTAGTGTAGGACGTGAGTTTACCCGAGATGGAGGTCATGTGATTGGTCGCCCCCGAGTCCATATGACAAGTATCATCCGGCATATGCATAGATAACTTTTCCATAACATTCTCGATGTCCATCGGGATGTTGGATGGGGCTGCAGCTGTCAAGTAGGCCTGTTGCGGAGGGGCCTGTTGATGTTGGCCCATGTGGGACTGTCGGGCTTTCCCAGTCCCCTCGATAATGAGCTTAGACCAAGCCTCACAGAAAGGTGGGAGCAAGTACATATGCTGCGGTTTTAGCACAGAAAAGGACACGACAAGCGTACCGATAGTGAAGTAGTATTTTTTGGAATTTAAGTTCCGAATTATCGTACCCAAGGGAGCACAAGACAAACATTTTCTATTTCAAGTTGTGATTAAGTTGTTTCGTTTAAAAAGATGATTTGGGTTTAATTATCATGAAAAAACATAAATATGCAAAATGTAAATCATGTATTAAGGCAAATCAGACGAGATTAAAATCAGAGAAAAGCAATCCAGATTATGAGTTCATAGAGATCATTTCTACATATTGAATAACGATAATTATTGTGAAGGTTACTATTATAAGGGCAACAAATTTTCTCTTAAACTAGTCCTAACTCTGTTCGAATGTTTCGGACCCTAATGGAATCTAACCACCTAGTTCTCCTGAATCTAGATGTAGGAAGAACCAAAGCATTACATTCCTTGATGATTTCTAGCTTTCAATATAAATCTATGGCTATTGCAATTGTGTTAACCTAGTTATCCCTAGTCTAGATTTAAACTCAACTTATTATTGATTTTAGACTAACTATGATCCTCATCTCACGAGTGTTGGATCCTAATTCACATCAAATATCAAGCCTACAAGAGAGATTGAGCATTGACGCCCTGAGAATTAACTCACAAAAAAGGGAGTGGCAAGCGCACCGGTCGTCAAGTAGTATTTCAGTTCAAGTCCGGTTATCGTACCCAAGGGAGCAATAAACAGTCACTCCATTTAAAATCCGTTAGTTAATCTGTTTCTAAAAAGATTGGTTTTGGTTTTGAAAATTCTAGTAACAATTTCTAAATGCAAGTGAAAGAAATTGAAATCAAGTACGAGGCAAAAATATCAGTGTTGTGAAATTCAGGATAAAAAGTGATCTAGGACTTTTTACAGTGTTACAATATGACTAATAATTCGTTGGGTACGATAATCAGGATAAAAAAATATCCTAAATTCATAATATTTATGATATATAATTGACGAAGAAGGATTAAAACTACAAGACCATATAGTAACAAAGATAAAAAAAAAATTAAGGACAGACTAGAAAATAAGAAGGAAGTTCAACAATTCCTAGGAATAGCACATTATGTATCAGACCATATAAAAAACTTGCCGGAAATAAGAAAATCCTTACAAGAGCTGATAAAGAAAAACACACCTTTTGAATGGAAAGAAGAACATGAGAAAGCAATAAAAATGATAAAACAAATGGTAACCAACTTACCTAAACATAGAATCCTAATGGAAACTGATCAGTTGGAATTATTCACAGATGCTAGTAACATAGGTTGGGGAGCAGTCCTTATAGCTTATACACAAGATGACATAGATAAGAAAAAAAAACCTAATATGTGGATACAGAGGAGGAACATGGAAACAACATGAAAAGAACTATCATATAAATGAAAAGGAATTATTAGCAGTAATATTTGGAATTAAAAGATTTTATTACCATCTTTCCCAAGTAAAATTTGTGGTTAGAACTGATAATACTCAAGTAAAAGCATTTATCACTAACAAGATATATTTACTACCAGAACTTAATAGAAGAAGAAAATGACAATCGTTCTTTTGTTGTTGTGATTTCATAGTAAAACCAATATTAGGAACTAAAAATATATTGGCTGATTTTCTGAGCAGGTGTAACCATGGCAGCAGAGCACCTTAACTTTGAACAATATATTAACAACCTATGATGTTCGGATTGTCCCGAGTGCTTGTCTTATGTTATGTGTTATCGAATCCAAGTAATGTTGTGGTGGTCTTAATTGTATAATGTCCGGTCGCTTTTGTGGTTATTTAAATTGGTGCTTTATCGTTATCGTGTATTCTTGTCGGTTTCTTCTTACTTTCCCAGTTTTAGTAAGAATTGGTGACCGATTATTTCTGATAACGGAGCGGGAGTCCTTTCCCTTTTTACTAATTTTTCCTACTGAGCGTAAGCTCACCCCTTCTGTTTTTACTGTTTTACAGGTTTCGTTGGTGAGTAGGCTTGTAGGACATCTCAGGGCTCGGGAGCTCATTGAGGGTCCGGGTGGTCACTGTAGTAGAGACGTACTTGTTCATTTCGTATGAAACATTGTCTTACTTGTTATATTTTGAGCTTTTGACTCATAGCATCGGATTTGGATTATGTTTTTACTTGGAGTTTTATTTTATTAAGGTTTATTATTATTTTTTAGTTCACGTCTTGAGTCCGGTCAAAGTCGGATTTGGGGCGTGACAATAGAAGCATTCAAGGCCAGCAAGGAAGCATTCAAACCCAACATGGAAGCATACAAGCCCAACAAGAAAGCATACAAGCCCAAAGAAAGAACAAGAGCCCAAGATGAAAGTTTACTAAAAGAACAAAAGAAAATTCCAGCAAAGCATGAAAAATGAAGATGCGTACAAGAGAAGAAAGTGAAAGAAAAAGTGGGAGACAAGTAGAATCTTTGTAAGACCATTATTGTGATGAGTTGCCAAAATAGTAAGATGCATTATCCTATTAGTTGCCAAAATAGTAAGGAACATTTTTGTAAGAATAGTAATAAGCATGATTGTAATAGTTGATGAGGAGGCCTATATAAGGAGCCTCATCCCCATGTAAAAACCAAGTTGCAAATTCCAAGAAGTTCGTCTTTGAAGTTTCTTTGTATGGCTAGTTAAGCTCTCTTTCTACATCTATAATCTCTTACCTCTCTTATCATATCCTTAGTAATTCATCTCCATATTACATAATTAGTATCATTTTACCCACATCCAAGATAGAAACTCGAAGGGTCTCATTGAGCAATCACCTAGCACTAGTATCATCCCGCATGGACATGGAGTCGAAGGAGGGAGACTAGACTAGTTGAGTGTGTATTCCGGAAATTTGAAGTTTTATTAAGGTATGTTGGGATGAATTTTTCTATTTATGTTTTATGAAGATTGGAACTATGGTTATGATATTAGGAACGGTAGAGGTTATAGATGTACAATTTAACAAATGAATTTTCAATATTGTGCTTGTGTTCTTGATATTACTTGTACTATGTTATATTATCACTATATCATTACAACCAATATAAAATTTACACTCGAAACTTGTAAGAACCTCGTTTTGTTTCCCTCTTTAGGGTTATAAATAATGGGATCCAGAGCTTATAATAATACCTTAGTATCACAGAGTTTTTTTTATCAACGAAAGCATAATATAAATACACTCTCCTGAGGAAGAAAAAGGTTACAAAAAAAACAATCTTGCTACAGATTGTGAGAGAGAAAGAGCCGAAGCTTCACAAAACAAGTCCCGAAAATAAGCAGAAATACATCCAAAAAAAACATCAGAAAACCAATTGAACTATGAGAGAAGCCCTTCCCAAGTAGATCTGTAGATCTGTGAGAGTTAATGTGTTGAGATGAGGGAGCCAAGTGAAGGCTCGACCTATGAATGCCCTTGAACATGGAGATGGAATTGTTGTGAAATGGATTGTAAGATCAATTGAATGTCCTTGTTGTAGTGGACATGTGAAAGAGCCAAAACGATGGGCTTTGATGGGATGAAAATGGAAGGGCAACGATGATCTGATGCTTGAGTTGGGGAGTAATTGAGATGAACCAGTGAATGAGCCAAAATCTTGGGATCTTGAAGTAGAGTAGCAGCCAACTTGTTGAAGTTGTTGTTGAAACAAGATGAATGAAGTAAGGAGATGCCGAGGAGCCAGAGTTCCTTCCAAGGACCGAAGGAGGTCGACTCAACCAAAGAAACTTCAGGAACATGGTCAGTAAAGACCATAACCAACTGATGTGGACACAAATGCATCGTTTTCGATGTTTTTAAGCCCACATCTTAAGCTTTTCGGTCCCGGGATTAGGTTGTTTAATGCATTTCTTCTTACTTTCGTGCAGTAAGCCCTGATTCTAGAGTTTCCAAGTATTTGGAGCGAAACAAGGGTATTTATCAGAACATATGAGCCGAGCAGCTGCAGGACAGAAGCCCGAGCCAAGAACTGGCATCTCCCTTTGGATCCTCACAGCCACACGGACCGTATGGTATACCGGGCCAGAACGAAGCCCGTTCCGTGCGACCTACCGGGCCGGAATGAGGCCCGTTCCCTGCGGGTAACCGGGCGCACGAAGGGAAAAAGACCAGAGCTCTCTGATCTGATCCGGAACGTGACACGGACCGTATCACCTAGAGGGCCGGAACGTGACCCGTTCCGTGCCTCTTAGAGGGCTGGTATGGGGCGCATTCCGTGCCACGCTCCGTACCACGCGTGTTCTAGACCTGCGTTTGCAGAAACCCTATATAAGCAAAACCCGAAAGTTAGAGGAGTTCACAAAACGTAATGTTGTATGTCTCTTTAGACCTAGATTAGAAATAACTAGGCGGACAGATTATACTAGGTAACTAACTCGATCGGAAGATGTTTAGGACCAGTTGAGAGAACTTCCGTTACCTTTAGACTTACCTTATTTGCACATATTGACACAAACTCCTGCGAATTAATGATCATATTGTGACCCCGTTAAAAGTCATAGATCGTCTTTTTTCCTGAATTTCACAAGCACTCGAACTTTATCTCATTTTACTTTAATTTGCCTTGCAACTTGTTATTTAAAATTTTCAAAACAAAAACCAACCATTTTCAAGAAACAAATTGATAACGGATTATAAATCGAGTGATTGTGTTACTGCTCCCTTGGGTACGATAACCGGACTTAAAACCGATTTACTACTTGACGACCGGTGTGCTTGCCGCGCCCTTTTTGTGGGTTAATTCTCAGGGCGTCAAGTTAATGGCGTCGTTGCCGGGGAGAAACTAAGGCAACACTTTATATCTCTAATCTGTGTTGAGACTGTTTCACTTATTTTTATTTTTATTTTGTTTCTATGCACTTGCGATCTCACCAATCTCCGAGTTTATTTACTGCAGATCTTGGAGAGGTTGAGAGGAACGCTAGGCTATTGAGAAGGGAGAGTAAAGCAGCTACAATGAGCCTCCCACATGGGAACGACCCAAATGACCAGATCAATCAGTTGAGGGAAGAGGACATAGAGCAGCACACGCCACAACCTCCTGCTAGGAATCAACAAGCAACTATGGGGCAGCAAGGAAACGATCTCCCTGTGATTGAAGCAGCACCAAGACAAAGGGTGCTAATGGAGTACGGTACCCACTTTTCTATAGGGGGTGGATCAAGTATTGCAACCCCAACAATTGCGGCCAACCAATTCAAGATTGATAGCTCACTCTTGCATTTGCTAAAGAGTGGCCCGTTTCATGGGAATGCGCACGAGGATCCTTTGGGCCATCTAACAACATTTTCAGATATCTGCGATACATTCAAGAAGAATGGAGTCACAGAAGAGGCAATACAGCTCATAGCTTTTCCTTTCTCATTAAAAGATAAAGCGAGTCATTGGATAAGATCCTTTCCAATAGGAAGCATCAGAACCTGGGATCAGTTGGCACTACTATTTCTGAACCAATACTTTCCTCCAAAGAAAACAGTGCTACTAAGAGCGTCAATTAATTCATTCAAACAACAAGGTGATGAGTCGTTGGTTGAGGCATGGGATAGGTTTTCAGGTTACCTGAGGAAATTTCCCCATCATGGAATTCCCTTGTGGTTATATATGAAGACTTTCTATGCGGGATTGAATCCAGAAAGTCAAGCTCAGTTGGACTCCGCAGCGAGTGGGTCTTTTGTACAAATAACACCAGAAGAAACTGTCAAACTCCTGAATTTGATGGTGTCTAACAATGCATGGCACTCTGGGAGAGGAGCGGTTCAAGGCACAGTCAATGCAATAGATTCCTCGATGATGCACAAGATGATTTAACAGATGCAAATTATGACACAAAAGGTGGATCATATACAAAGGCAGTTCGGTCAATTCGATCAAATGGGCGGTCCATCACAGGAGGAAACTGCGAACTACTTGGAGGGCATGTCCAAAGCCAAGATTGATCCGTTGATAAATGACCCATACTCAGCCACTTATAATTCAGGGTGGAAGAAGCACCCCAATTTCTCATGGAAACCTCAGGGACATAATTCAACTCCCCAGGGTTATCCACAAAGATCTCAAGGGCAGGGTTATCAACAGAGGAACCAAAATCAGCACTATCAACAAAATACCTAGAATGCCAATTCCCAAGAGTCCTCCTCAAGAATGAAAAAGATGATGCTCACACTCTTGACTCAATTTGAAGAAAAGAATAAGAAAGACGAAGAAAAGAATAAGAAAGACGAAAAGAATAATAGGAGAGACGAGGAAGAGAAAAAGATGACCCACGCTCGTTTCCAAGCGCTGGAGATTCGGGTGGGGAAGTTATCCCAAGCTATGCATACGAGAGCACCTGGAAGCCTACCCAACAATACTGAGAAGAATCCTAGGGAAGGAGCTCATGCTATAGCTTTGAGGTCCGGGAAGCAGCTAGAAGGACCTGTAGCAGAAGAGGAACCAGAGGTAGTGAAGACCCTAGAAAAGAAGATAATGTTGAGGAACTGGATCATAATGTAAGCTCGGAGTCTATTGAGGATCAAAGGCCCGCCAAAGGTAAGGGAGTCCTTGGTTGAGACAGAAACGAGGACTCTACCTCTTCTTTTTCCCTCTGTGTGCAAGAAAAATAAATTGGATAAGCAATATTCTAAATTTCTGAACATGTTTAGGAAGTTAGAAATCAATATACATTTTCTTAATTCTATATAGAGTATGCCAATTTATGCTAAATTCCTTAAAGATATTATCATTAACAAGAGAAAATTAGGGGAACATGAGACAATGAATCTTAGTGAAGAATGCTATGCAGTATTACTCAATAAGTTACCCCCTAAACTTAAAGACACATGGAGTTTCACTTTGCCATGTGAGATGGGGAAAATATCTTTTGCTAGAGCCTTATGTGACTTAGGAGCAAGCATAAATTTGATGCCCTTATCCATCTTTAGGAAATTGGGATTAGGAGAGGAACCTACATCAACATTAGTAACCCTACAATTAGCAGATAGATCCATAAAATATCCAAGAGGTGTTATTGAGGATGTATTAGTTAAGGTAGACAAATTCATATTTCTTGCTGATTTTATAATCTTGGATATGGCTGAGGACTATGACATTCCTCTAATATTGGGTAGGCCATTTTTGGCCACAGCCTGAGCCCTTATAGATGTGGAGCAAGGTAAGTTAACCTTGAGGTATGGCCAAAAAGAAGTAGTCTACAATGTGTTTAAATCTATGAAACATGCTAGTCCTGATAATACTTGTTTAAGAATCGATGCTTATGATCATGTTATTCAAGAGAATTTTAATGTTTGTGGATTTGATACTCCTCTTGAAGCATGTTTAGTAGAAAGTATTAATGAAATTTGTGTATCCTCACGGGAAGGTGCAGATGAAGTGATCCAGATGTTGGAGGCTTGTCCACCTTCGAAGACTCGCAACACCCCCCAAATTTATCACATTGGAAGCAACTTCAGGGCCAAAATTGAAGCCATCAATTGAAAAAGCCCCCGAACTTGAATTGAAAACCCTTCCTGATTCTCTTAAATATGTATTTTTAAATGACAATAACACTTTGCCTTTAATAATTTCTGCTGCATTGTCGCCTCTACAGGAAGAAAAGCTGATGAGAGTTCTAAAGGGGCATAAAAAGGCATTTGGATGGACCATTGCAGATATTCAAGGGATAAGTCCAGCCACATGTATGCACAAGATACTCATGGAAGATGATCACAAGCAGAGTGTGCAGCAGCAAAGAAGACTAAACCCCCTGATGTAAGAAGTAGTGAAAAATGAGGTAATCAAGCTCCTGGATGCAGGTATCATCTATCTTATTTCTGATAGTGCTTGGGTTAGTCCAGTTCAGTGTGTGCCTAAAAAGGGGGGAATTACAATAGTGAAAAATGATAATAATGAATTAATCCCAACTAGGACCGTTACAGGATGGAGAGTATGCATTGATTATAGGAAATTAAATGATGCCACCCGTAAGGACCATTTTCCCCTACCTTTTATCGATCAAATGTTAGAGAGATTAGCTAGACATGACTATTATTGCTTCTTAGATGGGTATAGCGGGTATAACCAAATTGCCATAGACCCTAATGACCAAGAGAAAACCATTTTTACTTGTCCCTATGGTACATTTGCATATAGGAGAATGTCATTTGGGTTATGCAATGCTCCCGATACTTTCCAAAGATGTATGCTTGCAATATTTCATGACATGGTAGGCACATATGTAGAAGTATTCATGGATGATTTTTCTTTGTTTGGTTCCTCATATGATAACTGCTTAAGTAATTTGGATGTTGTATTAACAAGGTGTGAGGAATCAAATCTGGTGCTTAATTGGGAAAAATGTCATTTCATGGTTACACATTGAATAGTCTTAGGACATAAAATTTCCTCAAAAGGGATTGAGGTAGACACAGCTAAGGTGGATGTAATTGGGAAATTACCTCCGCCTGATTCAGTTAAACGAGTTAGGAGCTTTTTAGGACATGCAGGCTTTTATCGTAGATTCATAAAGGGATTTTCAGAACTATCTAAACCACTAAGTAATTTACTTGTTAAAGATGTTCCTTTTGTATAGGGATGGAAAACTAACCCGACCCCGATGGGGACCCGATGCCCCCAACCCGATCGGGGCGGGTTCTGGGCGGGGAATTTCACAACCGGGGCGGGGAATGGGGTGTTGACCGGGGATATTGACCGGGTCCGGGGCGGGGTCGGGGATGGCAATCCCCGCCCCGATCCACCCCGATACCAGCCACCCATACGTGTAGGCCCATTAGCTCCCACCAGCTCACACTCCAGCCACCCATGCTTGTAAGCCTAACATCCCATCAGTATGACCGATACCAGGCCCACCAGCCCCATTAGTATGACTAATATCAGGCCAGCCATCTAAACGTACAGGCCAACCAGGCCCAAAGCCCCATCAGCATAATTTATGCAAAAATGTCATGCATGTGACTCGAACCCAAGCTCTCTTGGGAGTTATTAAGCACTTTAACCAACTCAACTAGACTGAGTTCATGTCCTTTGTCTATTTTACTAGTATTAATTAAGTGAATTTGATAACATTTCAGATAAGGTTGAAGTACCACATCGACTAAATGGTACTCAATTTCTCTCATTCTCTCCATAAAACAACACTATTATTCTTATTTCTAACACAAATTTTGTTCTAGGTCCAAATCTTTTGGATCATTACCTCTAGTTCAATTTTTGTAAAAGTTTTTTACTAAGTAAATTATTTTTTGAAATAAACTTTTATATTAAACGGGGTGGGTCGGGGATTCCCCGTACCCGATGGGGCGAGACCGGGGCGGGGTCAACTCGGGGTCAAAGCGGGGACGGGGCGGGTATGGGCCATTGGGTAAGAATTCGGGGCGGTGACGGGGCGAGTATACCCCGCCCAAACCCGCCCCGTTGCCATCCCTACTTTTGTATCTGATGATGCTTGTCTAACTGCTTTTAAAACTCTTAAAGAGAAGTTAGTAAATGCACCTGTTATGGTAAGCCCCGATTGGTCTCTACCTTTCAAACTCATGTGTGATGCTAGTGATCTAGCTATTGGGGATGATGTCCTAGGACAGAGAAAAGACAAGGTATTCCATACAATTTACTACGCTAGTAGAGTACTGAATGAAGCTCAAGTAAATTACACTACAACTGAAAAAGAATTACTTGCTGTAGTATTTGCATGTGAAAATTTCCATTCCTATTTAATCTTGTCTAAGGTAATAGTATATATTGATCATGCTGCCCTGAAATATTTGCTAAGTAAAAAAGATGCTAAACCTAGATTACTGCGATGGATTCTTTTGTTGCAGGAATTTGATTTGGAAATTAAAGATAAGAAATGGGTAGAAAATGTAGTTGTTGATCACCTGTCTAGGATTGAAAATCCTTACGAAAACTCTAAAGTGCCTACAAATGAGGAGTTCCCTGATGAATACCCTATAAAGTAGATGACCAAAAAGCCCCATGGTTTGCATATTTTGCTAATTATTTGGTTTCAGGGATAGTACCAGGGGATCTAACATCCCACCAGAAAAAGAAATTTATATATGATGCAAAAGATTATATATGGGATGATCATCTGTTGTTAAAGGTTTGTGCAGATCAAATGATAAGGAGGTGTGTACCCGACTCTACAATCCAAGAGATCCTCTTCCACTGTCATGGGGGAGAAGTAGGAGGGCATTTTGGTCCCACCAGAACAGCTCGTAAGGGCTTTAGTTAGGTTTCTATTGACCCACACTCTTTCACGATGCTTATGTGTATGCCAAATGTTGTGATCGATGCCAGCGCACAGGTAATATCTCTAGGAGGAAGGAGATGCCAATGAACGTCTCTCTTGAGGTAGAATTATTTGACCTGTGGGGAATTGATTTTATGGGACCTTTTCCACGTTCGAATAGTAATGAATACATTCTTGTGGCTGTGGATTATGTATCCAAATGGGCAGAAGCAGTGGCTCTGCCCACAAATGACCATAAACCAGTATTGGCCTTTTAAAAGAAAAATATTTTTTCCCGGTTTGGTGTACATATGGCAATAATCAGTGATGGTGGAAAACATTTTTGCAACAAAATTTCTGGAAACTTGGAGTCCACCATCGACTTGCCACACCATATCATCCCCAAACTAGTGGTCAAGTAGAAGTGACCAATAGGAAACTAAAGAGTATCTTGGAAAAGACCGTCAATGCATCTAGGAAGGATTGGTCTACCAAGCTTGATGATGCTCTCTGGGTTACAGAACTGCATTTAAAACACCTATTGGTTGTTCACCTTATAGGCTTGTGTATGAGAAATCATGTCATTTACCTGTTGAATTAGAACATAAGGCTCTTTGGGCAATTAAATTTCTTAACTTTGATCCCTTAGCTTGTAGTTTAAACAGAGTAGTGCAGATAAATGAATTGGAGGAATTCTAATCTCAAGCATATCACAATGTTGCGTTGTACAAGGAGAGAACAAAGGCATGGCATGACAAGAACATCAACCCCAGAGAATTTAAAGAAGGAGACCGGGTTTTGCTTTCTAATTCTAAACTTAAGCTCATAGCTGGTAAGCTCGTTTCAAAGTGGAGTGGGCCTTATCGGATGATGAGGGTTCTCTCTAAGGGAGCCGTCGAGATCACTGATGGTAAAGGGGCCCCATTTTTAGTGAATGGGCATAGAATTAAACACTACTACGGTGGTATTATTGGGAATCAGGAAGTATTTTCCTGCAAGAGCCTGAAGTTGAGATGTAGAGGCGGCCTAAGTCGCCTTTAAGTCGAGCCAACGACTTTAAACAAAAGCGCTTCTCGGGAGGCAACCCGAGGTTTGTCTATTCATTTATTTTCTTTTTTTGTTTTTGTTCTGATTAAGGATGTATGTCACTACAGGTACAAGGATTTGGGGTTTGAAGGAGAAAAGAAAAGCAAACGACATTGTTCTGATCCTCAGAGTCATACGGAAAGGGCCACTCAGAGGGCCTCATTGTGACACGGAACAGATTACAAACCGGGCCGCTAAGAGGCCCGCCAGGGGCTGCAAAACGGGACGGTATGAGGCCCTTTACGGGTCACAAGCAAGGCCGGAGAGGGATACGGACCGGGCTCCAAAACGGTCCGCCCAGACGCACGTTCCGTGTGGGTTGCCGTGCCGTCCAATGGGCTGTCCCAAATCTGATAACCATTTCCTAAAAACCTCAGCCACCACTCCTTTTCTCCTCTCACCTTATCTCTTCGTCCCAACTCAACACACACCCACCTTCATATACCTTCCTCTCCACAGCAACACCAAACCCTCCACAGCTCCAATCCTGCAACATCGACCTTCATCTCAGTCCTGCAATATCAATTTCCCTAGCTTCATATCAGTTACATTCCTCCACACCTACCACAAACCACCCCTTCATCTCCGTCAGCAAGCTCCTCGACACCTAAGGGAAATCACCGGCACAAGCAGAAGATCTGTCCCGTGTCGACTTCCGGCAAGCTCAGAAGAACGCTCCGTCTCTCCGACCGCCCCTCTCAGTGACACGCTCCGGTTCTCAAACCAGCGCTTCCATGGACCCGTTCCGTGTGGTTCGCCGGCGCTCTCAGCGACACGTTCCGTGTCGCTCACCGGCCCCCCGAGAGACACGTCGCGTGCTGCATTCTGGCCCGCTCAGAGACCCGTCCCGTGCCTCATTCCGTGCAGAACCAGTAAAGAGAAGAAGGTCGAAATGTTAGATGTAGTCCGCTATACAAGGAAGAGAACTCGAAAGGGTAAATCAGGGGTGTCACGCCCCAATTTCAGTGAACCGAACTCGGGACGCGAACATTTAAAATAATAAACACTTTGAAACCTTTTCCATTAAATCACTTTAAAATACCAGTTTAGTTCAACAAAATAATAATTACAACTCAAAATAAAACGTCCCACAAGCGGACAAACAGCGAGGTATCCGTCGCTAGACTAAAAAGTAACCCGGACTCCCGCCCCTAGCTCTTCAAGCTTCGGATGCTCACCTAGTCCGACCTGCGACAAGTACCTGTAGGAAAAGCAGCTAGGGGTGAGCGTTCGCTCACCACCACGGATAACAGACTGACTACGACATAATTAGCAGACAAAGCCGGTAACACCCCAACCGACCCAAAACCGGGAAATACAATCCCCAAACTCAAGTAACTCAACTGACACACCACCCGTTACTTTCCTCAACAGCCTCAACACTCGATAACGTAATGTAAACCCGACACAACTATCGACAACCTCCTCCAAGGACACGACAGAACGACTACGCAACGCCAAAAAAGATCACAAAGGATCGCACACCAAACAAGATCACAAAGGATCGCATTCCTGTTGCTCGGTAACCTCCCTCACGCCCTTTACCAATATCAATCAGGTCAGGCGGTCGACCTATCGCAATTCCTCGACACAAAGTCGGATCAGGCTGTCGACCTATCGCAATTCATCGACACCAAGTCGGATCAGGCTGTCGACCTATCACACTCACAACCCCAAACCACACACGCGCGGCCAGGACCCCTTTGTTGTCGGGCGGGCCCCCTACCCCGTCTGAACATGCAGACGCGTGTGCTCGTGGACCCCCGTTTCATGAAGCGGGCCCCCAACCTCAGGTAACCACAATCACAATCACAAGCAAGTTCATCAAACAGCAACAACACAGGTTCAACACTCCACAGGCACTCAATGCCACCCAAGACGCCTCAACAGTCAAGACTCGGGTTCAACAACCCCACGGGAACTCACGGTCACCCAAAACACCAACGGTAAAACACGGGTTCAACAACCCCCCACGGGCACTCACGGCCACTCAAGACACACCAACAGTCAAGACTCGGGTTCAACAACCCCACGGGCACTCACGACCACCCAAAACACCAACAGTCAAACACGGGCTCTCACGGCCACCCAAGACACCCATAATAATAACACGGGCTCTCATGGCCACCCAAGACACCAACAATAATAACACGGGCTCTCATGGCCACCCAAGACACCAATAATAATAACACGGGCTCTCATGGCCACCCAAGACGCCAACAATAATAACACGGGCTCTCGTGGCCACCCAAGACATAAATTAAACAATCAACCTCCGGGCATGGTCATATGCCTCCAGTAATTCTAGTATCGCTAAGTTCTCTGCTCCTACGACACTACTAAGTGTCACATGCAATTCCAGTATTTGCTACGTTCCCGTATCATGCTTTTCTAATATTCGATAACATACTTAACTCACGACACCCCGGTGTCACATGCAATTCTACTGTTAACTTTCCCTAGTCAGGGCCGAGATCCGGCTACTTTTCCTTACCTCGTATAAAAATCCAAAAGTGCTCCACTAAGCCCCGACGTGATCCCAGTCACTCGCCTAGCTTCCCTTTGCCTCGGTCCGCAGCACGATCTAAAAGAACACAATTTTTAATGCACTTTAAACTCGCAGGAATAAACTGAAATTCAATAAACTTAACGCCCAAACGTAACCCCGACAATGTCGATCACTCCCAAACTTCCCAATCACTCGACATTGTCGATAAATGACTCGTAAATGTCCGATTCGCCCGACATGGTGAATCTGCCCGGGTTTTGGAAATGCCCTTCCGGGGCTCCAAAAGTTCCCGTTTTCGTTTCTACGGTCCTAGAATAATTCAAGGGTTCCTAGGCACTCGACGGAATTCAATTCTGACTTCTAAGTCATTTAACTAACGTTTAAAGTTTCTAAACCCGATAATTACAACTTTTCCAATTTAATTCCAAATTTCGATTCGGTTAAGGATAAATGGTCCGGGGAACGTTTTAAATCACCCGAACACTAAACCCGAGCACCCGAGCACGTGGGCCCCACCCGGCCAAGCTAGGCCGTGGGTGGCTAGGGTTCCTTGGGGCCCGGCCACCATGGTGGTGGCTGGTCCCAGCTCCGGCCAGCCACCCCATGGCCGGCCGGCCACCACCCACGGTGGCCGGAGCTCCTCCCGAGCTTCCGGTCACCGGAAAACGTCAAATTTCACCTCCAAACACCTCCAAAACGTCTCCAACACTTCCCCAACCTCAATACAACCCTAAACCATTCATTTTAACAAAACCCTAGCTTTTGAAATTAATCAAATCGACGATCAGTTTAGCACTAACCGTAGAGGAAGATGAGGAGAGTTTGATTCTTGCAACGATGAGATGATCCAATGGTTGAAGCTTCGTGAATAGTGATCCAAACTCTAGCTTCTCTCTCTTTTCTCCCTTTCTCTCTTCTTCTTCTCTCTCTAAAACTAACTCTCTCTTTTTCTATTTTCTTTTCCCTTTTTTTGATATATGGTCGGCCACACTTAAGCCCTCACCACTCATTTTCCCCCCAAAACTAACACCACCACTTGTTGGACAAGTGGCAAGGTAGGTCCCACACCTTTTGGAAAATAACTACTAGATATTTTCCAATCAGATTCGTGAAAATCGGACGTTTCGGGCCCCGAACGGGCACTTTTCCCAAGAAATTACGAAACTCGACGGGCTACAAGGAAACGGCTCAACTAAGACCGCTGCGATGACGGCTAAGCTTTTTGGATCCAAAACGGTCCTCGAGTGGACCAAAACGTCGCTCGGTTGACTTTTCCAGCGAAAAGTCAACTCTTCCCAAATTGATCAGAAAGTTGTCCTGAGTCCCCCGGAACTCACTTTGGTCGTTATCGTGGTCAACTTAAGTCCGGTATGACCCTCGGGGTCATTTAAGGTTCAATTAAGTGTCTGTCTTAAAATTTTTAAATTTTCTTGTTTTTCGCAGGTTTGACTGGCGTTGACCGGGAGTGGTTATTACAAGGGGAAGGATCAAGCTTTCAAGCAATGAATCAAGAGGCCCCGGAGCAACCTTAGCAACCTGTGCAGTCCTGGATTGACACGAGTCCACTGCCACGACATCCTCGTTCGCCTAACGCGGATATAGGTACCCCTGGAATCTCTTGCCTTATTTTCAGTGGTGACAATGTTCGGAACGCATGACTCGAACTTCTAAGTGGGGGGGGGGGGGGGGGGAGAAATAATGACACCCAAGTTTTTTGACTTGGGATTTGTCCACACAGGCCTCCGGTGCGGGGAAGAGATCATCAACCGGCTAGAGAGAGTCGGTTGGCCAACCCTTCCAGCTTGGCATCCTAGTTCTTATAGGAACTTGACCCTGGAGTTCCTGGCGTCATTCAGCATTCAATGGTCCTATGGCGACACGCCTGTGTGTTTCCGGTTATGTGGACGATGGTTTCGACTCTCCGAAAGGGACTTCAGGATAGCTCTTGGTTTCACTCCCTATGATGGGGACATACCCGACCTACCCACACTAGGGGAATGTTGGATACATATTTCAAAATCGGGGGATGTCTTTACCAACAGTCTGAACGCTACTCGGTTGAAATCCTCGGTGCTGAGATACTTCCACAGGATTTTGTCGTACACCATTTTTGGAAGGGGAGACAATGTTCATACTCTTACACATAGGGAAATCAAAATTGTGTACTGCTTCGAGGTGGGAAGAAGAGTCCCGTTTGAATTGATGATCCTGCATTATTTGGAGGCACAGGGCAAGAAGAAGGATGGAAAATTGGGTGTGCTGCAATAGCTACCCAATTGGCACAATATCTCGGAATGTGGGATGATCCTCAAGAAGAAGCCATTCCTCTTCCCCCTCAGGGGGAATACATAGACATAGTCATCTTCAGCAAGAAAGAGCTATTTGAGGGTGTTGGGGGAAATCCAACACTAGAGGAACGAGTGACGGCTATGCATGAGGAGATGACTATGCTCCGGGCTAAGGTAACTGACTTGAGACATGGGCAGGGTAGGCAGGACAAGACTCTTCGGTACGTCCGAGAGCAAGTGGATCTCTGGAAGGATATGTCGGGCCACATTGATTGGATTAGGGAGCGGATGGAGGAACCTTGGTACCAGTCCCGACCTGGGGGTTCCTCGAGGGACCAGTGAGACCCGCCCCAAAGGCGGGTCACTTGTATATCCTTTTGTAAATAGGTGTTGAGTTTCTCCATTGTTATTTTTATATGTCTGTTGTGTTTCTAACTGGTTTTCTATGTTGTCAGTAGTGCTCGGGCGTCATGGTTATGGAGGAGCTCTATCTTTTTATTTTTCGTGTTTTTCATGTGTTTTCTGTCTTTGAGTCTGTGTCTAGCAGGTACTCTGCCGATCAGTGGCTTTTGGAGCAATTCTTGGGTGGCTTCTGTGGCCATCCTTTTCGTCGAGCTAACGACGTTAAACAAATGCGCTGGTTGGGAGGCAACCCAACGCATGGCGTGGGGAGCGAGAGGAGTTCAGCGGAGCAGATTTTGGTGCCAAACCTCCTGGAGGTTTTCTCGGGCGAAGCGCTCTCCATTTATTCATGCACAAGGATCTCCACCGTCAGTGCAGTTCACGTAGCGGTTCTTCGAGGGGCAGTATCTTTTCCCCTCCTATTTTATACAATCTATCGCTATTTACTTCCCGTATGCTATTTGGGGGCCATGAGTGCCTGACTTGCCGTGCTGATAGAAAAAGCATATAGGGTTGTGTATTGCTAATAGAAAAAGCATATAGGGTTGTGTATTATTCCTGCTGATAATAAGTGTGGGGTGTTCATTCGTTATTTATCCATCATGTGCATGTGTAGATATGTGTTTAGAGTCGCACTGGGACTGTGCTAAGTTTCAAGTGTGGGGTGGGGTATGCCTTGCATTGCATTGTGTTTTATTTTGTGTGTTTTGTTTCTGGGTGCTCATGCATCATTTCGTGTCATAAAAACTTTGAAAAATCAAAATAAAATTGAAAAATCAAAAAAATCAAAAAACTATTTTGTGGTGATATGTGAGTATAGTGTAGATGTTCTTAAGATTTCGATGATTGAACTGTCGTAAAAGCTAATTTCTTTGCGTGAGTTAAAGTTGTATATGGGCATAAATGAATCGAATGAGTATGAGAGCACATGCATTATAATTAGCTCGTTCGCTCGTGTTTCAAGTGTTTGCTAGAACTAGGGTGGATTTTTCTTAATTCCTATGCATGGTAAATTGAGTCTAGAACTACATGCATGACCCATTCGAGGCGAAATAAGAATAAGTAACATGGTTAATTAAGAAAATGATTTTAGGCCATCTATGGACCGTTTGAGCCAAAATTGCCTACCGTTGCATAATTATATCCTTTAGTCACCCCATTTGAGCTTTAGCCTGTCGTTTCTAACCCGAACATTACAATCCTATGTGACTTTCGTTTCATTTATATATCCTCATTATTGTTTGAACTTATATCTCTTGGCTTACGTGCTTCTTTGAGAGGGGTTATTGTTTGGGATATTGAGTGAGCAAAAGAGAAAAGGAAAATGAGTGTATTTGTAATCCATGGGACTGTATTGAAAAAGAAGAAAAAAAAATCAGCCTTACCCCATAGAAGAAAGAAAGCAAGAATGGAAAAAGAGTGACAAGTAGACAAATTTATATCCCTAGAAAATAAGTGTGGGGTAAGGCATAATGATGGGTTGGACGATGGTAGTGAAAGTTTGGATAGCTAAGGGGATAAAAAGAAAAATGAGCAAAATTAGTGCTACACTTAGTTATTCAATAAAAGGAAAATGGTGGTAGAAAGTGCAAATGGAGAATGATGCATAAACGGGGTTTAGGATGTGTGAAATATTCTTGGGTGTGAGTTGAAGCACTTTTGTCACGAGGTATTATTTTAGCTTCTTTTCATATCTCTTACACACCCTTTGCCTAGCCTTACATTACAAGCTTATTTAAAGACCTTTTTGATTCTTAATAACCATGATTCCTTACACTTAGTGGAGATGGGTCTAGCATGATAGCATATGAATCTCTAAAGTCCATGAAAAGGGAAAAAGGGAAACACCCGGTTATTGTGAATATAGAACTATGAGTTTAAATGAACAGAGTTAATCATTAATGTGAGTAGCATCACACTTAATGGTATTCATTAGTCTATATGCTTTTTTGATGAATGTAAGGTTTTGTGGCATGTGACGAATCTGAGAAAATCCTTATGATCCATTGTGCACGATTACTCAACTGTCGCCTATTTTCGTGCCTTTTGCATGCATCATGTAGTGTGTGTTAGGAATGCATTAGACTTAGGTTCATGCATTGCACGTGCATCTTTACTTTTCTGTGTTTGAATAAAGGAGGCCCGGACTCCTCCTATCGAGGTGAACCTCGGGGTTGAACCGGGACATATCTTTTGCTGTGTTATTAGTTTGGTTTTCTCGGGACATGAAAAGTTTAAGTGTGGGGTGTTGATATGGACACAAAATGCATCGTTTTCGATGTTTTTAAGCCCACATCTTAAGCTTTTCGGTCCCGGGATTAGGTTGTTTAATGCATTTCTTCTTACTTTCGTGCAGTAAGCCCTGATTCTAGAGTTTCCAAGTATTTGGAGCGAAACAAGGGTATTTATCAGAACATATGAGTCGAGCAGTTGTAGGACAGAAGCCCGAGCCAAGAACTAGCATCTCTCTTCGGATCCTCACAGCCACACGGACCGTATGGTATACCGGGCCGGAACGAAGCCCGTTCCGTTTGACCTACCGGGCCGGAATGAGGCTCGTTCCGTGCGGGTAACCGGGTGCCTGAAGGGAAAAAGACCAGAGCTCTCTGATCTGACCCGGTATGTGACACGGACCGTATCACCTAGAGGGCCGAAACGTGACCTGTTCCGTGCCTCTTAGAGGGCTGGTATGGGGCGCGTTCCGTGCCACGCTCCGTACCACGCGTTCTCCAGACCTGCGTTTTCAGAAACCATATATAAGCAATTTCAAGACATAATTTGAGGGGTTACGAATTTTGGGAGCAAAAAGAGGAACTTTGGAGCTAGGGCTTGGAGCTTGAAGGAAGAGAAGTGTGTCTTAGAGCAAGGATTGAACAAACTTTGGTTTGACATTTCGTATTTGGGTATTGTGTATCAAACTCAATTGCATTATGTTGATCTATAGTTCTTCTTCATCAATTTGCTTGTTCTTCTTCTCCATCATGAGCTAAGCTTCCATTGATCTAGGGCTAGGGGAAGCAATATGTAATTGATTCAATAGGTTTATGGTTATGTTGTGCAATTTGTGTTTAGGTTATTGTTTACATAATTTGGAATTAATGCTTCATCAAACTGGCCATTTGATAGTTGATTAGGTTTTAGCATTCAACAATCGAAAGATGAGAGTGACTAGAAGGATTAAGGATTATGTAACTCGGGTTTAAATCTAATCTCTAGTAAAGTTAGGTTAACACGAGTGTAACAGCTATAGGCGTACAAACCCGAAAGTTAGAGGAGTTCACGAAACGTAATGTTGTATGTCTCTTTAGACCTAGATTAGAAATAACTAGGCGGACAGATTATACTAGGGTCCTAACTCGATCGAAAGATGTTTAGGACCAGTTGAGAGAACTTCCGTTACCTTTAGACTTACCTTATTTGCACATATAGACACAAACCCCTGCGAATTAATGATCTTATTGTGACCCCGTTAAAAGTCCTAGATCGCCTTTTCCCTGAATTTCACAAACACTCGAACTTTATCTCATTTTACTTTAATTTGCCTTGCAACTTGTTATTTAAAATTTTCAAAACAAAAACCAACCATTTTCAAGAAACATATTGATAACGGATTATAAATCGAGTGACTGTGTTACTACTCCCTTGGGCACGATAACCGGACTTAAAACCGATTTACTACTTGACGACCGGTGCGCTTGCCGCGCCCTTTTTGTGGGTTAATTCTCAGGGCGTCACCAACCCCCAGCTCCGAGCACACCACCACCAACCTCATCCCATAGTAACCAAATAGGAACCTAGCAACCGATCAACATCAGATGCAACCCAAAAGGGGGGGCAGGACAAAACCTAACCAAACCCACCTAAAATCACCTAAACTCAACAAAATCACTACCAAAAAATTATTCAGACGTGCCAAAGGAAACAAACCCCACATAGGCCAGCACCAACTATAAGGACTTGTCCTCACTAGGAGGACGAGAAACCGAAGACTAGAAGGCAGGAAAAAAGTAATGGTTAGGCGATAAAGGGAGAGAGGAAGGTAAGAGCAAAGATAGTGACCAAGGTAAACTATCCTTACTCTTCCAAGAGGCAAATGGGGGGGACATTGTTGTAACATCTAGTGTCCCGGTCGAAGCAGGAGGAAGCAGCCAGAAACCAAAGGGAACCAGACAAGGAAGACGAGAGTGGTCGGCCCAATAGTTCAAGACCGGCCCAAAAGGTCGGCCCCGCCCTAAAGGGCTCCAAGTCTGGCCCAAGAAACAAATCAACACCACGACCCAGAACCGGAGCTCGTAACCGACACCTGAACCCAAAGCCCAAACCCGAACCACCTGCCAACCCGAACCAGAAGCCGGACCAAACCCACGATCCAATCAACCACCGAACCCTACTTAGCATCAAACTAGGACGAAGAGGGTGAGGGACCGAGAACGCCGGCAAGCCACTTGGTGCTGATGAAGACCTCGCCGAATCTGAATCCCAGAAAACAGCTTCTCACACCAAACCAACAAAAGCCCCAAGGCAAAGAAGGAAACGGCAACGAAACAGAGCAAAGGAGCCGAGAACGAGCAGAACCACTTGGAGCAGTCTGGAATCAAAGAAGAGTCGCGCCTTCCCGAACCTTCAGATCAACCAAACGAGCCCCAAAATCGAACCGGGTGAAGACGAGCGAAGAGGAGCCCCAGAAAGGACTCAGATCTGGCCAAACCCAGACTCAACACTGCTCACCTCACTGCTAGCCCCGACAAAACCAAAGTGAAAACACTCAGGCGACAAAGGGGTAGAGAGAGGAAAGCCAAGGCCGCGGGAAGATCTGAAAAGGGGAAATGAGAGAAAGAGGGTAAAACGAGGCAGAGGGTACACACAAACGAGGAAAGAAAGACCTCACCGCTAGCTACAACCATAGCCGAAAGCCATGACGTTGCCTGTGGTGAGGAGGAGCACGGAAGAAGGCGGCTAGGGTTTGGAAGGGAGTCAAAGTAGAGAGCCTTCTCACAAGTGTTAAACTAAGTAATTTATTTGTTTAGTATCACAGGTTAAAATGGCAAACCAAAAATTTAACAAATCAAACTCTCTCGTCAGTTCTCATTCTTCATCAAACGATTATATATACTTCGTCATCATCGATACAAATTTGAACCAGCAGTTCCTTTTCAGTACATCTCTTCACTTAAAACTGAGGATGATTACATATTTCACTTACAATATGTGAAGTGACCTGTGCGAGTGAGCACAATGTTAGCCCCATTCTCTCCTTCTCTTCCCTTTCAGTTCCCAATTTCTTTGTTCCTTCTTAAAATCCCCAATCAATACTTACGCAGTATCTCAGCTCAGCCATCAACAATGTTAGCCACAGATGATGAACCCGAATGCTGAATCTGAGTTTGAGTCTGAGCCTCACCATCTTCTACCGGAGGCTGAGCCCGAGCCAGCTTTTGTTGCTCCGCGAACCTGCTCATGCGCTCGAGCAACTGTGCAGCTTTTCTCTTCCCTCTATCAGTCCCATTCTGTGCTAAGTCTAGTAAAGGAACCATAACTCCAAGCTCTTGTGCTTGTGCAATGTACTGTTGGTCTCCAGAACAAAGATGCACCAGCACAGCGGCTGAGTTCTCCCTGTTCCGTGGAGATCCATTCCCGATCACTGCCACCAAAACAGGCACCGCCTCTGCAGCTCCAATAGCCGCTTTCCCTTCCGGGTGGCTAGACAGAATGGCTAAAATAGCCAGCGCCTCGTCGACCATCCCACCCCCGGGCTCCGTCAGCAGCCACATCAGCGTTGGCACGACTCCAGCCCTCACCGCCCTTCCCTTGTTCCCTTGGTAGATACAAAGATTGAACAGCGCCGTGGCCGCGTCCTTCTTCCCTCTCTGGGTTCCCTCGCTTAGTAGCATCACGAGCGGAGGGATAGCGCCCGATGCTCCGATTGTCACCTTGTTTTCATCCACAACGGAGAGGCTGAACAGGGTCGCCGCCGCGTTTTCCCTAGCTTCCATGCTCCCCTTCTTGAGCACCTGAACTATGCCAGGGACCGCCCCAGATGATATTATGCTTCCTTTGTTGTCTTCACATATGGAGAGGTTGAGAAGAGCTGTGACGGCATGCTCTTGGATGCGAGAGTCTGGTGTTGAGAGTAGGCCCACTAGTAGAGGAATGGCGCCCGCTTCAGCTATGGCTACTCGATTGTCTGCGTTTCGTTTGGCAAGGAGGCGGATCTCACCAGCAGCGGAGCGCTGGTCTTCTGGGATGCCGGAGGTGAGCTTGCGGAGAAGATTGTCGATCTTGGTGCGCTCAGCAGGTGAGCAAGCAGACATGGTCTTACTCGGTTTAGAGCTGTTGGGTCGTTTTGGTGGTTCAATGCCATTTGCTTCGCACCACTGGGCTATCAGGCTCCGTAGGGCATAGTTTGGGGTAAGGGTGGTACTGCTGAGACTCTGTTGTGTCTTTGGGCATGTTCCATGTCCAGCTTCGAGCCACTTCTCTATACAGGCACGTTCGTAGGTCTACATCAGAGAAAAAGAAGATGTTAAAAGATCTTGATATGAAAATATTGCAGTGCATTCGGATGCATATGATCACGTACTTGGGCTGAACTGAAAATAACAGCAACCAAAATAATCTTTACCTTTCAGAGACTCAAAATAAAGAAACAAACTACAGCAAGAACTCGTTATATCCCCATTGAAAGACTCAACAAATTGCTGACCTAAGCTAATAAAGTCACGTGATAATCTCACTCAGCTACCCTTAAGTATGCACCTTTACCCAAATTCCGTCAACTTTTGGTTGTTAAATGATGAAAAAATTCATCATCCACACCAAAAGTTAACGGAATTGGGATAAAATGAGACTGAAAAAACTTAAAGAGGGTGTCAAAAAACTTTTCAACTGAGAATTGTGCATATTTAGGGGTAGCTGAGTGAGATTATCCCTAAATTCAATGCTACAAATATGCAAACACTTCGTGCATTCATTTCACTATGCTCAAAAGGAGGAAGGTTTGTGAAACCCAGAGCTCATTATTAACATGGATAAGCCATACAATAAGAAAAGGTTATGATGCAATTGAGTTTTAAATCCATGGTATCTGTACCTGTCCTGTTGAGACAATGACCGGATCCTTCATCAACTCCAACGATATTGGGCAGCGGAAATCATCTGGTATAACGGGAGCCTTATGGTTTCCATCAGTTGGTGCCTGACCACTGCAACTTGGAGGAACACTCTTTTCTCTTGCTGGGACATCCATGTTGGGGTTTTCTGTTTGTACAAAATCCTTAATCTTCTTCAGCAGCATTGACATCTTCTCAATGCTCTCCCCAGGATCTCCATCACTGCAATATACCATCTCCTGTAGAGCTAGTGACTCTTGGGTAAGCTCGGCTATTCCCATCAACTGTAACTTTTCAGCCAGCCTATTCAGAATAATTGGATCTAAGGCGGTGTCATTACTCTTGTCATAAAGAGATACGAGATCCAGATACAGCTGAATATCAGATGCATCAACTCTCCCTTGGGCTCTTCTAAATTGTGAAAGAACAAGCTCAACCTGAACAAAGAAGAGTTCAACCAAATCAGGGAAAATCTCATAGCCTAGCACCTTGAACAGACTAACATACATATTAAGAAAAGAATAAGTTATCGTATCTTCATAATAAGCGACACGAGTTTTCACTGATGGATCTCTACCTGTTCCTTAACTTCGTCTGATATGTCAAGTTTCTCATAGGACATTCCACTCAAAGCTTGTTCTAATTGAGCTGTCACCTCATGGAATTTACTCATGAGCTGTTCCCTTTCTAGGACCTGCAGGTGGAATAAATTTTGGTTAGTAAAGCAAAACAAAAACAATAACCAGAAGAAAAATACTTTGAAATGCCAAATGAATAATAGCCTTAATCAAATCATGGAAAACATTAAATGAAATGACCACATAAGCGTATTTAAACAAGGTACACAATACACTTCAACTCATTTTTAGCTTTTAAAATCTTTTTCATTTCACAGTATTTGTTGTTCAGTAAGTCCCAACCACTTTTTCATGTAACTCCTCTTCCTGCTTCCCTTTCCTGGATTGGGAAGTGAGCAATCGAAATAATGAGGGTAAGGTCATATCACAATCATTACTTGCAATTAAGTCTACAACTATATGCTTCTTTTGATGATGCCTGTGCTCTGTACAGTAGTATATATACTACCGGAATTCCCTCAGGATCCAAAACCAAGAGCAAATAATTTGTCACTTCTCCGTTTCCAGAGTGGCAAAACCATAGTTGAAACCAAATCACAATGTAAGTCCAATAGTAACAAACAAAATAAGACATGTTTTAGTTCAAATGGAATAAAGACCCCAATGATGATGCCTGTGCACTGAACAGTAGTATATATACCTATTAATGATTATATAAGCTATACAGCCAGAATTAACCATTCCTTTCAAAACCAGATGTATAAATATATCTGGAATAGGTTTTCAATATGCTGTTTCAAAACTGACTGTACCCTCAGTTAGAGGTGTTTCAGAAACAATGAGTAGAACTAAATGCACATGTCAATGCTTTTCCTGAAACATGGCACGGCAAGAAAAGTAGCTCAAAAATATAGTAAGCTTTCAGCACATATCCTTGACTGAACTTCCAAAGCAAAACTGATGTAACATCAACAGCACCTCCGGGATCAAAAGAGAAGGGAAGAGTGATCAGTAGAGGAAACATTCAAACTGATAATCATTGGAACAATGCCAAGCAACCAGAAACCCGCAATTGAAAATACAGATATTATTTCATTAAATGTTATATAGTTCTCCACATGCAAATTAAGCCATAGGTACTCTGCCCGTTCATACCCTTATAGCTCCCAAATATGATAAAAGAACATGCAGATTGGATAATTAGTGTTCATCTATGCAGGTAGAACCATCAGGGTACAGACAAGAAAATGCAAAACATAACAAGAGACAAGATTATGCCCAACCAGATAATACAATCAATATATATAAAAGTACAGGACGCAAAAGGCACCAATAAAGACGTATTAAAGAATGAATCAAGATTCACAATAAGCTGATGGAAGAAAAGGGACACCTATAAACTCAATATATAGATTATCAAATGATATATACAAAAAAGCACAGCCATCCACTTCAATCTTCAACCTCGGAATGACATATGAGAGAGAGCAACAAGATGGGTAATCTTAGTGGTAAACCACCTCACTACGAGCTGAACACAAATACATATATTTTCATCCAATAAACTACAAAGGATGCAATACAAAGTTCACTAGGCCTTTATATAACTGATTCTATGAAAAGACACTTTATAAAGTCACCATCTAGTTTGACAATTGCATTACATGATCTAAAGCTTTTTTTGTTTCTCAGTTCAATTAGCAATTATAAAACCTTGGAGCTCTATCAAATCACCTTTGATTTCACCACCAATTGGCTAGGAATGGTTAATTGGAATTAAAATCCCAAACAAAGATTCATAAACATGTCGTCCCCAATTACTCCGCCAAAGCAACAAAAAAGAAACAGTTAAATACTGGAGCCAATAGTAACCAATACCACTGAATCAGTTCAGTTCAATTCAATTCTCCGCCACTTTCTCAGCAGCCAAGCAGATCTCACCAGCACAAGAGAATCAAGGAACGAACACACAAACATCAAAAAAACAAAAGACGCGAGCGAGTGAAATGAACAAACCAGGTAAATCTTGCTGCACTCGCGGCCGAATCTGAGCAAGTCCTTGGCCGATTGGAGAGCTTCCTTCAAGGAAACGAGAGCTCGGACGGTGTCGGGAGGGAGCTCCTCCTTGCTGTCACGAATCTCCTCGAACATTGGGGTCAAGAGCTTCAATCTCCTGGCCAGATTGCAATACTCCTTCCTGACCGCACACCTGTAATCGGAGGACGAAGCTATCTCACTCACCGCCTCGATCAGGCCCCGCACCAGCTCCCCTTTCTCCTGCTGCTCCGCCTCCATGGTTGCTGCTCAGGTACAGCCCAGATCGATCGATCGATCTCAGTGCACGCAGCGTAGAGGTAAGGAAGGTGAGAAATGAAAGAGACGAGGACTTAGAGAGAGAGGTGGGGAAGAGAGGTCTTCTCCATGGGAGGAAGAGAGTTGGTAGAGAGAGAAAGTTTTAGAGAGAGAGAGAGGAGTAGCAAGCTGACCTGAGGAGCTAAAACCGGTGTCTGGTTGGCGTTTCGGTTTTGCGTGTGGATTCGGGAGCGGACTCAGTCACTCTGGCTCGGCTCAATGGCTCAGCTACTGGCTGCCGAAACTCTAACGGTAAATGAGACGAGTTTTTAACTCATTTTACTCGAGTTTTATTTATTCGATAAATAAGATTGATTTTTAACGAGGTGTTCGGATTTGATTCTTTTATATATTTGATTTGAGTTCGAACCAAGTCCAAATGGAAGTATTATTTTTGAAGTGGGAAACTTTGTATTAGACTAAGTGTGATGTAATCCGATCGATTTGAAGGAGCCAAAAAGATACCTGATGGTGTCGGTCCTACTTTGGATGTTTGGGTGGTATACTTTTAAGCACTCGTTACATTAGCAATACTCGTTTGATGTTCATTTCTCATTATCATGACTTATTGTTCTCATGGTGGGGTCTAGGGGTTCGGTTTAATGGCTTTGGGCACAAACGCTTCCCATTGAGTGGGGGTTTCTTCTAAGTCCCGTCTTTTTTGCGTTCTCCCGTTAAACATGTTCAGTCCTACCGTTTTTCGACCTTGTCACTTCACAGCCAGGGGATTCGACCATGGGTGTCACTATGTCGACCCCCCCACCTTTTCTCTTCACGGCTTGGTCCAATCGTGACAATGGTGACATTGTGGATTGTATCTTGGGGAAGTGATAGGAACTGGAGCAAAGAGACGGTTGATGCGGTGGTGGAGGAGGCAACTGGTATCTTTCCCCCTTTAATGTTGTGGATTGTATCTTGATCGAGAGTTCTATCACTCTGTGATTGAGTGTTTCTTTCCTCATGCTCCAAAGGTAATCCAGGTAAGCCAGTTGGAATTGGTGTCAAAGAGGGTATAGGGCCAATCCCGCTTGCCACTAAAGGGGATTGATGCGGATTGTTGTCGACCTGGATCGTCACAATTTGCTTTTTTTTGGGGGGGGGGGGGGGGGGGGGGTGATTTTTCCACCCCTCGAGTCCCTAGCCACCTGTAAATAGTCGAACGCGATATGCCTAACTCGGTCACACTTAAGACAATGATCGGGAAGTTTTTCGTAACTGATATGGACTAGAACTTGTTTTTTACTACCCTTCTCTTCCATCGTTAGTAGAAGCCAAAGGTAAAGATGGATAGCCAACTGAACCCTAATGTGGATTCTAAGTGGACCACCTCATGCACGCAAATGGTTTGAGTATCCATACAAAATCGAAAGGAGAGTCACTCTCTTCGATTTCATCCTCGGGGATGACTAGTTCCTTTAACGACATGCTACCCAAGAGATCTTTGGTACCCTCCACCATGGAAGTCTGAGTTGTCGTCGATCTATTACCCGTTAGAATGGCCTTTGGCACAAGATGAGCACTGCCCGTGCCCCTCCTTCATTTACAGTTCAGTACATTAGTGTGGGGTAAAAGGAGAAAATTAGTTTCTCTCTCCTCTTTCAGTAGACTAAATAGATTTTCATTTGCAGTTCATTACACTGATGTAGGCTTAAAGGTGAGGCTAAAAATTGACTCTTTGATTTAAATAAAATAGAATATAATTAAAATTGCAGTACACTTCAATTAAAAAGCATTACATCGACAAGTATTGTACAATAATTGAAATGGACAAATTTAGAAATAAGGAAATAAAATGGAAAAGAATCAATCCTCTCTTCCAAACATATTCCAAATGTGCTCGATGAGGTCTGCTTTCAATACATTATGAGCATGATGATGTTTTATTTTATTGTTGTTTGCAAATATGACACGGGATGAGACGAAGGTTCCTTAACTGAATCTTGGTCAACAAAATATAGTCGTTGGCGCCGACGGTTCCATGCGGCGTTATCCATACCGATGTTGCCTAACGTCGCACGAAAACCGCCGACTTTTTCGCCTCCACCGCGCCAATTGCCCTAATATATACAAAACGTCTGGTCCTAAACGTCGGTTTTCTACCACCGATTACAGATGTTGTGACATAGACGAGTTAGATCACTTGAAATAGTCCAACTTAATCTTCTTTTAAAATTAATAATTGAGTTCCACTTGAGGTTCAATTAAATATTCATTATTTTTTTTTAGAAACTTATGCATCAAACTTTAAAATTTCGTGGCTAGATAAAATATCACATAATATAAATTTTATGAAATAAATAAATTAATTAAATAAGTACTAAATTTTATGAAATTTTGAAATATTTTGTCGGAGTCCAACTCATTTATCAAAAAAAATTTATTTCAGATTTGACTCAAATTAAACTATAGTAGATTGTTTTTTTTTTGAGAAAAACTGGAATATTATTACGCAAGATAATCAAACACAAGGCCTGAAATAGGCCCCGGCAAAGCATTACAATCAAAATCAAGATTAATCCAATCATGCGTATTAGTCGCCAGCTCATATGCCACCTTGTTAGCCTCTCTTCGAGCAAAAACCATTATCCTTAAACTGGTTGGATTACACCCTACAAATGCTTACTTTATATTAACTTAATATTAAGGCCATACCTGTCCCAATTATTAAGGACACCAAAACTCTTACCATTTTTATCGAAGACCCATGTGCCATTTTTTTTAAATAATATTTTAAGGCACACTCGAAACTTTAATACTAGAAAAAAAAAATCTTTTTAAATTGCCACAACACAGAGGATAATATAATTTTATCAAGAGACTGTTACAACACAGATTTAATTTCCGCTTGTACCTTCTTCCAAGTTATGCAATTCCATAATTCTATTGGGCTTAGGAATGCGAGTTTTTCGTCGTACAATGAAATATAGTTGGGCCTGACCTATTACAGATATAAAGCCCGAACACATTTATGGGCCTGGCCTGATAAAATATTCACTTAAATTAGTTAGAATGACTATCCGTTTCGACTTTAATTTTAGTCACGTTCATTCTTACCGTTAAAAGTTGACTTAAACTTTTCCGATCATTTATTGGTATAAAAATAATTGTGTTGGCATAAGGAAATTGATATTAAATTAACGTAATTTATGTTCAAAGTGTAACCTTTACATACAGAATTGGTTTGTGAGAATATTTTGAATCCACGTTACAGAGTATCACCGTATCTAATGATATTCGATATTATTTAGTGTTTTGGATCTCTAATGACACAAAATTTCATACTAACTTTGTGCATTGAATAGAAGCTTGAGATATTTTAATTGAAAGGGTGAAATAACTTTCGTATTAGTTTTTCTCGCTTTTTATAAATAAAACTTTTCCCTACATGTTTATTTTCCTTCCCAGAATTTTCACTAAGATCTTTTCATAAAATTACAAAAAAGGGACAAATTTAAAATTATCCGTTTTTTTTTCTCAAATAAATCAATTTAATCTTTTCCACTTATAATTCATACAAAAATTCAAGGAATATAAAAATAATCTATCAATCATCTATACATTTATAATATATGTATTAAAAGAAAAAAAGTATGTGAATTTAAAGTTTAACTGGTGACTATATTAAGAAAGAGAAAACAAAACTGTAATAGAAATACAATACAATACAAAACAATAATTTAATATATATGGAAATGTGGGCGTATGGTTTCATCAGCAGGTTTGCCCGAGTGGTTAAGGGGGAAGACTTAAGATCTTCTGCACTCAAGTGCGCGTGGGTTCGAACCCCACAGCCTGCATCTTTTCGGTTTATATGTATCTCCGTTTTTTTATATGTTTTTTCATTGGCTTTTTAAGCGACACAATTTACAATTCATGACTTTTTGAGCAGATACCACTTATAATTATTATTTGGCGTTTAACAATATATAATGCTCATTTTTATTACTTTTAATCTATTTGTTAAAATTGGGCTTGAAAGACAAAACAATGACCCAATGGTTTTGTCTCAAAATCTGACTCGTCGTTGTTGTCGTACGTACAAGATAGACGGTCGATACTTGATATATTCACCTTTTGAGGAAAAAAAACATTTTTTATGTATGTTTTTTTTGGGACAAAACACTTTTTTTACCGAGACGTCCAAGGTGGGTGTTATACTTTATTCCAACTCAAAAACTCAAGCTAATAGATAGATGCATTAACATGTTTATCAAGTGGTCAATTCATTCATAAACTTTCGATGTGAGACATTCACTTTAACACTCCCCCTCACGTATGGGTCTCGCATGTGGCATATTCGAGCATCGAGGGGAAGTTCCTTACCACGTGGCCAAACTAGCTTTGATACTATGTTAAAGTCCATTCCAACTCAAAAGCTCCATCTGATAGGTAGATGCATCAATATGTTTATCAAGAGGTCAATTCGTCCACACATTTTCGTTGTGGGGCACACATTTTAACATGGAGCGAGTGTGTTCCCGAGAAATATCACTTATTTTAGGGGGTTTTGTTCTAAAAAAAGTAAGTCGATTTGTTTCAAAAAGGTCGTTACATAAGAACGAAAGTGACGATAAATCAGTTTCTAAGACGAAAAATTATTGGAAGCATGTTTTTGCAACTATTTCTTAAATTTATATGTTTATAATAACTTAGTTATAATAGCATATATATTTTTTTAATCTGTGATGTTTTATAAATGCCCCCTCAAAATGAGGAAAGGGTAGCTTGCAAAAGAAACAAACTCGAAACCTGGAACAAAAAGATCGTCCTATTACCGGTCGATCCAACAAGTAATCACAAGACTAACACCAAAACATTATAAGGAAAAAACAAAAAAAAACAAGAACCAATGAATCAACCACCCGCTCCTTTGGATCGAGTGAAGCTCTCGCAATACACAACCGGAGTACCTATACCACTATGAGAAGGATAATGAAGAGAAACTACCAGCCAATGATCGTCCCACGCCCAAAGATGTCGAATGAACCTTTTCCACCACCTGATCCACTTCCGGTCTACACCCATTAAAAACAAACTCGTTCCTAGCCAATCATATCTCCTAAAGCACCAAAGCACAAATAGGAATCCATACCCTCTTGCAAAACTTAAGAACCGGGCCTCCCTAGAACGACAAGGGAGTCTTAACATCCCGAGTGCAACCCACACAGTTCCCTACCAACTCATTATAGCCACCCAGATCAACCAAACAAAGTCGCACACCAAAAGAAAGTAACCACTATCCTCGAACCTTGTTCCACAAAAAGGGCACCAACACTTCTGGATCGGAATAAGGACTCACATCCCTTCTAAGAAAACACAGGTTGATATGGTCTTATAACAAGCCAAGCAAGTGAATGATGTCACTTTAGGAGGCGTACACGGTACCTAGAGTACCCTTTCCCACACTCTATCCCCGATTGTGCCTCCATTTTATAAAACCTCCCCACTGAAAATCCTTTATCTCACGGTACCCAAACACCATAGTCATCTTGCCCATCCACTAGGGAGATCGGGCGAAGGATGTTCTTCAGCTCAGCTCGCAACTGGATCTCAATCCCTCTCGGATCCCTTATCTGTAGAAATATGATATAACCGGTGGAAAGGCTCCATGAGAGAATTATCCTTAAGCCACACATCCAACCAAAATCTCATGTGGTCTTCAACACCCAAGGACCAGCGTAGACCTTTATTACCGAAGAGAGAGCAAAACGGTCCTCTTTCGCAAGATCATGTATGTGAACCATGATATTTTATCATCAATCGCCACTCTTCCCATATCCCATTTTGACTCGTCTTATCCGTACTTAGCACAAATTGTCCTCTTCCATTAGGAGCTCACTTCAAAATCAAATATCCACCACCATTTAGACAGAAGGCTCTCATTAATCCGAGATAGACTTCGCAAACCCAACCCTCTCACCTCCTTTAGCGAGCACACTATATCCCAACTAACCTCATATAGAACCTTCCTCTTAGAGGGCCATCCCCATAGAAAAAACATTTACCACATCTCGAACTCCTTAATAACACCTACTTGGGTCTTCATCACCGGCATATAATATAACAGGAGTGCTTCCAAGGTAAATTTTATTAGTGTGATCCCCCCCCCCCCCTCCCAAGCTAAGAAACTTTGTCTGGCACAACCCCAACTTCCAATGTAGCACTTGTTAGGACAAGGGGCAGTATCCCCTAGCGTGCACCCATAGTTGAATGTGATCAAGGCGAGGCAAATCTCGGGACATTGGAACCTCTATCTCCCCGAGCAGGAGAGTGTGTCCGTGGAAACACTACGGCTCATTCGGGCGTACCCAGACCCGGGCCTCCAAGGACACGAAGTAGAAGGCAAACTTCCCTGATTCAAGGTCATTGACCAATACCCCGACTCCGGAATGCCCCATGCTCGGGTAATGATGAATATCATCACGTCCTTCCGGGGAGGGTTGGGAGAGGGCAATCGACCCACCATGCCGAAACGAAGATGCGCCAGAATATGGGGATCTGACAGGGTGTATGGCACCACGACCTCCATCGCCTCTTCCTCAATGAGGCAACATGCCGAAAAAGTTGGCTTGAAGGTCTTCTAGTGGTGCCCTTGGAGCAGGAGGATCTGAAACCCTAGGCTGGGAGGTCACTGGTGGTACTATCAATTGGGAGGCCAGAACCCTAATGGGGGAAGGCGTCCCCAACGTCGGGACAATAGTCTCCGTCCACAGCAAGAAGACCGGTGATGTTGTATCTATCACCTTGATTGGTCGGTCCCTCTTTGGTTTGGCCGGTGGAGCCATCATCGTGATATCCCCTGTCAAGAAGACCACCACAAGATGAATCCTAGACAACGGAGGTTGTAGAAAAGCCGAAGAGAGAAGCGACAACATCTCCGAGAGAGGAGCCTCCGCAAGGGTGGACTTCAGTCGTCTCTTTTCCTCATTTTCACCAGTTTTACCGAACCTTGGATGGGTTTTGGAGGCATAAGGAGTAGTGGAGGGGTAGGAGAACCACCTGAGGAGAGGGACACCTTAGTGGCAGGTAACGACAACGTGACAGACGAGAACGACATAGCAGATGAGGGCGACCGTAACATGACTGTAAAAAGGATTAGAGCTTTCTGTCTAAGGTTTAACACCTACATACATAGATTAAGGTTCTTTACCCTAATTATCAAATCAAATAATTCATCTCATTCCTTTGCTTTAATAACACTTCATTACAAAAGGGATTAAGTAGCCCTAATTCTCTCTCACATAGCTCTTTGCCGTCGCACCCACAAAGCCATGGCTATGGCCATGGTTGTTACCATGGCCTATGCCATGGTTATACTCCTCTCTTCTATAAATCGTCTTCTTTGCACATCTTCATTAGAGTTTGCGAAGGTCTACTAGGGTTCCTTTCGAACCGCCTTTAGCCACTGCGACGTTGTCTTCTCTCGCCACCAACGAAACGTCTCCCGACCTATTTCGGTCCCTCCACTGCAACTCTGGGGGTTTCCGTCTCTCAGGTCGACGTCTTTAATGTTTCCTTCGTCGTCTTTGAATCCGCCGCCGTCTCTGATGTCGTCGCGGCCTCTGATGTCGCTGCTGCCGTCTCTAGAGTCGTTCCTGAAGCAGTAGCAGCCGTCTTTGTAACCGTCGCCGGCACGTACTTCTCCTTGGCCTCCACCACCGCAACCTCCTCAACCCCTTTCACGATTATGGATCTGGCTAATCGAGAGGGTCCCTTTTATTTTATTTAAGTTTGTCTTTGTAGAATTAATTCCGCCAGGAGGAATGTTAGATTCCCTAGGCTTCAGGGACTGGCCCTGGAAGGGGTCCTTGGTCGAAGCCTTGCCTCCCACTACTACTATTGAAGTCCTTGGCCAGTTTTCGGAGCAAGAATTCCAGTACCACCTTCTCATCCCCTGTCTTCTATCATTGCCTATATGGCATCCTAATACCGTCTGTAACGATTTTAGTACTATAAGGATTAGTGAACCATTGTTCCTTTTTTCTAATCTTTTAGTGACCACAGAACATGTTTCCTGACGTACCCTAATATTTTGATATCTCATTTATAATATTATACCTTTCGTTCTAAAATAATTCACACTACATTGCCTAAGGACCCAATTTCCCAACTAAATCTAATAATTATAAATAGAATTTTCCAACATGTACATTATAAAATACAATCCAATTATTAGTGTACACACGATTGGCAACAGCAAGATCTTGAATAAAATCAAAAGAGGTGGGTACGGATACTGAAATAAATGATGAACAGTGAAATTGTTATATTTGACCAAATTGTTAGTACATTATGAAAAATAATAATTTGCTTGTTGCATAACAATCAATCAGATAAGCATTGTTTATGAAGTGATTGGTACCTGACCCTATTCCACTTACTCACATGCCAGTGTCTTGGATCAACCCCATTTTCTCTAGTTGTTTTTGTATATTTGAAGAAAAAAAATAGTGTTAGTTTTCGGTGTAATTGCTCTTTTTTATCGGAGTAATTTTTTTTAGTAAAACGAGGAGTTTTACTAAATATCGATAATAGTAAATACGGTAGAATGGTTTTGGGATAATTCCTCCTTGTCATTCCCAATTAGCGGAGGAATAGGCCGCCCTATCAAGCCAGTGAGATACTTTGTTTGCTGCCCGTTTAACAAAATCGAGTTGTACGTACCCGAGTCTAGATAGAAGGAACATACAATCGCTAGCTACTATCCATAGGGGAGAGGACGATTTTTCCCCAAATTGATTATATCCCCTATGATCTTGCAATCACTTATGATGATGGCTCTCTGACGCGATTCCTGCACGAGCCACTGCATAGCGTCTCTGATGGCATAAGCCTCTACCAGCCTCAGGTTCTGGGGAGCATGAAATGAGGAAGAGCGGGCTCGAGTGATTTCACCCGTTTCACGCCTGCACATCCATCATGTTCCTAGTTGGCCCGTTGATGCGAACAAGGCTCCATCCGTATTAATGGCCCAGGTCCCTCTAGGCGGATAGGTCCAAACGGTTTCTGCTCCGCTACCTGTCTAAGATGGGGATGATGATAATTTACCCTTCCGACTTTTGGCTTCCACCCACCTCGTATTTAGAAATGCCACCGTATGTTGAATGGACGTTGCACTAGGTGAAAGATTCCCCCATACCTTCTTATTCCTAGCTTTCCAAATTTCCCATAGGAAACACCCCACCTCTCCTCCTCTGGTCGGAGGATTAATAAGTAAAATGGATCGCAACCATTCTGTGATGTCCCCAATTGTTGTTGGGAGGACTAACCCGCTTCGCCGCCAGCATTTCGGCGCTACCGGACATGTGACTAAGAGATGAAATTAAGATTCTTCTCCCTCCTGACAAATGGGACAAACTGACTCCATTTCCACCTGTCGCAAACGAAGTCTGGTCGCTACTTGGAGACATTCTGTGCATGTTCACCATAATAAGGTGCGCACCTTCAAGAGGACCTCGAGGCCCCATATTGATGTCCAAATGTCCGAATGGGTATTTGTGGTAGTATGGTCATGATTGAGCATGTCTTAAGACAACTTGACTATGTATTGGCCAAGGTGTTCCCTGGACCAGCACCATGAATCTGATATGGCTGAGTTACTCGTTGACACCGTAAGAATGGCTCGCATGTCCCTCTCGTTAAAGAGGTTTCAGAATAACTCTTCATTCCATTATCTCGTGCCTTGTGTCATAAGTCCCGCCATATTCAAATGTTCGACTTCCTGGTTTACTATTGTTATCCAGGGTTCCTTTCCTATAAGCCAGGGATGGCGGAGGACTGAAGTTGACGCACCCGGACCTACGGATCTCCTCGCCCTTTGTTTGATCAGACTTTGGACGAAAGTAGACTTTTCCATAAAAAAAACTTTGTTGTAAGCCTCGTTTGGCCTCTAGCGCCGAGGAATCCGGAAAGTATATTTCCTTTAGAACTCGCACTAATAGACTTGATTCGTCCGTCGCAATCTTCCATAACTACTTACCCAGCAGAGCATTGTTGACATCCGGGAGGTTTCTGAATATCTGAGCCGTCTTACTTCCTTCGTCGAGACATAGACGACCAAGATTGCCAGATTATCGGCTTATCACTACCTCCCGATGATTTCCACCAGAACCGCGCCAAGGCCACATTCATTTTTCCAGTATGCCTTGCGGAAGGTGCATGACACTCATAGTATAGGTCGGGATGGATTGAAGGACTGATTTAACCAATACCTTATTCCTTGTCCCGTTAAGGAGCTTACCGTCCCATCTTTGGATCCGCCTCAGCACCTAATCCAGGATGTACTACATACCTTTCTTCCTGCTCCGACCCATCATATTTGGGGCCCCGAGGTTAAGGGAAGGGTTCTGGAGCTCTAGGATCCCTAATAAATGAACCCCTCCCCTAGATGTTCCACATGCGTGTTGGTACTGAAGAAAAGGGACGACTTCTGAAGGTTCACGACCTGACCTGAAGTTTCCTCAAACATCTTGAGATAATTTCGGACCCTCCCCATTTTAATGTGGAAGGCCTTACAATACACATATCAATCATGTGCAAAGAAAGGTAAGTGAGCCATGGAGCCATAAGTGCAATACTAACCCCATGAATGTGGTCCCAACTCTCTGCTACTTGTAGAAGACGAGAAAAGCCTTCCATACAAAACAAGAACTTGTATGGGGACAGTGGGTCCCCCTAACAAATGCCCCTTTCCAGTTGAACAAATCCCGCCCACCAACCTCCTACCACAATCTTGTATGTGACCGAATAAGTACATCGCCTCAGTAACAATATCCACTCCTTCCCGAAACTGAATGCTTTCATTATATCCCATAAGAAACCCTACTCTACTCTGTCGTAGGCCTTGTTCATGTCTAGATTGAGGGCTACCCACCCCTCACACCCTTTCTTCTTATTCTTCATGAAATGAAAGGTTTCAAACGAGAGAATGATGTTGTCTTGAATTGATCGTCCTAGGACAAAAGCACCTTGCGACGGAGAGATGATTCCATCCAAAATACCATTGAGTCTATTTGTTGCGACCTTCGAGACTATTTTGAACAACACAGTACATAAAGCAATGGGACGAAGGTCCTTGAGAGTCATTGGAGCCTCTACTTTCATAATCAGTATCAACGTAGTTTCATTAAGGGAGGACGGTACCCCCCCTTCAAATATTTCATGAACACAAGAAGTGACATCTTCCCATACTATAGCCCAATACTTCTGGTAGAAGAACACATTAAGGTCATCCAAGCCCGACGATTTGTTAGGTCTCATTGAGATATTGTCATCATGTACTTCTTTTGAGGTTACAGACGCTAACAAAGAGATGTTATATGCTTCAGTGGCCTGGTGTGGAAATTGAGGAACCAAGGAACCATTCCACCGGTCCAACCTTGTTGAGAGAGCTTTGTATAATGAAAGGATGTGATCTCCCAGCCTAGTATCCCAAGTTAACATCGTGCCATTCACCTATTTAAGATCTGTAATTTTGTTGATATTCTTCTGTTGGGAAGAAGAGGCCATAAAGAGCTTGGTATTTCTATCTCCCTCTGTTAACCAATGTTGTTTCACCCTTTGCCTCAAGAACATTCATTTCCTGTCTAACGCTGTGTCATACAAAATTTGCAAATCTTTATGTTTCCTAATACTGGTAGGATCTCACTTACCATTTAGCCAAAAAATGTACCTCTCGTAACGAGAGATCTTCTTTGACAAAGCATTGTAGACTTCTTTGCCCCATTTCTCCAGTGCATCGCCTGTGTCCTTTGTTTTTTATAGAATAGGACGATCATCTGGGTCACCACAATAATTTTGGATAATATGACCACATTCCAGATCCTCCGCCCATATGTTTTCAAAACGAAAATGTCTGGAACTGATGGGTTCAATCCTACAGTCTGAGTCGAAAAATATGGGAAGGTGGTCAAAAGTGGATATCCCTATATTATCCAAGTGGGCCTGTGGCCACATTAGCTTGAGGTCTGGCGATATAACAGCTCTTTCTAGCTGCATCGCCATCCTAGTTGCTGGCTCGCTTCCACTATGCCAAGTAAACTCATATCCTTGTAGCGGTATGTCAGAAAGGTGCAATTCTTGTATAACCTCCCGAAAAGAAGCAATGAGATTTTTAGGGTAAGGATGTCCCCTTCTCTTCTCTTGCTGATCAAGGATGTCATTAAAGTCCCCCATTAAAATTCATTTATCCTCTATGGGAGTTGAAGCCCCCAAGCATCGAAGAAATTCCCAAGTTTTCCACATGAGCTCTCGATTAGCTTCCCCGTAAATCCTAGTGAAACGAAATTCCTCCTCGTCTGCACCTTTAATGTTGGTATCGATGAACATGGGACTTAAATCCCGACACAAAACTTGTACCTCATCCGTCCACAGTAACATCATCTCCCTTGATGACCGATTGTCGGTACTCTGCAACCTCCCGTCAGTCCCAATTACAACTTTAATGTCTCCACCAGACCCACATTAGCTAGTGTTTCGCAAAGAAAAATCACATGGGGTTTTCAACGTCTTATAATCCCCTTTCAGATATTCCACCGAGATAAGTTTCCCTAGACCTCGACAATTCCAATAGAGTAATTTCATAATTATTTTGTGCCCACCTGGCCCGTTTAATAAAAAAAACTAAGGATACCTTAGAGAGGTTCTTTGTCCTTGTGTGTGAACCTCTTCTCCACGAAATGACCCAAAACTTCCCAACACAAAACAAAACGGCATGTACCCTAGTGTGCTCCTATCTCTGAACACCCACCCCTGAGAACGGGAGCTAATTCCTGATAAACCCAACCGGAGACTAAGGTATGTCTCTCCTACATGCTACCCAAATCAGACTTCCACTAGAGTAGAATTCGATTCCGGATCCGAAAATTCCTTGTCGGAACATATCGTTGTCGTACGATCGATACCTCCTTAATCCGCCACAATCCCATAATTGTGCGCAGAGGGAAACAACCGACCACCCAAGAATCAACGATGAAACACAGTGGGGTTATACATACTACTAATACCCAATCATTTCTCGCCGAGACACGCTAGAACCCGATAGAAACTCAAAGTTTAAATGCAGAAAACACAGAGGCAGAGGATGATAGTCGAGTACCTTCCTACCGACACGTCTTGATGATTCCGGGCCTCATCCCCGCCCCTTGAGCCGCCGTGGACCGGCCTCACCGTCCCCAAATCGCCACAAAATTAGGGTTGACACTGTTCTTCGATAATTTAGATTATAAGGTTGTAGTTATATCTATATATCAGTATAAAAATAGATATATAAATATTTGGACGTACAAGACAATAAATTATAGATTTATTAAACAGATTTCATGTTAAAACAGAAACAAAATAACATAGTGTATAATTACAATCGCAACAAGTGCACGGACACATGAACTTATGTAGTTATTGTTGTAGACAAAATCGAGCTCAAGATCTCTCACGTAAAAACTTGAGTTGATCGTTTGGATGTCATCTTGAAACTACTTAACCACTCTCTTTTAAAACATAAACGGGATAATTACATAAAATATATTATAAGGTATCCTTTTTTCCAGGGTTGTCATGAACCAGTATGTATAACATCTCTAAATTTATTTTAAAACGATTATTGTATTCTTTGAATTAAAAAATTCCAGCTTTTTATCATACCCTTTATACAAAAAATAAAATTGATCGAAAATGGAGATATTATAATTTTTTTAGGTGTTCGCAAAACTGCTAACACCTGAGTCCAAAATGAAACTACACTGGAATTGAAAAACAAAAACTGAATAGTAAAATTGCTCTTGAACGTAGAGAGCGGTTGGACAGGAGAACTGCGGTAGCATCCATAGACACTGATACAACATATGGCAACCAAATGCACTGATCGAGTAGATCCAGTGTGAAGACTTGTAGTGGTGGACTACGTATCCCCCAGGTTATCAGCGTGCGTCGTCCTCCCTTGAATGATACGAGTAGGGCTCCTAAGCGCGGGATGGCTGACCTTTGAGCTGGTAGGGAGATACCATGTCGGCTTTTGGTGGAACCGCTGCCACCTTACATCCAAAGAGGCGGTACAACCGACCGACCACCCTCTGGACCCCTATGGAATCATTCCGCGAGGCGGGGGTGCTTGAAGCCCCCCGCCGCTGCTGTATTCGCTTGACCCATCGGGACGCGTGTAGGATCGGACCCAACAATCGAACCGAACTGGTTAGGACAACCAGTCGGGTCGTATCCCGGGTCTCTACCCAGACCTGCACCTGATCCATCTGAACTCGATACTCCAAATCCGAGCTCACCAACCCGTAGTCCGTTCAGAACCGATCCAGCCCAATTCCGCTCAGCTCCCGGCCCAGTACCTCGCAAGCCAGCCCAAATTTGCGCTAGACCCGGTCCCTCCCCGGCCCTTAGGTTCCACCCAGGCCCATCCCCCCAGGCCCGTCTCCCGTCCGCTAGAAATCCCCGGACCAGGCCCGCTTTAGTCCGGCGAGGCTCCTCTGAATCCCTAGCCACCACCTTACCCTTTTTTCTTCGCCATGTTGCTGTCTTCGGCGCCTCCTCTGTCACCGGTGTCGTATCCGATGAGATGATTATCGGTTGCAGGTCTCCCCTACGCACCCGCACCGCCTCCTCCTAGGTCTCTCTACCCCGATCACCGTCCAAACCCGTGTTCTATCGGAACACGTCGCGTTCCTTCAACAGGACCATCGCCCCTTGACATATTGGCAGCCGACGTCGCCTTCTTCCCACGAGACCGCGGTATCGAGGACGTCGGAAGGGAGACCATCACCAACCGAGGACCCATTCCATCGCCTCTCGACCCATGGACGTTGCTGGAGTTGTTTCTTGCCGCTTCCATGCTTCGCAAAAATCCTAGAGAGAGTCTGCGCCCCATGATCTTCTTCTTAATATCCCCACACCCATGGCATAATATGGTGATGAAACACCATGATAGTAACGGTGGCGCCACTGCTTTTCCTTCTAGGTCTGTTTTAAATTAGTTAATAATAGAAGACGAAGGAAAATATGAAATTAATCCAAACAATAAGAATAAAATGGTTATTTTTATAGCAATTACATCAAAATATTAGTTCATCATTTTTTCTTTGCAACTATCATAAGAAGAAAAAAACAGGAGTTTCTACCAATTATACACATTCTACGGAAAAACACTACGTAACCTCTCTCTCTCACACACAGAAGTCGGTTTTGCGATCCATGGAGGCGGCGACAAGGAATAATTCCTAGGATTCTGGCAGCACTCATGCCTCGAACGGTAACGGTGGAACCCGGGCTGTGAGTCTCTCTCGTCCGTGGTCCCCGCCCTCGCCGTCTCGTGAAACCTTGAGGTCTTCTGCCTCTCTATCACCGGTGCACGATGATGAAGAGATTCAGGGAGGGCCGGCGATTATTTTCTCTGCAAGTAAAGGGGCGGAGAAGGAAATTATGAAGGGAGGAAGGATGACAGGCGTTCGGAGGTCGCAGAGGGTCCTCCTCGAGAAAAAGTATGGCGTCGTGAGGAGAACCCCTGTGATGGGACCACAAACTCATTTGAGGAAAGGGTCGATGGAACTGAAGGGCTTGGTCAGGGAGATAACATCACATCCTCTCTGATCACGCTGCAAAGGCTGACGTCCTTTAGGACAGAAAAAGACTCGGTGAAAGGGGGGTCGGTGATGGAAATGGAACCAGAGGACGAGGGAGACATGGACCTCGTAATAGGGGTCGTTGGTCGCTTGACGGAATCAATGGCATGTCAGGTGCTGGTTTTAGTCTGCGAACCTCAAGCGGACCACACGCCGGCCACGACTTAGAGGCGGCGCAAGGGAAAGAAACCCATGAGAGTTTCGAGCGACAATGATAGCGAGGAGACGGGACGGGCTGCACCAATGGGCTTGGAGCGTCTGCATCTTGGACCTTGGACCGAGAAGGGGAAATGAGTCGTGGGTCGAGGAACTGGGCTGAGGTTAGAGGAGACAGGAAGCGGGCCGTAGCCCGGGTTGGATGGACATGAGCGTTTCTGGCTTTCCTCGGGCTGTAGGTTTGGGTCAAGGTCGGTCTTCCAGACGCTTATAGGAGGTAGTCGGAACCTTGAGCTCTTTAATTATTGTTTGAGTATCCTCCTTCGCGAGAACTCGTTTCATTTCCAGTGTTTTATTGATTTTTTTTCCTCTATAAACACTCGTTATTGATAATATACAATCGTTCTTTCTCAAAAAAAACATAAGAAGAAAAAAAGACTAAAAGTTACCCAAAATATGAATTATTCAAAAAAACAAAAATTACAACTATCCTCCATTTTTTAGAATAAGAAGTAGATTTCATTAAAATAACAAAGAGAATCATTACAATGGTTAATACCCTTGGAGGGGTAGTGATCCAATAACCCGCAATAACGAACCAATTCAAAAGAAAGCGATTATAGCCATTGTAACAAGTACAAGAAAAGTAACTAAAACATAAATGTAAACTAAAACTAAGATATAAATGAAAACCAAAGGGTGTCAACTGCCAAGAACCGCTCAAACTAGGGCCTAAACGCTGCTTGGTCCCTGCTCTCCAAGGACTCATTTTGTCAACTGAGATACCGAACTTGAACCTGGTAGTGTGGCTGGGAGGAATGACTCGTCTCAAAGACCCCTCCCGAAGTAAGTCCATGAAGCCATGGATTCATATCATCCCTCATGGTGGGGTTGTTTCCCACCTCTCTTGGTCCTCCCGCGGAATCCTTTTTTTGGCCCATCGGACCTTGCAGCTTCCCATATGGGACAGACCTAGGGGGCTATCTTTGAACACCCAGGGAGGCCTATCCCTAAATACTAGCCAGGTCCGTGAGGGTAAGGCGCCACCCCGAATCGGCCCTGATGCTCGAGGAACGGGTCAAATATCGTGTCCGAGATTACAAGGTTATCCTTCTTTCGAGATGACCCAGTCTTAGGTACCGTGTCCGAGACCAAAGGTGCAAATCTTGACGGCGGTGGAGGTGCTTCTCGTTCCTAATCTATGGCATATGGCTTGTCCACCTTGACGGTCTTGAATTCCAGGATGGAATCAACAATGCGAGGCGCCCTTGTCGCTTTCTAGTCGCAATCTCGGACCATATGACTGATCATCCCTCAATCGAAAAAAAGCGGGTAATCGTTCATATGTCAGAGTTACCCTGACCGGATCACGGTACTCTTGAAAACGCATGATCATGGTGCGTCGAAGATGTCGATGAATGTCCATCCAAAATCAAACTTTCACCGTACCTCCCTAATAGAGGCACCATTGATCGCATGAGGTTTCTACGTGCTCACCCAATGCAGCACTATAGCCTCCCCGGTCGCCTTCGTCCTAACGAGCGGTGGAATCCCCCTAGCATGCACCCACAATTGAAGTCATTCTAGACGAGGAATATCTCTCGCCAAGGGGTCGGTGATCTATCCCAGTAGTAGTGCACGACCGTGAAAACACTACGACTCGTATGGCGGACCCAGACCCGAGCCTCAAGGGACACGAAGTAGAATGCGAACATGTCGGGTTCTAAGTGCTTGACCACCACTCACATGTCGTCTCGGCCCCATATCCGTGTGATGACCGAGAGCATCACCTCCTTTCGGGTTGGATTAGGGGACGTAAGACGGTCCACCATACCAAACTGGAGTCTCTCTAGCACTTGAGGATCCGGTGGGTTGTATGGTACGATGACCTCCACCGTCTCCTCCTCCGTGAGACAGTATGCAGAGAAAGTGGACTGGAGGTCTCCCATCGATGACGTCAGAACGGGAGGAACCAGAGTCCTAGCAAAGGTGGCTAACACCTTGATCACCAATGGCGGGGTCGGAACCCTAGTAGGAGAGGTTGTCGGCGTCACCGAAGCAGGAGGCTCTGAAACCCTAGCCGCAATTGCCACTACCATATGTAACAGAGGAGGCAGTGGGGCACGGTCCGGTTAGTTCACCCGAGAATGAGGAGCCCCCATGAAAGCCGGCGAGGCGACTTGAAGTTTGAGAAGCTGACCCCGTTTGGTCTTGGTCGTGATCGAGGTCGGTGTGGTGTCCCCTGGCGAGTAGACCACCAGTGGTTGGCCTTGCAACAGTGGAGGTTGTAGAGCTTCAGGTGAGGGTGATGATGAAGAAGTTTGGGGTCGACGCTTCATCTTCTCCTGTATCAATTTGACAAACCCAACTAGTGATTTGGGAGGTATGATAACAGAGAGGGGAGCGTGCTCCCCTGATGATGGGGACCTGTCAGTGGCTGAGATTGGTGACACAACAGACAAAAACGACGACAATATCAACATGACAGAAGGGCTAGGCAAAACTAGAGTAGGCGTACAAGTACCGGGAGAGATATCTCCCTTCTCAATAGTTGTTAACTATCCTCCATTATAACAAAGTAGTATTAAATTTAAAAAAAATAGGAAACATGTTAATGGAAGCAGAATTCAGACAACAATGGATAAATAGATAGACAGATCATATCAATATCTGACTAGATTTCCTTGTTTCGTGAAACAAACCAGCTGATCCTAATACCTACGAACCTAACCTACCCTTCCATGATTTTAATTTGTACGATCGGTTGCAATTGTTTTCGGGATCAAATATTCCAATTTCTTAATTTTCAAAACACAAAGGTTTATTGATATATATAAAAAACACATCCCAATAGGTAAATTTACAAAAGTAATACTCTTAAAACTGCATTTGGGTCAATAAGTTACGATCTTAACAAATAATCAGTGGTTAATTAATAATGTTGTAACACAAAATTAAAACCCAGTAACTGTTACACTATATTTCTCAGAACCGAAGACTGGCTTGTTGTTACATTTAGAAACAAATGAAACGTTGAAATAAATTCATCTCATTGAGTGAACTCATATACACCATAAAAATTAGTGTCTCTTTAGTAAAGACATCGGATAAGTAAAATATAACCTATTGGTTTCATCTTAGATTTTTTTTTTGAAACGTGAACAAAAGCATTTTATTAATCATGACAATGAATCATAATTATAGATTGAGTCCCTGATTCTGGGTTACAGTATATGTCCGAAACCTCCGTAGAGATTCCGACGAACTTGGACCCGTATTGTTGGTATACTTTATAATCGCTGACCATTAAGAACACAAATAAACACAAAAAGCGAACACAAGAAACAAAAGAGCTTGCGATGCCAGTTTTCTGAGCCCCGTAACTTTCGTACTGGGTCCATCTGGTATCGCTAACCCATCGTCTTGATTCGTCGGGATGTTTGAATGTGATAAGGATATCGGAGCATGCTCCGGATGTGACTTCACTGATACTTCTTGCAGAAGCAGATTGATCATCATCGGATTGACCCACAAGGTTCTGATCAATTTCGAGGTGCCCAATTTTGGGTGTCGTGGACACAGACCCCATTCTATCGTCCCTCCTCCCGGATCCCAGATCCAACGCCTGTATTGTTCTGAGATGCGTACCAGATATTCACTGGAGAAGGGGAGCATCTGAGGGACGGAATGAAAACCTCTTCTCTTGAGAGGATGATGGCCCGCAAGAGGTGGATCAACAAAGACGACGACGAAGACAATCATTGAGGCTAATGGTGGTCGGCGACGACAGAGAAGAAAGGAGGCGACTAGGGTGTTCCCCTTTAACGGCTAGGGTTTTTCCCTCTTAAGATTTTTTTGCATTTTGTACTTAAAATTACAGTATATTGTATTAAAAATACGAATGTTTCATCTTAGATTTATCCTTTTAATCTCATATATTTAATTCAGTCCAAAATATGTAAAAAAAAAAACTATTATAATTTAGTCCGTATATGTTTATGATCGTGTGTATTTTTTTAACCAGTCAAGATATCATAATTGGATGTATTGGATCCGTATAAGTTGCTGTAATGTAAAATCAAAATAAAATAATTAAACTAATTAGTTATTTTAATGAGTGGATCTTTTTGGGATGGTAGAAGGGAATGTCATGAGTAAAAAAGTAGTAAAATAGAAGGAACAATGAGTGAAGCAGTGAACAGAGACAGTAGAGTGAAGATCTGATGACAGGGAACAAAATTATCTTGGAATTAGTGATAATTAATCCTTTATTTTAATCATAATCTCTATCAACATGTAAGAGAATAACATCACACTCACCACATGGACTTTGCATAAACCCCAATCTACCCAAAGTATATTTGTTTCTTACCTTATCAATTATAATTATAAAAAAAGTCAAATCTGTCCCACACTGTAAAAACCAAAAATATATATATATATATATATATATATATATAATAATGAAATAATAACAATAATCCATCTGCAACAAAACACAGATCCAAAAGTCAATCTCACCTCCTCCACATCAATTCACTCACAATCCTCCAAATTAAGATACATTTATATGTGTATGTGTATTATCAAGTGTAACATGTTGTTGATTCATAACAACATGTGGCTGCAAAAAGGTATCCTAGGCAAGATGGCATGTCACACACAACTCTGTGTGACTCACACAATTGCACTTTGTGATAACATTGTAGATTCAGATCTGTCAAACTTCATGTCATGATATGAAACTCAGGATCAAAACAAAGAAAATGAAAATGACAGTTAATGAGGTACGGGACGAGTTTTATGATATCATGTTCTCATCATATTTAGAGATTTTCTTCTATTAATAAAAATAATGATTTTATTTAAGCGTCGAAACGAAGATTAGGCAAGACTAGATTACAAGCTTAAGATTGGTACAATAAAATGAAAGTAAAGACGGACAAAAACTTCAATCAAGGTATGGAAGAGGCTTTGTTGCTCAAAAAAGAGCCTAAGTAAAGACATCTTCCATTGGTAGATATCTGAGTCTGAGATGTTGGTTTGAGCTAATACCAGAAGAGAAAAGCTAAAGAGCTGAATTCTCACAAAAGTATTGAGTTTTATGATCGTTTTTGCGTCATACTCGTTAAGTTCAAGACAATTCATTCGATGTAGTTAACAAAGAAAATTAAGAACATGAATGAAGTACGAATGGTCGATTATGAGTGTGGTGAATAAAAAGACTCACAAAAAATCAAGATTGAATAACAGAAAATAGTTTCATAATTCAATTATGAAATAAATCGAACAACAGGTTTATTAAGATCATTATATTCAAGATGGAGATGGAGATTGGATATTTTATTTTTCTTTTTTCTTCACTGTAATATAAAAAATACTCTGCAAATGAGTATTTGCTTCGAAAGTAGAGTAGAAGAAACATATATGAAGCTAGGCAGTACCGAACCATGTATAAGCAAAACGACGGCGTTTTATTGCTTGATCTTCTTCAAATTGTTGCCGAGATCCGCTCGAACCAGCGGAGGGAACAGCAATTCGATCTCGTTCGTCAGATCGAGCAGCACTCGCCTCCGCGGCGGCGCTCTCCTCTTCAACACCGGCACCGCCTTCGGTTTCCTCGGCGGCGGCGGACACGTCAGCACCGCCGGAATCCTCTGCTCCGCCGACGTAGGCGTCTTGAATCCGTCGTCGATCTCGTCGCAATCCTGTCCGATCTTCGACGGAACCTTCAAAGTCCCGGCGCCGATGAAGACGGCGCCGCATATATTCTCCTTCTCCTCCGCCGCCGATCCATCCTGCTGCCGCTTTTTCTGTTTTCTCTCGCCGTCAGGTTCTGAATTGGATCCGGTTTTCGAAATCGCCGCCGGCGAGATCAATCGGCGATCCTGGAGAGGACTGGCCTTGGATCGACACGCAGCGAATTTGATCGACGATCCGAGAACCTTTTGATTCTGATCTTTCTCGGAGCTTGACATGCTCGATTTCAGGAGGGAAATTGAAACCAGAGATCGAATTATTGAGCGCGAGAATGAAAATTTTCAAATATTCGGAGAGAAATTAGGAAAAAGAGCTTGGGATCGATTATCAGAGAGAAGAGAAAATAAATTGGGGGAAGGTGAATGATGGTGACTTATAATACAATCAGCCGAAGGGAAGTGAGGTGATACGTAAATTTTATTTTCTGTTTGTTTCTCGGGAAAATGTAATGTGTATTATCTATACGTGCTGGCTTTTGGGTGAAGGATCCGATGTAAACATATATACGCATCACCAAATGTCCATGCGCCTCTTTTTCCGTAACCTTTAAAAGAATCTATAAACTAAGGCTCAAAACGGTGTCATTTGCATGGCTTCTATGAGTTCACCAGACACATTTTATTATTTTATTCCTTTATATTGTCCAAAACTATTTTCTCATCCTTATTTTTACCCTCGAAAGAAACACTTTCCATCTTGAGTGATGATTGTGAAGTGAAAACTACTATGTCCTGATCGATCATCTAGATAAATTAATCATCGATATTACAAAACTCTCAATGCCATATTTAGATATTGAATTATAGAATACAAAAGTCATCAGAAGATAGATAAACAAAGAGTTAACTTGTTATCAATATAGAACACGTCACAATTTGAGTTTTGATCCCAGGATAAATATACGATCGTTTTCCTGTTGGGTGTCGACGAAAATCTGAACGTTTGATCGTGTATCGAATTAATTAATTGTATATTTTTCTGTTGGGTTTTTGGTATAGTAACTAAATGTTTATTGATACAATTATAGAACACAACCACAAACATTGATTTTTATCATTTTTATTTTGTTTTCTTTATAAAGACCAGCTTCAATTTTCGAGATAAAAACTCTAACGTCCGATCTTTTATTTAGACAAATTTATTACGAGTTCTCAATTAATGTTATAATAAATGAATATATGTTTTTATCAAGTGTTGAATATTGGACACAAGTTATTATAAAAAAAGAAGTTATGATGAGCATTGGTGTAAGAAAAAGCTAAAACGGACAGTTAAATCGGGGACAAATTAAAACAGCTTGATTTATAGTAAATCGGAAGTTAAAAAAGGTACTTTAAAAATAAAAATAAAAACTTTTATTTAATTATCGCTTTTGTTTTAGTCGGATCTGTACACACTTTGATGCATCTCTGCACGTGGTTCGGTTACAAGAGCCAAATCTGGTGCCAACTCGCACGTTATTTTCTCGCATATCTCCCGCTAATTTGTCCGTAAATATCGCGGCATTTTCAGACAGCCTTATCGGCGGCTTGTCGTTTTCCTTGCTTACGTGGCGGTCTGTGGGATGATTATTGCCACCGCCTGGCTCCTAGTCGTTTCGATCTCTGCCTGAAGTTGTACTGTCGCTTTTTTGTTTTTGTTTATGTCTGTTGATTCATGTTGTTTTGTTCGTAAATCCGACAACAATTTGTGAATTAAACTGTTATTTTCGAAAATGATCGGAACAGTCAAATCAAATCCCCAGGTAATTCAGTTCAGTGTACTAAATACAAGATCATGTGTATAAAATTTTCAGATTATATATATAGATTAAGGTTGATGTATCGTATATGTTGATATAAATACTTCGTGTACTCTTAATATTCACTGTCATGTGTAGTATTGTCTATTATATGCCAGTTGTGTTATGTCATATGTTATGACTATCTTTTTAATCATGTAAAAATAAACACACAAATAAAATCAAATATATAAATTTAAAGTTTTATATATAAACAAAACTATATTATAGTTTTACATTCATATGAACGACCGGGTGAGAAACATGTGTCATGGGGATAAACAAAAAATGAGGGTATATTTTTATATTTATACGCATAGAATCGCATGACGAATACGAAAAATATATGCATACTAATTTTTATTTTTTCCCACCTTTAAATTTCATTTTTAATAGTAAATAACAACATATAAATCTTAAACAAAAATATATGTGTACATTCAATTTCTTTTTTTTTGAATGAGGGGTGCAATATCATTAATTAAACGCGAATTACATTAATGTGCGTCGAGGAACGGACTCCCCGATCACTGAGAAAAGATCAGAATGAATGAACAAAGTTCTTCAATCCTTATAGTATCATAACCGTCACAGACGGTATTGTGATGTCTTCTGGGCAAAGACAAAATACGGAGAGGGAGAAGGGGGTACCGGAGATTCTGAGGGACCTCAACAGTAAAGGTGATGGTGGGAGGAAAAACATCGTCTTGGTCGGGCCAGTCCCTGATACTCCCTTCCTTGGAGAAATCCTTGATTCTCTGATCGATAGGCAGTGATCCTGCAAAGACAAAGTCAAACGAAATAATCGAGACCCCTTCGATTAGCTAGAGACATAATCGTGAAAGGGGATGAGGCGGTTGCGGCGGTGGAGGCCAGGGAGAAGGACGCGCCGGCTGCTGCAACTTCAGGGACGTCTCCAGGGATGGCGGCAGCATTAGAGACGGCAGCGGCATAAGAGGCAATGACAGCAGCAGGGGCGGCAGCGACTTCAAGGATGACGGCGGCAGCATCAGGGACGGCGGCTGTAGAGACGGAAACCCCTGTGGCAGAGGAGAGACCGAATCAGATCGGGAGATACTCTGTTGGTGGCGAGAGACGGCCAACGTCGCGGTGGCTAGAGCCGACTTGAAAGAAACCCTAGCAAAAAAAACTTCGCAGGATCCAAAAGGAAAGTGCAAAGGGGAGGGTGGGAAGAAGAGAGAAGAAGAATCATGTCATAGACTATGACAATTGGAATAGACTATGACAATTGTCATAGCCATGGAGGTGTAGGCGACGACAAGACTCTCAAAACCCTAACAGAGAGCTTTTCACTACGTACAGTCAATTTCTAATATGTGTAATACCAATTTCTTTATTTTTTTTACATCAAATAGTTATTAAAATTTAATATCCTGATAGGAATCTCAAGTGAAAAATCATGCCAATTTTCAATGTTAAATGAATTTTTTTATTATTATCCAAATGAATGATTTCATATGATTTAAAAGTTCAGTTGAGTGAAAAAAAAAACTAAAAATGGCATAATAAATGAGAAATATGACAAGTTTTATGTATTTATGTAAAGTTTATCCTTTTTTTTTTACAATTTTCTTATGTACCATACGCCCGTAACTATATGTCACGTCAAATACTATTCAAACACAAAAATATAATTTCAATCGACAATAAAACACGTATATATTCCAATTTTTATTTATTTGTGGATTCATATGTTCCAAATGTAAAACTATTTAAAGTGGGATGAAAATAAATGAAGAGGAAGTGACATGACTTGTTATGGTTTAAATGTCTAATCGGTGCAGACGTGGCTATTAGCGAAATAATTAGCTAGGTTGTGAAATAGAAGTAAATAAAATGGACCCAGCTGAAAATAAACGCACATAATAGAGACCTCCTTTTCACAAAATTTAATTCATCTTCATTTGTCACTATCTAATTGTACCCTATTGCTTCCAGCATAATTAAATCCTTATTAATATTGTCCATTTCTTTGTTTGAGACTATACACTACTGATGCCTGGCATGGGCTGCACCTGCATGCATGCCTCACTCATATATTCTGAAGATCGTAATAATTTCGATATTATATATAATATTATATATTTTTTTATCAATACAAGTTCTATTATTTAAATATCGTTAACAAGAATACGGTGAAATGGCTCCGGGATACAACCTCAGTGGCATTCCCAGACAGGGGAGGAACAAGCCGCTCTGACAAGCCAATGAGCTGCTCTGTTCGCTGTCCGCTTAACAAAATCGAGTTGCATATACTCGAGTCTAGATAATAGGGAAATACAATCGCTGACAACTGTCCCTAGAGGAGAAGAGGATGTTCTCCTTGCCTTGATCATATCCACTATAACCTACAGTCACTTTTGATGATGGCTCTTTGACGTGGCATGTGTACTAACCACTGTAATGCGTCTCTGATGGCGTAAGCTTCTATCAAACCTGGGTTCTAGGGTCCATGAAATGAGGAAGAACGGGCTCAAACGAGTTGACCTATGTCATCCCTGCACGCCCATCATGTTCCCATTTGACCTGTTGACGCAAACAGGGCACCATTTGTATTAATAGCCCAAATTCCTTAGGACAGACAAGACCAAACTACGTCCGCTCCTCTGTCTGTCCGAATTGGGGATGGAGTGACTCTCCTCTTTCTTTGGTTGGCTTCCAGCCACCCTGCGTTTAACAGAACGGTTGTATGATGAATGGAGGATGCCGTTTAGGAGATGTTCTCCCATACCTTCTTATTCATGTCTTTCCATAATTCCCATAGGAGACACCCCACCATGCCACCACATGGTGGAGGATTAAGGGCAAGAATAGATCGCAACCACTAAATGAAATCTCCCGTTGCTGATGGAAGCTTCAGCCCGCTTCGTTGCCAACATTCTGCCGCTATCGGACATGTAAGCAGGAGATGAATATCTGAATCATCCTCCGTCTGACAGACAGGACATGTTGATTCCATTTCCACCCTACGCGACTGAAGTCTGGTCGCTACTTGGAGACAACCCGAACATGTACGCCATAGAAAGGTCCGCACTTTTGGGAGAACTTCCAAAGCCCAAATTGAAGGCCAAATGTCCGACTGGATATCAGTGGGAGTTTGATTATGAGTAAGCATCCTATAGGCCGATTTAACTGAACATTGGCCTAGATGTTCCCCTGCCCAGTACCAAGAGTCTAAGACTGCCAATATGCTTGTAGGCACTACGAGGATGGCTAACATGTCCGACTAATTGAAGAGGTTTCGGCCTAGCTCTTCGTTCCATCGTCTCGTATCTTGCATCATGAGGCCTGCTACATTCAAATGTTCTAGCTCCGGGTTATCTGATGTTATCCATGCATCTGTCCCTATAAGCCAGGGACGACTGAGGACTGAAGTTGTCATACTTGGGCCTATCGATCTCCTTGCCCCTTGTTTGACTAGATCTTGGGCCGAGAGTATACTTTTCCACTCAAAGCTTTGTCGAGGTCCTTTCTTTGTTTCTAATGCTGATGAATCTGGAAAGTATCTTGTTTTTAGAGCCCGTGCTACTAAGCTTGAGTCATTCGTTGCAATCTTCCACATGTGTGTGATGCGTTTACAAACTATAATTTTAATAATAAACAACGAACATTTAATTCCAGAGTATGTAGTGCAGTTCAATTGATTATAGTGTACAATACATTGACCATTGTTTACTACTTTTTAACAAATTGTGTATTATTTTTTTCAATACATTTTGATGACCCCAATATGTTGAAAAAATGTATATTTTATTTTTATTTTGAAGGTCCGTTATATCCTATTCTTTTAATGATAAAAGCATTTTATTCACTCTAGACTAGGTATTAAAGTAGACAAAACGTAATTAAAAAAAAACGCTCCACACACCTCCAGGTGAGGTTCCTCTTTACCCTACTTAGGGTTCGTCGCCGCCGTTACCTTTCTCTCCGACCACCGTCTCTCTACTCCCTCATCATCATCACCGTTCACGCAGTCGCCCCGTGCCCGACGCTGCCTCTCTTTTCTGTGTTTTTCCGCCCCGTGCCCGGATGGAGAGATCCGGCGTCGTAGAGGTAGAAATGGTCGTGGTTGACTACCTCTACGACGCCGGATCTCTCCATCCCTCGTCACCCCAGGCCGGAAATGACGTCCTCCGACCAGATTCAACCTCATGCAGAGGACGCCCACCACCTCGCGGTCTCCGACCAGCGAGGCCCCCACCACGGCGACGATCTCACGCTGTTGCCCGATCCAGATCCAGCTCTCCCAGTGTCGCTTCCCCGGCGGCCGTCGAGCCTCCTAGATCTGAAAGATAACCCGGGTGCGCCCCAGGCCGTAGCCGTGCTTCCAACGTCACCAGCGACGGCCCCGTTTCATACCGGGCACCCACCAACGGCGAGGGAGGCCCATCGGGATCTGCCATCCCTCCCTCGGCCCATCTCCTCAACGGTGGTGTCTCGATACCTCCCGTCGTCGGAGCGTATACCAGTCCTGAAATATGGCTCTTCGAGCGGGAGAGTCTCGACGGGGTCTCCATCTGAGATCCAATCAAATTGTATATCCCCGATCCCGGATTGGGAGGACGAGGATGACGAAGTGGTGGTCTCGGAGGTGGGGGTTCCACTGTTCACCAAAGGTACATATCAGTTCTCTCTCGCAGCCAAGGTCGCAGGGGATCGGCCCTACAACCAGAACATCGTCTGCGCGATGATGCTGCGTAAATGGTAAGTGACGGGGATTCAAGTGGAGTTCATGTCCCCGGAGGTCACCGGGTATCATTTCCCGTCCGCCAAGACAACGGAAGATATCCGTCACAGGGGTCCCTGGAGTTTCAAGGGTTTTCCCCTACTCTTGGAACCGCTTAGGCAATTTGACCGGACAAACGAGATTAATTTAAACCATGTGGAGCTTGGGGTCCGGGCGCTCAATATCACGGGGGGAGCCAGGAATGACTACATCCGTGGTCTCATTGCAGGCAACATAGGCACCCAGGTCACTTCGGCCCCAATCCCGACGGCTCGACGGGAGGATATGTTTTTATGGCTAAAGGTTCGAATGGAGCTGCATCGACCTCTACGACGCAGGCTCCGGCTCAGATTTCCAGGTACCACTACATCTGATGTGATTGAACTGCAATATGAGAGGGTAGTGGACTTTTGCCGCAGGTGTGGAATGCTGACCCATAAGATCTCGGGTTGCCCGACCCAGCTGCCGGGAATTGGTCGGGAAGAGATTCGATATGACCAGTCTATCCTGGCCCCTAGCCTGCTGGAGGTGGACCGACTGCTGAGATTGGTCTGGAATACACCCCCTCCGGTGACACATCCGACTATCACTTATCTCCTGAGTGATCTGTCACTGAACCCATTGATTCGATCCAAGGAAATCACTATGGGCGAAGATCCATCTGGCGCAGACATCCCGAAGTCTGACACTCTAGCTAAGGTTACCCCAGGAGGGGTAACCAATATACTGCAGGAGGGTGGGCGTAGAGCCTCTACACCGCCACCGGGGTCCACGAAGACTGACAATCTGGCTAACAACCACCCTGTTGCTGACACTGTGGACCGAGCTGACCCTGGAGATACCGCAGTGACCGGGGAAGGGAAGGAGAAAGATCCCCTAGGGCAACAGAAAAATCCCCAGGAGGGACTAGGGAAAGGAGGGCCCAGCCGAGGCAAAGGCAAGATGACCACCCTGAAGACTAGAAGCGGATCGTTGTATGCGCGCCCGCTGGAGTCGAAGAAGCCGTTGGGTGATCCAACATCCCAACAACAGATCTTGTGGCCGGTCTACTAGAAGGAGGTGAGAGAAGAAAAGGCGGAGGCACAGCTGCCTCCGATGGAGGAATGATCCGTCCCGGCAGGGGTGGGTGGAGTCGGCCTCAGACTATACCTACAGACCCGGGACAACCAGTGCTGGGAGGTCCCGGGTAGCCTGCATATTCAGCAACCATCATTTATCAGTTTCTTTATTCGCCGTGTTATCTTTGGGATACTTTACTTTCTGCTGGTTTTAGAACTTGTTATTTTGTGCCTCGTTATGTTGGAACGATGGTAAGGAGTTATCTTGAGTTTGTGTCCACGATTTCAAGTGGGCTATTATTATGGGTCCATGAGCGTCGGACTTGCTACGGTCGGCTCGGACATACATCTGGAACCCGAGGCGGTCACGCCTCATCTTGTTTGATTACCTATTGGTATTAATGAAAGTCTCCGGTTACCCGTTTAAAAAAAAGTAGACAAAACATAAGAAGCAGAGATTTTCCATATTATAGTCTAGTACCCTTTACATATAAGTAGGTGTATCGATATTCTGAATCCGTACAAAAAGATCTATTTTTCATCGTAGGTTGTCAAAAAAACTACTTTAGTACATGAGTGAAAACAAGAAACTAGATTGTCAACTACTTTCGACTGCTTATGCGACGTATATCCTTTGGATGGGACCCGTAACTTGTGGATTAGGGTACGTCAAAAATACTGGTGGATGGTCTCATTTCACTGGGACAAGAGGTGATGGACAATACTCCAACCAACTGTCCTCCGCCTTGTCTTGAGTCTCGTATCTCCTAGCGATACTGTTTTGCAAGCCTCATCTTGGTAATCAAACCTTCAGCTTACCTATGCACCTCCTCTAAGCAATACATTAATGTTACTTTAAATTCTTATTTCATCATCTAGGCCTTTAACACATAGGCGTTTGTCTTTATCTTTAACCTGGGTCTTCCACCCCTTCACCTTCCTTGGTTCTAGTTTGAGTGAATGACCCATCGGGTTCCTCTCTCTTTCGGTACTATGGTGTTGACCGCTCCTTTATAGTGGTAGTAGTGGCAGCACAAGTGGTAGGGTTTAGAGGTAGAGGCGTTGGGTGCCCTTCGCCCAGGTTCACCCAATACTCCTAACCATTGTTAGTCATGTCATAGAGCTTCATGGGTCAGGTTGTCGTACCGTCCTGATCCCTCTTTTCTCCATCAAAGTCGGAATCCTTGTACACACCCTTTGGAAATTGGAACCCTATATCAAATGACTGCCTTCAGGTTATCGAGCTTTGAAACTTGGTCGTTGTTGGCCCCCTTTAGTAGGTTGGGAAACCTTGATAGGCATGTCTCCTTCCTAAGAATCGGTGGTGGTGTCCTCTAGATCAGCTCATTTCACGGAGGTGGTAAGGTCGGGTGTACTTCCTAGTCCGTCCGGAAGAGGCCCTACACGTTTGGCCATATCCGGACCTTGAGTGATATATCGAACCACATCTCATCCGACCCTACACCTAGGAGATTTTCTATGCAATCCCGGATAGCATGACTCAACCGTCTATATTAGAAGCAGAAGTCCGACAACCTTTCTTACTGGAGCCTCACCCGGATTGGGTTCGGATATCCCTCGCACGCCAGGCGCACGCTACAACGGAGCAGTCTAGCCATATCTAGCTGTACTCGCATCCACAGATAGTCCTCCTATCCCTATCGTCACAGACGTGAGCCCGAGAGCACCTCTGAGCCTAATATCAATGCAAATATTTCCCTTAGGACCGACTCCCAATCTTCATGTATCGGAAAATCAGTGTCTCTGAATACATGCGGAAGCGTAGATTCGTGAAAAGGAGGAGATAGTTATAAAGGTCCACGGCTCCTAACCTCAATCACCTCAACAATCCTGAATAAACACCTAAAATCCATAACACTAATGACTATTTGATATTTAATAAAAAGGATTAAGCAGAACACTAGAATATCATATAATGTAAAAAGTCCAAATCAAAGTGGACAAAACAAACTCAAATTAGCAGATAATGTAATAATTGGTCCTAACAACTTGGGACACAAAATAGAACAAACGATAGGAAAAATAACAGTGCTCAAGTTACCGAAATGTTTCATTAAGATGATCGGGAGGGGATACTACGATGGCATCTAAAGACACCGATACAGCTAAGCCAAACTAGGAGCTAGAACAGAGCCAACCCATTTTTGGAACAACACTAAGGCGGACTGCATACTCTCCTATGTTGGCAGCGTGTGTCGTCCTCCCTAGAATGATAAAAGTATGGCTCCAAAACACGAGAGTACTGACCACCGAGATGGTAGGAGGGTACCATACCATAACTTGGTGGAACCACTGTCACCTTACGTCTAGTGGGGCGATGTTGCTACCCGACTTCCCAACGGACCACTAGCTCCTCATTGATCGAGGTGAGGGTGCTTATTACCCCTCTTCGTTACTCGTTGTGCCCCTCGGATCGTTTAGAGTCCTCGGACTCCAAGTCTTGAGTTTCCCCCAAATGAGCCCTTATGACCTTCGCACCTGCTTGCATGCCAATAATGTTGCCTCTTAGAATCAACACCATTGGGACAGAGAGTGTGACTACATGGCCCTATAGATGACACAAAATCGGATTGGGTCGGCTCCAACATCGGGCCTCTCCCCTAATTGGGCCTGCTTGAGGGTAGGCTTCAGACCGGCCCAACGAACCCTGTTGACCCAATGCAGTACCATAGCCTCCAAGGGCCCATCCTGTCTGGGTCGGGTCGCTTGGCCTTACGGATCTCCTGTCCGGGTCGGGAACCCTACCTTAATTTTCCTTCCCCCGCTTTCTCCTGTTCGATAGTGCCATCGGTATTGGGCCCGCTTCGCCGGTCTCCTCGAGGCCCTCTTCAACAAGCCGAGAGTCTGTCTCCTCCCCAAGATTCTAATTAGGATCCCCTTGAAACCTTCGACCTCCTCACCCTTGAGGATTCGTGGAGGTTCCACGTTCCACCGTCGGTGTGGCGGAAAACACAAGACCTCGACCCTCCACCGTTGCACCTTCATCGGAAGTAGAAGACGCTGATTGGGTAGTGGAGACCGCCGCAAGTGGGGAGGGAAATTGAGACGATAGAGGAAAATCTTCTGCTATCCATGTCTCTGTGCCATCACTCGCCGTTGTATGACTGTTGGTGAAGAAAGTCCCCACCGCCGCCATGACAATCGCAAAAACCGGTCTCGTCACTGCTGGATTCGACTACAGTCGTCATCGTCGAGTGGTTGCCGCCGTCGTTCATGCTACACACGCTATTCCTAAGGGCCTAGGAGAGAACTGTCATTCAATTCTGTGAATGAGAAAAATATCCTCAGCCTTGTTTGCTGCTATGAAAAAGGAAAACGAAAACTATAACGTAGGTCATGAGAATGACTATGACCATGACCAAACCCTTCATCTGCGTGTTACGGCTCTGTTTTAGAGAGAAACCCTAGCTCTCTATTTGCTTACTGTTGAGATTTGTCCTGAAATCAACTAATCAAGACAGCACCCACAGAAAATTTAATTCTAATCAAAAGAAAATTAAGCCTCAACCACTTAGCTAATACACATTTGATATTTATTAATTAATTTAGGTGAGTGTAACAGTTATACATGTACATCCCATTATGGGCATGGAGACCACATTGATGCGACAAATAGTATTATGAAGCTTGCCTTGTCTGTATTATATAATGTATGCATATATGTATACGGTACTGGGTCCCTTTTGTTGTAGGTATATATTATGATTCGAAGCCATCCACTGGTTATGGTGTTCATTAATCTTCATGCATGTGTGTGGACTGTTTGGAGTGCAATTCAAGCATTATCATTACTCATCCATCTTTCCACATTCTTACTTCTCCATCACTTTTCGTTTTGGTGAGCTTTCAAATCCCAATTTTGTTTGTGAGAACAAAAAGAGAAATAACTTTTTTTGTGGGACAATTTTAAAATGACTTTTTATATGTTCAAGTCATATGAAATTGAAAATTCAAGTTGACAAGTAGGTATCAATACATTTTTATGTAATTAGTAAACCTGTATATGTTTGACATGAAAATTTAAAATGTTTTAAAAGATCAGATCTTTTGATTCAATAGACAGAAAATACGGAAAAGAACTCTCTCAACTTTAAGATCCTTTCTAGCCCTAACCTGCGTTCGTCGTTATGGTGCAGTCTACCCCTTCCTTCGTCGTTGTTGCGTCTGCTACCGCCATGATGTCTGCCCCGGAAACCGCTGCTCCTACCAGTGGTCCTCTCCTCCCTCTCCCTTCCCCTCGCCCTGCTGTTGTGGTGGGTGAGAAGGTCCGTCGTCACCGTAAAACCAAGGCTACCGTGACTACACCACCCCTTCACCACCCTGCGACCCCTCCACCCCTGGATCCGATCCCGACAAGAGGCTTCTCCTTTGGTTCGACACCTCTGGTATCGGCTCTTAAGCCGAAGAGAGGTCGACCGTTGCGCCAACCTAAGGTTCCTTCCTCTCCAAGTAATGGCCTTTTGGCCTTACCACCCCAAACCCTACTCCCTCTGCCCCTCCACCCTTCTCTGTTGGCTCCCCAATCGGCCATGACCTTGTTCTGGTTCCGATCCATGGGGATGGGAACCCTAGGGTTCCGTTGGCCACTGGCGAGGAAATAGGGAAATCTAGGGCTGGGGTGCGTATCGATGATGTTATTGGGGACTCTAGGGTTCCACCCATCCTCGGGGTTACCCTGATCGTACCTAGGGTTTCACCCCTACCGAACCCTGACCCGGTTCGGCCTCCGACTCCCAAAATTACGTGGCACAGGTGGTCATTCCTACATCTGATGAAATGGGGATTCAACCAAAGGAACCTCCCGTCCTGCAGAGAGATCCAACAAAAGGAAAAGCTCCTATGGAGGAGCTCCCTAGAACGGCGGCTCTGGCTTTGGGACTAGGGCGGTGTCTTCCCAACCCGGCCAACCGCCCGATCATACCGGCGGCCTTGACTACTCCACCAGGGATGACTCGGGACCGGGCGAAACACCTTCTTACAGAGGAATTCCCTTCGGTTGGGACCTCCAAGGAGGATGAGCTCCAGGCATCGCTTGAAGGTCTGTAGGACGGGCGTTCGTCCTTTTCTTTGGACGAGGAGGAAGAGATTGAGTTGGTGGTCTCGGCGTCCCGGGCAACAACGGAAGTGGCACTAGCTTGCCAGCAGTGGGGGCTGCTAGGTCGCCTGTGGTCACCAAAACCCCCTCGGAAGGACATGCTCCTCCGGGTCATTACCAATGCATGTGGTAAGGCTGCGGAAGGGCTAGTGGTCAAGGACATAAGGTTGGGACTGTTCGGCTTCTATTTTCGGTCGTCGGAATCTAGGGCGTGGGTCTGACGTAATGAGTCATATTGCTTCGATGGCCGGGTCCTACTGTTGGGGGATTTGGATCCTTGCGCTCGGGAGTTTCCCGCCTTGGACCAAGTGCAATTGTGGGTCCATGCTAGGGGACTACCTCCCCTGGTTCGGACAAGGGAGACGTGTATCTCTATCGGGGATGCCCTGGGAATGTGTGTAGCGGTCCCATGTGACCAGTGGGGTATATGCTGGAGAGGGACTATCAAGGTTCGATTCTGGTATCTTTTGGAAAGGCCCCTAAGGAAGGGGTTGGTGGTCCGATTGTCAGAGTTTCCATACCCCTTCAGTGTGGAACTCACGTACTCAAAGATCCCGAGCGTCTGTTATAATTGTGGCCAGATAGGTCATATCTTGAAGGATTGTACGTGGGCGGCTCGAGGTCCACCGCGACTAGGATCCTTTATGCTGGAGTATGACAAAGATAACCAGGTCAACCGGTATGCAACAGATTGGTGAGAACCGGCCAGCCTGCCTAAACCTCCCCCGGGTTTTGGCCCGTTAGGGCCCTTGCAGCTGGCCACAACTCCTCGGTCTCCCACGCCCCCTCGATTAGAGCTTAGGGGTTTGCCTAGTAGGGCTCCATCTATACCTCATGTATCTCGTTCAGATGCTCTATCACGACGCCTCACTCAGGATGCTGGAGCTCGTGCAGACGGGGCATTACCGCTTCAAGCGGATGACCTGGGAACTAGCCAGGGTGCTCTCAAAAGGCAGGCGACTGGGGACCCCCCGGATGATCAAGCTAGGGCGAGCAAGCAGCCCTGCCAGAAGAAATGAGTCCAGGCACATGCATCAGGGACTGGCTCTACGAGGGGTCCCTGTATGATGCGCTACCTCCCCCCATCACTTTTACTGTTGAGGTCCATCGAGATCTCCGATCTTCTAGTCTCTCCATTTGTCTTCTTTCACTTCCCGTAGGGCATCAAAACACCATAAGTGGTGGTTATGGTACTAAAAGGGTTAGAGAACCTCTGTTCACTCTATCTGACCCTATCTCAGTGGCCGAGGAGCCTGTTCCTTGGTGTACTTTTATGTAATCTGAATTTTTAAATGAAACTGTTCCTTTCGTTAAAAAAATACATAGAAAATACGAACATGTCACTATCACTAATTAGAGCTAATAACTCTTAATTAGTACAAACATACGAGCTCATCTTGTCTAGGGTTTTATGTATCATAATACCTTTTCTTTTTATAAATAGGAGCACTTCAATAATAAATAATCACTAAGATTACTCATTTTTATATATTTTACCACGTGAAACTCTTTAACTTCACGTGGAATTAGGTGTGGGCCAAAAACCCGAAACCGCTAAAACCAACCACCGCCAATCGGAAACCGCACCGAAAAACCCAAAACCAGAAAGTTAACGGTTGGTTGTTGATTCTTGACGATCGAACCGAAAAGTTAATGGTTGGTTGTCGGTTCTTGAAACGCCAAACCATCGGTTAACCAACCAAACCGGTATTGTTCATCATATACATGTGGCTTCATAATAGCCACTGATCTGATATAGATGAATGGCCCATGAGCACTCTTCTGTGTCACACAGATTGCTAACTTAGAACACGATGACTTATATATAATTTTTGTTTTGTTTTGGAGAATGTAGTAATATGCTTTGGCTTGAAATAAAAATATTAGTATCCAAATTTATACTTACATGTAGTAAAGTGGTTGGTTGGTTAAAACAACTAACCAACCGGTCAGTGAACTGGTTGGTTTCACTATGAAAATTTGGTTTTTATGTTGGAGTTGGTTCTAATGCCCACCCCTACATATAATGGTAGATGAGTATTTGGTATAGTAGGTTTAATTTCAACTGATCCCACGTCAAGTTTTGATATTAGGCTAAAGTCACGAAATATTTATAAGTAAGAGATAAATGAATTCATATCTTCTTTCGATTAACAAAAACAACATTACTTAGTTTTTATTTTTGTAAATTGATTCAAAATTGTCTTCTATTTCAACATACACATTATCTTTTGTTTATATACGTTTCTTCGTTATTTTCTTCACGACTCCTTAATATGTTTATATACAAATACGTATATAGAGGAGAAATCAAATAGAAATCACCTCTTAACCTAGTAACCATGAGAATCCATCCAAGCCATTCATTATAAAAATGGATGGATGAGATGAAATTGAGTTGTTGACTGCAAAAACACAACACTTTTTAATAAGTGGTAGGGGCTTTTAAGTAAAACTATCATATTACTTTTTTTTACCAATTCACTAATTTAATTTTTCCCGCTTCGTTTGAACTCTTATTGGCTTCAAACTTGCGCCAATATTTTTGTTCTTTCAAGTGATTTCTATCAAGATCAGTCATGAATATATTTTGAAGCACGATTTTTTTTTTATATTTCGGGGCTGATTTAAAAAAAAAATTATACCTGGGTAATTTTTATCAACACTTTACACTGGTTTTATCAATACTTTACACTGATTTTATCAATACTGGACACTAGGTTCATCACCTCATTTTTTAAAACTAAACTTGATTTAATTTTTCCCGCTTCGTTTGAACTCCGATTGGCTTCAAACTTGCGTCAATATCTTTGTTTTTTCAAGGACTTTCTATCAAGATCAGTGGTGAATATGTTTTAAAGCAATAAAAAAAAATTATTTCAGGGATGATTTAAAAATAAATTATATCTGGGTAATTTGATCAACACTTTACACTGGTTTTATCAACACTTTACTCTGTTTTTATCAACACTAACACTATTTTTATCACCTCATTTTCCAAAACTGAACATGATTTTTATCACCTCATCATATGTTTTTTTATGAACACTAAGCACTACTTTTATCAACACCAAACACTATGTTTATCACTAAATTACATGTGTTTTATCACCTCATCACATGTTTTTCTATAAACACTAAACTCTAGTTTATCACACTTATTATCAAATTTGTACACGTTTCTTATCACCTCGTTAATTTTTTTATCACATCAGTACATGTTTTTTATCAACATTTTATCATTAGTTTGATCACCCCTGATATAAAACATTTGTTAGTGAAGATTTATCAACACTCAATATTATTTTTATCACCCCGATATAACTTTTTATTTTCGTGCTTCAAAATATATTCATGATTGATCTTGATTTAAAGCCCTTGAAAAAAAGAAAAATATTGGTACAAGTTTGAAGCTAATCGGAGTTCAAACGAAGTGGCGTGGAATTGGGGTGGAATGTGGGTGATGATGTGGCATCTTGATGAATGTTGGATCATATGTGTGTGTGGCTAGGATGATCTCTCATGGTTACTAGGATAAGAGGAGTTTCTAGCCGATTTCTCCTCTACGTATATGTATGTCGCAAGCCAATACTAGAGTATTTCTATCTATTTTCGACATGGTAAATCCCAAGTCAGTGGTTTAGTATAACACTAGAAGAAATGACTAACTACACCATATGATGTTACATTTTACCACTAAATTGTACCTTGTTCTTGTCTCAACAATAAAACTAATGAAGTAATTGTAAAAAAAAATCAGTACATTCAATAATTCTAGGCATATTCGTTATTTTTTTTTTGAAACGAAGAGATATAAGTGTTTTTATTCAACGCAAATTGCTCCAATTTTACATTTGAGAACTCAGGATTATAGACCCTAACGTCCAGGATATAGCCCAGTACACCCGTAGGTCTACCGGCCCCCATTGACGTAAACGAAAATTCTACTTTACATCATAGGACTGAAAAGGAAACGGAAAACAAATAAACACAAAAGCGAATACATAAACTACGGATCCTATGATACCAGTTCTTCTGAAACCAAATCTTTCGCGGTGGGGCGTTCCGGTCATGTCTGTCCGTCGTCTTTATTCGCAAGAATTCCTACGGATGTGATTGCGTTTAGATGTGATCGGTAAGATGGGTCCCACGCTGGCGCAAACACCGACAGCCTCTCTCGAAAGTTCAGCTCATAACATGGCTTCACCCAAACGGGCAGCCCATAAATCGTTCATCCAACGCCAAAACTCGAATATGCTGACCCTAAATCGGGCTGTAGAGCGAGACAATTGCGTAGAAGGAGAGAAGGATAAAAAGTAAATACGAAACAAGAGAAAAAAGAGGAACAAAGAGAAGAGAGTCACCGCCAACAACAACGACGACTAGGGTTTTGGCTTCTTTTCCTTTCATGTCTAGAGAGCTTTTTTAATTTATGTCCATATTCGTTATACTTAAGAGCATCCACAGTGGTGGACGTTTTGCTGGCGGTGAGGTGCAGGCGTGGATTAATAGCTGGCGTGGAGCAGGCGTGAAGGAGGCGGTAAGCTGGTGGGGAGAAGCTTTTTCAGCGCTGGCGGGGAAAGGAGTCGTTGAGCTCCACGCTAGCACTTATCGCTGGCGTAGACAACAATTCCACCTCGTTGACCGCGTCGCCCGCTGGACCTACACGCACTGGCGACACGTGGAAGACGCTGGAAGCAACAAAAATCAAATTTTCTTGTCTATAAATAACACCTCCATTATATTTTTCAATCTACATCCACAACACTCTCTCAATATATCTCTCTATTCTTCCTTCACAATTTATATTTTTGTTTGTTTTGAAATGGAATTGGATCTCAACGACTAGGGGGATATGGTAACCGAATTGGGCGGCGACATGTTTGACTCGTCAACGCGAAATTTTTTCCCTTCGAGCAATGTAACCAGAGCAACAACCGACCCATCTCCAAAGGTTATCGAGGCCGACGCCGGGGTTCAACCTAAACCAAAAGCGAGGCGAATACTGTGGAGCGTCGTTAAGGATGAGCGTCTAGTTTATGCTTGGATGCACCATTCATTCGATTCAATTCACGGGAATGCGAAGCATAACATGAAGTATTAGGGGGCCATCGCCGAAGAAGTTGCTTCTATGCGTAGACCGGATGATCCTAAGAGGACCCTGAAGCAGTGTCAAGACAACTGGGGCCAAGTCAATCCTAAAGTGACGAAGTTCCAGGGGTACTACACACGTTGTATGAATGACCACAAGAGCGGCCGTTCCGATGATCAACTCACGACATTGGCCGAGGAAATGTACCTAAAGAGAGAAGACGCTCAATTCACTTGGAAACGTTGGTGGAAGCTCGTCAGAAACAAGCACAAGTGGACGTCCAAATATTTTTCCTTCGACATACGCGAGGAAGAATACGAAGGCACACCGGCGAGTAATTTCGACCCATCTATCGACTCGGGCAAGCACACACGTGAAGATACGCCTAGGGAGGACAGTAAGTGCACCACGGGTGTTACGTCCGACTGCCCACCAGCGTACAAACGGCCTATGGGTCAAAAGGCAACAAAAGCTGCGAAGCTCAAAGGTAAAGGCCCTGTAGCAGCCAAGAAGAAACTTGTCGAGAGTGTTCATCATGCCCATTTAGCGGCAGAAAGAGCAAACACAACGAAGCTTAAGCTCATGGTCTTCGATTGAAGGGTGCAAGAAGAAGCGAAGGACAAGTCGGCCATGACCCCCACCGAGCTTGAGTCAAACTTTTCAAACCTTGCGATGTTGCGCGATTTGATGAAGTAGTGACGCCTCCCGAATTATCTGCGTGTTCCCCAGTGTTGTTTTATTTCCATTAGTTGTTTTTTTTAAGTTGTTGGTTTTTTCATTAGTTGTTTTTTTCATTTGTAGTTTTTTTAATTAACGAATTGTAGCCTTTTCTATGCCTTGGTTTACGTGAATTTATTGTCATGACCATGCAAAAGGTCCAAAATACCCTTTGGAGGCCGACGGTTTTGTGCCTATAAAAGCCACCTCTTCGTTCCATTATTTTCACATTTCTTCAATCCACTACCTCTCTTCCTCCCCGAGCTTCTTTCCTTCAAACCCCTTACTATCCTATTACCCTTTTCCGAAGGGTAAATGGCCAGCACAACATACGAAGTCATTAGAGCAAATATTCGATGAATTGTTTCCAACATATGCTGCTGCCCATACTGAAGCGGAAGCCTTACTTCGTACCTTGGCTGTCGGGATAGATTCCTTGTCTGGTAAACCTTCTGGCATGCCTCCGGCGCCCAATCAGGAGGACAATTCAGCAGATGAGTTGGCTGTCCAGATCGATTCCACGTCCTTGATCAATTCCTCTGACTCGCCCAGTGGAGCCTTTGACAGATGTAACAACATCCAATCATAAGGGCTCACTTGAACTGCATCCTCAACCTGGACTGTAACACCGCAAAACTCCATGGATAACGGTACTGAAGAAACTAGAGTTTCTGGCTGATGTCCACTGGCCTCAGAATTCTCTTCTTATTGATTCGCCGGTGCCTGAACGGATCTCGCACGAACCAACATCTTCAAGTCCTGAATCATCGCCTTCAAGTCTTGAACCCTCGCCTTCCTCGCCTGCCAGCCTGTCGATCAGCTTCATAAGTCGCCATGAATGCAGCAAATTGTTGCTCCATAGATTTCGGCTCCATAACGCTTGGCTCTAATACCAATTTGTTATGGTCATGTATTCTGGATCTCGTTATGGAACCGAATACGGGCTCGTTAGAAGGGAACCCGAAGACCTCATGGTACGAGTTCATTATAGAGGGAACTCGAAGACCTCGTAGAGACCAAAGTATTTCTTTAAATTCTCAAGTCTATTTTATTCATTACCTCTCTTGGTATATATAGCTAAGGAGGTTACTAGGAGCCCAACTCCTAATACAATCCTAATTAGTACTACTCAACTTAACTATTCCTAATACAACTCATTAAATCAAAAGACAATTATTTAAAAGGAAATAAACTACTAATTAAACAAAACCCAAAACCCTAGCCGACTACAAGTATTCAACATCAACTACACAACAGCTTTTGTGGGCTTTAACCCACCCTGTACCGGTCTGCTATGACTCATAACATCACTCCCTCCATGCACACGGTGCTTGCCCTCAAGTGCCTAAGATGGATCCATGTCCTAAGTGGTTCGCGGGTAGCTCCTTCCTCGTCCCCCAAGTGAAATGAGGCCAACAAAACTGTCTCCTCTGCACTTGTTTTTTAGGGAGGGAAATATCTATCACAACTTTTTAGCCAAGCTGCCGATTCTGAGCGTCCATCAGACTTAGGAAAATCGAGACGAGCAAACCGAGGTGCACGACCCCCCCTTTGTCGCCAAACCCCACGTCGGGCGCTATCGGGATGGTTTGCTCCCGCTGTTGTCCGCTGTCCACGGAACTATCCTCTTGATTATCCGTCGGCGCAGTGCCAGACATGGAATCGATCTAGACAGCCAACTCACCTGCTGAATTGTCCTCCTGATTGGGCGCCGGAGGTGTGCCGAAAGGTTTACCGGACAAGGAATCTATACCGACAGCCAAGGCACGAAGTAGGGCTTCTGCTTCTGTTCGGGTAGCAACATATGTTGGAAACAATTCATCGAATAGTTGCTACAACGACTTCGGTGCTTCCATAATGCTCGGCTCTGATACCAATTTGTTTGACGAACGGTCGAGGAGCACTTTCCACAGTTGGTCATCCGCTTGGAGCTAAAGCTTCTAGAGCTTTGGTCTCCTCCCGGGCACGTTCTTCATAGAGCTTGACCTATCTCATGGCCGTTGTCAGGTCCCGCGACTGCTGGACTTCCACATCGATCGCCAATGTCCTTCGAAGCCTACTCAATAATAAAGAAATTTTCTGATCCTGTTGTAGACCCGGCACTTGTGCTGTCAGCCGCTCGAATTGAGTTGCATACTCATCTACAGAGCCCATCTATCGCAGCTTCACGAGTTCTCCCAACCTGTTACCTTTAAACATGGAACCAAAACGAGTATGGCAATACATTTTAAAGGCCGACCAATTTAGGTTAGGAAAATATTTTTGGAGCTTCAAAAAAAAACAAATGTGCGTCGTCCTCTAGGTGGAATGATGCAAGAAGTACTTTCTCGTCTTGTGCAGTGCGTTGATGGAGAAAGTATCCCTCACATCGATTTAGCCATGCGGTTGGGTCCCCGCGCCCGTCGAATCATGGGAATTCGAGAGGCACAAATCGAGGCACGAGAGCGCCTCCTTCTCCACCCGTCCCTGCGCTGGAACTCACAGGCGCAGCTCTATCCTGTGGTGGTTCAGCTGGGGCCGAGTTGCCTTCTGGCTGATCTGCCGGCGTGGATCTGGATAATGCCCGGACCTATACTGCCAAGTCCTTTATACCTCGCCAGGAACGCCGTAAATTGCTACTGAAAAGAGGGTTCGGAGTCCATAACGCTTGGCTCCGATACCAATATGTTATAACCCTGCCTTATGGATCGCGTTATATAACCGAATACAGGCTCGTTAGAAGGGAACCCGAAGACCTCGTGGTACGAGCTCATTATAAAGAGAACTCGAAGACCTCGTAGAGACCAAAGTATTTATTTTAATTCTCAAGTCTATTTTATTCATTCACCTCTGGTTGTATAAATAGCCACGGAGGTTACTTGGAGCCCAAATCCTAATACAACCATAATTAGTAAACTACTCAACTTGCATATTCCTAATATGACTCATTAACTCAAAAGACTATAATTAAAAGGGAAATAAAATAATTAAAGATCCCCTTTGGCTGATTGTATAACCGGCCAGCAACTTGGGTGGGTTTATTCCACCTTGTATGGGTCGTACGGCCCGTAACATCACTCCCCCTTGCATATGACGCTTGACCTCAAGCGTATCAGATGGATCCATGTCCTTGCAGGCAGCTCCGTCCTCGTCCTCCATCAATTCCAACCAGAATAATTTTATACACTTGTGACCCAGACCGTATGCTTCATCATGACTACGGGCTTCGTCAACATTGATGGTTGCTACAGTCAAAGGCTTGGTCGTCCCAATAGTTTCCTTGGCTTTAGGAACTGGATTCCCAATATCAGCAGCTGATTGATTGCCAAAAACATGCTTCTGGTGGCCAAACCACACAAAGACAGAGATAAAACTCCATGGATAATGGCACAGAAGAAACTAGGGTTTCTCGCTGTTGTCCGCTGGTCTCAGAATTCTCTTCTTGCTGATTCGCCGGTGCCTGGACGGTAATGCACGAAACAATGCCTTCAAGTCATGAACCATCGCATTCATCGCCTGCCGATCAGTTTCATAAGTCGCCATGAATGAAGTAAACTGATGCTCCATAGATTTTGGCTCCATAACGCTTGGCTCTGATACCAATATGTTATAACCCTGCCTTTTGGATCACGTTATAGAACCGAATACGGGCTCGTTAGAAGGGAACCCAAAGACCTCGTGGTACGAGCTCATTATAGAGGGAACTCGAAGACCTCGTAGAGACCAAAGTATTTATTTTAATTCTCAAGTCTATTTTATTCATTCACCTCTGGTTGTATAAATAGCCACGGAGGTTACTTGGAGCCCAAATCCTAATACAACCATAATTAGTAAACTACTCAACTTGCCTATTCCTAATACGACTCATTAACTCAAAAGACTATAATTAAAAGGGAAATAAAATAATTAAAGATCCCCTTTGGCTGATTGTATAACCGGCCAGCAACTTGGGTGGGTTTATTCCACCTTGTATGGGTCGTACGGCCCGTAACATCAATGATGCAGCCCAAATTGAGAACAGAAAAGGCATTGATGTCCGCATTCGACAAAGTCTTAACATATTTCGGCTTGAAACGGGCTTTCAAGCAAAACTCATGGCTACCATGAGCCCCCGATTGTTTTCGGCCATTCGAGGTCATTTGGAGGGTTAAATTCGTATTTTTAGAAGTCCAGATGTTATTTCCTGTTTTTGTTAGGATTTGAGATTTCCTTTATTTGAATTAGGGTTTTGGGGTTTAGTTTCCTTATTGTATTAGGACTTTGGGTATTAATTTTCTATATAAGCACTTGATAGCTCAATGTAATTCAGATTTTGAAGAAATAAACACTAAAAACGAGCTTATACTCAACCTATCTCTTTCGGTATTCTATTGAATCAACGAATTAGATGTCTATCTTGCTTGGTATTCTTCGTGAATCAACGAGTTCGATAAAGAACTCCCCTTTCTGCTACGCATTTTGCATCAGTTGGTAATCTTGAGTCTTTCCTCCAAATCAACTCAGCTCCGTTTTATGATGACTATGGTGATGATTACGCGCTTTACATCAAGAGCAAAGTCTGCACCCAATTCATCAATAGTGGCAGTTGTGAGAACGTGGTTGTAGAGATCGTAGTGTCAAAACTTGATCTTCGTACTGAACCACACCCTAAGCCCTATCACCTCTCCTAGCTCAACAAAGTTTCTTGTTAACTCCTACTTGGTCCTCATGTTGTTCATGTTGGTTGTGCTAACACCTATTCCTTCTCATTCCAGGGTACAAACATTGTCTTACTACCATTCAAACCCAAGACTGGCGTAGGTCCGGATTCGAGGACAAATCCTCTCTTCACTGGAGAGAATGATGCAGTCCAAATTGAGAACAGAAAAGATATTGGTGTCCTAATTCGACAAAGTCTTAGCATATTTCGGGTCGAAACGGGCTCTCAAGAAAAACTCATGGCTTGCCATGAGCCCCAATGGTTTTCTGCCATTCGAGATCATCTGGAGGGTTAAGTTAGTATTTTTAGAAGTCCAAATGTTATTTTCTGTTTTTGTTAGGATTTGAAATTACCTTTATTTGAATAAGGGTTTTGGGGTTTGGTTTCCTTATTGTATTAGGACTTAGGGGTATTAGTTTTCTATATAAGCACTTGATAACTTTCAATGTAATTCATATTTTGAAGAAATAAACACCAAAAAAAAGTTTATACTCAATATATCTCTTTCGGTATTCTGTTGAATCAACGAATTAGATAGATATCTTGCTCGGTATTCTTCGTGAAATAACGAGTTCAATAAAGAACTCCCCTTTCTGCCACGCACTTTGCATTAGTGCACTAAGGCGCCATACACCTTCGGGTTCAGCCCCTCGTCAGTTCGTGAGGCGGATCTTCAAGGAAGAGAAGCAGGAGCGCACGACCTAGGGTTTGTGTTACAACTGCGACGAACCATACAGTTTTGGTCACAAGTGCAAGAAGCTGTTTTGGTTGGAGATCATTGAGGACGACGGGGATGTCGATACGAGGGATGCTATTGTGGAGGTCAGCCCATCCATATCATTCCACGAGATGACCGGCACGGTGGCCCCGCAAACGATGCGTGTGGAAGGTGCTCTAGGTGGTAAAACCCTACTGGTCCTGATCGATTCAGGATCAACCCATAGCTTCGTGGATGAGAGTTTTAATTAGAAGGTGGGTTTTCCGGTCCAACCTAGCTCCGGGTAGCGTGTTCTCGTGGCAAACGGGGAAAACGTGTCCAGCCCGGGAGTGTGTCACCTAGCCCCGATCAAGGTAGGGGATGATACCTTCAGTTTTGACTTATTCGTCTTACCCTTGTGTGGTTTCAGTGTAATTCTTGGGGTCAACTAGCTCAGGACTTTGGGCAATATTCTTTGGAACTTTGATAACATGATGATGCGCTTCGCTTTAGCAGGACGGCCTAACCTCTTATGTGGCTTACTAGGGAGGCCTGACACTCCTTCCTTTACGATGCTTACGGACGGAGGCGCTAATCACAGTCAGTGCACCACCTTGCTCCACGATTTCGAGGGAATATTCGCCGCCCCGACCGGCCTCCCTCCTCCTCAGGAAACGGACCATCGCATCCACTTAATGCCTGACACGACTCCCATGGTTGTCCGGCCATACAGGTACCCGCACCGTCAGAAGGACGAGATAGAGAATCAGTGCCGAGAAATGTTAGCTTAGGGGATCATCCGGCCTAGTAAGTCACCATTTTCCTCCCCGGTCTTGTTGGTTCCCAAAGCCGATAAAACTTGGCGCATGTGCATGGACTACCGGGCGTTGAATGATCGCACAGTTAAGGATAAATTTCCTATTCTGGTGGTTGATGAGCTATTGGACGAGTTACATGGTGCACGATTCTTCTCCAAACTAGACCTCCTCTTGTTTTACCCTCAGGTTCTAATGCATCCTCCGGACATTCCGAAGACGACATTCAGGACACATCATGGTCACTTCGAGTTTCTGGTGATGTCGTTCGGCCTCATTAGTGCCCCCTCCACGTTTCAGTCTCTCCTAATCGGAGCACCTCCAACATTTACGGGTAAACCTGAATTTGCTTCGGTCCAATTCATTTTTTCTAAAGCGTAGCAAGTGTCTGTTCGCTCAGGAACAGGTGGCCTATTTGGGATTTATTGTCTCGGGAGAGGGGGTCAAGGAAAATGAAGATAAGGTCTCGACGATGACGGATTGGCCACAGTCGACAACGCCTCGGGCTTTACGAGGGTTTCTCAGCCTGACCGGTTACTACCAGAAATTTGTTCAAAACTATGGACTGATTGCTGGCCCGATGACACAACTCTTGAAGAAAAATGCTCTTACTTGGGAAGGGGAGGCCCAAAAGGCATTTGAAGCACTGAAGGGAGCTATAAAGACAACGTCGTTTTTGGCGTTGCCTCATTTTGAGGCAGTGTTCACTGTAGACTGCGATGCGCGTGACTCTGGTATTGGTGTTGTGCTTCATCAATCTAACCGCCCTATTGCATTTTTTAGCAGCCCTTTCGCTATCAGGCACTCGAAATTGGAGGCATATGAGAAGGAGTTGATCGACCTGGCACAAGTAATCCGACATTGGAGGCCTTATTTGTGGGGACGGAAATTTATCATTCGCACAGATCATTACAGCCTGAAGTACCTACTAGAGCAAAGTGTGCCAACTTCACCACAACAACGTTGGTTATCTAAACTAATGGGTTTTGATTTCAGGGTTGAATATTGAGCAGGCAAAGAGAATGTGGTGCCCAATGCCCTTTCCCGGCGTAATGAAGAGAACAGCCTCTTCTGCGCTCTCTCTACGCCACTAGTCCACCTTTGGGACGAGATTGCTGCGGAGGTTCATTCTTCGCTGGTCCTACAGCAGTTACAAACCGATATGTTGGCTGGAAAGCTTTCGACTCCATGGGAGTTTCGGCAGGGTATCATATTCTTCAAGGGGTGAGCGTGGCTACAACCGGCTTCCCCTGTGATCCCTGCGGTTTTTGCAGCCATCCACAACAACCACCATGAGGGCTACCAGAAGACTTTGGTCTGTGTAGCGGCAGATTTTTATTGGAAGGAAATGAAAGCCACCATTAGAGAATTCATCCGAGCCTGTGAAGTGTGCCAGAGGCATAAAGTGGACACTCTGCGACCCGCGAGTCTCCTCCAACCCTTGCCAGTTCCGATCGAAGTTTGGGATGATTTTAGCATGGATTTCATTGACGATTTACCTTGCTTTGTAGGTAAAACGATGTTTTTTTGTTGTGGTTGACAGGTTTTCCAATTATGGGCATTTTATGCCTCTCGCTCAATCGTACATTACGACTTCAGTGGCTCGGGTGTTCTTTGACACCGTTGTTCGTTTGCATGGCATTCCCGAGACCATCGTCAGCGATCGTGACAAGGCCTTCACCAGTGCCTTTTTGGAAGGAGATCTTCAAGCTGAGTGGTACCTCCTTATGCATGAGCTCTGCATATCATCCACATAGCGACGACCATACAGAGGTAGTTAACCGCACTCTCCAGATGTACCCACGCTGTTTTGTGGCTGATCACCCCAATCAATGGACTTGTTGGGTTGCTTGGGCGGAGTACTGTTATAATACAGCTTCCACACCGCTATTCGGACTTCCCCGTTCGAAGTGGTTTGTGGAAGGAAGCCACCTCGCCTTCTCGATTATACACCAGGGGCGACTCGAGTTGATGTGGTGGACCGGGAGTTGACGGCACAAGATGAGACCCTTTGGAATCTTTACCCCCAGCTCTTGAGAGCTCACCAGTCCATGAAGGCGCGTTATGACCGCTCACACTGGGACGTTTCTTTTGAGGTGGGTGATTTGGTGCTCTTAAAATTGCAGTCGTACCGTCAGAAGGCACTAGCACCGCGCGCAGGTCGAAAGCTCAGCCCATGTTATTATGGTCCTTATGCGGTGGTCAGTAAGATTGTGTCAGTGGCGTACAAGCTGGACCTGCCACCGGACTCTCGCATTCACCCGGTTTTTCATGTCTCTTGCTTGAGGAAATTTGTGGATGACATTTCTGTAGATCCTCAGTTACCACTTCCGGAGGCTGTGACAGCACCGCCAACCCCTGTGGCAATTTTGGGTGTCCGGACCCGAGAGGACAAAGTGGAGGTATTGATACATTGGGTGAACAAGTCTCCTTCGGAAGCTTCGTGGGAAGTAGCAGATGATCTGGTCGTGGCACATCCTTCTTTTGCGCTTGAGGTCAAGAGCCGTGTGGATGGGGGGGAGTGATGTTATAGGCCGCATGGGCCGGTTCAAGGGCTTGATTTACCAAATAAAGAAGTCAGCCAATCAGCCCAGGGAAGAATGAGAAAGTCGGCTAGAGAAGGATTTGAGTCATAATAGGTTTCCTTTTAATTGTTGCTTAGTATTCAAGTATAATAGGATTTGGTAATTAGGTAGATTTGCAATTAATATTGTAGTAGGATTGGGATACCTCAAAGGTTATATAAACCGTGTGAAGTGAAAGAATAAAGCATTGAGAATGAAAACAACTTGTCTTAGTTCTCTAACAAGGTCTGCAGGTTTCCTTTGATGAAGCTACATTCGTCAACAATTGGGAGGAAGAAGAACAGGGGTTCGCCCCTGCGAAACCTTGAGATCGATTTAAAGTCATACCTCGGCCATACGACACGATCCCGAAGTCGGGACTTTATCATAATGGTATCAGAGCCAAGCGTCATGGATCAGCCGATGACTTTGGAGCAGCAATTCGCCGCCTTTGTGAAAGTTTGAGGCATATAAGATGCGGATGGAGGCATCTCGGGAGAAATTTGAGACACAGATTCAGGCTCAGCTGTAGGACCTCTCTTTGCAGATCAAGGGATGTTCGAATCCGCCTCTAGGAGAACCACAGGAAGGCAGCTCGGGGCCTGGTGATGATTCAAGACTTGAAGACGCTGGTTCGTGCGAGATCCGTTCAGGCACTGACGAATCAGCAAGAAGAGAATTCCGAGGCTAGCAGACAGCAGCGAGAAACCCTAGTTTCTCCTGTGCCGTTATTCATGAAGTTTTGCGGTGTTACAGTCCAGGCTGAGGAAGCTGTACAGGTGAACCCTGATGATCAGATGATGTTGCATCTGTCAAATGCTCCACTGGGCGAGTCAAAGGAAGACAAGGATACGACTTTTATCGCTGTCTTTGTGTAGGTTGACCACCGGAAACATGTTTTTTGTGATCAAGCAGCTGCTGAGATTGGGATTCCGGTTCCTAAAGCTAAGGAAACTGCTAGGACGACCAAGCTTTTGACTACAGTAAAAATCAATGCTGATGAAGCCTGTAGTGATGATGAAACATACGGTTCGGGTCACAAGTGTATAAAAATTTTCTGGTTGGATTTGATCAAGGACGAGGATGGGGCTTCCTGCAAGGACGTGGATCCATCTGATACGTTTGAGGTAAAGCGTTATGTACAAGGGGGGAGTGATGTTACGGGCTGTACGACCCGTACAAGGTGAAATAAACCCACCCAAGCTGTTGGCCGGTTATACAATCAGCCAAAGGGGATCTTTAACAATTTTATTTCCCTTTTATTAATGTATTTGAGTTCAAGTAATATTAGGAATAGGTAAGTTGGGTAATTACCAATTATGATTGTATTAGAGTTTTGGTTTTAGGAAACCTCTTGGGTTATTTATATCCGAAAGCTACATGAATTGTGGGGATTTGAAGCCGAGGGTTCAGGACTTGAAGGCGATGATTCAGGACTTGAAGACGCTGGTTCGTGCGAGATCCGTTCAGGCACCGGCGAATCAGCAAGAAGAGAATTTTGAGGCCAACGGACAGCAGCGAGAAACCCTAGTTTCTTCTGTGTCGTTATCCATGGAGTTTTGCGGAGTTACAGTCATGGCTGAGGATGTAATTCAGGTGAACCGTGATGATCGGATGTTGTTGCATCTGTCAAAGGCTCCACTGGGTGAGTCAAAGGAAGACAAGGGTACATATTTTGTTTCTATTGTTGTGCATGTGGGCCACCAGAAGCATGTTTTTGGCAATCAATCAGCTGCTGAGATTGGGAATCAAATTCCAAAAGCTAAGGAAACTGCTGGGGCGATCAAGCCTTTGACTACAACACAAATCAATGCTGATGAAGGTCGTAGTGATGATGAAGCATACGGTCCAGGTCACAAGTGTATAAAACTTTTCTGGTGGGAATTGATCAAGGACGTGGACGGAGTTGCCTACGTGACTACTAAGGACGTCGAGCCACCTGATACGCTGGAGGACAAGCGTCATGTGCAAGGGGGGTGATGTTACGGGTCGTACGACATGTACAAGGTGGGATAAACCCACCTCCATTGCTGTTGCCGGTTAGGTTAAGTAGGTCAAGGATTTGGTTTAGATCTTCAATTAGTTTATTTCCCTCTTCATTAATGTCTTTGAGTTCAAGTAATATTAGAAAATAGGTAAGTTAGGTAATTACCAATTATGATTGTATTAGGGTTTTGGTTTTAGAAAACCTCTTGGGTTATAAAGCAGACTAAGAATTATAAGAATATTTTGGTCTCTCTTCGAGGTCTTGGAGTTCCCTCCATAACGAGCTCGAAATCGGGTTCTAGGACGCGAATCCAGGATCGTCCCAACAGTTTCCTTAGCTTTAGGAATTTGATTCCCAATCTCATCAGCTGATTGATTACCAAAAACATGCTTCTGGTGGCCAAGCTGATAAAAAAAAGAAACAAAATATGTACCCTTGTCTTCCTTTGACTCGCCCAGTGGAGCCTTTGACAGATGCAACAGCATCCAATCATCAGGGTTCACTTGAACTGCATCCTCAGCATGGACTATAACACCGCAAAAGTCCATGGATAACGGCACAGAAGAAACTAGGGTTTTTCGCTGCTGTCCGCTGGCCTCTGAATTCTATTCTTGCTGATTCGCCGGTGCCTGAACGGATGTCGCACGAACCAGCATCTTCAAGTCCTGAATCATCACCGTCAAGTCCTGAACCATCGCCTTCCTCGCCTCCCGATCAGCCTGTCGATAAGCTTCATAAGTCGCCATGAATGCAACAAATTGTTGCTCCATAGATTTCGGCTTCATAACGCTTAGCTCTGATACCAATTTGTTATGTTCCTGGATTCGCGTCATAAAACCCGATTTTGAGCTCGTTATAAAGGGAACTATGGAGCAATAATTTGGTATCAGAGCGAGCGTTATGGAAGCACCGAAGTCATTGGAGCAACTATTCGATGAATTGTTTCCAACATATGATGTTGCCCACACCGAAGCGGAAGCCCTACTTAGGACATGGATCCTTCTTAGGCGCTTGAGGGCAAGCACCATGTGCATGGGGGGAGTGATGTTATGGGCCATAGCAGATCGGTACAAGGTAGGATAAAGCCCACAAAAGCTGCTGCGCAGCTGCTGTCAAATAATTTTAGTCAGCTAGGGTTTTGGGTTTTGGTTAATTAGTAGTTTATTTCCTTTTTAATAATTTTCTTTTGAGTTAATGAGTTGTATTAGGAATATGTAAGTTGAGTAGTACTAATTAGGTTTGTATTATGACTTGGGCTCCAAGTAACCTCCTTGGCTATATATACCAAGAGATATGAATGAATAAAATAGACTTGAGAATTAAATAAATACTTTGGTCTCTACGAAGTCTTCGAGTTCCCTCTATAATGAGCTCGTACCACAATGTCTTCGGGTTCCCTTCTAACGAGCCCGTATTTTTTTCCATAACGAGATCCAGAATGCAGGACCATAACAAATTGGTAACAGAGCCAAACATTATGGAGCCAAAGAAGTCTTTGCAACGGATGTTTAACGAGTTTCTGGCAGTGTGTGCTGCTAATAGGCTTGAGATGAAGGCGTTGGTTCAAGACTTGGCAGTGCAGGTCCGTGGGTTATCTGATTCCTTGTCCATCAATGCACCGGCGAATCAGGAAGAGGAGAATACCGAGGCCAGTAGACAACAGCGAGAAACCCTAGTTTCTTCTATGCCGTTATCCGTGGAGTTTTGCGGTGTTGTAGTCAAGGCCGAGGAGATAGTTAAAGTGAACCCTGATGATCAGAGGCGGTTGCATCTATCACGGTCTACACTTGGCGAGTAAACAGAGGAAAACGATACGAATTTTATTTCTGTTTTTGTGCAGGTTGGTCACCAGAAGCATGTTTTTGGCAATCAATCAGCTGTTGAGATTGGGAATCCAATTCCTAAAGCTAAGGAAACTGCTGGGACGACCAAGCCTTTGACTGCAGCAAAAATCAATGCTAACGAAGCCCGTAGTGATGATGAAGCATACGGTCCGGGTCACAAGTGTATAAAAGTTTTTCTGGTTGGAATTGATCGAGGACGAGGATAGGGCTGCCTGCAAGGACATGGATCCATCTGATACTCTTGAGTTCAAGCGTCATGTGCAAGGGGGGAGTGATGTTACGGGCCGTACGACCCCTACAAGGTGGAATAAACCCACACAAGCTGTTGACCGGTTATACAATCAGCCATAAAGAATTATTTATTTCTTTTTAATAATTGTCTTTTGAGTTAATGAGTTGTATTAGGAATATGTAAGTTGAGTAGTTTACTAATTAGGATTGTATTAGGACTTGGGCTCCAAGTAACCTCCGTGGATATTTATACCACGAAAGGTGAACGAATAAAATATACTTGAGAATTGAATAAAATACTTTGGTCTCTACAAGGTCTACGAGTTCCCTCTATAATGATCTCGTACCACGAGGTCTTCAGGTTCTCTTCTAGCGAGCCCGTATTCGGTTCCATAACGAGATCCAGAATGCGGGACCATAACAAATTGGTATCAGAGCCTGGTTGGAGCAATTATTCGATGAATTGTTTCCAACATATGTTGCTTCCCACACCGAAGCTCCTGTCCATGAATATATCATTATGTTCCAACATAGAATCATAAGGACTATCAATTGGGTTAGTTGATATATGATCAGCTGCAGAACTGTCCTCTTGATAGGGCGCCAGGGAATCTATTTGGACAGCCAAGGCACCTGCATAATTGTCCTCCTGATTGGGCGCCAAAGGCGTGCCGGAAGGCTTACCGGACAAGGAATCTATCCGGACAGCCAAGGCACAAATTTGGGCTTCCATTTTGGTGTGGGCAGTAGCATATGTTGGAAACAATTCATCGAAAAGTTTCTCCAATGACTTCGGTGCGTCAAAAACACTTGGCTCTGATACCAATTTGTTATAATGGTGCAGTCCAAATTGAGAACAGAAAAGGTATTGGTGTCCGAATTCGACAAAGTCTTAGCATATTTCGGGTCGAAACGGGCTCTCAAGAAAAACTCATGGATACACGCCATGAGCCCCGATGGTTTTCGGCCATTTAAGGTCATCTGGAGGGCTAAATTTGTATTTTTAGAAGTCCAGATGTTATTTCATGTTTTGTTAGTATTTGAGATTTCCTTTATTTGAATTAGGGTTTTAGGGTTTAGTTTCCTTATTGTATTAGGACTTAGGGGTATTAATTTTCTATATAAGCACTTGATAGCTCTCAATGTAATTCAGATTTTGAAGAAATAAACACCAAAAACGAGTTTATACTCAATCTATTTCTTTCGGTATTCTATTGAATCAACAAATTAGATATCTATCTAACTCGTTGATTCACGAAGAATACTGAGCAAGATAGGTATCTAATTCATTGATTCAACATAATACCGAAAGATATATATTGAAAATAAATTCGTTTTTGGTTTTTATTTCTTCAAAATCTGAATTACATTTGAGAGCTATCAAGTGCTTATATAGAAAACTAATACCCCAAAGTCCTAATACAATAACGAAACTAAACCCCAATACACTAATTCAAATAAAGGAAATCTCAAATCCTAACAAAAACAGGAAATAACATCTGGACTTCTAAAATACGAATTTAACCCTCCAGATGACCGAAAACCATCGGGGCTCATGGGTAGCCGTGATTTTTACTTGGGAGCTCATTTCAACCCGAAATATGCTAAGACTTTGTCGAATTCGGACACCAATACCTTTTCTGTTCTCAACTTGGACTGCATCATTCTCTCCGGTGAAGAGAGGATTCATCCTCGAATCCGGACCTATGCCAGTCTTGGGTTTGGATGGTAGAAAGACAATTTTTGTACCCCAGAATGAGAAGGAATAGGTGCTAGCACAACCAACATGAACAACATGAGGACCAAGTAGGAGGTAACAAGCAACTTTGTTGAGCCAAGAGAGGTGATAGGGCTTAGGGCGTGATTCAGTAGGAAGACCAAGCTTTGACACTACGATCTCTACAACCACGTTCTCACAACTGCCACTATTGATGAATTGGGTGCAGACTTTGCTCTTGATGTAAAACGCGTAATCATCACCATAGTCATCGTAAAACGGAGCTGAGTTGATTTGGAGGAAAGACTCAAGATTACTAACCTCGATGAACATGCTGGTATCCGGGGCGATGGGGCAGTCAATGTCTGTGAAAGTCTCGTCATCGCGACGAAGCACAACGTCCATTCGCTGGGATAGTAACTTGAACTGACGCCTCATATCATCGCGTTCACGAAGAACTGCTGCAATCTCCTCATCATTATCAGCAACATCGTCGTAGGTGGAGGCCTGGCAATTTCGTCTGTGAGGCGACATCTTCCTGGAACGATGAGGCTCTGATACCAACTGATGCAAAGTGCGTAGCAGAAAGGGGAGTTCTTTATCGAACTCGTTGATTCACGAAGAATACCGAGCAAGATAGATATCTAATTCGTTGATTCAATAGAATACCGAAAGAGATAGGTTGAGTATAAGCTCGTTTTTAGTGTTTATTTCTTCAAAATCTGAATTACATTGAGCTATCAAGTGCTTATATTGAAAACTAATACCCAAAGTCCTAATACAATAAGAAAACTAAACCCCAAAACCCTAATTCAAGTAAAGGAAATCTCAAATCCTAACAAAAACAGGAAATAACATCTGGACTTCTAAAAATACGAATTTAACACTCCATATGGCCTCGAATGGCCGAAAACTATCGGGGCTCATGGCTTTTCCATGAGGTTTGCTTGGGAGCCCATTTCGACCCGAAATGCTAAGACTTTGTCGAATTCGGACACCAATACCTATTCTGTTCTCAATTTGGACTGCATCACTACCCCTGGCGCCATAAGGAAGAGATGGTTTTGGTGCTATGTTGGCTACACGATGCCCGTCCGGGCCTAAATAATAGGTATTGGTCAGAAGTGTTCGCAAACTATGTCGGAAATGCATCGGCCGACGTCCCGCCGCGCACACAAAAGTAGTGCAAGGACCATTGACAGAGGATATCCCTGAAGATGCACCGTTTCAATTTATGTTACCGCGAAGCAGTGCGCGGTCGCCTTGGGAGATCGTTAAAGACCACCCGAAATGACCACTACTTCACGAAGTTCTCGCTTTGGGAGATCGTTAAAGACCACCCGAAATTCCTCCAGCACGTGCACGAATTGTAAATCGTGAACATGCTAAGTTGGTTTTCCCTTTTCGGTGATAATAACGTGTATTTTTCGGTTCACGAGTTTGTCGAGCTTGCTTATGTTATTTTCGAGCTTCTTTGTGTTAATTTTCTTCTTTATTTTCAATAAAAAAATTATGATTTATTTATTATTTTATTCTCACCACCGGTAAAATAATGTCTATTTCAGGTTGCTGGCGTTTACCGTAGACGGTGAACTGGCGAAGAGACAAAATAATATTATTATAATATTCACCACCAACAATTCTCCGCCGGCATCCGGCGATAGCATTGTGGATCCTCTAAACGGAAAAATTAGGACAACAAATTTGATGAATAAATAAAATTAATCAATGCTCAGCAAAAAAGAAAAAAAATTAGGTCATTTTATCAACAAAAAAAAAACTCGGTTACGAATGGGCCAAGGTAACATTTTGGGTATTTTTCTCAAAGGTTTAAAAGTGGATGTGACTGCTTAGATTTCACTGCATAGTATTCATACGATCATCATGATCAGCGTTGCTTCCAAAGCAAGTAGAAAGTGAAATTGCTGAAGTGGATCGCTTCTATAACATAACTCCTCTTTGACCCCATAAAGTTATTGATTTGCGTATTGCCATCTTATATTTCTTTTTCATCCCTCCAGATTCTTCAAACTACAGCGCGCTTACCCAGAGGTTGTTAAAAATTCACCCATGGCACAGACGTTTTCAATACTTCCCTTTCGGCCCCGATATATTGACAAATACGTGAAAGAGATATATACCATCCATCTCCTTTGACTTTTCATCTCGAGGGATTGCATCTGATTATCTCGTCTCAATTATCTCTTACGAGTCAGAGCTCACATGTCAGTGAAAAGTGAGAGCCGTCACTTTCAGAGTTTCTACTCAGCCGATACACTCAGGCCTCACGTGATCTTTTCTTTTTTTGAATTTGGTGTTTTTTTAATTATCACGGTTAAAATTTTGACATATTAAATATTATACAAATCTTTCATACGATTACGAGTATAAGTTTTTTTTAGATTCATCTGATTTTTAAACTATTTTACTTTTTCTGAAACATTTATTTTTCTTTATGTAAAATTATTAGTTTTTAATTTCTTTTGAAGAAAATGTTATTTTTTTATATGCTATTCTCAAAACATTCATTTCTCTAGATAATACTACTAAATGTTTACGTGAAGTTAAACTTATATGAACTTTTTTTTTGAAAATTCTTATATGACTATATATGTTAATTTTTAAAACATATATAAATATATGTTAATTTTTAAAACATATATAAATATATGTTTTGGTTTTTTAGGCAATACTATTAGTTTTTTTTAAATGATCTCTTTGTATATTTTAATACGATAATAAACAAGAAAATATTATTAGTTTTATTTTTATTTTTTATAATATGTTAGTGTTCTAATAAGTTTTACCCAATGCCTTTAAATTGGAAAATATTTGTAACATTATTAAATTATGAAAATAAGAACGAAATAAAAACGATACATATCATTTTAATCTTAGATAACATTGAAGATCTGAAGTAATATCATGAATAATAACAAAAAAATGATAAAAAATTATAATTTTTATTATACAATACTAAATTAGAGTTAATAATTGCTATTTTGTTATTTACTATTAAAATTAAGTAAGTGAAACTTTTTTTAACGCTTTTTGCAGTTAAGTGGGAAAATCTAAATGTCAACATAATTAAGTCGAAAAGAGTATTAAGAGTAACATGTTAGATTTGTGTTAGTATATAAGACAATTAGATACAAAACAATAATCATAGCAACGATAAAGTAATAAAGATTAAATGTAAACTGTATATTATAATTCAAAATGACTTTAATGCAGTATAAAAAGTGGAACTGAGAATAAGTCGAGGCCCGATAACCTAGTTTTCTTATTACCTTTACTATCCATATGACAAGGAGCTTCCATGATACGGCTTTCGTAGTCGAACTTTAACCGTGCTGAGAAATCACCAAAAACGAGAGGACGAGAGAGAGCAAAATGATTTTCGATGTGTGTTTTTATTTGTGTTTGAGCATGTTTAGAATGACTAATGAGACGAATTTATACAGGCTCCCGGTGGGAGTAAAATAGACGTTTTTGTGGTAGTTAATCCCATGAAATTCTCCCTTAAATAGTCATGTTCTAATCATAAAGACCTCTTAAATTAGTCAAAACTAAAAATAAGAAATGAGATTTTGAAATAACTAAATTAAAACATCATTTTCTAATAATTATTCAACAATCCATCACAAAATGTGATAGGTACGAAAAGAAAAACGAGGAAGTGGTGACTTTTCATAGTCGATACTTGCATATAATAGGTATGTAACATCCTTGATCCTTCCATTGTGAAAGTATATTTATTTTACTAACTGACTAGTACATGCGATTTCTTTGTGAGATTCTATCGCATGTGCAAATGATGATATACTCCATACAGATACCAACAAACACGGTTTTGGTTCTCATGGTTATGTTCGTTATGGTCATGAACGTCTACCTAGTTGTGCAAGAGTTTAAGATGACTAGACTCATTGGTCACCCTTAAAGAGACCCCACTCCACTCTTACAAATGTGATTTTTTTGTTCAATATTTTTGATGCACAACGGAACATTAAAACCAATGCTTATCCTTTACAAGTTTTTATCACTGTTTTTACATCATAGGAATAGACTCGGGGTTGGACCCCTGTAGTAACATATGCCTAGGATAGTTATTGAAATACTCCCAACTTGATGGTACCTTCTTAGCGATTTTTTCCCCTAGAAGCATTCACCAATTGCTATAGTCTCAACCAATATAATTTGAGTGATTGATAGAACTTCTTTACTTGGCTCACAACAGGTTCGGAATCAACCATTTTGAACTGGAGAAATTTGGCTACTAAAAATTTCTTAGATATAGCATCGCCAATCTTGTACTTCCTATCTAAGGAGGACTACAAATCCTTGGCTGTCTTTTCTGTACTGTGTACACAATATAGAGCATCTGATAGCCTGTTCAAGACCACGTTGCAGCACACATAGTCTTGATGTTTCCAAGCATCTAATGCTCATTCCGTAAGATGATCAGTCACATTCTATTTGACAATAAGGGGATCATCTTTCAGTAGGTGCGCCAACTTTAGTACCATTAGGTAGCATAATATCTTATGCTGCCATGTTTTGAAGTCTACCAAAGAAAATTTATCTTGTTTCTAAGAGTGTGAGTGGCACAGACACCGACAAACGTTGAGTTTGGCGTGTGTCATCGACACTTATACTGGTGTGTGCTTACTTTCAGATTAGGTGCTAGGCCTGACAGACTTAGGTTTATTTAGTTGTTCAATGTCATTCGTTGAATCGTCATCCATGTTTGAAATTAAAAAAAAAATCAAATGATCAGTTTTATACATGAACAAAATATTCTAGTTGGAAATATTTGTTTATCATAAGTTTTCCAAGCGTTGAAAACTTGTTCGATCTTAATCCTTTCGTACGTGTTCTAGATTTAGAGTCAAATTAGACTTTTCTTATGGATTTCACACGAATCCAAAGTTTTGATCATCTTTACATGTTTCCAAAAAACAAAATCGATAAACTTTACCAAAAACGTGTTTCCTAGAAAGAGTCTGAAAGTGAGATCCCTAACGTGTATTACCCTCTCTAGCAATAGATAATTATTGTTTCAATCCTCTACCAATTTTCACCAGGTCTTGTTCAATTAGATTTGCAAAATGAGCAACTTGTTTTCATTGAAGAAAATGTTTTCGTTTGTTAGATGATCGTAAGAAATTGAGAATACGAGATACCTCAACAAAAAATCAATCCACATCTTCATGATTTCTTGCCATCGAAACAAGAGTCAATTGAAGTTAGTGAGCAAAACAATCCATATAGTAGGCTTGTGGATTTTTCATTCGGAAATAAAGTTTTCAAACCTCCAAATTAACCTTGCATATTAATTGTTCCTTCATACCCTTGACCTCAAATTTTCAATAAACACAACTCAAATCCTGATAAGAAAGTTTTAAGAGATCCTTTAAGTGATATTGCACTAATATTCTCTAACATGAAAAGTACCAATAAACCTTTCTTCGACAAACCCTCTATCATGAACAAAGCGCACAACAACAATCATTTATTATTTACCAGAGTAGGAATGGAAACGGGGTACGTATATGGCGGGTTTCATGATACCCGTTCCTAACCCGATCCTCAGACAAGCACCTCGTCCCCACCTTAGACCAGGGTGTGCCTCGAACTCCCCCTACCCCGTTTTGCCCCCGATCGGGTCGTGGAATCCCCGACCTGTCCTGTAGTACTCTTAGACCTTGTTCAGCCGCAACAAGGGCCATGTCCAAGCCCAAGTATAGGAAATGAATAAATTAACAAAAAAAATGTCATGTGATGCTCGAACATAAGACCAATAGTTCATAGAGAGATAAGCTCTTACCACCTCATCTATTGTATTTTTCTATTATATGCTTGTTTAAAATTTATGGGTATATATATGTATAAGGGGTTTTCTGGTACATGTAATAACCACTTCTGGTCAACGTCAGTCAAACCTGCGAAAAACAGGAAAATTTAAAATTTTTAAGACAGACACTTAACTTAACTTAAATTGACCCTGAGGGTCATGCCGGACTTAAGTTGACCCCGTTATCGACTAAAATGAGTTACGAGGGACTCAGGGCGACTTTCTGGTCATTTTGGGAAAGATTGATTTTTCGCTGGAAAAGTCACCCGAGCGACGTTTTGGTCCATTCGAGGACCGTGTTGGACCCGAAAAGCTTAGCCATCGTCGTAGCGGTCTTAGTTGGGCCGTTTCCTTGAAGCCCGTCCAGTTTAAATATTTTTGGGAAAAGTGCCCGTTCGGGGCCCGAAACGTCCGTTTTTCGCGAATCTGATTGGAAAATATCAACTAGATATTTTCCAAAAGGTATGGGACCCACCTTGACACTTGTCAAGTATATGGTGGTGTATTTTTTGGAGGGAAAAGGTGTGGTTGGAGAGGGTTGGCCGAGTATGGGGTTTTAAAAGGGAAAGTGTTAGTTTTTATTAGTTTTGTTGTTAGTTTAATTAAATTAGAAATTAGAAGAGAGGTTTTAGAGAGAGAAGGAGAAGGAGAAGAAGAGAGAAGAAGGGAGGTTGAGCTAGGGTTTGTGATCGAGCCCTTGGATCGAGTCAAAGCAAAGAGCAATCCCGTTCCCCTCGTTCTCCTCTACGGTAATACCCGAACCGATTCTCGTTTTGATTATTTTCAAGAGCTAGGGTTTGGTTATAAACTAAGGCTTAGGGTTGTGTAGAGTGTGGGGAGGTGTTGGAGACGTTTTAGAGGTGTTTGGGGGTTTAATTTCACGTTTTCCGGTGACCGGAGGCTCGGGAGGAGCTCCGGCCACCGTGGGTGGTGGCCGGCCGGCCATGTGGTGGCTGGCCGGAGGTGGCAGCAGCCACCACTTGGTGGCCGAGCCCCTCCCTCAAACCCTAGGGTCTCGGCCAAGCCTCTTGGGTGGGGCCCACGTGCTCGGTTGCTCGGGTTTTAATGTTCGGGTGGTTTAAAACGTCCCCCGGACCACTTATTCCTAATCGAATCGAAATTTGGAATTAATTTGGAGAAGTTGTAATTAACGGGTTTTGGGAAACTTTAAACGTTAATTAATTGATTTATAAGTCGGAATTCGATTCCGTCAAGTGCGTTGAGTTCCTTGATTTATTCTAAGACCGTAGAAACGAAATTAGGGACTTTTGGAGCCCCGTAAGGCAATTAACCAAAACCGGGCAGATTCGCCATGTCGGGCGAATCTGGCCCTTACGGGTCCTTTTTCGGCAATATCGAATAATTGGGAAGTTTGGGAGTGATCGTCTTTGTCGGGGTTACGTTTGGGCGTTAAGTTTATTAATTTTCGGTTTATTCGTACTAGTTTAAAAGTACTTTGAATTTGTGTTCTTTTAGATCGTGCTACGGACCGAGGCAAGGGAAAGCTCGGCGAGTGACTAGGTCCACTTCGGGTTTTGTTGGAGCGCTTTTGGATCTATATACGAGGTAGGGAAAAGTAGCCGGATCTCGGCCCTGACTAGGGAAAGTTAACTGTAGAATTGCATGTGACACCGGGGTGTCGTGGGTTATTTAGGTTATCAAATATTCGAAAAGCATGATACGGGATCATAACGATTATGAGAAAAGCATGTGACACTTAGTAGTGTCGTAGGGGCAGAGAACTTAGCGTTAATTGATTTACCGGAGGCATATGACCATGCCCGGAGGTCGTCTGTGAACTTGTTGATAATTGATTTACTGGAGGCATATGACCATGCCCGGAGGTTGTTTGTGAAACTAGAAATCTTAGGACTGTTGGAGGCATCGAGTATGCCGGAGGTTGTTGTGCGTTATTATTGTTGAGTTTGGGTGGCCTTGAGAGCCCGCGTTATTTATTGTTGAGTTTGGGTGGCCATGAGAGCCCGTATTTAATTGTTGGTGTCTTGGGTGGCCATGAGTGCCCGTGTCTTACTGTTGATGTTTTGGGGTGGCCGTGAGTGCCGTGGGGTTGTTGAACCCGAGTCTTGACTGTTGAGGTGTCTTGAGTGGCCTTGAGTGCCTGTGTGATTGAACTTGCCTGTGATTGTGATTGTGGTTACCTGGGGTGGTGAGTTCTAAAGGTCGACAGCCTGATCCGACTTAGTGTCGATGAATTGCGAGTTCTAAAGGTCGACAGCCTGATCCGACTTAGTGTCGATGAATTGCGAGTTCTAAAGGTCGACAGCCTGATCCGACTTAGTGTCGATGAATTGCGAGTTTTAAAGGTCGACAGCCTGATCCGACTTAGTGTCGATGAATTGCGAGTTCTAAAGGTCGACAGCCTGATCCGACTTAGTGTCGATGAATTGCGAGTTTTAAAGGTCGACAGCCTGATCCGACTTAGTGTCGAGGAATTGCGAGTTTGAAAGGTCGACAGCCTGATCCGACTTCGTGTCGAGGAATTGCGATAGGTCGAACCCTGACCTGATTGAGATTGGTTACTGAGCAGCTGGTGTGCGATCCTTTGTGATCTTGTTTGGTGTTGTGTCGTTTCGTTCGAGTCCTTGAGGAGGTCGTCGATAGTTGTGTCGGGTCTACACTGTTTTTATCGAGTGTCGAGTCTGTTGAGGAAGGTGACGGGTTGTGGGTCAGTTGAGTACTTGAGTTGGGGACTGTAGTCCCGGTGTTGGGTTTGGTTTTAGTGTTACTGGCTTTATCTACTAATTATGCCGTAGTCAGTCTGTTATCCGTGGTGGTGAGCGAACGCTCACCCCTAGCTGCTTTTCCTACAGGTACTGTTCGTGGGACGGACTAGGTGAGCTCGCGAAGCTTGTGGAGCTAGGAGCGGAGTCCGGGTTTTGTCTTTTTGAGTCTAGTGACGGATACCTTGTACTTTTGTCCACTTGGTGGGACGTGTTTTAAACTGTAATTATTATTTTGATGAACTAAATTGGTATTCTAAAGTGTTTCATGAAAACATGTTTCAAGTGCTTTTATGTTTTTAAAATGTTCGCGTCCCGAGTTCGGTTCGCTGAAATTGGGGCGTGACAGCTTGGTATCAGAGCTCGAGGTTTCACACCTCGGACTGTCCGTCAATTTGGTGGGAGAGTCGAGTCGGTAGAGTCCCGTCGTACGTTGGGTACGCAAGTCAGAACTCGTGTGTAGACCCGTTAGGACTTGAGTCCTGTTTTGTTATGTGCTTGTGCAGTACGGGGTTACTGGCACAATGTTTGTGTGTTGCTGCGTGAAATTTTTTTAACTGTCGCGACTCGACTCAGGGGCGCCCCTGTAGTCGAGCGTGACGGTGTTGATGTTAAGTGGGAACAATGTAGTTCGGGGACGCCTGGACCGGGTTGTAACTACCTGATGTCAAGTACGAGACTTTAAAAATAAAGTGGAGAAAGTTTTAAAATTTGGTTGGCCCAGTGGACTAGTCTTGATTCTGTTTGACGCCGTGGGCGTTTGTGTTTGACTTGGTTGGCCCTGTGGGCGTATGGTTGATTTTGGTTGGCCCGGTGGGCAAGGTTCGTCCTTGGTTGGCCGGTGAGCGGCGGTCGTGTGATTGTGTTGTTTTTGGCCGTGTTGGCTTGTGTTTGAGGTCGGTCTTGTTTTACCGTAACTGTGTCATGTGTTTGGCAGTCGTTGTCTGCGACGTACTTGTGTACGGGTCGCTATCAGCCGGGAAGGTTACGAATGCCCTAGGGTAGACATAGCTGGTGTAAGTAGGGTGAAATCATTACCGCTATATTATCAGGGTCACTAGTTTGGTCCGATAGGTAGAGTGGACCGGTTTGGCTGTTGGCCCGGTAAGGGGGCCCGACAGGTATTGAACGCCGGCCCGGTGCGGGGCACGGCACGGCCTGGGTGCCGGCCCGGTAAGGGGCACGACCCGGCCAGGTTACCGGCCCGGAGAGTGGCATGGCGGGGGTCGTGTACAGGCCCGGTACAGTAAGCCGATTTCAATTGTTTCGTGGTTGTTTCGTTGTACGGTTAGGTTTGTCGTTGCGCGTTTTAGTGTGCGTTTATGCGGTTTAATTGAGGTTTCGCTTACGTATTGTTACATTTGAAGTTTTAATAGTGTGGGCAAGGGTGTTTGCGTAGTTGAGAGCGTGGTCCCCGTCTTAAGGTTTCCATACGTGATCGGGTAAATGGGGTTTTGAGGTTGCGAACAATAGTGAATTACTGAATCGAGGATGTGTTTCCAGTGTCGAGGTTTATCTTACTTGAGCGAGTACTAAGTTGTTGCTAGTGTGAACAGTGTGACGTTTGGCATCCGATTTTGAGGTAGTGGTTTGCCCTGGCTAGATCGGTAAGTCTTTAGTGCGTTACTAGTATGCCATAATCGAACGGGTGTCCGTGGAGGTGAGCATAACGCTCATACCCTTTACTACTTTTCCCGCAAGGGACGAGTAGCGAACACTGGTTTGGTTGCGGAAAGTTACAAGTGATGCCTAGAGAACCGTGTGAGGGTTACACTAGACCTTACCAGGGTGGCTAATGGAGTGGGTGTTCGGTTTCCGTTTGGGGCGTCAGTTTCTTTGGATGTCGGGTTATCACACTCGTTTGTTCGTTGAGTTGTGCTAAGAGGTTGGGGCTGAGTTTAGAGCCGTTGAGTCCACCCCTGCGTCGTGACACGCCGGTTAGTGGTGGGGTAGTGTTGACTAGGGTCTGTCATGCCTGCGGAGTTAGAGAAGCGAACCAGTACAGGAGGTTCGAGAGTGGGCCCAAGAGCCCTGATGCTGGATCGAGTCCTCACCCCGAGGATTCGGGCGAGTTCGGAGTTGGTAAGCATGATAACGGTGGAGGAGCGAGGTCTTAGTGAGACCGCGAGGTTCCATGAAGTTCGGCAGCGACTAAGCTGGTACCTGTGTCCGTGGGAAGGATACCCACGAAATGACCGCCTTGACGTGATCCTGGAAATGGATTGGCGAGCGAAGTACCAAGTCATTATCGACTGTTACAGGCGACGAGTGACGGTGTCAACAGGCAACACGAAAGGTTCGTGTATTCTGGGCAGTAGGAGCGGAGTTCTCCTGTCGGCTTGTCTGCAGTAAAGGAAGTATCGGCTGTGCAGAGCCGAGAGTTACCGAGAGTGGTATGCGAGTTCCCCGAGGTCTTTCCTGAGGAGTTGAGCGGGCTGCCACCGATTCGTGAGGTGGAGTTCGGGATTGACCTAGTGCCGGGAACAGCGGCGATATCGATGGCGCCTTACAGGTTTGCGCCGGCAGAGTTGACTAAGCTGAAGCGTCAACTGGAGGAGCTTCAGCAGAAGGGGTTTATCCGTCCGAGTGCATCGCCGTGGGGAGCACCAGCACTCTTCGTGAAGAAGAAGAGTGGAGAGCTACGGATGTGTATAGATTACCGGAAGCTGAACCGGGTTACGGTGAAGAACCGGTACCCGATGCCGAGGATCGATGACTTGTTTGACCAGTTGAGAGGGGCGACTCACTTCTCGAAGATCGATCTGCGATCCGGTTATTATCAGTTGCGAGTCCGTGAGGGGGACGTCGCAAAGACTGCATTCCGGACACGCTATGGGCATTACGAGTTCCTGGTGATGCCATTCGGACTGACGAACGCGCCAGCAGCGTCCATGGACCTGATGAACAGCATCTTTCGGCCGTACCTGGATCAGTTTGTGGTGGTGTTCGTGGACGACATCCTAATATATTCGCAGAACGAGGCGGCGCATGAGGCACATCTGAGGGCTGTTCTGACCCTACTGCGCGAGCACCAGCTATATGCCAACCGGGAGAAGTGCGAGTTCTGGCTCTCTGAGGTGAGATTCCTCGGCCACATCGTATCCCGTGACGGTATCCTGGTCGATCCGTCGAAGATCGATGCGGTCTCGAAGTGGGCACGGCCCACGAGTGTTTTCGAGATCCGCAGCTTTCTGGGATTGGCAGGCTACTATAGGCGATTTGTCCAGGATTTTGCATGACTAGCCGCACCGATGACTCTGTTAACGCGCAAGGGTGTTGGGTTCGTGTGGACAGATGACTGTGAGCATGCGTTCGCGGAGTTGAAGACTCGACTGACTACAGCTCCAGTGTTAGTGGTGCCCGAACGAGGGTTTGGCTATGATGTTTACTGCGATGCGTCCGGAGAGGGACTGGGTTGCGTGCTGATGCAGTCGGGCAGAGTTGTGGCTTATGGCTCCAGGCAGTTGAAGATACACGAGCGCAACTATCCTACCCACGACTTGGAGCTAGCAGCAGTCGTGTTTGCGCTAAAGAGCTGGCGATATTATCTGTACGGCGAGGGGTTTCAGGTGTTCTCGGATCACAAGAGCCTCAAGTACATATTTTCCCAGCGAGACCTGAACATGCGTCAGCGACGGTGGATGGAACTACTCGAGGAGTACGACTTCGAGCTACACTACCACCCAGGCAAGGCGAACGTTGTCGCCGACGCCTTGAGTAGGAAGTCGGCTCCGAGCCTCGCCAGCATATCTGTCCGAGAGTGGGACATGATGGGGGAGCTGAGCACATTCGGGCTTGAGCTAGAGGAGGTTACTGGCGGTGTTTCCATGTGCTCCCTAGTGGCTCAGCCCTCACTGCTTGCCCAAGTGTTGGAGGCGCAGAGGGAGGACGTCGAAGCATCAGAGATCCGCGAGAGAGTCGTCAGGGGTGACGAGGTGGTGGGCTGGCAGGACAGTACTGATTGGGGACTACGGTACCGCGGGGGGCTGTTCGTACCAGTTAACTATAGAGATGCCGTGTTACGAGAGGCACACCATTCGCGTCTCGCAGTGCATCCGGGGGGCACCAAGATGTACCGTGACCTCAGGAGGCACTACTGGTGGCGCGGCATGAGGAGAGCAGTCGCAGAGTTTGTGTCGAGATGCCTTGTCTGTCAGCAGGTGAAGGCAGAGCATCAGCGTCCCGCGGGATTGTTACAGCCACTACCGATTGCTCAGTGGAAGTGGGAGCACATTACGATGGATTTCGTGTGTGGACTACCGAGATCGCCCAAGGGAAACGACGCCGTGTGGGTGGTAGTCGACCGGTTGACCAAGTCGGCCCACTTTCTGGCTATGAGGATGACAGACCCGGTCGACAAGTTGAGCAGTCTGTATATCCAGGAGATAGTGCGCCTCCACGGGGTCCCGATGTCGATAGTGTCTGACAGGGATCCCCGTTTCACGTCCAGGTTCTGGCCGAGTCTGCAGAAGGCACTGGGGACAGAGGTCCTACTCAGCACAGCACATCATCCTCAGACAGACGGTCAGTCTGAGCGTACCATTCAGATCTTGGAGGACATGCTGCGAGCATGTGTGCTGGATTTCAGGGGATCTTGGGAGACCCACCTGCAATTGGCCGAGTTCGCCTACAACAACAGCTTCCAGGCCAGTATCGGGATGGCACCATTCGAAGCGTTGTATGGTAGGCCGTGTCGGTCACCAGTATGCTGGGCAGAGGTGGGGGACAAGAGTCTGCTGGGGCCAGATCTTGTCAGAGAGACGACGGAGAAGGTCGCATTGATCCGCGATCGGTTGAGGACCGCGCAGAGCCGGCAGAAGAGTTATGCAGACAGGCGACGTCGACCTCTTGAGTTTGCAGTCGGGGATCACGTGTTCCTGAAGGTGAGCCCGAGGAAGGGGCTGGTGCGGTTCAGGCGCAGCGGGGGAAAGTTGGCTTCGAGGTACATAGGCCCGTTCCAGATCTTAGACAGAGTGGGAGCCGTGGCTTATCGTCTGGCGTTGCCACCGCAGCTTGGGAGAGTACATAACGTCTTCCACGTATCCCAGTTATGGCAGTACAACGCAGACCCATCCCACGTCATCGAGTGGACTGATATCGAGGTGGCTGATGATGTCTCCTATGAGGAGCAGCCGGTTCGGATCATGGACACACGGCAGCAGATTCTGCGGGGAGGCAAGATTATCCACTTGGTCCGAGTGCAGTGGAAACATCACGGAGCTGAGTCGACGTGGGAACGCGAGGACGAGGTTCGCGCGAAGTATCCCGGCCTGTTCGACTCCCGAGGTACGTCTGTTTTAAATTTCGCGGACGAAATTCCTTTAAGGGGGGTAGACTGTAATAACCACTTCTGGTCAACGTCAGTCAAACCTGCGAAAAACAGGAAAATTTAAAATTTTTAAGACAGACACTTAACTTAACTTAAATTGACCCTGAGGGTCATGCCGGACTTAAGTTGACCCCGTTATCGACTAAAATGAGTTACGAGGGACTCAGGGCGACTTTCTGGTCATTTTGGGAAAGATTGATTTTTCGCTGGAAAAGTCACCCGAGCGACGTTTTGGTCCATTCGAGGACCGTGTTGGACCCGAAAAGCTTAGCCATCGTCGTAGCGGTCTTAGTTGGGCCGTTTCCTTGAAGCCCGTCCAGTTTAAATATTTTTGGGAAAAGTGCCCGTTCGGGGCCCGAAACGTCCGTTTTTCGCGAATCTGATTGGAAAATATCAACTAGATATTTTCCAAAAGGTATGGGACCCACCTTGACACTTGTCAAGTATATGGTGGTGTATTTTTTGGAGGGAAAAGGTGTGGTTGGAGAGGGTTGGCCGAGTATGGGGTTTTAAAAGGGAAAGTGTTAGTTTTTATTAGTTTTGTTGTTAGTTTAATTAAATTAGAAATTAGAAGAGAGGTTTTAGAGAGAGAAGGAGAAGGAGAAGAAGAGAGAAGAAGGGAGGTTGAGCTAGGGTTTGTGATCGAGCCCTTGGATCGAGTCAAAGCAAAGAGCAATCCCGTTCCCCTCGTTCTCCTCTACGGTAATACCCGAACCGATTCTCGTTTTGATTATTTTCAAGAGCTAGGGTTTGGTTATAAACTAAGGCTTAGGGTTATGTAGAGTGTGGGGAGGTGTTGGAGACGTTTTAGAGGTGTTTGGGGGTTTAATTTCACGTTTTCCGGTGACCGGAGGCTCGGGAGGAGCTCCGGCCACCGTGGGTGGTGGCCGGCCGGCCATGTGGTGGCTGGCCGGAGGTGGCAGCAGCCACCACTTGGTGGCCGAGCCCCTCCCTCAAACCCTAGGGTCTCGGCCAAGCCTCTTGGGTGGGGCCCACGTGCTTGGTTGCTCGGGTTTTAATGTTCGGGTGGTTTAAAACGTCCCCCGGACCACTTATTCCTAATCGAATCGAAATTTGGAATTAATTTGGAGAAGTTGTAATTAACGGGTTTTGGGAAACTTTAAACGTTAATTAATTGATTTATAAGTCGGAATTCGATTCCGTCAAGTGCGTTGAGTTCCTTGATTTATTCTAAGACCGTAGAAACGAAATTGGGGACTTTTGGAGCCCCGTAAGGCAATTAACCAAAACCGGGCAGATTCGCCATGTCGGGCGAATCTGGCCCTTACGGGTCCTTTTTCGGCAATATCGAATAATTGGGAAGTTTGGGAGTGATCGTCTTTGTCGGGGTTACGTTTGGGCGTTAAGTTTATTAATTTTCGGTTTATTCGTACTAGTTTAAAAGTACTTTGAATTTGTGTTCTTTTAGATCGTGCTACGGACCGAGGCAAGGGAAAGCTCGGCGAGTGACTAGGTCCACTTCGGGTTTTGTTGGAGCGCTTTTGGATCTATATACGAGGTAGGGAAAAGTAGCCGGATCTCGGCCCTGACTAGGGAAAGTTAACTGTAGAATTGCATGTGACACCGGGGTGTCGTGGGTTATTTAGGTTATCAAATATTCGAAAAGCATGATACGGGATCATAACGATTATGAGAAAAGCATGTGACACTTAGTAGTGTCGTAGGGGCAGAGAACTTAGCGTTAATTGATTTACCGGAGGCATATGACCATGCCCGGAGGTCGTCTGTGAACTTGTTGATAATTGATTTACTGGAGGCATATGACCATGCCCGGAGGTTGTTTGTGAAACTAGAAATCTTAGGACTGTTGGAGGCATCGAGTATGCCGGAGGTTGTTGTGCGTTATTATTGTTGAGTTTGGGTGGCCTTGAGAGCCCGCGTTATTTATTGTTGAGTTTGGGTGGCCATGAGAGCCCGTATTTAATTGTTGGTGTCTTGGGTGGCCATGAGTGCCCGTGTCTTACTGTTGATGTTTTGGGGTGGCCGTGAGTGCCGTGGGGTTGTTGAACCCGAGTCTTGACTGTTGAGGTGTCTTGAGTGGCCTTGAGTGCCTGTGTGATTGAACTTGCCTGTGATTGTGATTGTGGTTACCTGGGGTGGTGAGTTCTAAAGGTCGACAGCCTGATCCGACTTAGTGTCGATGAATTGCGAGTTCTAAAGGTCGACAGCCTGATCCGACTTAGTGTCGATGAATTGCGAGTTCTAAAGGTCGACAGCCTGATCCGACTTAGTGTCGATGAATTGCGAGTTTTAAAGGTCGACAGCCTGATCCGACTTAGTGTCGATGAATTGCGAGTTCTAAAGGTCGACAGCCTGATCCGACTTAGTGTCGATGAATTGCGAGTTTTAAAGGTCGACAGCCTGATCCGACTTAGTGTCGAGGAATTGCGAGTTTGAAAGGTCGACAGCCTGATCCGACTTCGTGTCGAGGAATTGCGATAGGTCGAACCCTGACCTGATTGAGATTGGTTACTGAGCAGCTGGTGTGCGATCCTTTGTGATCTTGTTTGGTGTTGTGTCGTTTCGTTCGAGTCCTTGAGGAGGTCGTCGATAGTTGTGTCGGGTCTACACTGTTTTTATCGAGTGTCGAGTCTGTTGAGGAAGGTGACGGGTTGTGGGTCAGTTGAGTACTTGAGTTGGGGACTGTAGTCCCGGTGTTGGGTTTGGTTTTAGTGTTACTGGCTTTATCTACTAATTATGCCGTAGTCAGTCTGTTATCCATGGTGGTGAGCGAACGCTCACCCCTAGCTGCTTTTCCTACAGGTACTGTTCGTGGGACGGACTAGGTGAGCTCGCGAAGCTTGTGGAGCTAGGAGCGGAGTCCGGGTTTTGTCTTTTTGAGTCTAGTGACGGATACCTTGTACTTTTGTCCACTTGGTGGGACGTGTTTTAAACTGTAATTATTATTTTGATGAACTAAATTGGTATTCTAAAGTGTTTCATGAAAACATGTTTCAAGTGCTTTTATGTTTTTAAAATGTTCGCGTCCCGAGTTCGGTTCGCTGAAATTGGGGCGTGACAGTACAAATAAGGATGAAAATAAGAAATACGAATTCAGCATATCCATTAGATGGATCGCATCTAATGACCAATTTTTGGACGCAATTTGGCTACAGGAATCGTGTCTAAGAGTCCAAGTCAATCGCAAAACACAATTAAAATTAAAGTCGGTTGTGAAAAACAGAGCATGAGCTCTGTTTTCCGTGGCGATCGTGAACCGATCTCCGAGGACTGTGATCGGACGTTGGGAGCGGGGCGGGGGTCTAGTGAGGTTCCTAGGTCAACCGGACTTGATCCGACGTTCGCTCCGTCGTCCCCCATGGAAGCCGGTGAGGTTCTCTGTTCACCTTTAGTCCCCGTGTTTGGTGCCGATCTCGTGATACAGGGAATTTCGTTTTCGAAAGAGATTCCATAGATTACGACTCCTTCAGTTCGGTCATGATCTCGCCGCAAAGCACGGACGTTACCAAATCGTCTCCGGGCACGACGTTACTTTCTGTTCCTATCGTTCACGGCACTGCTCACGAGCTTGGGGCTTTGGGTGGTTTGGGCCCTTTGTCCCATCAGATTGGGTCTGCTTCAGAAAAGTCAGGCCAGCTCAATTTGGGCTTGACACAGGGGACTGGGCTTGTTGGATCTGCTCCACCATCTGAAAAGACCCAACATCTGGCTCATGAAGATACAAGTTTGGAGACCATTTTCAATCGTATTGGAAATGATCTTGGCTCGTTACCGTTTCTGGAAGTCGGGTTGCAAGGAAGTCCTTAGAAGGAAGCCTTAGAAAAATCGAGCGAGCCAAAGAAACGTGGACGTCCAAAGAAGGGCCACTCGAAGGCGATTGTTCCACCAACCGTGGTTTATCAGACAAGAGCCAGGACCTCTGCTGATAGAGGTGATAAACTGGGACGTTTTATTGTGGACGTTTCCAAAAAGGATAACTCGGACAAGTGGAATTACAGCTCGAAAGTTGGCCATAAACCTGTTAATCTTTGCGCTTTGGCTTTTGAGAAGGACACCGAGGTCAGGAGCAATGAGTACTTGGAACCGACCTCAGAACTTGCTTTATCCCCTGTTCCGGTTTCTAACCGGTTCACTTGTTTGAATCCGGATAGGAAGTAGTCAAGTTGTTTTTCTCTTGTTTTTCTCGTTTTTTTTTTCTTTTTTGTTTTTCGCTTTTTGGAGCTGGTAATGGTATGAGGAAAGGATCTTTTTGGAGCCTTTCTTGCTTTGTTCTATAGCCTTATAGAACATTTGCTTAATAAAATTTTTAGCCTATAAAAAAAAAATAATAATGTATTTGTAAACAATAAGGTAGTAAATTGAATTTTGTGGTATGACAGCATAAAATTTAAATAAAATCATGTTTTGTTTGTGTTTTGTTGTTCTTGTGTGTAGTTGTTTATAAATGTATTTAACTAGGTAAAACATAGTATACAAAAGTTGTAATTCGTATTGTTCATTTCTAGTATTATTTTGAACACCTTGCGAGTTTTTTTCATTCATCTAAGAATAGTAATTTGTTGTACTTATATATGTTGTTAATAAATTATATTTCAGCTATGGAAGATAATATGTAAAATGAATCCTCGGCCACGGTTGTAGTGGGTCCAACAGGTGGAAAAACATATATACCGAATTGCAACAATGGTCGAACACCATATAGTGAACAGTTTTTTCCAACGTTGGATCATGCAATATTGTATTACAAAAGATATGGACTGCTTGCTGGATTTGATACAAGGTTGAGTACGCAGATGAAAGATAAAGAAGGACGTGTTGTATTGAAGTACATCACGTGTTCAAAAGAAGGATTTAGACCCCAAACATCTGAACAGATACTTAGAAATTTAGGAAAGAATCGTAAGACTTTGCTCACAAGGACTGGTTGTGGAGCAATGATTGGCCTGAAGTATATATATGACAAAGTTGGGTACAAAGTCACCAAATTCATTGAAGGACACAATCATCCCTTGGTTGGTAAGAAATAGGTTCATACATTAAAGGGGAAAAGGGTAATGGCAGAAAACCATGTATCATGGTTGGATCATTGTGCAAATGCTGGTGTGGGGCCTGTAGGTGCTCATAGGATTTTTAGCCAAGAATGTGGAGGAGTCGAAAAAGTAGGGGCTACTGAAATGGATTTCATGAACTATCACCGTGATTTGAAAGCATATATTGGAAATAGTGATGTTCAGGTCATACTAGATAAGTTTAGAATGAAGAAAGAAGCAAATACAGGGTTTAAATATGATTACTCTATTGACTCTGAAGGAAGACTGACAAATTTGTTTTGGTGCGATGAGATTGTAGTTAAAAACTACGAGCTGTATGGTGATTACGTCAGTTTTGATAGCACGTACTCGACAAATAAGTAAGTTCCATTCAACATATTTGTTTCATATTAGTCTTTAAAATTTATTTATATAGTAATGATACTAATTTTAAAATATGAAGGTACTCTATGCCTTTCTGTCCATTTACCGGTGTTGACAATTACAGAAATAATGTCACATTCGGTTTGGGCTTGGTGACAAAAGAAAACATAGAATCCTATGAATGGATGTTCAACGCTTTCTTGAAGGCTATGAATATGAAACAACCAAAATTCATAATTACTGATCAAGATCCTGCGATGAAGGTTGCAGTACCGAGGACAATGCCACAAGCAACACACAAGCTTTGTATGTGGCACTGTAATAACCACTCCCGGTCATCGCCAGTCAAACCTGCGAAAAACAGGAAAATTTAAAAATTTTAAGACTGACAGTTAAGTAAACCTAAAATGACCCCGAGTGTCATACCGGACTTAAGTTGACCCCGTTATTGACCAAAGTGAGTTCCGGGGGACTCAGGGCAACTTTCTGATCAATTTGGGAAATGTTGACTTTTCGCTGGAAAAGTCAACCGAGCGACGTTTTGGTCCATTCGAGGACCGTTTTGGATCCGAAAAGCTTAGCCGTCGTCGCAGCGGTCTTAGTTGAGCCGTTTCCTTGTAGCCCGTCAAGTTTCGTAATTTCTTGGGAAAAGTGCCCGTTCGGGACCCGAAACGTCCGTTTTTCGCAAAACTGATTGGAAAATATCAACTAGATATTTTCCAAAAGGTGTGGGACCCACCTTGACACTTGTCAAGTATATGGTGGTGTTAGTTTTGGGGGGAAAGTGTGTGGTTGTAAGGTGTGGCCGAGTATAAGGTTTTAAAGGAGGAAAAGTTAGTTTTGTTGTTAGTTTATTAAATTAGAAAGAAGAAGAGAGGTTTTAGAGAGAGAAGGAGAAGGAGAAGAAGAGAGAAGAAGGGAGGTTGAGCTAGGGTTTGTGATCGAGCCCTTGGATCGAGTCAAAGCAAAGAGCAATCCCGTTCCCCTCGTTCTCCTCTACGGTAATACCCGAACCGATTCTCGTTTTGGTTATTTTCTTGGAAGCTAGGGTTTGAGTATAAACTAAGGCTTAGGGTTGTGTAGAGTGTGGGGAGGTGTTGGAGACGTTTTAGAGGTGTTTGGGGGTTTAATTTCACGTTTTCCGGTGACCGGAGGCTCGGGAGGAGCTCCGGCCACCGTGGGTGGTGGCCGGCCGGCCATGAGGTGGCTGGCCGGAGCTGGAAGCAGCCACCACATGGTGGCCGAGCCTCCCCTTAAACCCTAGGGTCTCGGCCAAGTAGTGTGGGTGGGGCCCACATGCTTGGGTGCTCGGGTTTTATCGTTCGGGTGGTTTAAAACGTTCCCCGGACCATTTATCCTTAATCGAATCGAAATTTGGAATTAAATTGGAGAAGTTGTAATTAACGGGTTTTGGAAACTTTAAACGTTAATTAATTGACTTAGAAGTCGGAATTCAATTCCGTCAAGTGCGTTGGGTTCCTTGAAATATTCTAAGGCCGTAGAAACGAAAACGGGGACTTTTGGAGCCCCGGAAGGCAATTAACAAAACCCGGGCAGATTCGCCATGTCGGGCGAATCGGGCCTTTACGGGTCCTTTATCAACAATGTCGAGTAATTGGGAAGTTTGGGAGTGATCGACATTGTCGGGGTTAAGTTTGGGCATCGAGTTTATTGGTTTTCGGTTTATTCCTGCGAGTTGTTTAGTGACTTTAAATTGTGTTCCTTTAGATCGTGCCACGGACCGAGGCAAGGGAAAGCTGGGTGAGTGACTGAGATCATCACCGGAGCTCGTGGTTTGGCTTTTGGGAGAACACGCACGAGGTAGGGAAAAGTAGCCGGATCTCGGCCCTGACTAGGGAAAGTTAACAGTAGATTTGCATGTGACACCGGGGTGTCGTGGGTTGAGTAGGTTTAATTTAAATACTAGAAAAGCATGATACGGGGTTGTAGCGTTTATCAGAAAAGCATGTTACGGGAACTTAGTAATTATTGAGAAAAGCATGTGACACTTAGTAGTGTCGTAGGAGCAGAGAACTTAGCGTTAATTGTTTTACTGGAGGCATATGACCATGCCCGGAGGTTGTTTGTGAACTTATCGATATTAGGAGTACTGGAGGCATATGACCATGCCCGGAGGTTGATTGTGAAACTGTTGATGTTAGGACTGTTGGCGGCTTGGTTAAGCCGGAGGTTGATTGCTTATTTGGTGTCCTGGGTGGCCATGAGAGCCCGTATTTTATTATTGAGTTTGGGTGGCCTTGAGAGCCCGTATTATTTATTGATTGAGTTTGGGTGGCCTTGAGATCCCGTATTTTATTATCGAGTTTTGGGTGGCCTTGAGAGCCCGTATTATTTATTGATTGAGTTTGGGTGGCCTTGAGAGCCCGTATTATTTATTGATTGAGTTTGGGTGGCCTTGAGAGCTCGTATTTTATTATCGAGTTTTGGGTGGCCTTGAGAGCCCGTATTATTTATTGATTGAGTTTGGGTGGCCTTGAGAGCCCGTGTATTTGAATTGGTGTCTTGGGTGGCCATGAGAGCCCGTAGTCAATTGTTGGTGTTCTGGGTGGCCTTGAGGGCCCGTGTACTAAGGTTGGTGTCTTTGGCTGGCCTGACCGAGTTAGAGTCTCGGGGGGGTTGCAAGCTTCCTTTAGCTGGCTTACGAGTTAGAGTCTCGGTAAGTTGCAAGCGTTCCTTATGGTTGGTGTCTTGGGAGGCCGTGAGTGCCTGTGGGGTTGTTGAGTCCGTGTCTTACTATCGGTGTGTCTTGGGAGGCCGTGAGTGCCTGTGGGGCTGTTGAGTTCGAGTTTTACTGTTGGTGTCTTGGTGGCCATGAGTGCCTGTGAGTGTTGAACTTGTGTTGTTACTGGTTGATGAATTTGCGTGTGATTGTGATTGCGGATCCCGGTAGGTTGCAAGCATTCTTTGGCTGGCCTGACCAAGTTTGAGTATCAACGGGTTGCAAGCATTCTTTGGCTGGCCTGACACGAGTTTGAGTAACACAGGTTGCAAGCATTCTTTGGCTGGCCTGGTCCGAGTTTGAGTAACACAGGTTGCAAGCATTCTTTGGCTGGCCTGGTCCGAGTTTGAGTATCACAGGTTGTAAGCATTCTTTGGCTAGCATGATCCGTGTTCGTGTGAGTGGGAGAGGTTACTGAGCAGCTGGTATGCGATCCTTTGTGATCTTGTTTGGTGTGCGATCCTTTGTGATCTTGTTTGGCGTTGTGTAGTCTTTCTGTCGTGTCCTTGGAGGAGGTCGTCGATAGTTGTGTCGGGTCTACATTGTGTTATCGAGTGTTGAGTCTGTTGAGGAAGGTAACGGGTTGTGGGTCAGTTGGGTACTTGAGTTGGGGACTATAGTCCCAGTGTTGGGTTTGGTTTTAGTGTTACTGGCTTTGTCTGCTAATTATGCCGTAGTCAGTCTGTTATTCGCGGTGGTGAGCGAACGCTCACCCTTAGCTGCTTTTCCTGCAGGTACCGTTCGTAGTCTGGACTAGGTGAGCTTCTGAAGCTTGAAGAGCTTGAAGCGGGTTTCTGGGTGTTTTGAGTCTAGCGACGGATACCTCGTTTTTAGTCCCCTTGTTGGGACGTGTTTTAAGTTGTAATTATTATTTTTGTTGAACAAATGATGTATTTTAAAGTGTTTAAATGGAAAAGGTTTCAAGGTGTTTTCTTATTTTAAATGTTCGCGTCCCGAGTTCGTTTTATTGAAATTGGGGCGTGACAGGCACATTATGGAGAAGATACATACCAAGATAATAAATCGTATAAAGTTCATTTATGTAAACTAAGTTCAGTATGTTTAGAAAATAGTGTACACAAATTTAACCATTATATTGTAAAAAACGTAACTCTGTTATGTTTTGCTGTCAACATAGTTACATCTATGTAGGTTTGTGACTCTATGTAATCAATAAATTTAAAACTATTTGTTGATCCGTATTTAATAGTATGACAATTATAATAAGGTTTTATTTTGATGACAGGTCGTTTGTGCTGCGATAGAAGAAACTACGTTCTATGATAAAATTAAAACAATAGTTTTCAACGATTACATAGAACCAGATGAGTTTGAAAATCGGTGGGCCAAGATCTTAACCGATTATGGAGTTCAAGAGAACAAGTGGTTAAAGAGCATATACGAGATACGAACAAGTTGGATACCGGCTTACTTCAGAAACAAGGAAATGGGTCTTATAATGAGAACTACATCAAGATCAGATTCTATGAACAGTACGTTCTCTCATTTTACAAATAAATATTATCATCTTGTTCAGTTAGTTTGGAGTTGTGATGGGGTTATAGAAAATCAGAGGCACGAGAACTATAAGTTAATGATGCAAAGTTATACTGCTATGCCTAAATTAAAGACAAATATTCAAATAGAAATTGATGCATGGAGAATGTATACACATCCAGTTTTTAATGACATCCAAGATGATCTTCTGTATTCTCAAGATCGATGTCGCTTGGATAATATGAGTGGAGAAGGTGATTTGAGAGCATATAAGTTACTGGATAAAAGATTAAAACCAGCAAAGGTGTATATAGTTATGAGAACAATTAGCACTAAGGAATACAGTTGTGATTGCAGACGTGTCAATACATGCGGGTTAATATGTCCTCACATATACTGTGTACTGAAAACAACTGAATTGAAGACAATACCTCGAGGTTTGATAATTAAAAGATGGTGTAAGGAATCGAGTATGTCTTCTGTCATGGGTGATGATTGTAATAACCACTCCCGGTCAACGCCAGTCAAACCTACGAAAAACAGGAAAATTTAAAATTTTTAAGACAGACACTTAATTGAACCTAAAATGACCCCGAGGGTCATACCGGACTTAAGTTGACACCGATATCGACCAAAGCGAGTTCCGGGGGACTCAGGGCAACTTTCTGATCAATTTGGGAAATGTTGACTTTTCGTTGGAAAAGTCAACCGAGCGACGTTTTGGTCCATTCGAGGACCGTTTGGGATCCAAAAAGCTTAGCCGTCGTCGCAGCGATCTTAGTTGAGCCGTTTCCTTGTGGCCCGTCAAATTTCGTAATTTCTTGGAAAAAGTGCCCGTTCGGGGCTCAAAACGTCTGAATTTCGCGAATCTGATTGGAAAATATCTAGTAGATATTTTCCTAAAAGGTGTGGGACCCACCTTGCCACTTGTCAAACAAGTGGTGGTGTTAGGTTTTGGGGGGAAAGTAAAGAAGAGAGATAAGGGGGGGGGGGGTTCGGCCACACCTAAAACAAAAGAAAAAAAAATAGAAAAAAGAGGAGAGAAGTTAGAGAGAGAAGGAGAAGGAGAAGAAGATAGGAGCTAGGGTTTGGGTGTCACTATTCACGTCTTCCACCCTTGGATCATCTCAAATCTTGGAGAATCGGACTCCCCTCGTCTTCCTCTACGGTAATCACCAAACCGATCGTCGTTTTGCTTAATTTCAAAAGTTAGGGTTTGGTTAAAATGAGTAGTTTAGGGTTGTATTGAGGATTGAGGTTTGTTGGAGACGTGTTGGAGACGTTTGGAGGTGAAGGGGGACGTTTTTCGGTGACCGGGAGCTCGGGAGGAGCTCCGACCACCATAGAGGGGTGGTCGGCCACCATGTGGGGTGGCTGGCCGGAGCTAGGGTCGGCCACCACCATGGTGGGCCGGGCCCCAAAGAGCCCTAGCCACCCATGGCCAAGCTTGGCCGGGTGGGGCCCACGTGCTCGGGTGATCGTTTTTGTGTTCGGTTGGTTTAGAACGTTCCCCGGACCATTTATCCACAACCGGATCGAAATTTGGAATTAAATTGGAAAAATTGTAATTAACGGGTTTTAGAAACTTGGAACGCAAATTAAATGACTCGGAAGTCGGAATTCGATTCCGTCAAGTGCATAGGAACCCTTGAATTATTCTAAGACCATAGAAACGAAAATGGGAATTTTTTGGAGCCCCGGAAGGGCATTTCCAAAACCCGGGCATATTCGCCATGTCGGGCGAATCGGGCCTTTACGGGTCATTTTTCGACAATGTCGAATAATTGGGAAGTTTGGGAGTGATCGACATTGTCGGGTTTAAGTTTGGGCGTCAAGTTTAATGAATTTCAGTTTATTCTTGCGAGTTTAAAAGTGCCTTAAAATTGTGTTCTTTTATATCGTGTCGCGGACCGATGCAAGGGAAAGCTAGGCGAGTGACTGAGATCACGCCGGGGCTTATTTGGACACTTTTGGGGAAACATACGAGGTCGGGAAAAGTAGTCGGATCTCGGCCCTGACTAGGGAAAGTTAACAGTAGAATTGCATGTGACACCGGAGTGTCGTGGGTTAAGTAGGTTATTGAACATTAGAAATGCATGATACGGGAACGTAGCGAACCTTAGAAATGCATGTGATACTTAGTAGTGTCATAGGAACAGAGAACTTAGCGATATTAGATTTACTGGAGGCATATGACCATGCCCGGAGGTTGATTGTTTAATTTATGTCTTGGGTGGCCATGAGAGCCCGTACTTTACTGTTGTGTCTTGGGTGGCCATGAGAGCCCGTGTTTTACTGTTGGGATGTCTTGGGAGGCCGTGAGTGCCCATGGGGTTGTTGAGCCCGTGAGTTACTGTTGGTGTGTCTTGGGAGGCCATGAGGGCCCGTGGGGTTATTGAACCCGTGTTTTTACCGTTGGAGTCTTGAGTGGCCATGAGTGCCTGTGGAGTGTTGAACTGGTCTTATTGCTGTTTGTTGAACATTGCTTGTGATTGTGATTGTGAGTGCCCGAGGTTAGTGACCCGACTTCGTGTCGGGAAGTGGTGTGGAATTTGACTAGCTTACCTGACAGGGATCGGTAAGTTGCGAGCGTTCTTTGGCTAGCCTGCCCTAGTTCGAGTCTCGGTAGGTTGTGAGCGTTTTTAGGCGGTGAGAGGGCAGCTCCCCTTCCGACTAGCTATCGGAAAAGTAGCTCGGTTTACCGCCAACAGGTCGACCGCCTGAAGCTTGACATCGGTAAAGCGCGTGGGGGAGGCTCGAGCCCAGCCGGTTAGCAACCGGTACTAAGCAGCTGACAGGAATGTGATCCTTTGTGATCTTGTTTGGTGTGCGGTCCTTTGTGATCTTGTTTGGTGTTGCGTAGTTTTTCTGTCGTGTCTTTGGAGGAGGTCGTCGATAGTTATGTCGGGTTTACATTACGAGTCCGAGTGTTGAGTCTGTTGAGGAAAGTAACGGGTTGTGTGTCAGTTGAGTACTTGAGTTTGGGGATTGTATTCCCGGTGTTGGGTTTGGTTTTGGTGTTACCGGCATTGTCTGCTAAGTATGCCGTAGTCAGTCTGTTATCCGTGGTGGTGAGCGAACGCTCACCCCTAGCTGCTTTTCCTACAAGTACTGATCACAGGACGGACTAGGTGAGCTCTCGAAGCTTGAGGAGCTAGGAGCGAAGTCCGGGTTTTATCTTTTGAGTCTAGTGACGGATACCATGTACTTTGTCCATTTGTTGGGACGTTTTTGAGTTGTAAATATAATGTTGATTAACTAAATGGTAATTTCAAAGTGTTTATTCAAAACAGGTTTCAAATGTTTTATTGTTTTAAATGTTCGCGTCCCTAGTTCGGTTCTACTGAAATTGGGGCGTGACAATGATGATGCAATGTCCGAAGATGAATATATATCAGATGATGAGCTCATTAAAGGTATTAAAACAAGAGTTCAAGAATTGGTAGATACATCTGATGCAGACAACAATAGTCTACGGGGTTTGTATGATATGCTGAATAAATATAATGTCAAGACAGTCCATGACGTTGTTGCAGAATCACGTATGAACAGGACAAGTTATATTGCATCAGTTACTGGTATAGATTTGCCTGAATTAGTGGAAGTCATGCCACCTGCTATTACTAATACTACGGGAGGACGTCCACCAAAAAGCAAAAGGCTACAATCGATAGTACATAAGGCTCGTGCTTAACCAAAGAAAGCTATGAGGTTATGTCATACATGCTGGAAAATGGATACACATAATTCAAGGACTTGCCCTTTGAAGAAGAACAATACATCTGAATGATTTAGTTTCTCGTCTTAATTGTTTTTGTGACCAGTAAACAATGTATGAATTTTTATTGCAACATTTTTAAATTTTTACATTTCAAGCATTTAATTGTTTAAAAGGATGAAATTAAAGTATCGTATTTATATATTATGATTTCTGAATATAAAATAATGTTGAATTTATATATTATATGAAAAAATTATTCAGAAATTTAAAACTTTACTAAAGTGCTTAATCATACTATACAGTATACTATTATTACAATGACTGTAAAAAAATATTTATCCATAAATTTAAAATGCACTAAACGTTTACATCATATTTTTATTAAAATCCATACCACATTCTATTTTATAGTTTAATGTTTTTTTTATAAAAAAAAATCGATGTTTTGGTTATTGAATATGTTAAGATGTGTTTAGTTCGTTTCAAAAAAGTAACAAGTAATTGAGTTTGCAACTTAACACCCTATTGTATGGTAATACTAGTAACAACACATATTGTAACATACGATATGTGGTATATCAACAAGTATTTTTCACTTTTATAACATGTTCTATGTTTAAAACAAATATAGATAATATTTTTCAGTATATTTAACATATACTGATGATGTTTGATAATATTATATATGAATATGATGTTTTGCAAATTCTTACTCTATTGTATTGTAATATTAACAACACATACTTTTTACCATACATTCTGTACTATATGGACAATTATTTAACACTTTCATACACTGATCTATGTTTAAAAATAATATTTTAACTTTTATTTAACATATATTGATAATGTTATATATGATCATTTTGTTTTGCAAATTCTTACCATATTTTATGGTAACACTAGAAAAAACACACACTTGGTACCATATATTATTTATTATATCAATTTCATGTTATATTGATCATTTATTTACGAATTAATACCCTATTCTAATGTGAAAGTATAAAAGCCATATATATAATTATAAAGTTGCTTACAAAATAATACACTTTAGTTTGTTTGACATATAAAACTAACAACATTACTTAATAGCAAAACATGCATACATAATCAAAAGAAACAGAATATGATAAACACACACGATAATTTTTTTGAAAGATATAAAGAAAAAGAATAATTAAAAGACAAACAAAGATATAAACTAGATAATTATGCCGATTTTATATATTTCACAAGATCCCTTTAAAAAAGGAATTACAAAATTCAATCCTTAATAGGATCATAACAAAAAAAAAATCCCTATGTTCATAAACAAGGATTCTAAACCAAAACAAAAAACTAAACAAATAAAACTAAAACCTACCAAGTCTTCATCATCTTTATCAGAATCTTCTTCTTCACTGTAGTCGGGGTTGTCGTTCTTCACCTCTTCTTCATCTCCGAAGTAGTCCTCGTCATCCTCCTCATCCGACCCCATCTCGTCTTCATCTGAGGGAGTGGCCTCCCTATATCTTTTACGGCTCGGGGTTGGCTCCTTGTTCACGATCTCCTCATGAACTTCATTCGGATCGTCTTCCTCATCAGAGAAAGGAGCCATATGAAAAACACACCAAACATCAGACTCATTACCAGAATCGGACGAGCTTGAGTTGGATGGAGTGAGATTGGTAGCGTCTGAAGGGGTATCATCAGACGTTAGGATTTCTTCAAATGGGTTAGGGCAATTTTCATATGAATATGGTTTGGATACCTTCATGGTTCGAAATTTTTGGGATTTTCAGAAGAAGAAAGAAGAAGATGGAAAGACTTTGTGTAAAGGTTGAAGAGTTGTGATGGAATAGAAATATGAAGAGGTAATATAGAGAGTTGTGCGTGAATGTACTTGGATTTGACTTGCTAGGATATATAGATTAGCCTAAATCCAATATCGGTTATGATTTAAAAAGATTTTATAAAAAAAAATGATTAGATTAATTAGTGGTGTTAAATCAAGGAAGTAAATGGGAACATGCAAAACCGTCAAATATTTAGGAATTTCGAAACTAACAAAATTTTAGTAATTTTTGTAAATTATTATAAATTTAAATATAAGATTAGTACAATTTAAGGTAATTGTTTATGATTTAGTCTTAATTGATTTGTTTGCTATATATGTAATGTCATAATAGTCAATGGTAAATGATTATTTACTATAAGGTAATAAAATATAATAATACACAAAATATGATATTGACTAATATATTAAAATTATAATGTTAATTTTTTTTAAATGGATATTTTGATTTATATAGGGTTTAGTGTTTAAAGTTTGTTGTTAAATTTCAAAGTTTCAGTTTGCAGGGTTGTAGTGTTTAGTGTTAAGTTTCAAATGTTATAGTTTGAAATTTTCAGTTTACATGATTTATAGTTTATAGTTTAGAGTTTAGGGTATCTTGATATATTTTAAAGTTTAAATTGTAGGGATTTAGAATTTAGTGTGCATTTTGAAAGTTTCCAGTTTGTATCGCCGTGCATGGTCCCGCTCGAGAGGAAAAAACATGGAGGTAAAATGTTGTCATCTATTACTTCCAGTTTTGATGCTAAACTCTCTTCTTCTACCTTTGTTGGGGTCAAAGGGTGTGACAAAGGGGTGGAGAAGGAAGAAGTGGTTCCCGAGAAGGTGGGGGAGCTTGTGGCTGAACTCAAGGACATCCCGTCTTGTGAGTTGACCCCGAAGCTCCCACCGAGGCATGATGTTTCTCAAGGCAAGGAGATGGTGCCCGTGGGATTTGCTAGCATCCAAGCAAGCACCCTTCAAGGGGACTTGTTGGGACGCATCAAGGAGGGCCTGAGGCATGACCCGTTGGCTAACACCATTGTGAGCTATGCCAAGGAGGGCAAGACGAGGCGGTTCTGGATGGAGGACAGCCTGATTCGGACAAAGGGACGAAGACTCTATGTGCCGAAGTATGGGAACTTGAGGCGAGAGATCCTCAAGGAGTGTCATGACGTCAAGTGGGCAGGACATCCGAGCATTCATAGGACTCAAGAATTGTTGGAGACGTCCTATAATTGGCCGCAGATGAAGGACGATATGGAGTCTTACGTCAAGACATGTCTTGTGTGCCAACAAGACAAGGGAGAACATAAGGCTTATGCGGGGTTGTTGCAGCTATTACCTATTCCGGAGGGGCCATGAGAGAGTGTCTCCATGGACTTTATTGTGGGGTTGCCCAAGTCTCAAGGGAACTCCATAATAATGGTGGTTGTAGACAGATTCTCGAAGTATAGCACCTTCATACTGGCACCGAAGCAATGTCCTGCGGAGGTGGCTGCGAAGTTGTTCTTCAAGCATGTGGTGAAGTTGTGGGGGCTGCCCAAAACTATCGTGAGCGACCGAGACTCAAGGTTCACGGGTAAGTTTTGGACCGAGTTATTTAAATTGATGGAGTCGGATTTAAATTTCTCTACTTCCCTTCATCCTCAAACGGACGGTCAAACCGAATGGATTAACTCCTTGTTGGAGCTATATTTGCGTCACTACGTCAAGGCCAATCAAGTTGATTGGGCACCTTTGTTGGACGTGGCGCAATTTAGTTACAACTTGCAACGGAGCGAGTCCACGTGGAGAAGTCCTTTTGAGTTGGCGACGGGGAGGCAGCCCATAACTCCGAATGCTCTAGTGACGGGCTACACGGGGAGTAGTCCAGCTGCATTTCAGGTTGTGAAGGTATGGCACGAGCAACATGACATTGCTAAATCCAACTTGGCAAAGGCAGCGAAGAAAATGAAGAAATGGGCGGACAAGAAGAGGCGTCATGTAGAGTTCATGGAGGGAGACTTGGTCCTTGTGAAGCTCACTACGCATGCGCACGGGTTACACCGAGGGCTCATGCATAAGTAAGAGGGTCCGTTTCCCATTCTCAAGAAGGTTGGAAAGGTGGCGTACAAGTTGGAGCTTCCATCACATTTGACATTCCATCTCGTCTTCCATGTAAGTATGTTAAAGGCTTATCATGCAGATGAGGGGGATTCAAGCCGAGGGAAGTCTACCCGAGCTCCAATGGGTGTGCGGACCGCATATGACAAGGAAGTTAAGGCTATCTTGGCTGATCGTCTACACAAGGATCACAAGCGCCGAGAGTACTTCGTGTCATGGAAGGGCTTTCCGGAGAGCGAGCGAAGTTGGGAGCCTTGTAACTCGTTGTGGGAATACGAGGGGCTCATTCGGGACTACCACCAAGCGAAGAATGCCGAGGCACGGGGAAAGGGGCAGCCGAGCATCGGGGCGATTGCTCGTTTTGGTGGGGGAGGATGTCACGGACCGAATATTTGCATAGGCCCAAGTACGTGTGGGACAAGTATGGGCAACGAAGCGGGCTCGGTCCGAGTTGGTGGCAAAGAGGAAGACACATGGTCAAGGACCATTAGAAGATCTTGACATGGCCAAGTTGGGCTTATGCCACTTGGGCGATGAGGTGTCGCACGAATCAAGGAAGGAGACACCATGTGGACGGACACATGGGCGAGGGGACAAGATGGAGGAGAATGGGGGATTGAGATCTCCTCATTTAAATCCTGATTTGGTCAACTTCAATTTGAATTCGAAATCAAATATGATTTGAATTCAAATCAAATCATCTTTGATTATTTCCTTGATTGTTGTAATCCAAAAGATCCTTAATGATATTCTTGGAGTAGTATAAATAGGATGATAGCATAGACCATTGTACTTACTCATTCACTTGTTCATTCTCAATACGAGTCCAAAACGCTCTCTCTTTGAGCACCATATTCTCTTGTCTTCTTCCTTTCTTGGTTGGTTTATTCTAGCTGTTATCAAATCGCTTCCGCAAAGTGGTAAGGCTGATCACTTCGCTTGCAAAGCTCTAGGAAAAGACTTGTGCAAGGTTGTGAGCCGCACAGATCAAAGGGTGGAAACTTGGTCCCGTGATATGTTAGGCTGAAATTTTAATTTTTTATTCTAACAGTCAGCCATACCACCAGCCTTACCATTTTAGGGTTGGAGATGCTCTAAGGAAATAACGATGATAAGCAAACAATCAAATTAATGATGTACTTTATCATGAAATAAAATTTAAAATTATTACTCTCTTATTTACTATTTAAAATAATATTTAAATTGATATGAAAATACAGATGCACAATAAAAGAATGTAGCAACTCAGTGCATACTCAAATCGAATGCATATTCAAACACATTATTTATTAGTAATACTTAAATTGAATGCTTAATTTAATTTTGTTAATAGTTCAATGCACGCTCATACTCAAACATAATGTATTGACAATAACCTCCTTTATCATATACATGCAAGACATGCAACAGAAAGATAACCTCCTTTATCATATACACGTAAGACATGCAATAGAAAGATAACCTTCTTTATCATATACACGTAAGACATGCAACAAAAAGATACTAATAAATCGGGTTTATACTTCAAAAGCAACATGTACTAATGACAACAATTTTATTGTGACATACAACATAATATAAGAAACAAAATGGATCCAATAACCAACTTCAAAGTTCAAATTAAATATAAAATAACATTTTTTATTGAGACAAACAACTATATCAACTCAAAATTAAAAAGAAACCAAAGAAAGTATCATCGACTTCAAAGTTCAAACTAAACATCATCAAGACCATGTATCTGCTTCAACCTAAAATAACAAGAATAACATCCTCAAGATTCATATAATGTGAGCCAAAATTATACAAGATACGAAGTATTAGACATAGTACCTTACACTAAATCAAGCATTTTCATCGGTCGTGATATTTCCCTAATAATCAAAATAAGAAATGTCAAAACATAAAAATAATTTTAACAATGAATTAGATTGCATGTAATATATTAAAAATGTACCTCATCAATCATCTTCATTATAAAAAAATGGTTGATGATATGCATTCATATCTTTAGAACATGTCTTTTAAAAAAAATACATTAACATTAGAAAATAAAATAAACATTATGCATAAAAATTCCAAATAACTAGATTGCATAAAATATTTAATTTACCTCATATCTCATTCCATAACCAACTTGGAGCACCATAAGTGCCTCCAAAGTATTCGAATGGAATCTACTATGATATTGAGTGATCATTCTACCGCCATAACTAAATGCGGATTCAGAAGCTATTGTTGAAATTGGAATAGCTAGAATATCGCTAGCTATTTTTTGTAAAGTTGGCCACCAAGCTAGAATGTCAAAATCCACGCTTCTTTGTATGAGTGTTTCTTCCAAATACTTATCCAATTCTGATCTAGAGAACCCTACATTTTCAGAACTTAAATATGACTCGAAGATAGACCAATCCAAATTTTCATTTGATGAATATGAAGTCTTGCCATTAGAATTTTTCACCATATCACGCTTTTGTGTTAACACTCTTGAATATCTACATTCGTACTCCTCAAAAAGCTTAGAACACAATGTTCTTACTTTCTCAATCTCCAACATAGATCCACTACCATAAAGTTTAGGGAAATAAGCTTCCAAAAGTTGCATCTTATATCTTGGATCCAAGACAACAGCAATAGTCATAACTCCATGTATGTTGTGCCAATACTTGTCAAAATTTTGACTCATACTCAATGTCATGGACTTTACCATTTCACTTGAAGATGCTTGCTATGAAAACAATGCAAATCTAATTGAACACATGTGATGAAAAAATATTGACACTATGATACTTACTATTATAGAATGCCTCAGTCACCTCATGAAAAATGTTAAGCTTCTCACATACTTCTTCAAATACCTCTCATTTCTCATTTGTTGGAAAACACTTAAACAACTCCTCCCAAATTTCCAATCGCATAAAGACTATCATGTAGTCTAATACGCAGAGCCAGCCCTAAGGCCAAGCAGCCTATGCCATGGCTTGGGGCTCAAGAAAAATAAAAAAAATATTTGAGGGTATATATGTAATTTTATATAAATAATAAGATATTAATTAATTAGTTTAATTTCTAGTTTTGGCGTTTAATTAGTGAGGGATACGAAGCGTTTTTACACGCTGAATCAAAAAACCAGACGAGTTCTATTTCCTGTTAAACACAACAACTAAATTCCAGTTTGATTCTTCTGATAACACTGCGGTAGTAAAATTCCAGTTTGATTGTTCAATTATCGCATGCTCTGTGATCTATGATCTATCCAAGTAAGCTTCCAATTTCATATGTTTTGAGTTTGAGCAATTTATTGATTAGTTTCATAGGGTTTGATTGTATATTTGTATTGACTGTAATTCTATCTCTACTGATACTTTCTGTGGACAATCAAGATTTATATACTTAGCAATTGTCTCAAGCCATCATGTCATTAAATGAATGACTTAGTGTTAAATATTTTTTTAGTTTACTGAATGTTGAATTGTTGATTAAGCCATTAAGGTTTGTGGTGGTGTTGGGTACTTGGGTTTACTCATTTTAGTTTGTTGATTAATGTGTTAATCTACATTTTTTCATCTATATAAGTATTCTTGATGCTACAAAACTTATATTTTCTTTCTTCTTTGTACATACTATGGTATTCATTTTGTTTGAGCCCTTGACAGATTTGTGACTATACACAAACATTTGATTTACGATGAAAAAACATCGTTTCGGAGCTCAGATAAGAAAAAAATGTCAACAACAAGCTGAGTTTTTGAAGGACTATGCTAAAGGTGGGAGACTTTTGAAGTGGATGAAACCAACAAATATTGTTGGTGGTGAATCTAGTACTGTAGATGTTGATGAAGCCAGAGAAAGTGAAAAATATGATCATTGTTGATAATAACAACACAATTCTTGGAGATGAAGAGTTATTGCCCAACAACGAAGAAGATTCTGGTAATAATGCAGATGACAATGCTAATGAGAACGAAGCTCGAGAAGATGCAGGTTTAGTGAATGACATTGAAGTTGAAAATGTTACTTCCGAGAATGATGGTGATCTTGGAGACGGGGATGGTGAACCTATAGATATCTGTGACCCTGGAAATTGGGGTAAAATCGATAATAAATTCAGAGACTTCATGGTTCAGAAAGGACCAATAAGAGTAGAACTTGACGACTCTCGTTATCCTTCCAATGATACTAGAAGACATTTTCCAAACTCCTATTACTCTCAAAAGCTAATGAATGGGGAGAAACAAGATATAAAGTGGCTTCTTTATTCAAAAGTTGCGAAGAAAGTTTTTTGCTTCTGTTGCAAGTTGTTTAGCACAATAAGTCTTCTAGCTTTCTCGCTTCCACGGGATATGATAATTAGAGAAACCTTAGCAAGAGTCTTAAAGAGCATGAAGATGGCAGAGATCACATTAGATGTATGCATTCGTGGAAAGAATTAGAAAGAAGATTTAAGAGTGATGCTACTATTGACAAAGACCTGCAACAAGCCATTAACAAGGAGAGGGAGCATTGGAAGCAAGTTCTGATTAGGATTTTTGCAGTGGTTAAGACTCATGCTAAAAACAATATGGCTTTCCGTGGAGATAATGAGAAGATTGGCGATGAGAACAATGATAATTTTTTGGGTATAACTGAGATGCTAGGTGAGTTTGATCCAGTTATGAAGGAGCATATTCGGCGCATTCATGGTAAGGAAATTCATTATCATTATCTTAGTCATAAAATTCAGAACGAATTGATTCGGATGCTAGCTGGAGAGTTGAAATCATTGATAATCAAGAAAATTCAGGATGCGAAGTATTTTGCAGTGATACTTGATTGCACTCCTGACCTAAGTCATGAAGAGCAAATGCCACTTGTTGTTCGATATGTGAACACATCAACCGATCATGCCAAAGTTGAAGAATATTTCCTCCAATTTATAAAGGTTGATGATACATCCGGAGAAGGACTTTTGATTCACTTACAAAGGCATTACATGATCTCAACCTAGATATCGATAATGTGAGGGGGCAAGAGTATGATAATGGAGCAAATATGAAAGGTAAAAACAAAGGTGTGCTGAAAAGACTACTCGACATAAATTCTAAAGCATTTTACACTCCATGCGGATGTCATAGTCTCAATCTCACACTTTGTGACATGGCCAACTCATGTGATTTGGCAATCACATTCTTTGGAATTGTGCAGCGTGTTTATCGCTTGTTTTCTTCTTCTACAAAGAGATGAAGTGTTTTTACTGAAGCAATTAGAACTAATGGCATCACTGTGAAGCCATTGTCTAAAACTCGTTGGGAAAGTCGTCTTGAGAGTGTCTGCTATTAGATTCCAAATTCCAGAGATTAAAAAAAGCACTGCTTAAGTTAGCAAAAACAAAGGATGATCCTAAGTGATGCCGAGGCATTGCTAGGAAAGAAAGGAATTCTGAGTTTAGAATTTGTGTTCAGTATGGTCATTTGGCATGATATTTTGTTCTCTATTAATGCCGTCAGTAAGTTATTGCAGCCAGAAAATATGGACATCGATATTGCAATTGATCAACTGAGGGGGTTGATTTCCTACTTTCAAAATGCTCGGGAGCATGGATTTGAAAAGGATATGGAAGAAGCAAAGAAGATAGCACGTAAATTAGGTATTGAACATATACTCAGTGAATCACGTTTCAGAAAAAGAAAAAAACAATTTGATGAAAGTGGTGAAGAAGATGTGATATTGTCAGCTGAACAAGATCTTAGAGTGAACTATTTCATTTGTTTACTAGATTATGTCGATTCATCACTTCAGTTCAGATTCGATCAGTTTAAGTTATATGAGAAGACTTTTGGTTTTTTATTCAATGTGAGAAAGTTGCAGTCTGCAAATGATGATACTCCGAAGGCTTCTTGCATCAACCTTGAAAATTTTCTGAAGCATGGCGATGCCTCTGATATTGATGGGAGTGATTTGTTTCTTGAGTTAAGAGTCTTGAAAGAATGCTTGCCACCTGGAACTGAAAAGACAATTGAGATTATAAATTTTTTGAAGATGATGGAAGGGTGTTATCCAAATGCTACTATTTCTTACAAGATTCTATTGACTATACCACTCACAGTTGCTTCTGTTGAAACGAGTTTTTCAAAGTTAAAACTGATCAAGTCTTATCTTCGTTCTACGATGTCACAAGAGAGGCTGAATGGTTTGTCTATGATCTCAATTGAGAAAAATCTGCTTCTGGATATTATTGATTATGAAAGATTGATGAATGATTTTGCTAGCAAAACTGCGAGAAGAACAATTTTTCAAAATTGACGAGCACATATGCGTTTTAGGTATTTTCAACTTACTTGCTTGAAATTCTTATTTTTGTTTGCATTCGTTCATTATTAACACTGCTTCTTTTTTCTTTTTCTTTTTATGTTTTTGAAGGTCTGGCGTGGAGTCTTCTCTCAAGATTATGGATTCACTTTTGTATTGCATATATCTTTGTTGGAATTTTGGAGTTCATTGTTGTCTTCTATTTCATGTAAGTACTCTCACTCACTATGTTTACTCAGTTATCTTCTATATGTTGTGTGAAGATGGAAGAGGTTGTTTTGTGACTATCAACTTCCTTTGGTGCCTTTTATATATGCCTTTTTAGTCTTAACTTTTGTATTATCTGTCATATTTGTGATGTATGCTTTAACTATAAGTTGTTCCACGCGGTTGTGGGTTGTGAGTCATTGTGTTTCTATCAAAGGAACAACACGTGTAGCTATTGTGGTTACCATTTCTATGTTGATAGTGGGAATAATGAAATTATTGTTCAATTGAGTTCCCCCTTTCTCATCCAAGACTATACTGACCATAAACGTTTGGTACAACTCTTTGTGATATTGATGAATTCGCATATTAAGATGTGATATTGATGAATGTAATATTATATGAATTCGGTAAAAAATCGAGATTAAGGGGCTCAAAAAAGTGAGTCGTTTGGGGCTCCAAATTCTCAGGGCCGGCTCTGCTAATACGACTTTCAACATTATGTAAGTGGAGTTCTATTGTGTTTTGCAATCAAAAGTTATTTTTTTGTACACTCAATAACCAGTCCACGCTTTGTTTCTTCAAATTTATGCACTCTTTTGGGAGTTGAACTCCAATAAAAAAAATTGTCTCACGTTCTCAATACCTTTTTTTTATAATAGCTAAACCATCTTGCACAATCAAATTGAGAATAAGAGCACAACACCACATGTGCAATAGTTTTCCATCTAGTAGAAGTGAGCTACGAGGAAGCTTTTCCAACAAATTTCTTACAACCGAATCATTAGTTGTGAAATTATCTACTGCAAGGTTGTAAAAGGCGACATGCACTAGTCGGACGGCGAGGACTAGTTGGGGCCTAGGCGGATTTTATTATTATTTATTATTATTAAATATATATATTAGACATATATAGTCAAAAATTCAAAATTGACTGTTTCATAGTATATAAAAATACTTTTTTGTATATAAATATCTAATAAAATCTAAACATTTTTGTTAAGTGCAACTAATTTAGTCCAAACCCAACTAAAATGTGAACTCTAAATAATGCAATTTGTTAAATGCACAACATTTGTTAGTGTAGACTTACAGATTACTGTATTGAACATAGATGTAATTATGAAATTACTTTTAAATATAGATTAAATTAATTTTAAACAACAAACCACATCCTCGATTTACTCACATGGGTTTGGTATCCTTTCCACTTCTCAAATGCATTTTTCAATGTCTTTCTCACTTTCCAAAGTTCATTTTACTTTCTCTTTCTTACTCTCTCTCAACAAACCATGATTATGGTCTTTATTACTTCTTTACTGAGCTCCGACCCAACACCATAACTCTTCACTCTCTCTTCCAGCCATGGCTATCCTCTGCAACTTTTCCCCTTACATTCACATTTCTACAGTGGAGCTGAGGTCTCTTCTTCTCTATTTTTTTCTTATTTTTCTCTTATACCGCCTCACTCCGACTAGGCCCACCTCACTCTGACTCAGCCGCCTAATCGCCGGGAAGTCGGATGGCCGCCTCACTCCGACCGACTAGCACTAACTGTGGCGGTAATGGTGATTTTCGCGTCTAGGCCGACTTTTACAACCATGATCTGTCAATGTAGATATTTTTTTTTATCCAAATTCTAATCTAGCATACATTCCAACAACATGTTAGCAAGAACGTCAAAAGTGTGTAGACAAGACTCATATTTAAACCTAAATACATGAACTATGTTAATAAAATAGACATGACATAAAATTAAACTATTATCCAAAAAAATTGTTGAAACACAATACCCGATAATTCTTCTTTGTATTTTCCAGTCGTTATCAATGTAATGCATCGTGATTGCCATGAAACCTTTTTTTATTGCTTTCCGTTCACATATCTGTAGTCATTGCGATCTTGCTTTCATTTCTCTCTAACATCTTCACTATAACATAGTTGTGTGTCATATATATAGAGTTGGGCGAATTGAGGTGGGTGCCCTTCCACAGGGAGAAGCGAAACGAGGTTGTGGTAGTTTTGGCCACAAACTCTAAACATATGGGATACCTCCACGATTAATAGAATTATCAACCTGAGCTCTGATGGATGTCATTGCAAGTCCTAATTTCAATACCAAAACGCGGTCCACGGGGATCACCATGCTTCTCAAGTTACGTTGAAAGAAAAGGTGCGGGTTGGGGGATCAGTGGTAAATGTAGATGACCCGCAGAGCAACATATCATGAATATGGGTTGAACGCCAGATCCCTGAGCGACACAACACTCTTCAAGCCACATCATGGCCCCGTAGAAAGGGCATGCATGTGTGTCACGCCCCAAATTCAGTAAAACCGAACCCGGAACGCGAACGTTTAATTTAATAAAACCTTTAGAATAAATCGCTTTAAAACCATCAATTTGTTTAATAAAATAATAATTTACAACTCAAAGTGTGTCCCAACAAGAGGACAAAATACAAGGTATACGTCGCTAGACTCAAAAGTAAACCCGGACTCCCGCTCCTAGCTCCTCAAGCTTCGGAAGCTCACCTAGTCCATCCCGCGACCAGTACATGTAGGAAAAGCAGCTAGGGGTGAGCGTTCGCTCACCACCACGGATAACAGACTGACTACGGCATACTTAGCAGACAATGTCGGTAACACCAAACACAACCGAACACCGGGGACTACTATCCCCAGACTCGAGTAACCCGACTGACACACAAACCGTTACCTTCCTCAACCGACTCAACACTCGGACTCGTAATGTAGACCCGACACAACGATTGACGACTTCCTCCAAAGACACGACATATAACCACGCAACACCCAAGATCACTAAGGATCACACACCAAACAAGATCACAAAGGATCGCACTTCAGCTGCTCAGTACCCCCCTCACGCCCTTTACCGATCCCTGTCAGGCCAGGCGGTCGACCTGTCGCACTTTTCCCGACACAAAGTCGGATCAGGCTGTCGACCTGTCACCCCAAACCACGCACGCGCGGCCATGACCCCTTTCCTCACGGGCGGGCCCTGTCACGCCCCAATTTCAGTAAACCAAACTCGGGACGCGAACATTTAAAATAATAAAACATTTGAAACCTGTTTTGAATAAACACTTTGAAATTACCATTTAGTTATCAAAATAATATTTACAACTCAAAAACGTCCCAACAATTGGACAAAGTACAAGGTATCCGTCACTAGACTCAAAAGATAAAAACCCGGACTCCGCTCCTAGCTCCACCAGCTTCGAGAGCTCACCTAGTCCGTCCTGTGATCAATACCTGTAGGAAAAGCAACTAGGGGTGAGCGTTCGCTCACCACCACGGATAACAGACTGACTACGACATACTTAGCAGACAATGCCGGTAACACCAAAACCAAACTCAACACCGGGAAAACAATCCCCAAACTCAAGTACTCAACTGACACACAGCCCGTTACCTTCCTCAACAGACTCAACACTCGGACTTGTAATGTAACCCCGACACAACTATCGACGACCTCCTCCAAGGACACGACAGAACACTACGCAACACCAAACAAGATCACAAAGGATCACATTCCTGTTAGCTGCTCAATGCCGGTTGCTAACCGGCTGGGCTCAAGCCTGCCCCACGCGCTTTACCTATCACTGTCAGGCTCCAGGCGGTCGACCTGTTGGCGATATATACAGCGCTACTTTTCCGATAGCTAGTCGGAAGGGGAGCTGCCCTCTCATCGCCTACAAATGATCACAACCTGCCGAGACTCGAACACGGATCAGGCTAGCCAAAGAATGCTCGCAACTTACCGAGATCGAACTCGTAAGCCAGCCAAATTCCACACCACTTCCCGACACGAAGTCGGGTCGCTAACCTCGGGCACTCGCAATCACAATCACAAGCAAGGTTCAACAAACAGTAACAAGACCAGTTCAACACTCCACAGGCACTCATGGCCACTCAAGACTCCACAGTAAAAACTCGGGTTCAACAACCCCACGGGCCCTCATGGCCTCCCAAGACACACCAACAGTAACTCACGGGCTCAACAACCCCACGGGCACTCACGGCCTCCCAAGACACACCAACAGCAACTCACGGGCTCTAATGGCCACCCAAGACACCAACAATACAACACGGGCTCTCATGGCCACCCAAGACACCAACAATAAACCACAGGCTCTCATGGCCACCCAAGACACCAACAATACAACACGGGCTCTCATGGCCACCCAAGACACCAACAATAAACCACGGGCTCTCATGGCCACCCAAGACACCAACAATACAACACGGGCTCTCATGGCCACCCAAGACACCAACAATAAACCACGGGCTCTCATGGCCACCCAAGACACCAACAATAAAATACGGGCTCTCATGGCCACCCAAGACAGGAATTAAACAATCAACCTCCGGGCATGGTCATATGCCTCCAGTAAATCTAATATCGCTAAGTTCTCTACTCCTACGACACTACTAAGTATCACATGCTTTTCTAATATTCGCTATGTTCCCGTATCGTGCATTTCTAATATTCGATAACCTACCTAACCCACGACACCCCGGCGTCACATGCAATTCTACTATTAACTTTCCCTAGTCAGGGCTGAGATCCGGCTACTTTTCCCTACCTCGTGCGTGTTCTCCAAAAGCCGACCAACGAGCTCCGGTGTGATCTCAGTCACTCACCCAGCTTTCCATTGCCTCGGTCCGCGGCACGATCTAAAAGAACACAATTTTAAGGCACTTAACAACTCGCAGGAATAAATTGAAATTCAATAACTTAACGCCCAAACGTAACCCCGACAATGTCGATCACTCCCAAACTTCCCAATTACTCGACATTGTCGATAAAGGACCCGTAAAGGCCCAATTCGCCCGACATGGCGAATCTGCCCGGGTTTTGGAACATACCCGAATCCTCGGGGTGAGGACTTGATCCAACATTAGGGCTCTTGAGCCCTCTCTCGAACTCTTGTATCAATTCGCTTCTCTTACTTCGCAGGCACGACAGACCCTAGTCAACACCAAAACACCCCCAACCGGCCTGTCCAGACGCCGGGGTGTACTCAACGGCTCTAAACTCAGCCCCAACATCCCAGCACAACTCGACGAAGCAGACGAGTGTGACGCCCCAATATCCAATAAAACTGACGCCCAAATCAGAGACCGAACAACCACTCCATTAGTCACTCCGGTAAGGTCTAGTGCAACCCCCACACGGTCCTCTATGCATTTACTTATAACTTTCCGCAACCAACCCAGTATTCGCTACTCGTCCCTTGCGGGAAAAGTAGTAAACGGGATGAGCGTTCTGCTCACCTCCACGGACACCCATTCGATTATGGCATACTAGTAAAGCACTAACGACTTACCCATCTAATCAGGGAGAACCACTACCTCAAAACCTGATACCAAAACGTCACACTGCTCAAGCCATCAATACCTCAAATACTCTCTTACGTAAGGGAAACCTCGAAACGGGGATTATGTTCTCAATTCAGCGAATCACTATTGCTCACAACCTCAATACCCCAACTACCCGATCACATAGGAAACCTCAAATAACCCACTCACGTGAAGGAAACCTCAAACCACCCGTTCACGCGAGGGAAACCTCTAATAACCCACTCACGTGAAGGAAACCTCAAATAAACCGCACGAACGTGCACCAAGTAATGTAACAGCAACACTAACCACACAACGAAACCAAATTTTTTTGAAAGCAGCTGACTGGACCAGGCCGGCAAGCCAGCCGGACCGTGCTGGCGTCCGGGCCGGCAAGCCATCCGGACCGTGCTGCCGTCCGGGCCGGCAAGCCACCCGGTCCGTTCTGCCGTCCGGGCCGGTAAGCCACCCGGTCCATTTCACCTTCCGCGCTAAAACAGTGGCACCGACCACGTCTCCTACCGGGCCGGTCCATGGCCCGTCTCGTAGCTGCAACGACTTCGCACTTAACACACCGTCACGTCTACCCTAGGGCACTCGCATCCTACCCTTCTCCTAGCAACCCGCACACTTGTGTGTCGCAGGCATTCGACCACCAAACTAACAACGCACGTACAACAATTTAAAGACCAAACACAAGTCACCCAACCTCAATCACAAGCCGACAAGCCAACCAAAACCAAAACACGCCCACCGGGCCAACCAAAATCAAAACGCACCCACCGGACCAACCAAAATCAAAACGCACCCACCGGACCAACCAACTTACACACACGCCCACAGGGCCAACCAAATTTAACACTTTTCTCCCGTTCATTATAAAACCTCATTCTTTGACATCACGTAGCTACAACCCGGTCCAGACGTCCCTGAACTACGTTGTACCGACTTGATATCAGCACCGTCACGTTCGACTACAAGAGCGCTCCTGAGTCGACCCGCGACAGCTTAAAAACTTTCACGCAACAACAAATAATTAGTATGCCAGTAATAAAATACTGCACATACACACAATCACAAACAGGACTCAAGACACCACGGGTCTACACACGGTTTCCGACTTGCGCAACCACGCACGACGGGACTTTCACCGAATCGACTCTCCCCACCTAATTGACGTATAATCCGAGGTGTGAAACCTCGAGCTCTGATACCAAGCTGTCACGCCCCAAATTCAGTAAAACCGAACCCGGAACGCGAACGTTTAATTTAATAAAACCTTTAGAATAAATCGCTTTAAAACCATCAATTTGTTTAATAAAATAATAATTTACAACTCAAAGTGCGTCCCAACAAGCGGACAAAATACAAGGTATACGTCGCTAGACTCAAAAGTAAACCCGGACTACCGCTCCTAGCTCCTCAAACTTCGGAAGCTCACCTAGTCCATCCCGCGACCAGTACCTGTAGGAAAAGCAGCTAGGGGTGAGCGTTCGCTCACCACCATGGTTGTAAATGGCGCTAGGCGCTAGTCGGGCGGCGAGCACCCCTAGGCGTTAGGCGGAGACTAGTCGGGGCCTATACGGATTTGATTATTTTATTATTTTAAATTATTAATAAATGTATTATATATGAATATATATTGTTTTAGTTAAACATATTATTTTTTATTATAACTTTTGATAAAATATATCAAATATCCTTAACTAATAATTATCAAAATATACATATACCTAGCACCCCTAAGTACATATATATATATATATATTAGTTTTATCATATATCTATAATATAATATGTATATATATATATATAGAAGAGACACAACATACATTTTGGTATTATAGTTGAGAAAAACAACTAAATGAGCGTTCCTTAGAAAATAAAAATAAAACTAAACAAGCCACGATAATAAAAAGGAACACAACAAAGTCCATAGCTACATATTGGTTGGTTTTAGATTCCCACATCGGAAAAAGAGAGAGGTGTATTCTTTTATGTTAGTTATAAAAGGAAGGCAGAAGGTGTTGTTGTAGTCATAAGCTCATTCTCAATCCAATTGATGAAAAGAGTAATTAAGTAATAATTTTTTTTAATTGGGCTATATTGTGGTTGTTCGGCCGTGCCCGGCCCAGTTGATCGCTTGGTCCAGGCGCCCGCCCCGCCCGTCTAAGCGCCCGCCCCGCCCGCCTAGCCATCTGAAAGTCGGATCAACGACTTTCCATGCCCGACCACACCAAATCGTGGCGTCAACCCTAGTTTTGGCGCCTAGGCGCCCGCCTGGGCGGCCTTTTACAACCATGCTCACCACCACGGATAACAGACTGACTACGACATACTTAGCAGACAATGCCAGTAACACCAACCACAACCGAACACCGGGGACTACTATCCCCAGACTCGAGTAACCCGACTGACACACAAACCGTTACCTTCCTCAACCGACTCAACACTCGGACTCGTAATGTAGACCAGACACAACGATTGACGACTTCCTCCAAAGACACGACAGATAACCACGCAACACCCAAGATCACTAAGGATCGCACACCAAACAAGATCACAAAGGATCGCACTCCAGCTGCTCAGTACCCCTCTCACGCCCTTTACCGATCCCTATCAGGCCAGGCGGTCGACCTGTCGCACTTTTCCCGACACAAAGTCGGATCAGGCTGTCGACCTGTCACCCCAAACCACGCACGCGCGGCCAGGACCCCTTTCCTCACGGGAGGGCCCCCTACCTCGTCTGAACATGCGACGCGTGCGATCACAGGACCCCCGTTATTATGAAGCGGGCTCCCAACAATCACAATCACAAACAAAGTTCAACAAACAGCAACAAGACCGGTCTAACACTTCACAGGCACTCATGGCCACCCAAGACACACCAACAGTAACTCACGGGCTCAACAACCCCACGGGATCTCATGGCCTCCCAAGACACACCAACAGTAACTCACGGGCTCAACAACCCCACATGCACTCATGGCCTCCCAAGACACACGAACAGTAATTCACAGGCTCAACAACCCCACGGGCACTCATGGCCACCCAAGACACATCGACAATAACTCACGGGCTCAACAACCCCACGGGCACTCATGGCCACCCAAGACACCAACAGTAAAACACGGGCTCTCATGGCCACCCAAGACACAACAGTAAAGTACGGGCTCTCATGGCCACCCAAGACACAAACAGTAAAGTACGGGCTCTCTTGGCCACCCAAGACACAAACAGTAATGTACGGGCTCTCATGGCCACCCAAGACACAACTACACAATCAACCTCCGGGCATAACCAATGCCTCCAACAGTTCTAATATCAACAGGCTCACAATCAACCTCTGGGCATAACCAAATGCCTCCAGTAGTTCTAATATCGAAAGTTCACTGCTCCGACGACACTACTAAGTGTCACATGCATTTCTATTGTTTGATACGTTCCCGTATCATACGACACCACCCGGTGTCGCCTGCCTTTCTAATATTCGATAAACTTACTTAACCCACGACACCCCAGTGTCACATGCATTTCTACTGTTAACTTTCCCTAGTCAGGGCCGAGATCCGGCTACTTTCCCCTACCTCGTATGCTTTCTCCAAAAGCGCACAAATAAGCTCCGGCGTGATCCCGATCACTCGCCCAGCTTTCCCTTTCCTCTGTCTGCGGCACGATCTAATAAGAACACAATTTTAAATACTTTTAAGCTTGCAGGCATAAACTGAATTTTAATAAACTTGACGCCCAAAAGTAACCCCGACAATATCGATCACTCCCAAACTTCCCAATTACTCGACATTGTCGATAGTGGACTCGGAAAAGCCCGATTCGCCCGACATGGCGAATCTGCCCGGGTTTTGAAAACGTCCTTTCGGGGCTCCGAAAATTCCCGTTTTCGTTTCTACGGTCTTAGAATAATTTAAGGGTTCCTATGCACTCGACGGAATCAATTTCCGACTTCCGAGTCATTTAATTTGCGTTTAAAGTTTCTAAACCCGTCAATTACAACTTCCACAATTTAATTCCAAATTTCGATCCGGGTGTGGATTAATTACTTGGTGAACGTTCTAAACCTCCCGAACACGAAAACCGAACACCCGAGCATGTGGGCCCCACCCGACCCCTTTGGCTGTGGGCGGCTAGGGTCAGTTTGGGGCCGGTCCACCAAGGTGGTGGCTGGTCCTAACTCCGGCCAGCCACCATATAAAACCGGCCAGCCACCATACACGGTGGCCGGAGCTCCCCCGAGCCTCCGGTCACCGGAAAACGTTCATCTCTTCGCTCCAAAATTCCTCTAACGAACCCCACACCTCAACTCATCCATATTCAACCCATTTCAAACCAAACCCTAACTTTTAAACTTAACAAAATGAAAATCGGTTAGATGCTCACCGTAGAATGACGGTGTGAGCTTGAATCTTCTATCGTTGAGACGATCCAACGGCTTGATCGACGGGAAAAGCCAAAACTCCAAATACCCCCTTGTATTTTCTCTCTTCTTCTCCTTCTCCTTCTCTCTCTATTTTCTCTCTCCAAAAACCCACTTTTTTTCCAATATGGCCGAACACCCCAAGTCTCATCCTTTTTGTTTTGTTTCAAACCACACACTTTTATCATAATTACAAAACTAACACTCAACTTCTCATCTTTTGTTTTTGTCCCAAAAACCTAACACCACCACTTGTGTGACATGTGGCAAATGGGTCCCACACCTTTTGGAAAATATCTCCAAGATATTTTCCAATCAGATTCGCGAAATTCGGCCGTCTCGGGCCCCGAACGGGTACTTTTTCCAAGAAATTACGAAACTTTACGGGCTACAAGGAAACGGCTCAACTAAGACCGATGTGACGACGGCTAAGGTTTTTGGATCCAAAACGGACCTCGAATGGACCAAAACGTCGCTCGGTTGACTTTTCCAGCGAAAAGGCAACATTTTCCAAATTGGTCAGAAAGTTGACCCCTGAGTCCCCCGGAACTCACTTTGGTCGATATCGGGGTCAAGTTAAGTCCGGTATGACCCTCGGGGTCAAACTTAGGTTCATTTAAGTGTCTGTCCAAAATTTTTAAATTTTCCTGTTTTTCGCCGATTTGACTGGCGTTGACCAGGAGTGGTTCTTACAATGTGTGGGTGGGCCAAAGGTCCATGCAATGTCAACTACACGAAAGAGCAAGTGAGTTTAGTTCCGGGATAAGCCATCGCATTAAGAGGGACGAAGAAGAGGAAAAACAAGAAGAGAAAATGATCGTACCTCATTTGCGTCGGCAGGTATTTCTTCGAATCCGAAGGGTTGGAACTGTTCTCGAACTTGTGTGGGGTGCACCGACAGCGACGTGACCTGAAAAGCACATTTTGAGGGCGAGTTAAGTAGGGAACAAATGTAAAATCAAGTAGAATATGTTTAGGTCCAAAAAAGAGAATGCGCTGAAACTATTTATTGGAAAACATGGTGCATGAGTGTACCTCGCGGTGGTTGCAGACGTTGGTTTAAGGGGGAAGAAGTTTGCTGGATATTTCCAAAAGAAGAGGCTGCAATTATATAGGAGGGTGTGGAGAACATGTGCAAATTCATGTCAAAATGAGGTCAGGGAAGGGGGTAAATAAGCAAAAAGGTAAGTAATTTAAATAACTACATGGTATAATGGTGAATGAGCATACCTTGTGGGGTGTGTGGAGGTTGTTCTGTGAGGTAAAAACCAGATGGTATGGATGAACGGACGGGATCATAGTGGGAAGAGTTCGTTGACCCGCAACCTTGGAGAATTGGCCTCATACAATTGGAACCCAAAGGTCGGCCTATAAGTACATCATTTTCTGAGGCTAAATTGTTGCGAGAAGGCAACCCGGGTGCGTCATCTGTGGGAGTTATGAAGGTGCCTGCTGAACCTAGAAGTTGTATGGGGAGCCGGTGAAGGGTGTAATTCTTGTAACGAGGTGGGGGGGGGGGAGTTCCATGGGAATGAGAATATAGGAAACACAACAGGCAAGGGTGTAGGATGAGTAGGCTGTGGGGTGAAGTTGGGATCGATATGTACAACTATGAAGCGATGTAGAGTTCCATGGGAATGAGAATATAGGAAACACAACAGGAAATGGCGTAGGATGAGTAGGCTGTGGGGTGAAGTTGGGATCGATATGTACAACTATGAAGCGATGTAGAAGGGCGAGTTGATATTCATAGTTGGTCCAATGACCCAAGGTGAAACCCTAGGTAATGAGATTCAAGTCGTGCATTAGCCTTGCATAGTCGGCCATGTTTCTGCAAGAAAGAGCAACATTGGTTGGGGATGTAGGTTTTCTCGTGGAAAGGGCACGTCGGCGTTCAAGAATGAGGCGGCGACGATTCCAACGGCTGTGCACGTTAGACGCCGTGCAAGCTCGTTTGGGTCAGTTGGAGGCATAAAATTTTACGTTTGAGCTTAAACACCTGATATGGGAATAAAAATAATCAACATAACATTCATGTGAAAAAAATAGTAAAAAAATTTCGCAAACAGTTGGTGCAAAAGAAGTTGGAACAAAAATGTATTTCAAATAAAAAGTAAGTAACTAAGCATTTATTGGAAATGAGTGGCAGAGTTAAGGAGAAATGAAGCAAACACATGGAAGCAACTAAATGACATGTTTAAGTTTGTAGGTCTCGATGTCAATCACGTAGAAGGGACAGTGAAAGAGGAATTCGTGCGGACCAGTTATTTCATCATCAGTTTTGAATTGCCAATGAACATAACCACTAAACACACATAGGTTGGTTGTGCCAAGGGAAGCATTTGGCGGAAAAGGTCCAGGCAGTCTAGAAAGGATGTCCTCGAATAACCCATATCCTGGAATAGGCGTTGGAGTGCATGACCAGCTTCCTGAACACGTGCAACTTTGAGTAAATCCATAGCGTGAATGTACCGAGAAATCCACATTTGCTACGCATCCATCATTGTGAGGTATTGAACGCCGGTTTCAGAGTCGATGTCTGGACCATTGAAAGTAAGGTACAAACCAAGCAAATAGCCCGAAAGCTGGTTTACCGTCTCGAATGCATCTTTTAGCAAGGAGCAGGTTTCCTTTGTGACAGTAAAGACGGACTCTAAAGTGCAGTCAAACTTCAGAGCCTTAAGCACATGTGGTTCATGGAGGAGAGCATAGAATTCTTTGCAACTACTAAAAATATATTATAAGGTAAATGACAGTATAGTTAAAGGAAAAAAACACAGTTTAACTATGCAAAAGATGTAGGCAGTACATAGATGTTAGAGCATGGAACGGGGCATCACTTTCATGTAGGCACTTTGCAAATATCACGTACAACATGTCATTTGAAAGTTTAGTAAGGTTGTTGCTAGGAGGCGGGGGATCTGTCGCCATAGTTGAAAGAGGGAGATGGAATATGGGTGGTCGGGGGTGCATATACATGGTATAACGAAGAACCTAAGTCATAAGGTCAACCCTACGATGTACGAGTTTCGTACTTTGATCGCCAAAAATATAAACTCAAAATTCCGAGCATAAACAGGGAAAAGAAGTCGAAGAGAGCAAAAATGTTCTCTTTACAAAGTCATTGTTACTACAATGCACAAAAGTTTTAGTTAATATTATATTGGGCCCATAACGAGGAAAAAAATCTACCTAACAATACAAGACGACAATAATAAAAAAAACACAATCCAAAATAGGGGAAACAAATTAATAATAGGGCAATCAAAAAGAAAGTGTACATACAAGTTTGGCATTTATCAGGGAACAGAATTCTAGTACATATGTGAGTATAGGTTATGTCGAACTTCAATTTAGCATGCAATACGGAAACAAATGAAGTTATAAAAGTTTATATATAAAATTCATGGAATACCTTATCCTTAAGGAAGTTGCTTCAAAGCAGTGGCCAAGCACAAACTGGGGCTAGGGGTCGCTTAACCGTCTGTAACAGAGGTATAGTTTAACGAAGGAACGTGAATCATAAGCAAATGATCAAATACGAATGGTTGTATTTGACAAGGAACAATGAGAAACGCAAACAAATTATTGATTAGAGGAACCCTTATGTAAGCTGCTGGACTAAGCTAATGGAGGGACTAAAGAGACATGTGCTTTTATTGTGGTAGCAATAATAATGGATTCAAAATAATGGCAATAAATACGAAGTTACAAAACTTAACCTCTTATGATGAGAATTCTAAAAAGCGTAACAGTTAGAAGGATGCAATTCTAAAAAGTAGGTACTGATTATTTACATCTTCAATTACAACAGGGGCAATTGATGGGGTAAGGCTATGATAATTAGAGGATTATTATGAAGTTTAAAATTTTAACTGGGAGAGAGTAAATACATGTCGATGGTTATAACATGTTCACGAAAATGAGTAGAGCATGTCAGTTTTGACCTCAACAAAAATGAAGCCAACCCCCAATCCCGAGGCACCTAAGGAAAGTAGAATCGTTAGCTTATATACGGGCAGAATCCAACAAAAACATGAGTAATCAAATCCAATTTCAAATAAACCTTACAACCAGTTATAATATTTGGCTTTTACTCACAATATTCTTCTCATATTTAAAAAGCAAGAACATACGGTTCTAGACTATTCTATGCTCTTTTTTCTCTCATAATGAAAGCTACTGAGTTTCCATTTATTTATGTTTCATTACAATACAGTTTATCAATATAAATTTGTGAAGAAAATCATTTGGTTAAATCAACAGCAAATATAGGTTGAAAAAGGGTATTTTTTTAAAAAAAAATTACTTTTTTATTGAAGCATTTGATCTCCGAGATGAGAAATCAAAGCACGAAGAAATGCAACTAATCAAGAGAACTCATCCTCAAAAACCAACACAAAAGACTCAAAGGCCTACACAAACACGGGCTCTTGAAACCAAAAACCACGAAAGTTACTGGCATCTGAAAAGAAAGATATGTTGTCGACCATTGACTCTCCTCCCCTCCAACAAAACCGCATCAAAAAGCCAAAACAACACCTCCTCCACCCCTTCACACGAACACTGAAATGTTGTCCAAATATCACAAGCGAACTGCCTACGTTGCGCTTAGGGGATCATTGAAAGAAATAAAGTGCATCCAACATATAAAGTAATTCATACAACACATATATGCAAGAAACCAAAATATGTGTATGAAAACCTGTTCAATACAAAATCAGATCATATAAACATCGGAATCAATTATACACAGTAAATCAAGCCAAACCGAGAACAAAACTGTGATGAAAACAAAAACTTGAATCCTTACCAAAACCAACAATATTTCGTGGGATGAAGCAAACATCAACTCGTCAAATGTATAGCAAAATTCTCCTTTCTGTGTCAATAAGCAAACCAATATATGAAACAAAATCCTAATACTGATTACTACATAGAATATGCACGTGTATATTAATATAGTTTCTACATGGTGAAAGCAAGAGAAAATAAGTATAATTTCATGAAATAGAATCAAATCTACTAACTTAGAGAAGACCTCAAACCCAACTTCTTCGAGTGTCTCTCTAGGCGCTTTTCATGCCATGGATTCATTAGTTTCCCAACCTCCTTACAGATGGTTATACATGTGATTTGATAAAACCATAGATCATAAGATCAACAAAGTATAAGGTATGATCATGTAGTTAGCTTACTATCAGAGATAGGTTATCCATGACGCCTGCTTCACAAAACGGGACAAAAGCTAAGTACGCAAACAGAAGGCCTGCTTCATAGCTGCAAATAATCATAAAAGAAAATAATCAACAGTTGTGTACAGAGCATGAACCCTTTAAGATCTTCCAAAAAATTAAAATACAATACTACTAACAATAAAAATGTTGTTAAAAACTAACCAAACATATACTAGTTCCTTCCTCAATCTTCCACACAACTATCCAAAAATCAGTAAACCACTGGATTTTAAAAAAATATATAAAAAGAAGAAAAAACACAGTTACATACCTAACCAATTATTCTTCATATATATAAGAAACATCAGACATCAGCTTCACATAACCTTAACAAAACCAAACAGTTACTCGAACCTCAACTGTTCACACATATTTAAAATAAAAAACTATAAAATTTATCATCCATGAACACTGAATCACAATCCACAAGCCTTTGAAGACTCAATTCGTGGATGCATCTCCAATTAGATTTAGTGACAATTATGCCCAAATCAACCCTTAACTAAAGACCCCATATATTAATTTCCAATAAATCAGTCAAGACCACAAAAACCATTTTATATGAACAATTAAGTTGGCTGAATTACCACTAAACCCAACCCAAATACCCCAAAAAAGAATCTAAACACTTTCTTACTATGCAAAGAAACAACAAAATCTAAAACAGAACAGTAGAGACATCCCATCATCATCGCATAAATGAATCAACTCACCAAATATGAACGAACTCAATAGTGTTCAATACATAAGCAGTAATAAATCTTTAAAATGAGTAAGTTTTAATGAATGTTTAAGTGTAACAAACTATATAAACAACCCACACATCATAAAAGGTAAAAACAGAAAATAATGTTATATCCTCCAACATCTCTACTTCAAAAGATTATCAGGTAAGAGCATCCACAGTGGACTGACTGGGAGCCGACTGGGAGCAAAAACGAGGAGAGAGTTCAAAAAGGAAGAGAGAGAAATGAATATAAAATTGCTGGCTAGGAGTGCTGGCTATTAGCTTATCACCAGCCCTTATCGCTGGCGGGGAGCAAATATATGAAGGAATGAGTTATCATAAAGCCAACCAAAAAGGCTACCATTGTGGGGTGCTGGCTATAAGCCAAAAAAATTATTTTTAATTCATCTCGCCAGCGCCATCTCGCCAGCTGCTGGCGAGATGACTGTGGGTGCTCTAAGGTGTATATTTTGTATGGTTAGTTGGTTGCCGTAATATGACGTCCTTTTTATTATAAAATTATCATGGACTTAAAAAGAACCTCAATTGGCGCAACTCTTTCCAGATAGCCACATTTTACGGTGTTAAAATAAATATTTGAAACATAGATGCCTTTCTTTTCTAAACCATATATTGAAGTGAACAGAACACCAAACAGGATTATCAAGTAGGGACGTGTTTATTATCAGCCCAAAAAGCGGGCATGAAAAGGGAAACGCAGTAGATAAAGTTCATAAACCAAAAACCAAAAGGAAGTGGGAAAAGTCTTGGAACAAAACTGAGAAACCATAAGTAAAAACATAACCAAAACTACTCGTCACCATCATTAAAGGACCCACTTTCGCCATCAGTATCAGAGGATTCGTTCTGGGGAAGGCTTCTCTTTTGAGGAGTCAGTTTAACTTCAATCTGATGAGTAGTTACAGCCCCTTTCCCTTTGACTGAAGGTTGAGCAGATACAGAGGGAGTTGAGAAGGCACCAGATGCGGCACCAGACCTACTGACCTGAGATGGTTTAAGGGAGAAAGTCAATTAGGTAGTAGTTGCATATAAGAGAAATACCAAACATGAGGAAGAGAGGTTAGTAAACCGGGTGTTCGGGTACAGGTGTGAAGCCATCAGTAATTGTGAACGAATCAGTCCCCTGATTGAGGTTGTATTTGCTCAACTGGATCTTAAAAATGTAATCCTAACCATAGAGGTCCAACACTGTCTGTGGAAAGCTGGTATCCCTGGGCTTGCACCGGTTGAAGAGTTTCTTCGTAGATGAGTCCATCACGCACTCAGCGATCTTGTTCATGGCAGTGCAGAAAAGCATGCCTGATTCATCGTGGACAATCATTTGGACCTTGAACTTAAAAGAAGGGGGTTTTTAAAAAAAAAACTACAAATTCAACAATGTGATTCTAAAGAAAAGGTAAGGAACACTGGGAAATCACAAAAAAAAGAAGCTACAGGATATCTGTGGTGGGGGAAAGCGATGCACACTTTGGACCGAGACACTTGTAACAACCATCAATAATAGAGACCTTCTTATGTCATTTTTCGCACCCAAGATAGTACCACCCATATTGGGTTAGGATTTCGATAATGCGGTCACAGAAAATGATCTTGTAACCCTGAAAGTGGCGAACCAAGAAAAATAAGTAAAGTCCCCAAGGTAAGCACGTGAAACAGATTATGAGAAAAAAAAGTAAGGGAGAGTCAGTTGAGAGGAAAACCGGTTCTTACTTCACCCAACCGCCTTCTAGGATAGGAAAGTCACAATAGTCATACGATTCTCACGCATAGCCTTAGCTGTAGTTCCAGAGTGGTCGAGTCTTGAGAATACTTGGAACGAACATGTTTGATATCCGTTTGACTTGCTTGTACTTTCTGGGAAATTGTTGTGCTGATAGACGGGTCATGTCTAGGTCCTAGAGTTGCGTGCTGTGTGTTTACTCGATGTGTGGGAGTCTAATTAACGTTATAATCGATGTGTGAGAATGTAAATAATACGATAACCGTTGTGTAAATGTCTAAATAGAATTATCACCGATGTTGCATGATGTGTTTGTGTGGGCAAGTGTGCCATGTGTGATTATGTGAACCCTTGTTTGTGAAATGATCGGGTGAGTGATAGACCGGGTGTATGCTAAGATGGTTCGGCTGGTATACCGAGACCATCAGTGAGCGTGCTGTGTGCGAAACCCTGTGTGTGTTTAAGAGACGGCGTAGCCGGATGGATAATCATATCGAGACCAAGGATGGCGTGTTCAGATGACTCATAATCCGGGATGGGATTGATCGATGGAGTTCCAGTTCGGTACATATGAGAGTAGCGCCCTTCATCTGTGTGAGGAGGAAGATGTCGTGACTGACGTTGTGTGTTCCAGTGCGATATAAGCGGCTGTGTGCAAATCGGTTTTGTATTTACGTTGAGTAGAGCCCTTCATCTGTGTGAGGAGGAAGATGTCGTGACTGGCGCTGTGTGTTCCAGTGCGATATAAGCGGCTGTGTGCAAATCGATGGAGTTCCAGTTCGGTACATATGAGAGTAGCGCCCTTCATCTATGTGAGGAGGAAGATGTCGTGACTGACGCTGTGTGTTCCAGTGCGATATAATCAGCTGTGTGCAAATCGATGGAGTTGACTCCCGCAATTTAAGACATCTGTGTGCGTTTCGTCCGGACCCTTCCCCGTTGTTTGCTGTGTGCCGTCCTATGGACTCTATGTGTGTTCTGCTGTGTGCCTTTCTCTCTGGTTTGTCTGTGTGTATTACAAGGAGTTTTATACTGTGTGGTTGGGCTGGTAAGAGTTTTGCCTAGAGACAACTTGTCAGATAGTTTACCCTAATTACCGATTTACCGTGAGGTTAAAAGGTGTGTTGGAGTCCTTTTACTTTTCCTACTGAGCGTAAGCTCATCCTTCCTGTCGTTGTGGTGTTTTCAGGTGTTGTGCGGGATCAGTACTAGCCGGACTCTCGGATCTGGGGAGCTGCTGAGGGTTTAGCTAGGTTTAGAGACGTACATCTTTTTGGTTTATGTTGGACTTTGTATTTTACTAATTGAGCTGTGACTCTTCGCTTTTGGAAGTTTATATTCTTTTTGGAACTTTATTTATCTTTATTTCTCTTGTTTTACTGTAAATCTTTAGTCGCGTCTCGAATTCGGTCAAAGACCGGATTTGGAACGTGACAAGCAACACCAAGTGAACGGCCGAGAAAGGTCAACGGGCCAGGGGCATCACCAAGCTCTCCTTGTATCCGCGCAACTTCAGGGAGTTCCAGATTGATAAAACCTTGTGTCCCACCAGTTACAGAGAAACTGTACGCACCTAGGATGAATGAAATATGATAAGAAGAAACTATAAAACTTGTACATCCAACCTGGAGCCACTCAAAGCACTGAAAAGCTTAGCACGGGCTTAATCTAATAAAACCAGCTAATAAAAAAACTGGAAAATGGAACCAGACCATAGAATTGAGCAATCCAGGCCTATATCTTAAAAACACTAGGTTGGGGTTTGGTAAACTTTAGGAATCAGGGATCCATTAAGAGGGGCGGTGCGAGTGAAGGCTGAAAAAAAGATCAGTTGGATTCAAGTACAGAGCTATAGTGGATCCCACGCCAGAATTCATAGTTCGACATAATAAATGGTGTAATGGTAAAATGATTCAAGGCTGACATACCAACACAACAATTCAAAGATAAACTTATGTAAAGGAAAAATCCAGACCAATTGAGCAAGAGCCTAAAGTGTCAATAGAATTTAAGGTAGTAGAAGAAACAGGCAACCCTGAGTGTTGTTTGATTTTGAGGCAAGTCAGGACTATGACAACAGTTCCAGAGTTAGCTCTAAGGTTATGGTTGGTTACAAACGACTTAGCCAGGTCTGACCAGAGAGTAATCCGAACCTTTCCATACATGTTACATAAGAGCATTAAGGCAAAACGTATGTTTCAGGGGAAATAAAGGCAAATACCACAAGCATGTCAACGAAAATGAAAAACAGAAGAGGGAACATGACAACACACGGGTCACAAAGGACTTCTAGGTCGCGGTTCACATAGCTACCTGGGACAGCCTCCACATCACCGATACAGATGAGCCGACCAACAATATCTGGGGAAAACAAAGCAACATAAGTTACAATTGAAATGGATAAACGACGTGAAGGAAATCACTAAGGGGAAACACTTACCTGTAAGAAACGTAGGGTCATCACAGCGCTCAACAACGGTGGCGTGGGAGACAAATTGGAAAGCATGTCTAAGAATAGAGGGCACCGGTATAGAAATATGTTTAATATCGGTTATCATAGAGTGAACAATCTTGTTCTTGGTAGTTACCGGGCGATACTGGATGGTCACTGAGGAAATAATGAAATTCTTCAGCGAATAGACATTTTCAGGTGTAAGAGTATGCCTAAAACGGTTAACCAATGTGCTCCTAATCTATACCCATATAGGAGTGGCCTGCATTAGACAGACAGAATGACCAATTAAGAGTGAATACTGGCCAGAGAGACATAAGACGTAAGAAACAAAAGAAAAGGGTAGAATCTACCTCAGAGTCTGCAACGATCAGGTCGTCGTCTCTTTGGGAGTTTCTGGCGGGGGGATTCAGGGCTCCGGTGTAGCGTTCCATCGATTCCTACCCAGATCTCACTGTTTCTTATTCTTTCTCCCAATTACGGTGGTGTGTCAGGCCTCGTCGGTGAGCGATGACTTCCGGTGAGGGGTTTTCGTCAGTTTGGCGATCCGTTGACGATTTGTTGGCTTCGGGTTTGTTATCGTTTGACTCTCTCTGAGCTGTCTTGGTGCTATGTAAAAAATGCTTCCGATGCAGTTGTATAATTTCTTGAAGCCTCTCCAATTTTGTGGATCGTTTTTTTCATGGTCTCCAGCAAGTTTGTCAGATCCATAGCGGGAAGCATTTTTGGTCGGATTTGTTATGGGTCAGGTCTTGTATGTGGTGCTCGGATCCTCCGGTCGCCGTCTCCGTCTAGGTGCTTTATATGATGTTAATAGTCCTCCGACGATGTTGCAGTGTTTCAGTTCAGAGCTCCTTATCATTGGATTGGTGCTGCTTCTCCTGAACCGTGCTTGTGGTGATGGTCTTTTGATCCCGGCTATTAGAGTTTAGTTTATTTCCAATTTACAAGTATTTCCTATTCTAGTTAAGTTAGGTTTCCTATGTTGTTTAATATTAGTATTTCCTATTTCGCATAAAGTTAAACCTATATAAAAGAGTCCTCTCATTGTATTGAAACATCAAGATCATCAACAATAATCAATTATATTTCATAATTTTACATGGTATCAGAGCCTGGTTGATCCTAGATTTTTGTGGGTTATGGCTTTGCCCACTCGTTAATATATAATTTAGCGGGTGGGCAAGGCATTGTTGTTCGGAATTTTACTGTTCATCTGCGACACTGTTCACGGATTACTGTTCATGATGGTACTATTCACGGGGTACTGTTAATGTCGGCACCCTGATTCTCTTCTTTCAGGTTTAACTTTAAGGTTTTGGTGATTTTCCTGAAACTAAAAATTACACATTCTGCGCATCCGTAAAATCAGCATGGTTTGCACCATCATCGTGCTTACTTGAAGATGTTTCGCACCGTTGTTATACGACGTAGTTGCTCAAAGTTTCGCACCGTCGTTATGCGACGTAGTTGCTCGAAGTTGTTTCGCATCGTCGTTATGGGACGTCGTTGCTTGAAATTTTTTGCAGCGTCATGTGACATAGTTGCTTGAAGTTGTTTCGCATTGTCGTTATGCGACTTGCGTGAAAATGTTTTGCTCCCATGTGGTTTAATTGCTCGAAGCTGAATCGTGTGTCCGTAAAATCAGTATATGAGCCAATGGCTCCAGATCGTCTTAGGCTTTAAAAAAACCATTATTGGGTATCGTCCTGTTTGTCACCTCCACCCTGTGGTCTCCGGTACATATGCAGATGTCCAGACCTGCTATGGCCCACGTGTAGATAATCATACCTACACATGAGGGGGAGTGTTGAAAAAAAAATCTTAGTCTTCGGCAACAACATCATAGTGGTGAAGCAACAACATGAAGAAATTTGAAATTTATTCTTCATCCACTTGCAAGACTCGTTATCCGATTTGCACGTGAGGGGGAATGTTAGAGTTTAATATATTTCCAGTTTACAAGTATTTCTTATTCTAGTTAAGTTAGGTTTTCTATGTTGTTTAATATTAGTATTTCCTATTTCGCATAGAGTTAAACTCTATATAAAGGGGTGCTCTCATTGTATTGAAACATAAAGAATATTAAGTATAATCAATTATATTTCAGAAGTTTTACACCGGAAAATGTCTGAACTTGTGGAGCTTCTTTTGGATCTGTTTTCGACTCCCCCGATTGCCTTTCGGACTGGTTCTAATGGTCCGAGGTCAGTATGATATGTTCTGTCTTATCTTTTAACTTTCTCATTCCTCTTATTACTTACTCCTCTTTGTTTCCCTTCTAATTAGATTCTTGTTTCCTCGTTCTCGGTGGTGAGGACGGGGCCTCACGGTAGGTGATGGCCACAGTGAGGTGTTTAAGCCATTGGCTTGTTAGGATAAGTTTTTGGAAGGGTTTTGAGGAGTTTAGGTGGTAGTTTTTGGTTGGGATTCGGTTTTTTCCCGACCCCCCTTTTTTGGTCACTTCTTGTGTTGGCCGGTTGCGAGGTTCGCTCATTGGTTCCTGGTCTCGTGAGGTGGTTGGGGGAGGGTTCAGAGGTTGGTGGTTTCTGGAGGACTACCTTTGGGTTCGTTGTTGAATATCTGGGTTGCATGACCTGTTTTTTTACTGCTTTCTTTGTTCTGGCCTGAGGCCTTGTTAGTGTTGGAGCTTAATGGTAGGATATTAAGGTACAAGACCTTCTGTTGTATTTTGTTATTGCCCCCATTGTTTGGGTGCTCTTGTTGCTTTAAGTTTGTCAAATATAAGTTTAGAGACCTGTCTTAGACCTGTGTTCGAGCTTTGTTGTGGCGATGGTTATCTCTTGTTGTAATGGAGGTAGCCTCACCTTGCTCCTCTTTCTAATTCGGAAAGTTGAGTCCTTTAATAAAAAAATGTATGATCAAAAAAGAAAGAAAGGAAAAAACCAAGGCCTAATTCTATTATTTAGATATCGAACACTAGTTCTGTAACAAAATACTCGATTATACCAGAGATAGTTGGTAGGAGGCCAATGCCCCGGTTGTAATGGTAGACCTGAGTGCCACAAGGTTCGTTTTCTGTCTCGATCTAAAAATATTCGGGATATCTGATATGGGACGATTGACGGGATACGAGCATCCAAAGAAAACACCATGAGACTGGGGTCCAGAATGTCGGAGTTACACTGACCTCAGTAGGGCGAGGTGTGTCCCCACACACACTTTGAGGGTGGGAAAGGTGCACCCTTGTACGGAGTGGTGGAGGCGGCAGGCGGATACCAACAATGTATTAAGCAAGCTCGCGGCGGAGGCACCGTAGGAGGCGGAGACGCTGGTGGCGACAAAGGCTCTGGTGGTAGGAGTAGAGGTGGCAGCGGCTCTGATGGTAGCAGAGGAGGTGGCGGTGACGGCGGTGGTAGTGGTTGCGATGGCAGCGGAGGAGGTAATGGTGACGACGTTGACGGAAGAGGATGAAGTGAAGGTGCAAGGTTGTGAGCGATGGTGGATGAGGGTGGCAGCGGCACAGGTGGAAGTGGTGGGGCTTGATCGCTTGTGGTTGTGAGATAGCGAAATAATAAGGGCAGTAGAGAGGATGAAGCTGATAGAAGTGGTGGACGGGACGAGACTCGGAGAAGAAAACTGTACGCCACAACAAAGTAGAACTCCATAAATTGAAAGAAAGAGAATGCGACAACTTACTGCCAACCCTAACAAAACCATCCCCATCAATATTTTTGTGTGGACGTATTACAGTCTTAATTGATATGTGACATATATTATAGTTATAATAATAGATATTTGAATGGAAGTTGGTATTATAGGGATTTAGGAAAGCGACCATTGTGTTGGTTGAACCACTGCTCTTAACATATGTTTGTTATACTTGTTAAACAAGCTGATGTAAGCTTAAACATGTTTGTTATATTTGCTCTTATTGGGAGAGTAGAGAAGTTCAGTTGAAAGGAGACCGAGACCAGTACCTCATAATAGTGTTAGTTGATAAAGTATAGGGAAATCTCAGTCAACTATCTTTTAAGTATGCATCATTCTTAACTAATTATTTTCGAGCTATAAAAGAAATTGACAACCCTTGAAGGGTTATTACTCTCATTTCACTCCAATTCCATCATTTTTTCCTATGAGATGACAAAATTACCATCATGAAAAAATAAAAATATCTGGATATTTTTGTCATTTCACATTTAAGAGTTGATGGAATTCGGGTAAAATTGTATCCGATAAAACTTAGACGATTGTCAAAAACATTTTAAACTTAGGAGTTGTTTTAACTGGAAAGTTTCATTAGTCTTTTATGTAAACCTCTCAAAAGAAGGCTCAGGATTATATTAAGCATCCTAACCATTTTTGTTTCTCGACATAAAATTTGCTTCGCATGCATACAAAATGTGTGAAGTCTTTTCATGTGTAAGAGTCATTGAGCACATCATATGAGTTAACTTTTATGCAAGAATGAATGTTGTACTTTTTCCTTGTTCAGGTATTGTTCTTGACTCTGGAGATGGTGCGAGTCACACTGTCCCCATATATGAGGGATATGCTCTCCCACATGCCATTCTTCGTCTGGACTTGATAGATCGTGACCTCGAATGAGACATTTTGTCAGAAAGAAGTAAGTATTTGGTATACAAAGAGGAACAATGAGGAGAAAACCCAAAGGTTAGAAAGTTAGGGCATGTGCAGCCACAGCCCAAACCAAGGAGCCACAGCCGCAGCCCGTCAGGGAGCCTGGGCTTCGGCCCGCTCCAACGTGGGGAGCCCGTCAAGGAGCCTAGGCTTCTGAAGCTAGGGCTTCTCTACGCGCGAAGCCGCACCTTGACGCGCGACCCCTCCTTCTGCTTCAGCATCTCAACGCCTCTTCTCTCCCCACGCGACGGTTGTCCTGTATTTAAAAAAACAGTCGTTGAGCTTCAACGGTAATATTACCGTTGCCTTCTTTTTTTTTCTTTTTTTTCCAGAAAATGAATAAAATAAGATATAATAAGTGAGAAAAATATATCTCCTATAAATAGATGATCATACCCTCTTCATTTGTGCACCAACTTGAGCATTATTTATCTTCTTCTCTCAAATTTGTCTACAAATTTCTCGCCGTCAACAAATGTCAAACGACGATGAGCAACACGACTCGACGTCAAATATTGGAGCGGGTTTGGCGTGCTTATGGTTTTGTTGAGCTTCAAGGTAGTTTTTGGGTTTTTTTACAACTATTGTTAGTTTGGTTTGAGGTGTTTTTGTTGGCATACTCTTTATTTTTTTATGTTTATTGTTTGCTTCACGGTAGAAATATCTAGGTTGTTAGACCTTTGTTCATCCATTGTTGGGTCCGGTTTGAGGTATGGAATGCTCCTTTTTTGTATGCGTTTATTGTTTGCTTCACGGTAGGAAAATTTAGGTTGTTAGACACCCATTGTTGGGTTCGGTTTGACAGAGCCACCCCTGAGGCTAAGCAGCCCATGTCATGGCTTGGGGCTCAAGAAAAATCAAAAATATTTGAGGGTATATAAGTAATTTTATATAAATAATAAAATATTAATTAATTAGTTTAATTTCCAGTTTTGACGTTTAATTAAAAAGGGATACGAAACGTTTTTACACGCTGAATCAAAAACTGATCAAGCGAGTTCCAAATATATAGTTTCGGTAAAAAAATCGAGATTAAGGGGCTCAAAAAAGTGAGTCGTTTGGGGCTCCAAATTCTCAGGGCTGGCCATGCAGTTTGAGGTGCCCTTGTTGACATGCTCGTGCTTTGTATTACGGATTTCACCCCGTGTCCTTTGTTCTAGTCCCGAAAATATTGGATTATTATTAATATATTTACTTTTAAAAAAACATGAAATCTGAAAACTGAAAACTAAACATATGGCCAATGGACTACGATTTTTAACGGTTGAGATGTTCCCAAACTTCAAGGTTGGAACTTTCCCATGTAGAGTTAAGTTTCCAAACTTACCCCGGTCGTTAAAAACGGTAATCCAATGGACACAAATGGTGCTCTATACATATGTGCTGATGAGGACATTGAATAGAGAACACATAGGACTTGTAAGCTTTTACTACATGCTTTTTCATCTAAAATACTTGATGTTCTACATACAAAAGGAACAGATCACTCGAATTGTTGTTGGTGGTGTTCTATTATTGTATAAACACTACATTTTTTCAGGTACAAGATCGAAGAACACACAAAGGTTCTAAAACTCAGTATCCTAGGAGGAGCCCATCTCCTGTAGGAAGAAGAGAAACACAAGTCTGTTTCTCACTTCCATTGAAGGGATGTTCCTCTTCCACCAACCTTTCTCCTCCACATTCATCTTCTTCACCACCACTAAGAAGTGACTCTGACTCCTCCGGGTCCATGTTCTCTTTCGAGCTTGTTCCACCTTCATATTTCACCGCTGCATCGGACTTGACCCTCTCCATTTTCTTGCATTTTGAATCTATCTGGTTCGAATCTCCTCCGTTGACCTGGTTCTCTAAGCTCTCATTGTACTGAGAATTGCTCCTCCCAAACATATCAATAGACGAATCTCTCAACGCTTTGCTCTCTGATGAAGAAGAAGAGCGATCGCAGAAGCTACCAAATCCTTGGATCCCTCTGCTGACCCTCCGAGCTCGATCCCTCTCCTCCTTCAGGAGAGGACCCAACTCCAATAGCTTTACTATCCTCTCCGACTTTTTCCTCACTCCAAGCCCCCAATTGAACCTACACATCGTATGCGTTGGACAAAAGTGAGTTTGGACAAAATGAGAACGCTACAACTTCTCCGGATCACGATTGACCCAGAAAAGAGCACAAGTAAAGAGACAAACCCTTTCTCGTCTATGTACTGAAAACCCCCCATGTCGTTGAAAACCTCCACGCGGTCCCGGAACTCCTTGGCCACACTCTCCGGGCCGTGGGTCAGCAATTGCTCGAGAACGATCAGTGAATTGTAAGAGACCCTCCAGCTCTTTTTGTCGAAACTCGCAAACCTGAGTCCACCCACCCGTTTCTTGATTACCAGAGGACCAACTCAACTAAAAACTGAAACAGATAGCTGAAGACTCAATTATAGTTTTATACATGTAAAGCACGAACCTTTTGTGCAGAATCTCGACGATTCTACAGTAATCGTCGAGCTCGAAAGCAGCCCGTGAAATCGAGCTCAAGACCCGCGAGTCGGGCGCGTGCGGGTTCTCTCCCGTGGCCTCCTCGGTCATTCTTCAACAAGTTTCAAAACCAAACCATGATCAGTACAGAATCGAAAAACCAGAAACAAAAAAAACAGAGAAGCATCAATGGAGGAGGCAGAGCTAGAAACCGACAGCTGAACAGGCGTGACGTCAGTGAGAGCCAGTCGAGCGATCTTGATCTTCTCTTTGAAGAAGAAGGAGGCGTGCTTCTTGAGCTCATGGAACATGGGCGTGCCCATCTTGCTGTCTGAATCCGAAGCCATGAAAAGACCAACAACGTTGTCAGATCAGAAACAGGGACATAGATCAAATGTTTTTGGTCTCGACAGTGGGGTTAGAAAATTGGGAATGGCGTGAGATATGACGAAGCCCAACTAATCCAACAATTCATGGAGTAGATTTCTCCGTCAGGAATCGAGATCATGATGTGGAAGTGTGACTTCTTAGACATATTCAATACCCTTTTGGACGTAGAATTGTTAATTATTTAATGAGTTTGGTCTAATTTAATGGAGGTGTGAAGTTTTCAAACATTATAAAGCGATAGGATCAATGTGGAGGTGATGATATGATACTATTGCTATTCCAGGGTTGGTTTGTTTGTTGATTGGGAAATTTCAATTCTTGAGTCAAGTGATAAATAGTGTATTTCTAAGTTTAAATTTGATTATGTTTATAAATGAAAAATATTAGAAAAATATCATGAATATGTTGGTTTCTAAATTATGAAATTTTAATTTTGAATAAGTGATAAATAGTTCAATTCAATTTTTTTTAGAAGAATTGTAGGTATATTATTCAACATCGAAAGCCAGTAATCTCGGAAGGGTTTTCGGTAGACGGCTTACATCCCGCACCCAAACAATCCATATTAGGGTGTTTCTAGCTAGCTCGTTAGCTACCCTATTCACAGTCCTATGTATATGAGCTATTGTAGCTCCGTTTATAGCCCTCAATAATAGCTCACAGTCTTCAACTATCGCCCCCAAAAGGGTAAGTAAGATCTCCTCGTTATTGATGGCCATCACAACGCATGTCGTGTGCCTTTCCCAAGGAAACCCTAAACCTAAGCCTAATTATGACGTCAAATATTTATGCCACCACCGCTACTCTAGCCCTCGGTGTTGTCTCATTGTCGCCTGCATCATCAATGAAGTTATCTACATCGCCATTGAATGGAGGTATGGTCGTCCCTGATATACACTAGGCTTTTAGCTATATATAAAACTTGTGTTTCGAATGTCATCGAAATTGTACCTGTCCTTTCCAGTTATTTTCATTCATGTACAATCAATTCGACCTTTTTGCATTAATAAAATCATTTAGTTGGTATTAATAAAATCATTCGTTTGGCTAAAAAAATCACCTTCAATACCTCTTAGGTATTGGTAACGCATTGAACAAGATTTTGGTCAAGTTTACGTTATTTTAACGATTTGTGAACAATTCATAAAAGGTATTAAATGATTTGTTACCAAGACATAAAGGGTGTGAATTGATTAGTGACCAATTCACAAGAGGTACTAAAGGTCTGTCACCAAAACGTAAGAACTCCTATTTGAACGTTATAAAGCTATAGAGTACTAAAGATGTGTCGTCAATTAAAAAGGTATACAAAAGATAATTAATCATTTTAACTAATAAGCATAAATGATACATAACAAGCTCTTTCGAACCTTGGACCCTCTCTTCTGCGCGTCCGCTTGTAAAAACCCTAAATCTAATCGTCGGCTTTCAAGGGTTTCTGCAATCTTGGAAGCTGCCGACCCTTTCCTCCCCTTCTTGCTTTAGTAGTTGGTCGTGTGGATTGAACGACCTGTGGTGGGTAACTTAATCCCAGCCGACTTCGTCCTCCACGAGATCTTATTGTTGTGTGCTTCTCCAGAAAGTGGTAAGGTGTCTCAAACCCCAACCAGCTTTGATCCAATTGTCATGTGCCTCGCCGACAAGTGGTGTGGTGTCTCAAACCCCAACTGGCCTCGATCTTCCTTGAGCTCCAAAGGCCATCCTTTGTCATGTAGTGTGTCTGCTTCACTAGCTCAATTAGTGGACATTGTTTCTCGTCGTCCTTCTGCATTTGGTGGTCCTTACCAGCGTCCACGGCCACTCCTTTCCGGATCCCTTGCCATGGGAGGGATTTGAGGTATTCGTTGTTTTTTTTTGGTGTTGGCCACTAGTGGATCGGTAGAGGCTTCCGTCATCGGGGCCTGGGTTTTGAGGTTGGTCCCTTCCTCTCTCTTGGTTCCTTTGGATTGTAGGCCCTTGTTTTCTTTGTTGGCTTGCTGGTTTTGTTTTGGGTCAAGACATATCTATAGTTGTTTGGGTTACTACTGGTTTAAGTTGTTGACCGTTAGTGATACTCGTTCTCTATAATGGTGAAGATGGTTTGTTGGAGCTGGACACCGGTATCGCGAACATAATCGTCCTAGTGGTGTTGACCATCGACGTGTTAGCGCAGTCTCTCTGACATCAAATCGGGGTTAAGTCACACGGTTACGGTAGTGTTGTCGAGTAAGCTGAGGTGTCACTGGTTTGAAGCTTAGATTGTTGGTTGGCAGTGGGTGCTGACGATTCCGTGGAGCAGTAGTCCCTTCTCGGGGATGGGTTTGTGGGTCCACCCTCAACTCACTCGGGACGGATGTTGGAGTGTTGTCAACATTGGCGTGTAACAACGGCTTGGCCTATAAGATCATTTAAAATGGTTTGAGCCTGCGTAATTGTTTTAAGGGTTTGTTTGGGTTTCTCTTTTCCAAACAACTATTTCCCTACACCTACCCTACAATAGATGAGTTCAAGAGTAGTTGTTTTTTTTAGAGGAAATGATGATATTATTAAAATAAGATAATCTGGTGCCCACAAACGTAGCAATCACCATACATAAACCAAACTAACATAATTGGAAAGACAAGTGCAGAATAATTAAATGTGCTCTTAGACATAATTGCGTTCGGGGGTGCGGGACTGCGGTAGCATCCGAGGACACCGATACAGTATACTCCAACCAGAAGAAACTGATCGAGCAGATCAGAGGATAAGCAAACAATGGTGGACCGATTACTCCCTCGGTATGTCAGCGTGCGTCGTCCTCCCTTAAATGATAATGGTAGGGCTCCTGAACGCGGGATTGCTGACCCCGAAGTGGTAGAGAAGTAATGCATCGGTTGTTGGTGATACCCATGCCACTTATACACCAGGGAGGAGGTACAGCCGATCAAACCCTCCCTGGCCATGTGAGTACTCATTCCTGGAGGCGAGGGTGCTTGAAGCCCCCCTGCCGCTGCAGATGACGCCGCATTTGACGCCGCCGAGTCTTCATCCTCCTCGGGATCCTCCCCCCTCATTACCCTTTTGTTTCCCGATAGTGATGGTGTCGGGTCCCTTGGTAACCCCCCCCCCCCTCGGCCCCTCCTCCTCTTCTACTGCTCTCTGACCCCACCACCCTGTCTCATCCTGTCGTGGTGGTGTCCTTGGTGCGTCCTTAGCATGAACCCCTCGTTCTGATCCCCCTAAATAAGTCCAGTTCGTCGCATGTGTGGCCTTTCCGTGCTTTGCTTTCTCTATTGCTGACCTCGGGTCTCCTGGCGCTTTCAATGAGAACCCCCTGACTCCCCCCACAACCGGACAGACCGGGAAAAGATGACCCGCACAACAACATCAAAAGCAATGCTCAGAAAGACGTTTGTACGAAATATACAGACGTATACGTACCTGAGAGACGGAGAGTCGAAACCAGAGCTGGCTCTGCAGCGGAATCCTAATATCTGCCCTGATCCTGGCCTTCATAAAATCTCCCCAGCAAAGGTCATCCTTGTCTGCATCCACGCCTTGGCATACACCCAGTGTGTTGCCCACCCTGAACCCCACATCCCTCGTCCAAGCCCCTATTGGCAGATTTGACACTCTCGCCCAGACCGAAAAATGATGGAATTGCATATCCTTGACCTGCATATGGGCCCTCAGGTCCGTAAACAGAACCAAAGTGTCCCAGAAGGACCAGGGTTCACCCAACATAACCCTCTCCCTCTCCTTAGCAGTCCTAAAGAAGAAGGCCACCAAGCCACCTTCCAGTGGTTTAGCCTCGACCTTCATACCCCATACATCCTCCATTCGTGCTACTACCGACTTCCAGAAGATCCTCCTAGTAGTCAGGACCTTGGCTGCCAGGGCGAAGTTATACGAGCTCCCTCGACTAGTGACCTCCTAGACCGGTACTATCACCTCCTTAATCCTCATCGCACCCATTTGAAGATCCAGTGCACCCTGATCCCCCCGATAGGTCCCATCTCCCGATGCTGACCCACTCCAAAAGTTCGGACCTCGCTGATCAAATTGGGCACCCCGAACTACAGGGTTAGGGACCGACCCAGCTGCTGCCCCGACCCGCTGCCCTGCCCCGCTCCGGCCCGCTGCCCTGCTTCGTCACGCAAGCCCATTGACCCGGCCTGTTGAGCACGCCCCGAACCGAATCGAGCAGCCCACTCGACCACATCCCCTTCTCCTCCCCGGGTCCAGCTCGTATGCCGGCCCGGCCCGGCCCGATCACGACCCCCAGCCCACCTGGCATCACCCAAAAAGCCCCGGCCTAGGCCCGCCTCCACAGCCCGAGGGGAAACCCTAGTTTCCTCCACCACCAGCTCCTTCCCCTTCCTTCGGCGCCAAGTAACCACCTCCGGCTCTTCCTCCGGCGTAGTCCCCGACCCCGACGAGATCCGGATCGGTGCCAGCGCTTCTCCTTCCTCCTCCGGTCGTACCGGAGCCCGTCCGTCCGTGCCAGCAGCCCCCGTCTCTTCCCGGCGGCTACCCATGTTACTCCGGCGTCGTGGCTTCGGCCCTCCCGCCTGTGTGCGGCGGAGGGTAGCCGGACCTGAACGGACCCGACCACCCACCACCCATCCGGTCTCTTCCCCGCGATAGGCCGAGAAATGCATCGGCGAACCCGTGTCCCGGTCAGTCAACAGTCCCGTCGAGATAATCGGGCTAGTCTCCCGCTCCAGATCCTCCTCCGGCCACAGGAATCCCGTCTCTGATCCCTCCTCCGGCTCGCTCTCCTCCTGATCAGCAGCCGGCCACGACCCCTCCGGGGTCGTCCTCTCCTCCGTCGAAACCCTCCCCGATTCCTCCACTCCAGTCGCCCGGCTTCCGTTCCCTCCCACGAAGTCCTCGGTCCCAGTCATCTGCCCCGATAAGCAAGAGTAAATATTCTCCCTCTCCTCAAAAATTCCTTGCGCCGACTAGTCACGTCGTTTAATAATCCTGAGGCGACGCTATGCGCCGACCCGTCTTAAAACGGCATCTGAGTTGGCATGCCGTTGTAGGAGCTGTCGCAGGGCTTGCAACGGTACGCAAACAAAGGCTTTACACCGTTCGTTGGAGGTGCTCTAAGAGAGTCTTAGGCTTGTGTGCTTTTTGGGATTTTTTTTAGACCGTATGTTGTGGGATCGATCTTGCTTTCTCGTTTTTTTTGTTGATTATTGAATGTTGGTGGTGCGTAGCTCTTACTTCGGATTCACATTATCTTTATTTTATGTAGTTATTTTTCACGATAAAAAAGAAACTAATAGCATAAATGTCTAAGTCGGAAGGAAGTGTGAAAAGAAGAATCATAGATTCAATGCAGGAAATTTATGCCAAATGAAGTCAACTTTTGGCCGGCTAGGGATTGAATTTTAAATTTTCTTGGGTCAAAAATATTAAGAGAGTGGATTTGTTGACGCCAAGAGACACACTTGGCCACATGTTTTTGAAAAGGAGTTTCAACAGAGTCGGAAATGTCAAAATATCTGTATTTAGCAAAGATGGTCATCTAATTTATTTTTAAATCGTGAAAATGAAGCAGTTAAAAAGAAAAATTATTGAAACATTCGAAGCCTGGGTTGGGCTACTTCTGCTAAACAGGCCTTTTTCACAGATCCAATAGAAAATGTGATGGAACTGAGCCCACCAACAATCTTCAATTCTTCATGATTATTCAAGCCCACTAACAATCATCGTGAAAACGGGTCAAACAATCCTCTGAAATTTTCCATTTCAAATGTCATTCATTCTCTTTCGTGCTTTTCACGTTACTACTATATAAAACAAAGGTAATCTTTCCCTCTGTCAAGAAAACTATAAACCCAAGCATCTGGTCGGGATTGGTCAAAAATTACATTGGATTGAAAAATTGGTCGATACCGACATCGATAGTATCATAATCATGAGTTATGGTGTCGGTTCCAAGTTTGAGAGATGGAATCCGACTAATTTTGGCTTCGCACAATCGCATGGGTCGTTTTGTTGTGTTCATCTCTACGGATAAAAAACATTCATTATCACTTCATGTCCTCCATTGATGAAGAGTTATCGACTGTACGATTTTCTTTTTGATAGATGATGTTTTTATTATCTTTTCACCCCAAGATGGGGGAAAGAGAGTGGACCGTCCAAGAGGCTATCCCAAATAACCTTTAAAGAGACTCGACCATAAAGTGGTAAGAGAATATCTTACAAAAAAAACGAAAAAAACAATGAGGAATGGAAATAACAGCCTAATACAAGAACTACAAAAGAGTCAATCACGAAACTGTGTCCGCGATCTCTGTCGTCAGCATAGTCCCTGTAGTGACAAAATGTCTTCAAACCTCATTTTTACGTTTGGCCTCTAGAATCTTACTCTCACTCATAACAACTCGAAAAAGGTTGCTGAGGTTTCTTTCTTCTTTTTCCTTTTTCCTTCTTTACTGTTTCAGGCGACCATACGGGAAAATATTGATCGAAACTTGAAAGTGGATTATGGGAGGGAGTCGGAGAAACCCGAGAGTCCGACTTTGAGTGAAGCCCGGACGCAGGCCCGGTACTATTCTCAAGTCCGGACTCCACGAGAAGCAGACACAAGCTCAGACACAAGCTCTATAGGCCCATCCTCACTAATCAAAGCAGTTGGGCTTGAACCATGCTGTCCCAAACGAGTCACAGAACCTGACCCTTGCGTCTCTGCATTAAGAGAGACGATCTCTTTGACTGAAAGGGTATCGCGAATCGCGAGAGGATTTCGCAATGCAACAATAGCCAAATTTAGAGATTTAATCGGTAAAAACCTTCCTTGATCTTCGGCCGAAACTTCGAAAATCAAAGAGACAAATCTAGTGATTGAATATCGACTGTATGAATTTTAGATGCATACACAAACCTATTATGTACCATGTCGTCCCTTGTCACCGATATCTCATTCATTTCATTTTTTTCTATCTTCGCCTTTTCATCTTATCTTCTAGTTTTCTCCATCGCATTGATATATTTTGGATTATTATTTTTTGGGGGTAAATACCTTTTGGTACTTGTATTCGATTCACGGATATTTCGATCCACGAAATTTTTGTATATCTATGGTTAAAAAACTAACAGAAAATGAAATAACTATTTTACCTTTTTATATTTCAAATTAAGGTTCGTGGACCAAACGTAAGGGTACGAAAATAATCATTCCCAAATATATGAGAACTTAATGTCTGCGGACCGAACATAAGAATACCAAAAAGTATTTACCATTTTTTTTCTTTCATTTCCAATCTTCTAGTTCTAAATCGAATGTCAGGGTTGTTGACCGAATACCACAATCTTGAATCCCAACTTGACGGTAAACACATAATACCGACGACTCCAATTAACCGACCGATGATCAATCATATTTAATATAATTAGTTATTACAATACACATATGTCACACACACGTATCGGAACATAGTTGATTGAGTCGATTTTATTACACACAATTATTAACTCTGGCACGATTTACGATTTTATTACAATACACACCCTATATATCTTAAACTTAAACGAGTATGATTGTACCACGCCACTAGAAACATGATCCATTCTCTTACTCATTCTTACAAAATCTTAAAAAGGGATACGAAACCAAAAAGATCGGTTGAGGTATTAATATAGTATTTATTGCAATAACGGTTCTACAAATCTAAACTTGTAGCGTAAGCTAAAAGTTAAAATAATGGAAGAGTAGCAGTTGATATCGGAAATGGCATAGACTTGGCTTTCCAGCACACAATCCGTACCGCCAACCAATCTTGCCTGCACCAAAACAACCCTCATATTCAATATATAACTCCATATTTATTTGGTCACGTTTAATTTCGATTTTCATGTCGGATCGTATTTTACGATAAAATGTTCTTTATTTTTATTTGTTAAATCTTGTGAGGATATGTTGTTTGGTTTGAGGGTAAGACTTGTTTAATCCCTTGATTTTATTGAAATTAATTCGGTTCTCAATCCTTATGTCTTATTTTTCATCTTTGAAAGATGGGTTCTTATAAATTTGTTTTGTTGATCAAAAAATTCTTTTTTTTCATGAATAAGAAAGAAAAAAATTCAAATAAGTTGTATAGAAATTAAGTATTTCTTACGCCTATAACATTTTGTTTCTGTTTTAGTAATTTTTAATGTATATATTCTTAAACAATTTTTTTTGAGTAAGTGCTACTTTTATTCCTTTTAAAAGAGCTAGTACATGCTTGAAGTCCATGACGGGACAAACATAATAACCCTGTAACTAGGTAAACGTCTAGTACGTTTTTGAACGGAGCGCCATTAAGGCTAACTAAGACAAAAATTAATGAAATTACAGGGTACTGAATAACATTGCTAATTAGGAGAGACTGACGAACACCGCTCAAAGTAGGGCCTGTATACCGTTGGGTCCCCCGAAGGCGACACACTTCTGCTGATGTAAAACTGAACTTGTGTTCGTCAATGTGACGATGGTAGTTGTAAATCAGAGATTCCTCTTGGTGAAATTCCTTGACCCCGTGGGAAAAATTCCTGAATCGTCGCTCTTCGAATAGTAACCCTGCAAAACATAACATAAACAATAAAGTAAACCCGAACCAATCGATCAGAGATTGAGGAGAAGGCTGCGGAGGAGGCCAAGGAGGAGGAAACAATGATGGCGGCTTCACCAGCGCTTATAGAGACGGAGGAGAGACCCGAGACGGACACTGATGTCCTGCAACCCCTGCTCCGCCTAGTAGGAAACCCAGAGCAAGATCATGTGAGAGGATTCGAATTGGAGAAGCAGGTGACCAGGTGATCATCTTACCCCAGAACTGGGGTAGAGATCGAGAGAAATGCCTCGGTGGAGGCCAAGGAGGCAGATACAGTGACGACGGCTTCACTGGCGGTTGTAGAGGCGGCGGAGGGAGACCGAACCTACATCGGGAGAGGAGACCAAACCTACGCCGGCAGAGGAGACCGGACCAACGCCGAGAGAGGAGACCGAACCTACGCCGGGGTGAGGCGCGGCGGAGAGAGGCTAGAACCCTAGAACTGATCGTAGAGAGGGGCCGAAACCGAGACCTGTGGCACGAGGGAGAACTTTTCCTTCTCTTACAAGGTGCACGACGACTGCTACAACAACGGGTTGCGGTGCAGTCCCCGGTGCTCGAGATCCAGCTAGAGCTTCCAAGACAAGAGTAATGGATGCTCGAACTCCCGATGGCGCCCTAGAGCATGACGGCGACTTCATGGGGGAAGGCGGTGACATCATAAGGAAAGGCTAGGGTTGAGAGGTCTCTAACCCTAGCAACGATAAAAATATTTGGCTGAAATGAGAGTTCCTTAATTTTGAGGAAGCGTCCAAGTTCTGCTATTCTTAAACAATTTATTGTAGCGACAAGTGAAATTTCAATTTTTTATGATTATATAACACATTTAGATTAATAGCCTGATTTTAAAATGTTTATATTATAAAGTTTATTTTTTTTGAGCGAAAGGTGCAATTCATTAAATTAAATTTGTTCAGTGCATTAGGAATAAATCTCTGATCACGAAGAACAGACAAAAGACACAATGATGTCGCAGTTCTTTTCATATTATAACCGTTCCTGGCGGTATTGGATGGGCCAGCTAACACTGAGCTAGGATGTCGTATAGGCAAGAAAGGAAGACGGAGGTTGAGAAGGTGATACCAGAATTCATGTTCCAAAAATTGGACAAGGAACTCAACAGTAGCAGTGGGAGGCAATACATGAATCAGGTTTCCCTCCCAGAAAAAAACCATGTTTCTCTGTTCACTCGGCATTGAACCTGCAAAGACAAGCTCAAATAAAGTAAAATAGACCCACTCAATCCAGTCAGATCCATAACCGTAAAAGGGGTCGAGGTGGTTGCGGTGGTGGAGGCCAGGGAGAAGGGTGCGCCGGTTGCGGCTGCGGCTTCAGGAACGACTCCAGAGACGGCGGCGGCATCATAGATGGCGGCGACATAAGAGGCGGGGACGAACCCAGGGACGGCGGCGGCATCATCAGGGACGTCGGCCTCAGAGGAAGAAACCCCCGGAGTTGCAGAGGAGGGACCGAAACAGGTCGGGAGATGCCGCGTTGGTGGCGGAAGAAGATCAACGTCGCGGAGGCTAGAGGCGGCTCGAACGAAACCTTCACAAGATCCCTACAGAGGGTGCAAGAAAGAGGATGTGCAGGAGAGAGAAGCATAATCAAGACGGATACTATAGTGAAAATCATCGTTATAGTTATGATTTTTGGGTGCTGCGACAGAAAAACTTCTCCTAAGAGAGAAAAGGGGAGTTTGGTTATAGATTAGCCTATTATAAAGTTTAATAATAAGCTCTTTTAATTAATACGTTTTAATTTTGCTCTGTTCAGGGGAAAAAATCATATATTTAATAGCTCTTGCCTGAAACTGTCTTCTCTGTATGTTTCTATTTAAGGTGCAGCCCGCCATAACTGTTCTTCTCTCTGCAGCTCTTGTCCGAACAAGGATTTCATCAAAGGTTACCTCAACTGGTTCGTTACTTCTCCTTCATAACATCATCATCGTTTCACTCAATTCTCTCTGTTTAGTTTCATGGTTGATCTTCTCAAGAGCTCCATGCCCAACCCTTTGACTCCAATCCTTAAACCTGTCTCGTTTAAGGATTTACAAATGTTTTGATGATTTAGTCACGATAGCCGTTTCGTTTGATGATCCAATCAGTGTTCTGAAATGGGTCAATGAAAGATTTTTTTTGTTTGTTTGTATATTTTGTTCTGTTGATGATTGCTTTGAAGAAGAAAGTGATGAAAATCAGAAGCTTTTTTGTTGGGTAATTGGTGGTTGAATTTCAAACAAAGAGAATGCCTACAAGGTGTTTGACAAAAGTCCTGACTGAGTATTGCTTCTGGAACATTGGGTTGTTTTTGGCAAACAATGGATTCAGCTTCTTCATTTACATCCTTAAATTCACCACATGTGGATGCTGATGTAATATTTTCATGTTTTGAGGTAGGGAAAACGTTATTTCATAGCCCAATTAGAAAGATCATTTGTACATCCTAACCATGTTCCACCTTTTGTGACAGATCCTAACACAAATCTGGTATTTTGTTAGAAAACGTAGCATAAAGGTGGTATTTTATTAAAAAAGTAACATAAATGTTGTATTTTGTTACAAATCTTAACCCCTTTTTTCATAATTATTTTACACGTGATTGGTACCGTTTGTAGATGTGCACTACTTTTGTGTTAGGATCTGTCACAAAAGGTGGAGCACGATTAGGTAGTGCAAATGACGTTTCCGACTGAGCTAGAAATCGACGTTATCCTTTTGAGGTACATAAGTGAGTTCACTCAACTGGGTTTTCTGATTCTTGGAGAAATTCAGGTTCATAGGACTTGTTGAACATGGGAAGGCCCTTGCAGAGGAAAAACTCAGGAACCCAATACCAGGATCATCATCATCATCATCATCAAGGGTGTATGTGGGGCATACTTCACATGCTTGATTACCACCACTGGCATAATCTCAAGCAGAGGCTTCCCAACAAAAAGCATGCTAGAGGCAGACATTTTAGATGTAAGCAATCCCAATTTTGATTTGTCTCTTTCTTTTACTTATTTTCTTACCTGTGGTTCAATGATCATGTCTTGCCATCTCCATTAAAGTAGTGCTCCAAAAGTGCTTTTGTTAGCCCATCAATTTGGCATAGAACCTCTACTATGTGGTGTAAGATTCTTAGCTTTTTGATAAAAGTTGTTCTTGTTCTTGTTCTGGCCTGGTTGGTTTTTGCAAGATGGTATAGAATAATGGTATAATCACATAGAACAGAATAAAAAGAAAGGCAGTTTGTGATGAAAATGTTTGACATAAAAACAGTGATATATGCTAAAGAACAATGTAAACTGATCTTGATAGTTGTATTGTCTGCAAGGTGTTCTTGTAAGCTTGATAAATCCTTGATATAGTATTCTTATGGAACAAATTGGAAGATTCTGATAACAATAGTATTCAGGGATAATTGCAAAAAAGTACCCTGAGGTATACGTTTTTCAGGGTATTTTTTTGCAACTTATAGCCCTCTTCTTTAATAACGGCAAGAAAGTACCTTCAACTTATCTTTTTGTTGCAAGTTGTATAAAAATGATTATTTTACCCTTACAAATTAAATTTTAAAAAATAATAAGTAAAAAACAAAATTTGCGATGCTCGTATCCATTTATTTTATTTTTCCTCTTTTTACCATACAAAGAGACATGAAAATGTGTTTTTTTTTGTTCTTTAATTATAGTTTTAAATGTAATTCACAAGGGTAAAATCGTAATTTTGGAACAAATTTATACAAAATGCAACAAAAAAACAAGTTCAGGATATCTTTTTTGCAATTATCAAAGAAGAGGGCTACAAGTTGCAAAAAATGAATGTCCCTGGGTATATTATTTTTTTGCAATTATCCCTACTATCTACAGTTCTCATCTATAGTTTATAGTTGTCTGAATTGTTTGATGTCGATTTTCCTATGCCAAATCAATTTGATTGTGATGCCTGCCTTGTAAGCATGGAAGCAAATGGATAATGGGAGCATAATATATCAGATCTTTATGGTTTTGTAGGTGTGGGAGCTCCAAAAACAATTTCTTTCAACTTCATTGAACACCAAGAACTGATTGAGTCTGAGAATGGCCAACAATGTAATGAATCAATCTCAAGAGACACTTGTAAGGAAGAAAAACATGAACAAAGGGAGAAACAAACTCTGCATAGCCAGTTTAAGGAGTATGCAGATGTTCTTGAAGTATACAAGGTTAACAAGGAGACATTCCAGAGATCGAGACGATGTCCTGACATTGATGCTGAAGAAAATCTCAATGATGTCAGGACTAAGAACTCGAAAACATTCACCAAATCGGGTTCATTTCCTGTCGCTGATTCGCGCACACTCCAACACAAGATGAGTGAAGTTTGGTCTCTCCCAAAAGGAGATAGGCTTCTCAGAGGAACTCAAACCCCGAATCTTGTTTCATCGAGCTCTGTCAAGGTCTATCGTTGTTATGCAGAGGAAAAACAGACAAGGTCTTCTTCACAAGGCTGGACTAAGTTGTTTAGGAACCATTTCAGACACATCAAGCTCAGGATCAAGAACGCACTCAAGAATAAGAATCACCAGGCAAGTTCTTATGAGAACGGTGGATCTGAGTGTGACCGAAGAAAGGGCATGTTTGGGAGCATGAGAAGAATGTCTTCTATAGACGAGTCAATGGAGAGGTACGTTTGGTTATTCGATTACAACTTCAGCAGAGAAGCCAAGCTGCATCAGCCAAAGAAGTTGAAACATGGTGTGAGGTCTTACAGAAGAAACTCATCTCTTCCTGAGATGAACTCTTTTAGTTCTTGCACAAATGAAACATCCCATGATGCTCCTAGGCCAATCAAAGAAGTAAACTTGTCTGAACATTCAGATTCTGTTGTGAGGCCCATGTTTCAGTGGAATGTGGTTGAAGGAGGAGATTTGGAGATTGAATGTCGGTATGAGCTGAAGATAGACGAAAGCACGAATGTAGAGGACGGTGCTGAGATAGAGCACATGAGAGACAACATGAATGTACTTATGATGTCCGAAGGCAGTGTTCCTGGAAAGAATGAAGCTTGTCTTGAGTTGGACCTCAGCAAGGAGCTTACACAGTCAATGCCAGCTCCAGCTGCTGAAACTCTTATCCTCAGTGACATGAACAGCTTTGAGGAGCTCGCAGATTCACAAGGTAATCCTACAAACCTCTCAAACTAACGAAAGCCATTTGAAAAAGTCAAATCATATTCCTTGTCATCGTTCATTTTTTGGGATAATTGCAAAAAAAGTGCTATGTAGTACTCATTTTGATTTGCAAATCATAGCAGTTGTCTGATAATGGCAAGAAATTGTCTTGAACATGTACTTTTGCTGCAGTTTGCATCAATTTGTTTCAAAATGACAATTATATCTTTTAAGTCTACAAAAAAAAATCCTCTCCCTTGATTTTCCTACTGTGTACCAGACAACTTTTCATTAACTATAGATTTATCGTATCAAAATAATCTGATTATGCTAGTAAAATTTGATAATTGATAAAACGGAATAAAATCAAGGGATGTGAAAATTCTAGATTTTGTTTTTGACTTATAAAATTGTCATTATTTTAAAACAAAATTTATACAAAGTACAACAAAAGACAAATTCAAGGTTTTTTTTTACAATTATGGAGATAAAGATCTACGAGTTGCAAAAAAAGAATACCTTATTGTACTTTTTTACATTTATCCATCTCATTTACACAACAAAAATGAGCTCTCAAGATCTACAAGATATAGTTTTTACAATTATCCCTTCATTTTTTGCAAAAAGTCAAATAGTACCTACTCATTTGGTAAACTGTTTCAGATGCAGAGATGGATGATATTAGCACAACAAGCCCTGAGGAGACTCAAAATGCAAACAAGATTGGAGACAATCAAATACTTCACTTAAAGCTCAAGAAAGAACACGAGGAAGACTTCAACTACGTGAAGGATGTTCTTGAGCTCTCAGGATTCATCGAAAACGAGTACCATGAATCATGGCATTGTCTGGACCAGCCACTAAACCCCTCCTTGTTCAAGGAACTAGAGGCTCTCTCGAACAATGAAGACAAGAATGTCGATGATTGTGATCACCGGATCATGTTCGATCTGATCAACGAAGTATTACTAGATGTGTACAAGACATCACTGTCCTACTTCCCCAAGGCACTGTCCCGTAACAGCAGGGTTGGTCCTCTGCCAACTGGGTTACATCTTCTTGAGGAGGTTTGGACAAGGACTAGGTGGTACCTTAGCTTGAGACCAGAACTGGAGGGTTCGTTGGATTGTGTCGTATCTCGAGACTTGTCCGGAGGAGGTTGGATGAGCCTCCAACTGGAGACTGATTGCATTGCTCTGGAATTGGAGGAACTGGTTTTTGATGAGTTGTTGGATGAAGTTATGTGTTCTTCCTACTGCTGAGCTGAGGAGGTTTAAATGATTTTCTTAGCGTGTACATGAGTTTTGTTTGATGATCGAAGATGTAATTACTTGTTGCTTCCGGTCTGAAATAAATGAGTAAATATTAATCGAATGTATGTATAAGTTGAGATTTTAAGATGTTTTTTTAGCATATAGGATGTTGTTTTAATCTTGTTGTTTTCTTTTAGAATAAAAGAGTTCCAATCTGTTAGGACTCAGTCCTTTACTGTTGTAACAATCTTAGAGTCTAGGAAGTTCGTTTAGATCTCTTCCTATTATTAGCTTCTCTTCTGTACTCAATAAATATCAATGAAGGAATAAGCCAGAATCACATTGATTTGGCGGTGAAACTAATCGTGCCTTTGTTCCACCGAGTTCTTTCAACCAAAGCGTTCTCTCAGTCATCACAAACAACAGTTGGTATGAAAGCATTGTTGCTTGTGCCATGACTATTTCGAAAACAAAAGGTTTTGATCGGAGCAGCTCAGGAACAACAAAGCAAACAAGGAGTGGAAATGGAATGTCCCTAACCTACCCAATGTTGACAGAAGACAACTATGGGATATGGGCGATGAAGATGACCATCCTAATGAAAGCTCTAAATGTGTGGGCTGTCATTGAAGGTGACGAGACTGTGGGGGTCGAGAAGGATCAAGGAGCATTAGCAGTGATTATGAAATCAATCCCCGATGTTGTGTTCATGGCGATTTCACAAAAGAAGACTACAAAGGGTGCGTGGGAAGCCTTGAGGATCATGCATGTTGGTGTAGACAGAGTAAGATATGCTAATGTTTTCTCTCTGAAACGAAACCTTATGGACTAACCATGGAAGAAAGTGAAACTATTAGTAGCTTTTCATTAAAACTAACATCTATTGTTAATGAGATACGATCTCTTGGCGAAGAAATGCCAAAGGCCGTAGTTGTTGAGAAATTCCTCTGGTCTGTTACTGATCAATTTCTCCCCATAGCAAGCACAATTCAACAATGAGGGATATGAAAAAGATGACGCTAGTGGAATCATTTGGGAGGCTGAAGGCTCATGAGACGTCCATGAAAGGATGAAAGCAGAGCAAGGATGGAGAAATCATGCTGCTAACTGAAGCTCAGTGGGAGAGCATATAGAAGACAAGAGCTAGTGAAAGCTCAAAAGGCAACGAAACCTTGGGAGAGGAAGAGGTCGTGGTTCTGGTCGGCCCAATTCACCAAGGTTTGGAGACAAGTCAAGGTTCATATTCTATGGATGTGGAGATTTTGGACATTTTTTAATATGAATGTCCAAAGTCAAAAACAGAGATTTGTAACTACGTTGAGGAGACTGACGATGATCCAGCATTACTCATGTTGGAAACATGATGCATCAAGAAGAAGGAGAACAAAAACAAAATGGTGTTGCTCGACGAAAACAAGGTAACTCCAAACTTGAATCAAAAGGAACTAATGGGATGTGATTCTTGGTACCTTGATACAGGAGCAAGCAACCACATGACAGGAAACTAAAATGTATTCGTGAGCATGGACAAAGATGTTACTGGCTCGGCAAAATTTGGAGACGGGTCCATCGTTCCTATCAAAGGGAGAGGTTACATTATACTTGAAGGAAGAACTGGAGATCAGAAGGTCCTTTCGGACGTGTATTTTATTCCCAGACTAAGAAGCAACATAATTAGTCTAGGACAAATGGATGAGAATGGATGACTGAGCATTTTCGATCAAAATCAAAGGTTGTTTGCAAAGGTCAATAGAAGTTGGAACACACTCTACATCCTAGAGTTGAAAAAATTCATTCCAACCTGTCTGCTTATAAAATATGATCAACCAAAATGGCTATGGCATGCCAAGTATGGACATACAAGCTTTCACACACTCAAAATGATGGTGCATAATAGAATGGTGATAGGACTGTCCAATATTGATAGCCTTGAGACGTTGTGTGAGGCATGTTTGGCAGGAAAATAAAAACGACAACCAAACGTTAGCCATCTGAGGGTTTTCATGTGCACTGCACTTGTCAATAATACTAAGGCACATCAGAAGAAAATCTCGTTGATCGGAGCATGAAAATGGTGTTCATTGAATACGAATCAGGATCAAAAGCGTATCGGTTCTTCAATCCTGATACAAAGCGACTCGTTGTGAGTCGAGATGCTATATTCAACGAGCAAGAAGAATGGGCCTGAGATGAAATGAAAGAGGTGTCAATTGGGGTTTTAATGATGATGTAGATGATCTGGAGACACATACACCAGATCAAGTAAACACGGGAATGTCTGAGCCTCAAACAGAAGAGAGATCTTCTCAAGAAGAAATAAGATCCCCTGAACTAGTTCCTGCAAATGTGGAATCCCCTCACACTACTCCATTTCGAGTCAGGACCCCGGTAGACCTCTACAAGCAGACAGAAAGAGTAGAAGTAGATTGCTTGCTCTCCACGGAAAAGCCAACCAATCCTTATGAAGCTCCAAAGCACGAAGCTTGGAGGAAAGCTATGGAAGAGGAGATGAAATCAATCTCTGATAATAAGACCTAGGTCTATTTGCAACTCCCCCAAGGTCACAATTCTATTGGGTTAAAATGGGTCTTCAAGGTCAATAGGGACTCAAAAGGAGAAGTGCAAAAATACAAAGCCAGGTTAGTAGCTAAAGGCTATGTTCAACAACAAGGCGTTGATTTTGAAGAGGTCTTCGCCCATGTAGCGAGAATGGAAACAGTAAGAGTTCTAATTGCAATCTTAGTTGAAAATAGTTGGGAGATCCATCATATGGACGTATGCTCAGTGTTCCTGAATGGCGACTTGACTGAAGAAGTCTATGTCATGCAACCTCCTGGTTTTGTGAATCTAGAAAAACTAGGCCACGTTCTCAAACTAAAGAAAGCATTGTACGACCTAAAGCAAGCTCCCAAGAGCTGGGAATCAGAAATTTGATCCAAGTATCATATCCATTGGCTTTAAACAATGTCCACTCAAACACGCTATTTATATGAGGAAGGGTAATGGAACATCTTTTTTTTTTTTTATAAGCTCAAAAATTTATTAGTAAGACTGATTCCAAAAAGAAATCAGAATGCCCCAGTTCTAGAAGAAGCAGGGTGAGAACCAACGATTACAAAAGGGCTTCACTAACGGGAGCCAAAAGGCCAAGCCTTTTCTTAGAAACGAAAAAACAAGGAGAAAAAAACAAAATAGAGAAAACCCCGCCAATCCTCGCCTAACGACGAGTCGTTGCAGCCTTCTTCTTGGCTGCCAACTCACGAATCGTAGTCCATGCATCGGTACCATGAGCCGGAGCTACGGCTTGAGTTTTTCCATTTCGGACTTGCTCAACCTGTTTCCCAATATCGACGGGACAGACGTACCTTTGCCGATCCGAGACCTTCGGTTTACACACCAAGGTATAAATTTCCGTAAAGTGCTTAGGGGTACGGTTCACACATTTTGAATGTACGAGCGCATCTTTTCACGGATATGATGCCTGCTGTGCAGATTGACATGTTGACAGAATAACAGGTGTTTCAACATCTCTTTTGGTCGGAGTCTACGTTTATAATCTGATCATTTATTTTAAATCAGATATGCATAGACTGTTTAGAATGAGAGAGTTTGGTCTCCTACATTACTATTCTTGGAATTGAGGTAAATCAAAATAAAACCGAAATCACCCTAAGTCAATTAGTGCATGCTATGAAGTTAATTGAAGTTGTAGGCCTAAAAGGATGAAATCCTTGTATAACTCCTCTTGAAAAAAAAAATGAGAAGCTTGGAAAAGAAGGAACATAGCTCTATGGAGATGTGATTGAATTTTGGAGCTTTATTGGAAGCCTAAGATAGTTTCTCAATACTAGACCTGCTCTGGCTTTCGCTCTAGGTTCGGTCAGTAGGCACATGGAGAAGGCCAAACTCCATCATATTACTGCGATGAAAAGAATTTTATGTTATGTGAATGGAACCATAAACTTTGGCTTGGGGTACAAGAAAGGTCACAAAACCATGAGAGTCGTAGGTTACATTGACAGTGATCTCACAGGTGACGAGGATGATCGAAAAAGCACATCTGGACTACTTTTCTTCCTTGGAGACAATCCAATTACTTGGTTCTTAAGAAAGCAAAGAATCGTGGACCTCTCATCATGCGAAGTTGAATTTATTGCAGCGAGTTCTACTGTCTGTCAAGAACTATGGATCGTCTGGTTAATCGCAAGCCTACAAGGAAAAGATTTAGAGAAGTTCACCATCTATATCGGCGACAACTCAGCCATATCCTTGTGCAAGAATCCCGTCCACCATGATCGAAGCAAACATATCGACCCAAGGTATCATTTTATAAGGGACTGCATTGAAGAAGAAGCTATTGAAATTTGTTATATCCCCTCTGAAGAACAGTGGGCTGACATTTTGATAAAAGCTTTATGAAGAATCAAATTTGTACAAATGAGAGAGATGTTAGGAGTCACTCAATTGATCAAGGTACACCAAGATTAGGGGAAAATTGTTGTTTTAATCTTGTTGTTTTCTTTTAGAATAAAAGAGTTCCAATCTGTTAGCACTCAGTCCTTTACTGTTGTAACAGTCCTAGAGTCTAGGAACTTAGTTTAGATCTCTTCCTATTATTAGCTTCTATACTCAATAAATATCAATGAAGGTATAAGCCAAAATCACATTGATTTGGCGTTGAAACAAATCGTGCCTTTGTTCCACTGAGTTCTTTCAGCCAAAGCGCTAAAATAACTCAAAAATGAAAGAGTAAGACAAAAGTCTAGTATGTAGGCATCGACCGTTAACACTATTACAAAATGCTCGGTTATACTAGGATGATTAAGGGGGAGGACAATGCCTCGAGGGGTTGGGTAGACGGTAGGACTTTGGCCGTATACACTACATGTCTCGACCTAAAAATGCCAAGGACTATGGATCTGAGGCACTTGATGGGACAACAGATATCTAGGGAGTAACCTAGAAAGTAGGGGAAGCAGGAGTTCAGTTGTGAACCGAACGTGGCAAGGCGAGATGTGTTTCCCCAGACACACCCCATTTTGGGGGAGGTCCCTCATCAGCTTTTACAAGAACGCTGAGAGGGTCTCGTCTTGATCGTACTCGGGGACCCGGATTGTGCTTCCCTGTCCTAGGTCCGACCTTATAGTTCTAGGGGGAGCCTTGGAAGCTTCTAAGGATTTTGTAGTTATCAGTAGTATTCTTGGGTTAGGCAAGAGGTCCTATGTCGTCTCTACCTCTTCAAGTCCCGGGGTTCGACCCCCCTCAAGAGGTCGGATGGGTTGATCGACCACAACATAGTTCGGCCCCCTTGGTGGTGGTGTCTTAGGCAAGAGATCCTAGATCAGGGGTGAAGCACGGGTGACCTAGTTATTATATTCTGGATGAGGGAGAGAGCTACGATATTGAAGTGCCTGCGGGAAGTGGTGTTTTCCTACCCTTGCATATGGGAGAGTTTCCCACAACCTGGTTTCCATCCCTCGCTCGGGTACCAGGTCTTGCACTAGTTGCGGTGGCGTGCCAGTATACCGGGCACACCATGCAATGCCTCTCGGGATGGGCTTCTATTCCGGCTTTCTAGACAGCGCCTAGAGTAAGGCAGGTCCGCCTTGGTGGTCGGTCTGTTCCCGAGGGAAGATTAGGACTTGGGTTGTCACGCCCCAATTTCAGTAAACCGAACTCGGGACGCGAACATTTAAAATAATAAAACATTTTGTTGTCTTTTTCATAAACCACCGTTTGTTCAACAAAAAAATAATATTTACAACTTAAAATACGTCCCAACAAGTGGACAAAAGTATGGTATCCGTCGCTAGACTCAAAATAAAACCCAGAAACCCGCTCCTAGCTCTTCAAGCTTCAGAAGCTTCCCTAGTCCAACCTGCGACCGGTACCTGTACGAAAAGCAACTAGGGGTGAGCGTTCGCTCACCACCACAGATAACAGACTGACTACGGCATAATTAGCAGACGATGCCGATAATACCAACAATAAACTCAACACCGGGGAAACTATCCCCAACCCAAGTACTCCGACTGACACACACCCACTGTTACCTTCCTTGACCAACTCAACACTCTGACACGTAAAGTAGACCCGACACAACGATCACGACCTCTTCCGAAGACTCAAGGACCACCACGCAAAACCCAAGATCACAAAGGATCGTACACCAAACAAGATCACAAAGGATCGCACACCAAGCAAGATCACAAAGGATCGCACACCAGCTGCCCAGTAACCTCCCTCACCAGACTCAACCTCAAACTCGTAAAGCAAACCCGACACAACCATTTATGACCTCCTCCACAGACACGAACACGGATCAGGCTAGCCAAAGAATGCTCACAACCTGCCGAGACTCGAACACGGATCAGGCCAGCCAAAGAATGCTCGTAACCTGCCGAGACCCGGTCACGGATCAGGCTAGCCAAAGAATGCTCATAACCTTTCGAGATCCGGACACGGAACAGGCTAGCCAAAGAATGCTCATAACATGTCGAGACTCGAATTTGGTCAGGCCAGCCAAAGAATGCTCGTAACCTGCCAAAATCCACACCACTCCCCGACACGAAGTCGGGTTACTAACCCCGGGCAAACACAATCACAATCACACGCAAATTTCAACAAGCAGCAACAACGCAGGTTCAACACTCCACAGGCACTCATGGCCACCCAAGACACCAACAGTAAAACACGGACTCAACAACCCACGGGCACTCACGGCCTCCCAAGACACACCAACCATAACTCACGAGCTCAACAACCCCACGGCACTCACGGCCACCCAAGACACACCAACGGTAACTCACGGGCTCAACAACCCCACGGGCACTCATGGCCACCCAATACTCCAACAGTAAAGACACGGGTTCAACAACCCTACGGGCACTCATGGCCACCAAAAACACCAAAGGTAAAGACACGGGTTCGACAACCCTACGGGCACTCATGGCCACCCAAAACACCAACAGTAAAGTACGGGCTCTCATGGCCACCCAAAACACAAATAATAATACGGGCTCTCATGGCCACCCAAGACTCAACAATAATAGCACGGGCTCTCAAGGCCACCCAAGACACCAAAATAAACAATCAACCTCCGGCATAACCAATGCCTCCAACAGTCCTAATATCAACAGTTTCTCAATCAACCTCCGGGCATGGTCATATGCCTCTGGTACTCCTAATATCGATAAGTTCACAATCAACCTCCGGGCATGGTCATATGCCTCCAGTAATTCTAGTATCACTAAGTTCACTGCTCCTACGACACTACTAAGTGTCACATGCTTTGCTAATAATTGCTACGTTCCCGTATCATGCCTTTCTAATATTCGATAACCTAATTAACCCACGACACCCCGGGGTCACATGCAATTCTACAGTTAACTTTCCCTAGTCAGGGCCGAGATCCGGCTACTTTTCCCTACCTCGTGCGTGTTCTCCAAAAGCCAACCAACGAGCTCCGGTGTGATCTCAGTCACTCACCCAGCTTTCCTTTGCCTCGGTCCGCAGCACGATCTAAAGGACACAAGTTTAAGGCACTTAACAACTCGCAGGAATAAACTGAAATTCCATAAACTTAACGCCCAAACGTAACCCCGACAATGTCGATCACTCCCAAACTTCCCGATTACTCGACATTGTCGATAAAGGACCCGTAAAGGCCCGATTCGCCCGACATGGCGAATCTGCCCGGGTTTTGGAAATGCCCTTCCGGGGCTCCAAAAGTTCCCGTTTTCGTTTCTACGGTCTTAGAATAATTCAAGGGGCCCAATGTACTTGACAGAAACGAATTCCGACTTCCGAGTCAATTAATTATCGTTTCAAGTTTCTAAAACCCGTTAATTACAACTTTTCCAATTTAATTCCAATTTTCGATTCGGTTAAGGATAAATGGTCCGAGGAACGTTCTAGAACACCCGAACACGAAACCCGATCACCCGAGCACGTGGGCCCCCACCTGGCCCAACTTGGCTGTGGGCCCTAGGGGTCAAATTGGGGCTCGGCCACCATGGTGGTGGCTGGTCCCAGCTCCGGCCAGCCACCACCCACGGTGGCCGGAGCTCCTCCCGAGCTTCCGGTCACCAGAAAACGTGCAATCTCCCCTCCAAACACCTCCAAAACGTCTCCAACAATCCCCCAATCTCAACACAACCCTAAACTAATAGTTTTAAACCAAAACCTAATTTTAGAAATTGACAAAACGAAGATCGGTTTGGTGATTACCGTAGAGGAGGACGGTGTGAGCTCGATTCTCCTAACCTTGAAACGATCCAAGGGTTGGATGGAGAGGAAACGTCACAAGAACCCTAGCTTCTTCTCTTTTCTCCTTCTTCTTCTCTCCCTTTCTTCTCTCTTCTTTCTCTTTCTAAAACAACTAACTCATTTTCTCTCCTTTTTTTCTCTTTTTAAAACATGTGGTCGGCCACCCTTGTCCCCTCTTAGTTTCCCCCCAAAAACCTACACCACCACATATTGGACGTTTCAGGCCCCGAACGGGCACTTTTTCCAAGAAATTACGAAACTTGACGGGCTACAAGGAAACGGATCAACTAAGATCGCTGCGACGACGGCTAAGCCTTTTGGATCCAAAACGGTCCTCGAATGGACCAAAACGTCGCTCGGTTGACTTTTCCAGCAAAAAGTCAACATTTCCCAAAACGATCAGAAAGTTGCCCTAAGTCCCCCGGAACTCACTTTGGTCGATAACGGGGTCAAGTTAAGTCCGGTATGACCCTCGGGGTCCAATTCCGGTTCAATTCAGTGTCTGCTCAAAATTTTTAAATTTTCCTGTTTTTCGCAGGTTTGACTAGCGTTGACCGGAAGTGGTTATTACATGGGTGTCGGGACAGAAAAAGAGTTGGGTCCTTTCAGTTGGACAGGGGTCCGAAAGCGTTGGTCCGGGCAGGGACGAATCTCTTTCGCACTCCTAGATGAGCCAACCACGTGTTCCTCAACGGTCGAAGTAGGGCTCCCTAATCCGAAAACTTGTGGGGAAAGGGGTTGCTCCTTGCATGGCAGAGACGGTCAGAGGAGATAGTGAGTTACCTTCCTTCTCATCGGAAAAGGGAGGAACGTCGAGCTTCGACCTTGTTGTGGATCCGGGGGTGGAAGGAGGTGGAGTCCTCAGGGGCCATTGTGGGTGAAGGCGGAGAGCGAGGGACGGAGGAGAGATGGGCGAGACACTTAGATATCCTGATGCATTCCAGTTTTATGAACTCCGAGTGGGAGCCAAAGGCATGATGGGCGATGATGAGACAAGGTGTGGGTCTGTCTCGAGCCCACCGGTTTTTTCCTTAGAACTCGATGTGGGTTCAGGTATCTCGGGTGAAGGAGGCTTCACGAGAGGTGTCAGAACCTTGGATTCCATTGAAAGGCACAAAGGTTGTCGCAGGGGGAGCTAGTTGGTGGAGATCGACAACAACAACGACGCACTAAGGATTTCAAGATGTTAATAATTTGTTTTTTCATTTAATAATTAACAATTTGTTTTTTACCAAAACCTATCCGAGATTTCAAGATGTTAATCACACGAGAGCAAACTAAAATAATATACACCAAGGGGGTGCACCGCGATGTTGATGCTCAAACCGATCATTACGTGTATTAGTCATGTGTGGAATATCCTCTTCTTTTTTTTCATCAAACATATGTGTAATATTAGACAGTTAAAAGACTAAGTATCTAACATTACGTGAATAATTTCAGAACAACGCATATACGTGGACCACATTCGTGTAGAAATAATATGAAGGTTCACAAGAGATAGTGAACATTACAACCAAGTTTAAAAGTCTCGAGATTCTATCTTGGTAGTGCGACTTTGACGGGATGGGAAAACAATAGTGTTGCCAACTCCTTTAGCAGCCACATCACCCATAATATCCATTAAACCAGCGTATTGATTAGCTCTGATGTCACGTCCCAAATTCGATTTTGACCGGACTCGAGACGTGAACTAAAATCATAATTAGACAATAATAATAAAAGGAAAATTAAACGAAATAAACCTCCACATTTAGTTCCAAAATAAACAACTCCGATAAACATGAGTCAAACGCTCAAATCCAAACAAGTAAAAACATAGTTTAGTACGAAAATAGAAAGTACGTCTCTACTACAAGTAATCCCCCGGACCCTCAATGAGCTCCCGAGCCCTGAGACGTCCTCTAAGCCTACTCACCAACGAAACCTGTAAAACAGTAAAAACAGAGGGGGTGAGCTTACGCTCAGTAGGAAAAAGTAGTAAAAAGAAAAAGGACTCTCGCTCCGTCAACAAATTTCTCGATTAGTAACACTTACAAAAAAGATAACACAAATAGAGATCAACAAGAACACAACTTATTCGCCAATACAAAAAAAAACTAAAGAAACACACGATACCGAAATATAAGATAATTAAACCACGAGACTCCGATCTATACACGAGCTCAACATATCGTACCGGAAACGCACATCGGCCTAGATATCTTCCCGGAACACACAGTATCGGGGTGAAACGAATACATCATACCGGAATACCCCTCGGTCTAGATGTCTTCCCGGAACACACAACATCGGGGTGAAACAACATACATCATACCGGAAACGCACATCGGGGCAAGCAACAATATACCATACCGGAAACGCACATCGGCCTAGGTGTCTTCCCGGAAACACGCCTCGGGGAAACAACAACATACCTCATACTGGAAACGTACATAAGCCTAGAGGTCTTCCCGAAAACACACCATCAGGGTAAAGCAAACAATATATCATACCAGAAATGCACATCGGCCTAGATATCTTCCCGGAAACACACCATCGGTGCAAAGTCAACACACAATACAATAACAACATACCAATACATCATACCATCAAGCTTACCGACACACTTACCAAGAAACTTACATCGGTCTATCATTCACCCGATCATATCACAAGACAACAATTAATAACATTCATTCAACCAATCATGTCATGAAGCAACCATTCATATCACATTCATCATAATCCATATAGCCTAATATGATTCTTAAATTAACCAAAGGACATAATATACTTCGACATTCAATGACTATTAACCACAACCACACGCAAACAACACACAATCCTAAGGCCTAACATGGCCACATGTGATCCTACAGCATGTCAATTCCCATAATTGAAAGCGGTTATTCTAGTTAATCACATCCTATATGCAAGCTAAGACTTCACCGGTTATTAACGTCCTATATATGCATACTATTAACATTCTTTAATTAAAAAGCGGAAATCTACTACTCTTCCATACCTCAAGTGCTTTCCAAACTCTTAGTCACACGAACGCCTAGTAGCCTCCTCCTCCGAGCTCGAGAACAAAGTCTAAGATCACACGTAATACTAGAATTAATGATAATTCAAGGGTGGTTTAAGAGGTAAACACCCAAGTTAAAACCCCCAAAAGTTCGGTTAAGGATAGCCCTTCTAATTACTCAAAGAAACACCCAAAATAGACTCAAAAGGCCCAGAACTGATCTGTCACGGCTCGGGTCACGGAGCCGTGAGGCTCCCCATCACGGATGACGTCACGGACCCGTGACGTGTGCCGTCACGGTCTCCGTCACGGAGCCATGACGTCTCCCGTCACGATACCTGTCACGGATTCGTGACGGGTCTGACAGCTCTGTCCTTCTTCTTCCTCCAGCTTCTTCTCCACGAAATCAAACCCCAAAAACTCCATTTTAACCTATAAAAACTCCAAAAACAGTACCATAAACTCCAAAACTCCAATACCCATAATGGGTTTCATCAAAACAACAACAATCCAATTGATTTCTACTTAAATCAATCACTTTCTTCCCATAAACAACCATCTAATCACCAAAGACCCAAAACCCAACTAGTTCATGCAATTTCTATGGAGACCCATAACCTCAAATGGATTGAAAGGAGATTGTGAGAGCTTACTTACCTTGGGGATGATGAAGATTAGAAGACTTTTGAGAAGTTTTGATGAAGAAATGGCTTCAAGCTTCCTCCTTTCCTTCCTTTCTTCTTCTTCAAGCTAAGAAGCTTTTTCCTCTCCTCTCTCTCTTGTAGATTTCGGCCACCACAAGAATATGAGTTGAGTTGGGACAAAAATGGGTCTTAAACCTAAGGTGGAGATGACTAAAAGGCCCTCCCTTGCTCTCTTCTTCTATTTTGGCACTTAGGAGGGCAAATGGGTCATTGTAGACCCATTTCTTCTCCTCCAAGCCACCATGGACAATTGTCCATGTTGGGACCACCTTGTCTTTAATTATTTCCAGCACCTTTAATTTACTAAGGTTTATCCTCTAATTAGGCCTAGTTTGATCGAAAGTTGACTCTTTCGTAAAAACTGTCATTTGAAAGGAAACGGTCCAACTAAGCTAACTGTAACGACGGCTAAGCTTTTTGGGTCCCGGAAAGGTTCCGAATGGCTCCCGGAGTCATCGGTTGACTTTTCCGACCCAAAGTCAACTTTCGTCAGAAATCACCGGTTCGACCGGGATTGACCGGGGGCGGTTCTTACAATCTACCCCCCTTAAAAGAATTTCGTTCTCGAAATTTAACACGAGCGTACCTCAAGTAGGGGTGTCCATGGGCCGGGTCCCCGCCCCGTGGCTAATTTTTTGAACCGACCCGTAGTGACCGGGTTCAAAAAATTTAACCCGCTCCCGGCCCCAAGCCCAAAAAGACACCTTTGAACCCACCCGTCAGGATTATGGGCCGGTTCACCGGGTTTGACCAACCCATCCGAATTTGTTAACAATTGATCACATTAACCGTAAGTAGTAGCACATATACTTTCAAATATTTTTTCATTATCCAAAAACCCTTAAAAAGTCATCAAAGAGTGCTTAGAAACTCTTAATTTGGTCACTTCTTAATTATGAAAAAACTCTACCGTATTAAAATTTTATCAAAGGTTCAAGGATTAAAAACGTCAAACAGGAAGTTCAAGTTGACTCAAAACAGATTATGATTACAAAAGACGAGTTCAACTCAACACAAAACTATGACATGTTCTATTACAAAATTGGTAATCATCTTCAAAATCTCAAACAATCAATCTTCATCTTTATACGTAAAAGTAATTAAAATTGTAAGAGTGTAGCTTTAGGCATTGAACTTGTACCATATCCGGGTGGTCCGGGTTATGTAGGAAAGCATGTGACGAATCCGAAACCCGGACCGCTCACTCCGGGTTTGGTATTTCTGAACCCGGACCCGTCCCCGTAACCCATGGGGACAAACCCACTGGGGCCGGGTGAGCCGGGTTGACTGGGTGGATTGGGTTCCGGGCCAATTTTGGACACCCCTAACCTCAAGGGTCGAACAGGATGGGGTACTTCGCACGAACCTCATCCTCGCGCTCCCAGGTCGACTCTGCTCCGTGGTGCCGCCACTGTACCCGTACTAAGGGGATAGTCTTGTCACGCAAGACCTGCTCCCGTGTATCCAGAATCCTGATTGGTTGCTGCTCATACGAAACATCCTCAGCTACCTCGATGTCCGTCCACTCAATAACGTGGGAGGGGTCTGCAGTGTACTTCCGCAGTTGGGAAACATGGAAGACGTTATGCACGTTCTCAAGCTGTGGTGGCAATGCAAGACGGTAAGAAACGACTCCCACTCTACTCAAAACCTCGAAAGGTCTGATAAACCGCGGGGCCAACTTGCCTCTGCCGCGGTTGAACCGCACTAGCCCCTTCTTCGGGCTCACCTTCAGGAATACATGATCCCCAACTGCGAACTCGAGAGGTCGGCGTCGCCTATCAGCATAACTCTTCTGCCGGCTCTGCACGGTCTTCATCCGCTCACGAATCAACGCGACCTTCTCGGTCGTCTCTCTAACAAGATCTGGACCAAGTAAACTCATGTCTCCTATCTCTGCCCAACACACGGGTGATCTGCACGGCCTACCATACAACGCCTCAAAAGGTGTTATCCTGATACTGACCTGGAAGTTGTTGTTGTAGGCGAACTCGGCCAACGGTAAGTGGTCCTCCCATGACCCTCGGAAGTCTAATGCGCATGCTCGCAGCATATCCTCTAAGATCTGAATCGTGCGCTCTGACTGGCCATCTGTCTACGGGTGGTACGCTGTACTAAGTAGGACCTCGGTCCCTAATGCTCTCTGCAAACTCTCCCAAAACCTGGAGGTGAATCGACTGACATCGGCACCCCCTGAAGTCGGATAATCTCTCGAACGTACAAACGGCTCAGCGTATCAACCGTGTCGGCCATCCTCATGGCTAAGAAGTGCGCTGACTTGGTCAGTCGGTCGACCACTACCTAAACAGCGGCGTGCCCTCTCGGCGTTCTCGGTAAGCCACACACGAAATCCATCGTGACGTGCTCCCACTTCCACTGTGCGATTCGCAGTGGTTGTAATAGACCGGCGGGACGCTGATGCTCGGCCTTCACTTGCTGACAAGTAAGGCATCTCGAGACGAACTCTGCAACTGCTCTCCGCATCCCGCTCCACCAAAACTGCCGTCTGACATCCCAATACATCTTGGTGCCACCCGGGTGCACAGCAAGACGTGAGTGATGAGACTCTCTCAAAACCTCGTCTCTACAGCTACGTGGCACAAACAGTCCTCCTCGGTAACGTAAAACCTGATCAATACCCTGCTCCCAGCCCTCGGTGTCAACACCGTTGATAATCCTCTCCCGGATCGCTGCTGCCTCAGCATCCTCGGCCTGCGCCTCCAGCACTCGAGCAACTAAGGTGGGATGTGCCACCAGCGAACACATGGCCACGCCATCGGTGATCTCATCTAGATCAAGTATGAACAAGCTCAACTCCTCCATCATGTCCCACTCTCGGACTGATATACCGGTCAGGCAGTGGACCGACTTCCTACTCAGGGCATCGGCGACAACATTCGCCTTGCCCGGATGATAGAGTAGCTCGAAGTCGTACTCCTCAAGTAGCTCCATCCACCGCCTATGGCGCATGTTCAAGTCTCGTTGGGAGAAGATGTACTTGAGACTCTTGTGATCCGAGAACATCTGGGATCGCTCTCCATACAAGTAGTGTCGCCAGCTCTTCAGCGCGAAGACGACCGCTGCTAGCTCTAAGTCATGGGTCGGGTAGTTGCGCTCATGTATCTTCAACTGCCTGGAGCCATAGGCAACTACCTTCCCTAACTGCATCAACACACACCCCAGTCCCCCACCGGACGCATCACAATACACATCATACCCGATCCCCCGCTCTAGAACGATCAACACATGAGCGTTAGTCAAACGAGCCTTCATCTCGGTAAAGGAGTGCTCACACTCATCAGTCCACACGAACTCGGCTCTCATACGTGTCAGGGAAGTCATTGGCGCGGCCAGGCGTGAGAAGTCTCGGACGAACCACCGATAGTATACTGCCAAGCCTAGGAAGCTGCGGATCTCAAAGACACTCGTGGGTCGTGCCCACTTCAAAACCGTATCGATCTTCGCCGGATCGACTAGTATACCCTCTCGGGACACAATATGTCCGAGGAACTTCACCTCGGCGAGCCAGAACTCGCACTTCTCCAAGTTGTCGTACAGTTGGTGAGTGCGCAACAATGTCAAAACAGTCCTCAGGTGCTCCACATGAGCCTCCTCACTCGGAGAATAAATCAGAATATCGTCTACGAATACCACGAGGAACTGGTCCAAGTACGGTCGGAAGATGTCGTTCATCAGGTCCATGAACGTTGCAGGTGCGTTCGTCAATCCGAACGGCATCACCAGGAACTCGTAGTGTCCATACCGAGTCCGAAATGCGGTCTTCGCCACATCCTCCTCCCGAACCCTCAACTGATAATTCCCGGATTGTAGATCAATCTTCGAGAAGCACTTCACTCATCTCAGCTGTGTTGGGTCTCGAGGTAGGGTTGGAGATGAACCAACTCGCAGCGGAAAATCAATGAAAACCAAGAGACAATTAGAACCATGAAACAACTAACAAAGAATGGATTAACAAGAGAAAAATTCAGCACTAGTTCTTACCAAAACAAGAACACCGGTTAACGAATGATTGGCTTGAGTCTCCAAGACGCCTACGTATCCACATGGGAATCAAAGCCACGTAGTTCTTCTCTTTGAGGACTCAAGAACACAAACATGGAGGTGGAAACTAGCCAAACCCGAAATGGCCATGGAAGAGGGAGAGAAAATGTGTTTCCTATTCTTGTCTTGTGTTTGTTATGTTGAAAAAAGATGACTTAAACATAAAAAAAAAACCCATACTTGTCCAACTAAAGGCATGGGACAAGTATGGTGTCAAGTAAGGTGTAAATAGGACAAAGTATGGCAAGACAAGATTGGGTTAGGTAGTGAATCACCAACACCTTAATCCTTGTCTTGCTTACTTAGTACTAATTAATCAAGACTTGATTAATTAGTTCCATGGGCCTTGGTTGCATGGGCCTTTCATGGGCCTCTTGGAACATGGCCCGTGGCCATTTCCAACGAGGTCCCGTGATTCGCTCATCGCCTCCATGCCTTCCATACCGGAAATGTCCAACATTATCCGACGCGATCAATCCCAAGACTCCAAGCCTTGTCTCGATCCGTAAAGTCCTATTCACTTACGGGCACATGACCCAAAACCCAGTTTTGGTCATGTCCCGAGACAACTCCCTTTTGGCCATTCTCCATAAATGTGTCAATGAGTTTCATCCTCCGGTGTGACCCTTAGGTTTATGCATGTCAATAGATCAACGTAAAATCCCATTTTACTTGATCCTATTTAAGTGGCAACTAACGAGACTTTAGTATTGCCTGACACTACATAACGAATCGACCCTGTCGATTCTAACCTTTCCGTCGTCCCTGTCATTATCCTTTTATCTCCGATATCCTGATTGAGATAAGGCATAGAGCCGTCATCCTTATTATTCTCAATCACCGTTCCTTGATATGTGAGATGACTGAAGATATGATACCCAGTATCATGTGCATGGCCATGCTATTCTTCCAGTCACTCTCGATCAAGCGGCCGAGAACCGATATCTTTCCCATACCTTAGTATGAGGGATAAATCCCTTAGTCGTCTTTCGTGTCACTCATGTAGCCCGTCCCCAAGCCAATCCTGGCCGTTATGGAAGCCCTGTTACGGACAACGTTAGGCTCAGGTCAAACTCAGTTGTTGACTACATAGCGATCACAAAGACTCATTGGTCTAAGGATACATGACAAGCTACAACACTGAATATGTTCATGACTTAATCTATGGCACATATTCAGGGCGGGTCGTCCAATATCATGTCCCACATGATATCTATGATCAGACTCCGGAATCCCATTCCAATGACTAACAGAACGTAAGCCATAAAGAGCCATCTTTCATACTAGTCGCTTCTAGTGAAGCTTTGTTGACTAGGGACCCATCGAGTGTGATCTATCTCGATCTATGGTTCTATTCGCATGGTGGGCATAGATCAGAGCACACGTCGATATATTACTCCAACACATAAGTAATATAAAGTCGCTTTAATTTTATTGCTAACGATGATATGTACATTTGGACATTTAGGATTGAACTACGGGCACTAAGACTAACAAGCTGATCGAACAGGTCATCGTTCCTCGGCATCGGGTAGCAGTTCTTCACCGTAACCCGGTTCAACTTCCGGTAGTCGATGCACATCCTCAGTGCTCCACCCTTCTTCTTCACGAAGAGGGCGGGTGCTCCCCACGGTGAAGCGCTCGGGCGGATAAATCCCTTCTCCCGAAGCTCCTCGAGTTGTCGCTTCAGCTAGACCAACTCGGCTGGTGCAAACTGGTACAGAGCCATGGATATCGGCGTCGTCCCTGGTATTAAATCAATCCTGAAATCAACGTCGTGCACATGCGGTAGTCCTGACAGCTCCTCCGGGAACTCACACACCACTCGCGGCAGCTCTTCATCTCTCTCGATCAACGCTGACAGGAGAACTCCGCTCCTACTACCAAAGACACGAGTGACGATCGTGTCACCCGATACCACTATCACCTGCCGCCGATAACAATCGATCGACGCTCGGTACCTCGTAAGCCATTTCATCCCCAAGATCACGTCAAATGCCGTCATGTCCAAAACAAGAAAATCACCAAGAAAAGGGCAATCAGCCACTCTCATCTCACATGCACTACATACACTACTCAGGACTACATCTCTCGTAACCGGGGTATCCAGACATAAGGGTTGACTCAAAGTCTCTACCCTTAACCCCAACATACCAGCGAAAGTAGAAGAGATGAAAGAATGTGAAGCCCCAATATCGAATAAGAAAGATGCCCAGGAATTGTAAAGCAAACACGTACCCTGAGTGGTCTCATGACCGAAGTGGCGTCCTTCTGCTCTGGAGTCAGTGACCGCATACACCCGACCCTGCGATGTCTGAGGTCCTCCCCTCGGGGGTGGTGGAAGGGTCGTCTGTTGTGGAACCCTCTACTGATGTCTCTGCGCTGGCGCACCCACTGCCTGTCGTGGGGCTCTCGAAGCCTGAGCCTGGCGTGGGTGAAACGAATGTGCCTGGCTGGGCTGCGTCTGCTGTGGTCGCTGCACTAATCCTCCTCCAACCCGGTCGGGACACACGATGGAGATGTGTCCAAGTCGACCACAGTGGTAGCATGTCCTCTCAACGGCACGCGGCCTCTCCTCGACCCTCGTCGGACGACCCGTTGGGCGATCTGTAGATCCACCACTCATCGGGCAATCTCGGCCCAGATGACCCAACTGCCTGCACAGGGGGCAAAACTGTGCTAACGGGGCAGGTCCAACGGACGCTACTGCTCCGACCTGTCGCATCCCACTAGACTGGGCTTGTGGTTGGCAGGATCCTGAGGTAATCTGCCTCCTCGGATCGCGGCCCTCAGACGGCCTCAGAAAGTCACTCGGTCTCGGCCTGATCTCCCGAGCCCTAGCGGTCTCTCGAAAGTGCCGCTCCACTGCTAGTGTCTGGTCCACTAGCTCAGTGTACATCTCAATCCTAAAGGAAATGACTCGGTCCACGATCGATGGAAGGAGCCCCCTCCCCCCCCCCCCCCCCCCGAATCGTCTACATCAGAGTGCCTCAGTCGGCACCCTCTCCGGTGCGAAGCGAGACAAGGAGGTGAACCTCACCTCATACTTCGATACAGACATCCGCCACTGGCGCAGCTCCAGGAACTGTTGATGTCTGTCCTCACGGGCTGATCTGGGGAAATATTGCTCTAGGAATAGTCTTCCGAACGTTTGAAAGTCGTCTCCAACCCTGCGCTGATCGCCCTGCCACCAATAGTATGCCTCATCCCTCAGCTGGAATGCTGCAAAGTATACCCTCATGTGATCGTCTACAATCCCCGACGTATCCAAGTTGCGGGTAATCTGTCCCAGCCATCTCTCGGCTGCCTCGGGATCTGGCTCCCCGGAAAAGATAGGAGTACCCCTCCTCCCTCAGCGCCTGGTCCGTGTAACCATCGGCCTGACTCGGCCTCACAGCAGCAGCTGTAGTGGCAGCAGGCACAGTCTCTGGTGTCGGCGCCGCAGTCTCCCTCTGGGCGTTGATCGCCGCGAGAACCGTGCGAACCAGCTCCTCTAGAGTGGTCGCCTGGGTCGGCTCTGCGACCGGAGGGCCTCTGGGCGATAGCCCTGACGGTCCAGCCTCATCTCTCTCGTGCTCCTCAGAGGAAGCACCCTGGGCACTCGCTGCCCCTACCTGCTCAACGGCAGGTGGCTGCCCCTGGCCCCTAGCTGGGCGACCTCTAGTGCCTCTCGGGATGTAGGTACGAGTCATGTCTCTTGTATCAGCTGCACGGATAAACGCACATGCTCAGTCTCTTAATCTCGTATAAAGCGACACGCTTAAAACACTAGCGTTCAAACGCATTTCATAAAGGTCATACTCAGACCAACCACATACTTAGTCTTAGTATAGTTATAGTTAATTTCATATAATCATAGAAGTCTGCACACTTGTGCGTCTCACAAAATCAATCACACAATTCAACCATCTCACACAGGAGTCACACAGTTTACCGTTCACATCACACAACAATTCCACAGAGTCTCCGCACTAACTCATTTCCACAGGTTCTCAACACCTTTCTCTTTCTAACACAACATTCATGTCGACATCTTGTCGTTACAACTCGGTTCAAGCGTCCCCGAATTACGTTGTAACCACTTGACGTCCCCCTATCACGTTCGACTACAGTGGCACCCCAGAGTCGGACCGTGATAGTACAAACACTTCTGTTTGCAGAAATTTGGGCATGACCCGTTTGAATATTCTACTAACCGTCCGCTTAAGCGGTACATTCAATAGACAACCTGCACCAAGCATTCAGCACAACCACAACACACAGCAAATCATCGCAGCTATACACCTCAGGTCTCGGTAATTACACGATTACCACCCGACCAAGTCAACATTTCGATTTAACCAATCAATCAACGGCCGACCAAGGTGGCAACCCAATAAACGATCACTTAACAAACACTTCATAAACATCATCGAGCATCGCTCGCTAACCCGACCCCGATCTCAACCGATCGGCATAACAGTTCAACCAAGGCACAGCATAACACAATATAAGGCAAGACTCAAACAAGGCAGTTCGCCATCCGAGACTCTCGTCGTCTCGGATCTACGCGTAGGGCATTTCCGACTTGCGTAACTGAACACTAGAACCTTAACAACCTAACTCTACCCACCTAATTGGCGTACGGTCCAAAGTTTTGAAAAACCAGGCTCTGATACCAAATTGTCACACCCCAAATCTGTTTTTGACCGGACTCGAGACGTGAACTAAAATCATAATTAGACAATAATAATAATAAAAGGAAAATTAAATGAAATATACCTCCACATTTAGTTCCAAAATAAATAAAAAAACTCTAATAAGCATGAGTCAAACGCTCAAATCCAAACAAGTAAAAACATAGTTTAGTACAAAAATAGAAAGTACGTCTCTACTACAAGTAATCCCCCGGACCCTCAATGAGCTCCCGAGCCTTGAGACGTCCTCTAAGCCTACTCACCAACGAAACCTGTAAAATAGTAAAAACAGAGGGGGGTGAGCTTACGCTCAGTAGGAAAAAGTAGTAAAGGGAAAAAGGACTCTCGCTCCGTCACCAAATTTCTCGATTAGTAACACTTACCAAAAATATAACACAAATAGAGATCAACAGGAACACAACTTATTCGTCAATAGAAACAAACTAAAGAAACACACGAATACCAAAATATAAGATAATTAAACCACGAGTTTCCGATCTATACATGAGCTCAACATATCGTACCGGAAACGCACATCGGCCTAGATATCTTCCCGGAACACACAACATCGGGGTGAAACGAATACATCATACCGGAATACCCCTCGGTCCAGATGTCTTCCCGGAACACACAACATCGGGGTGAAACAACATACATCATACCGGAAACGCACATCGGGGCAAGCAACAACACACCATACCGGAAACGCACATCGGCCTAGGTGTCTTCCCGGAAACACACCTCGGGGAAACAACAATATACCTCATACCGGGAACGCACATCGGCCTAGAGGTCTTCCCAGAAACGCACCATCGGGGTAAAGCAAACAATATATCATACCGGAAACGCACATCGGCCTAGATATCTTCCCAGAAACACACCATCGGGGTAAAGTCAACACACAATACAATAACAACATACCAATACGTCATCCCATCAAGCTTACCGACACACTTACCAAGCAACTTGCATCAGTCTATCATTCACCCGATCATATCACAAGACAACAATTCATAACACATTCATCACATTCATTCAACCAATCATGTCACGAAGCAACCATTCATATCACATTCACCATAATCCATACAGCCTAATATGATTCTTAAATTAACCAAAGGACATACTATACTTCGACATTCAATGACTATTAACCACAACCACACGCAAACAACACACAATCCTAAGGCCCGACATGGCCACATGTGATCCTACAGCACGACAATTCCCATAATTGAAAGCGGTTATTCTAGTTAATCACATCCTATATGCAAGCTAAGACTTCACCGGTTATTAACGTCCTATATATGCATACTATTAACATTCTTTAATTAAAAAGCGGAAATTTACTACTCTTCCCTACCTCAAGTGTTTTTCAAACTCTTAGTCACACGAACGCCTAGTAGCCTCCTCCTCCGAGCTCGAGAACAAAGTCTAAGATCACACGTAATACTAGAATTAATGACAATTCAAGGGTGGTTTAAGAGGTAAACACCCAAGTTAAAACCCCCAAAAGTTTGGTTAAGGATAGCCCTTCTAATTACTCAAAGAAACACCCAAAATAGACTCAAAAGGCCCAGAACTGATCTGTCACGGCTCGGGTCACGGAGACGTGAGGCTCCCCATCACGGATGACATCACGGACCCGTGATGTGTGCCGTCACGGTCTCTGTCACGGAGCTGTGACGTCTCCCGTCACGGTACCCGTCACGGATCCGTGACGGGTCTGACAGCTCCGTCCTTCTTCTTCCTCCAGCTTCTTCTCCACGAAATCAAACCCCCAAAACTCCATTTTTAACCTCTAAAAACTCCAAAAACAGTACCATAAACTCCAAAACTCCAATACCCATAATGAGTTTCATCAAAACAACAACAATCCAATTGATTTCTACTTAAATCAATCACTTTCTTCCCATAAACAATCATCTAATCAGTGAAGACCCAAAACCCAACTAGTTCATGCAATTTCTATGGATACCCATAGCCTCAAATGGATTGAAAGGAGATTGTGAGAGCTTACTTACCTTGGGGATGATGAGATGATGAAGATTAGAAGACTTTTGAGAAGTTTTGATGAAGAAATGGCTTCAAGCTTCCTCCTTTCCTTCCTTTCTTCTTCTTCAAGCTAAGAAGCTTTTTCCTCTCCTCTCTCTCTTGTAGATTTCGGCCACCACAAGGATATGATCTGAATTGGGACAAAAATGGGTCTTAAACCTGAGGTGGAGATGACTAAAAGGCTCTCCCTTGCTATCTTCTTCTATTTTGGCACTTAGGAGGGCAAATGGGTCATTGTAGACCCATTTCTTCTCCTCCAAGCCACCATGGACAAGTGTCCATGTGGGGACCACCTTGTCCTTAATTATTTACATGACCTTTAGTTTACTAAGGTTAATCCTCGAATTAGGCCTAGTTTGATCGAAATTTGACTTTTTCGTAAAAACTGTCATTTGAAAGGAAACGACCCAACTAAACTAACTGTAACGACGACTAAGCTTTTTTGGTCCCGGAAAGGTTCTGAATGGCTCTCGGAGTCATCGGTTGACTTTTCTGGCCCAAAGTCAACTTTCGTTAGAAATCACCGGTTCGATCGGGATTGACCGGGGGCGGTTCTTACATCTGAACTGTTTTTGGTTGTTGTGAATCCATCCAAATCGGCCTTCTTTGGTTACCATGCATCTCCATAGCCTGAAGTGGCAAGAACAAAGAAGACCTACAAATACGAGTACTATTGAATTTATGATTCGGGTTTAATTTTTATTAGGGTGTTGTGTCTTACTTGTTGCTGGTAGGTTAAATTCTCTATAAAAATATTTTTATAGTCTAATAAATCTAATCTATATCAAAACCAAATTAAAACTCAAATTTGATGGCAAAGAAGATAAAACAAAGTAAATGTGGAACTGCAAAACAACAGTTATAACCACAATGAAACGCATTTTAAAGCAAATATGTATTCTGTAATTCTATATACAACATGTTTAATTGTTTAGTGTACGATGTGCATTATGATACAACATGTTTAATCAAAACATTTTCCGTATAATCATGATATATAAATCAACTTACTAAAAAAATTTATAATGCTTCATGCCGATCAAAAAAAGTTAACAATGCTTCGCTTCCAACAACCTTAGAAATTCTACATAATTACTTTATAGAAGCTTATATTGGTGAAAAGTGAAAATTAGTACATTATTTTAAATTTTAAGTCTCGATTCCTACATATAATTTACCGTTTTAAATGTGTTATGTTTTAGTTTTAGTAAATCAAATTAAAAAGCCAATATAGGGCCATTCTTTTTTTTTTTGATAGATGATGTTTTTGTTTTATTAAACTTTTTACCCCAAGGCAGAGGAAAAATAGGGGACCGCTTAAAGCTATCCCAAATAACCTTCAAAAGAAACTCTACCACAAACCGGTGAGAGAATCGTGCTAAGAGAAAAAAACAAAAAAGGAAACAAAAGTCAAATACAAAGAAAAAAACTATCCAATAGAGGGAGGATCATCATCCTTAAACTCTATCTGCAGCATAGTCCCTGTAGTGACAAAATGTCTCCAAGCTTCATTTTTCCGTTGAGCCTCGAGCTTCTGAGTTTCACTCATACAAAGTGAACGAGTCGTCACTCGGAAAGGCTGAAGGGGTTTTTTCTTTCTTTTCCCTTTGACCTTCTGTATTGTTTCTGGTGACCAAACCGGAAAGTCTTGATCGAAACTTGATGACGGATTAAGGGAGGAAGACGCTAAAACCCGAGAGTCCGATTTGGGGGGGAATTTTTTCACCAAATCGGAACACGATGCAAGAGGGCGAACAAAAAGCCCAGTTTGCACTTGACTTGGCACAGGCCTAATGGCAGGTGAGCCAACAACAGAGTTGTGGGCTTGAATTCCTGATTCAGCACCATTTAGGCCCACTTGTTCCTCTCCTTCTGCAGCAGCTAACACACGTGAACCAGCAACAGAAGACTCCATAGGTTGGGCTTGAATTACTGGCCCAACACCAGTCAAGCCTGTGCGTTCCCCACTTTCAGCAACAACTACTGCGCGATCATCGCACAAATCACACGAAGGGGTATCCAAATCACGAATCAGTTCAAATTGATTCGCGATCTCAATTGAAGCCCGTAGATCACGCGTCGATCCTGCAGAATCAAAATTGATTGACTCACGATCTGGAATATTCGGCAGCACAACCTCTCGGCCACCGGCGGGAAGTTCCGGCGAAAGCTTCGTTTCCAGTGTCGAATCTCGCCGGAGTTGATGTTTAAGTTTCTGAAAAAACCCTCTTTAAGAGAGGTTGGTCGGGCTTGCAAGCCGTCGGAGAGGAGGTGCTCTATTTCCCCATACTCGGAACAGAGGGGATCGGTTTTGCAGAAGCCGATCTTAATTGACGTCGAGAAACAGCTACAAGAAGCTGGTGGCCATTGTATCGAAAACCATTGAGCAAATCAACCACCTGCAGTGCCGAGTCTCCCGATTCAAATCGCACAAAGCCAAAACGCAGTCCGCATTTATTCGGCCTCTTGCGTATCTTGGCAGCCACCACAACTCCATAGGACCCCATCATGTTCTTCATCTTCTCCACCGTCAAACCAATAGGAAGGTTGTTAACATATATCTCCGTCCCAAGAACCGGCTTGTCAAACAAAACCGGGGACGAAGTTCCAGCAGGGCTTTTGGTCTGCAGAGTCGCAGCCCTTGATTTTGTTTGTGATGGGTCACCAACAGTAGTGTTCTGTTTTGTTGAATGTAAAACAGAGGACTTCTGCACCGGCTTCGGAGTTGCCGGACGAACCCTTGAACCACAACCAGCCTGCTTCCTTCCCTGATTCCTTCCCGTACAGACCTCACCCATGCACATGGTGTAATACTCCTTGTAAAGAGAGAACAGCTCTCTGCAAAACGGGAAAAAAGAATGAAAATCTCTACCTTTGCTCCAGCGGGAAGCCGGCCGGCCAATAAAGGTCATGGAGAGAGTTTCTCTGTCTTGGAAACTTGTTATTAGGTGCTTATGTTTCTTTTAATATAGGGTCATTCTTCCCCATTGCTTATGTTATGCTTGACTGTGTTGAATTGGTATTTGTTGGTTCATGGAATGTGAAATAGTGATTCTTTGTGCGGATAAACTCGGATGTATGCATTATTTGTTCCATACTTCCATTTCATCTAAACAATAAAAATTAAAAACAAGTGTGCTTGTGGATCCATATCCTGATACAGTTATGTTACTATGTCATATGAGTATTATTAAGTAATATTAACTATCAAGTAACTTGTGTCAAGACTTATAATTTGTTTGATTATAATTTATTTGTTCAGTTGTTTGAATATGTGACTTATGATTTTGTTAGCTTATAACTTGCATTGATCAATGAGTATTATCAATTTATTAGAAAGACATGGTTTTGTTATTTTGTGGTATCAAATTTTTGTGAGAGTTTGTTATTTTGTACTTGTATTGTACATTAAAGGCATGTACAATGGAAAGGCTCACTAGTAAGGCTCACATGCTGACTGTTCAAAATATGGGACTCATGACTCAAAATAGTGGGTGTTTTGCAATGAGAGACTTGTATGTGAGGCTTGTATTGTTAGTGGATGCTGACTGGATGCTGAGTGGTTAATTAATTGATATTTTGCTGTTTTATTTCATTCTTTATCAGAAACAATTTTAATTATATAATATTTAAATCAATGTGAAAAAAAAATTAATGATAATAATAAAAATAATAAATAAATTTAACACTAAAAAAATGAACTTGAACTTTTATTCATCCCCTTTTAATACATGCGAGTGGATGCTGACTACATTATTAATTGATATTTTATTGTTTTATTTAATTCTTTATTAAATCAGTTAATATTATGTAAAATTGAAATAAATATGAAAAATAATAATGAATGATAATATAAAATAATGATCAATAAATAATATAATTTTATGGATATAGGAAAAAAAACCTCTCCTCGCCTCTGTCGAGACACCTAAACTCTAACCTAATGTGCTCGCGGATTTCTGCGTTTTTCGCTGACCAGGCTGCGCGTTCCAGCTCCCCACCGGCGCCTCTCCCCTCGCCTCCAACCATGACCACACCATCTTCCCAGCCCTCCTCTCTGAAGGTGCTCGCCTTGGACCCTCCTCCATCGAATGGTGGTATGGGTGCGATTGCGGGAGACCTCGCCTCATTAGCCGCTGGCGTGGGTGCAGAAACGGGGGTTGTCCCTCCCTCTTGCCTGTCGCACAAATGGTGCGGCTTAAACGGACTCGTAGGAAGAAGTAGGTGGCGCCTCCATCGACTCCGTCCTAGGACTTGGTGCAGGCCCCGCCCTCGAACCCTCCTAAGATGCTCACTGATCGAGAATGCACCAGGGGAGCAGGCTCTGTTGCCCAAAGCTCTGCATGCGCGCCGGGGACGTCCTCCAAAACAGATGAACGATGTGCATCACCCCAGTAGTCGGCTAGGGTTTTTAGGGCCACCGACTGCAGCTAGCGGAAGGGTTGGAGGCGGCGAATGGGGAAACTACCGTTTTCCCTTTGGCTGATCCAATCACCCATTCCCAAAAGGGCCAGCCCTTGCTGATGGAATTGGCGGGGGCACACTCACAGCCTCGCTCTCGTATCCCGCCTCCATCAGTAGAGCCTGATACTCCCCTACAGGCTCTTCAACACAGTTTCTCTGGCTGCTCCCTAGGGTTTGAGGAACCAGTAAAAGTTACTGTCGTGAATGGGGTGCTTGATTCGACCGCACTTTCCCGCCAACAATATGTGATGGTGGGTCGTCTCCTCACGGAGGTCCAACCTCGTAGGGATACTCTCCTCCATATCCTTACCAATGCATGGGGCAAATCAATTGTTGGTTTGGTCATAAAGGACACTGCCCCTGGTGTCTTCAGGTTCTATTTTGCCAGAAAGGAGGACATGGATTGGGTTCGGCTTAATGAACCATGGTGCTTTGATGGAAAACCACTGATGCTAGCGGAGACGGATTCATTCGTCCAAGACCTTCTGCCCATGGACAGGATGCAACTTTGGGTTCATGCCCATAATATCCCCTAGATAGTGAGCACGAGGATTACTGGTACTAGAATTGGGGGCACTAGGAGGGACAGTGGATGTCCCTTGTGATGAATTCGGCCAGTGTTAGGGAGGGACGGTGAAGGTCCGCTTCTGGCACTCTATTGACCGACCCATGTGCCGCCATATGCGCCTTCGATTCCCTGAATTCAAGGACCCGATCACATGGTCCCATTCATATGTCAAGTTGTCAACTTTTCTGTGGTAATTGTGGGTGTATTGGCCATTCGCCCACGACCTGTGACAAGGAGATCCCGGGCATCCATACTTTTGATAAGTCACTGAAGCACTTCCCCAAGACCCGGAATGATAAAGGATATGCCACGACTTGGGCACAGACTGCTAGGGTGCCACCGGGCTTTGCTCCACTATTAAATGGGTTACCCCCTCCACGGCCTGGCCCTCGAGAGGGGGCGGGGAAGGCACCTTGGGGAACCGGGGGGATCGGCACAAGGAGGATCATCAGGGACCTCATGGGTTGGACTGTTTGAGGAACCTTCATCGGCTCCAGGAATGAAGATGGGCTCAGCGGGAGAACCCCAGGAAGATCAGGCGAGGGCTGGGAAATAGCCCCACCAGGAGTCATGAGTAGTACATTAGGCTTGGGGGAGTTTGGGTACTCCCGCCGAGGTCACCATGTCCTCAACCCGGTATTGGTAGTCATATGCTCAGTTTTATAGCGAATGAAGAGTGTCACCTTTAGGTGGCCCAACGGTTTGTAGACCCTACCTGAAGCAGTGGCCGCCAGTACTTTCATGGTTTTGTGGTTTTATACTTTCAGTTATATTTATTCTGGTTTTTGTTTTATTTAGTTTTTCTGGCCTCTCCATGCGTCTTGGACGCAAAAGTTGTTACAGTGTTTTTGTCAAACATGTACTAACCCTTTTAATGGAATGAAACATTGATTACTCAATATATATATATATATATATATATATATAGGGTGGCTATCCAGTAAAAACCCTCCTTATTATGCAAACTATGAACCAATCTAAGCCACAGGATGCGGTCAAAGTGACGTCAGTAGAGCGCGCGCGATGCTGACACGTGGCAGATGCGCGCGCGCCTCTGCCCGCGCGCGTGAGCGTGTTGACCACGCGCGCGCACGGTGCTAATAGTTTAGCGCGCACAGTGCTAACAGGTCAACCTATTAGCGTTGTGCGCCCAAACTATTAGCACCGTGCGCGCCACGTGTCAGCACTGTGCGCGCGCATCAGCAGCGCGCGCGCCCACGTGTCAACACCTGGTGAGTTCGTAGTTTGCACAATAATGGTGGTTTTTACTTGATACCAATCCTATATATATATATATATATATATATATATATATATAGGGTAGCTATACAGTAAAAACCACCCTTATTGTGCAAACTACGAACTCACCAGGTGCTGACACGTGGCGCGCACAGTGTTGATAGTTTGCGCCTATTAGCACTGTGCTGCGCAAACTATCAGCACTGTGCGCGCCACGTGTCAGCACCTGGTGAGTTCGTAGTTTGCACAATAAGGTGCGGTGTTTTATATATTTATTGTCCACGTGTCAGCATCTGGTGCGCTCTGCTGACATCAATTTGGGGGGATCCTGTGGCTCTCGTGGGTTCGTAGTTTGCACAATAAAAAGGGGTTTGTACCTGATACCAACCCTATATATATATATATATATAGTTTTATGTACTAAATTAATAATTTTATGTGCGTACAGAAAGAACACATTCTATTCATTTGCAAATCAATTCATAGAGAAACCAACAAAACCTACGAAAATATCTTGCAACTAGGGCACCACCTCACTTCCAAAACCCATTAGTTTAAGTCCCCCCAATAAAATATAATAAACCCCAATATGTCCCTTTTACACCACTTGTTAGGTGTACCAACGCTTGAATATTCTATAAACCATCTCGAACCCATTTTCTTAATTACACCCCATGTCCTCCAATATGTCTTTGTTTTTTGCTAATTAAAATTTTAATGCCACATGCATGCATGTATGTATATTGCGTATGCATGTATAACATGACTTAACATTTGGCCTAATTTTAATTCCACATGCATGCATTAGTTTAAGCTTCTAATTTTGTTTTGAGAGTACCACACCGGTAAAAAAGAAAAAAAAAATATCCTGTGCTAGTTATAAAAGGGGACAAAAGATTTTTGAAAATCATATTTCTATTGACAATCCAAATATTGGTATAACTGCCATAAGTTAATAAAATTTTGGATATTGTATTTAATTTTATTTTTTTAAAAAAATTGTTCGTATCACCACGTGGAAAGCCACGAGTGGCTGGAGGCCAGACGTGGGACGCGGGCTTCGGCCCGTCCCGCGGTTGTGGGATGTGGGACACGGGCCTCGGCCCGGCCCGCGGTTTTTGCGGGACGCGTAAAAGCCGTCCCACAAAGGGACGGCCCGCGTCCTGCGGCCCGCAAAAACGCGAGTCGGGCCGTTGAGCTGGTCCGTTGTACATGCTCTAATGTCATTAACCCTTTTCATTAGTTTCTACTTTCTAGACATGGTTGAAAATGTAACTTCCGGTTTTGGTGTGCGTAAACACTCTAATTCAACACCACTAAAGTTAGATATTTTAAGATTGAAGGTGAAATTAAATGATGTAGGGTGGGATTATGTAGTGAAAGCTAGGGGTGAGCAAATATATCTATTTTAACCGCCACCGCTCAAAACTGCCCGGAACCAGCACCGGAATCATTAGAATCGGCTGTAAAACGACCGGAGCCGGCGACCAGAAGTCAGAAACCGTTGAAAAACAGTTGGTGGCCGGTTCTGGTTCATAAAACCGGCGGTCAAACGGATAAAACCATTTTGGCCGATGGGCCTGACTTAGCCCCAATACTTATAGCAAGCCCACAGTCTCCATGGCTCATTCCTACACTTCAGCCCAACCCAGACGACTGACCTTATCTCTCCACCACATGTGTGTCACTCGTCATTCCACTCATTCATTCCCCAGAACCGAACCCTAGCCCTTTCTCTCTCCACACGTCGTCCTCTCTCAGTCTCTCTCTCTCTCTCTTAAAATTCTCTCTAAACCCGAAGCAAACCCTTCGTCTTCTCCATATCTCCACCTTACTATGGCTTCTCTCTCCAAACCCTCGACGGCACGCCAAAGTATCCGTTGTCGTGCATTTAATTTGGGAGATGAGAGGGTCGGAAGAGGGGCTCTTAAAAGGAGAGGGAATCGGCTCTGGTTTGAGGTGTTCTTCTTCAGTCTTCACAGTTCACATACTCGGCTTCCTCCTCCTATTCAACGACGACCTTCAAGGCTTCCTCCTCCAAGTTCAACAACGACCTCATGGCCAGAGACAATGGAAAGGTAGACCCGAACCTTTCTCTGTTTACAATTTTGCTCTAAATTAGGGTTTGGTATTGATTTTAACCTTAGATTGTACAAATTAGGTTCAATTTGGTACTAATTTTAAAACCCTAGACTTTGGTACTGATTTTTGAAACCCTGTATGTTAATTAGGATTTTTAAACACTAATTTAGATATTAACTGTGTAGAAACCCTAATTTTTGAAACCCTAATTTAGATATTAAGCGTGTATGAAATGTAGATTTGAATACTTGTTGATTTTTAACATTTTATATCTGATTTGTAATCTGAACTATCAGATTAAAAATTATATTTAATGTTTATATCTGATTTTAAAACTTTGTTTCAATATTTAATATCTGATTTTAAAGCTTTTTTATATCTAATTTTTAAACTTTTTTATATTTGATTTTTATATCTGTTTTTTTATATCTGATTGTGTATTATCTGATTGTCAGTTTGTGTATAATCTTATTTCAATATTTAATGTCAGTTTGTGTATTATTTGATTTTAAAACTTCGTCTCAATATGTAATGTTAATTTGTGTATTGGCAGGGGATTTTCCTACCGGGATCAGTCACTGAAACTGGTCAAGAATCGGCTAGATCACTAAGGATTCAAATTGGAGGTGGGGGAGCAAGTTCAGGAGCTGTGCATGGTGTTCAGGATGCAGCATCAGCTGCATCCTCATGTAAAACTAAACCCTCTAAGCGTACGTCTGATGTTTGGCAAGATTTTAATTTGGTTGTTGTAGACGTTAAGCAAAGGGCTTATTGCAAGTATTGCCCTAAGAACTATCCTGCCGAGTCTAGTAAGCATGGCACTAGTACCCTTAGAAATCATGTTGGTAGTTGCCCTAAAAACCCAGCAAAGAAAATGTTAGGTCTTAAGCAAGCGAAACTGAACTTGAACAAGTTGGGTAAAAATGGGGAACTTACAACCTGGCACTTCGATCAAGAAGTTTGCCGCCTTGCCCTAGCTAAAATGATAATCATTGATGAATTTCCTTTTAGGTTTTTTGAGTGCGAGGGGTTTAAGGACTTTATGAAAGTTGCTTGTCCAATGTTCAAAATCCACACTAAATTTATTGTGATGAGGGATGCGCTTAAATTGTACGAGGCTGAAAAACTCAAGTTGCATGAGTATTTCAGCAAGTACAATTTTAGAATATCCTTCACCACAGATACTTGGACTAGTTGTCAACAGATTAATTATATGTCTCTCACTGCTGATTTTATTGATGATGATTGAGTTTTGCACACACAAAAAATATCAATTTATGCCCAATATATTCTCACAAAGGTGAGGACATTTGGAGAATGGTTGAAACTTGTTTGAATTCATGGGGACTTAATAAGATAATGTGTATAACTGTTGATAATGCTAGTCCAAATAAAGATGCCATTAAATACTTGCGTGCACAACTTAGTAAAAATATGTTGTGTCATCAAATTGTGGATGGTAAATTCATGCATATGAGGTGTGTAACACACATTATGAATCTGATTGTTAAGGAAGGGCTTGCTGAAATGAGGGAATCTGTTGATAAGATTAAATTCCCTGTTATATTTATTAGAAATTCCCCTTTAAGACTGTCTAGGTTTAAAACAGCTTGTGAAGAGGTTGGTAATGAAACAACTAGGCTTCTTTCCTATGATGTTGCAACTAGATAGAACTCAACGTACTTAATGCTTGATTCAACATGTATGTTAGACAAAGCCTTTTACATCTACGATATTTTAGACCCAACTTTGAATGCGGAAATGGATTCTAAATTACATGGTAGATTAACTCAATCTGATTGGGATGAAGTGAAATCTATTATGTCTTTTTTAGAATTATTTTATGATGCAACAGTTAGAATATTGGGTTCATCATATGCTACATCTTATTTTGTACTAGACGAAATAGCAGATATAGGTCAAACTATTAAAGATGGGTTGACTAGTCCTAATGTGAACATGAGAAACATGGCCATTAAGATGCGTGAAAAAATCAACAAATATTTTGGGAATTTGGCTATGTTAAACATGTTTTGTCACCTGTTTTTGATCCCCATAAGAAGCTGGATTTTGTAAATTATGTCTTAAGGGAGATGTATTCTGCTGAAATTAGTGTAATTACAAGGCCATTGGTCAACACATTTCTTAATGATATATTTGCTAATTACAAAGCCAAATATGGTGTAAGTGATGAGCCACCAACACGACCGGACTGTTCTCCTAGTGTTGGTGACAAACCATCTAAACACCGTAATTTTGCAAAATTCAAAAAACTTTGTACCTCACAAGTTGGGTCTTCTAAATCTGAATCAGAAAGGTATCTTAGTGAGGATAGAGAAGATGATAGTGATGATTTCAATATTCTATCATGGTGGAAAGCAAATGCACAACGATTCCCTGTTTTGTCTAGAATGGCTAAGGACATCCTGGCCATTCCAATGACCTCGGTTTTCTAGTGAGAGTGCTTTTAGCAATGGGGGAAGGATACTAGACCCTTTTAGGAGCTCATTAAGCACGAGGACAGTGCATAGGCCCGGTCTTATGAGTTTTGTGGCCTTAGACAAAAATGTAAAATTGGGCCTTTGGATATTAAAAAAGGAGACGGTACTCCAAAAATTTATTAATGTAACAAATAAATACACTTAAACGGAGGGGACATAAAACCTTACTCCGACAATTATCTATGTACATATAATTTTTAATAATCAAAATATATCTCAGAACAAAATTTACATTTCAATATACAACTAAAACTTCCCTTTTCTCCTTGTCCAAAGCTTGATGCTTGTCGTTCCCTTGTGTAGATCTCTTGGTCATTCCTGTCATCAACAAGCACGGTTAAAGATTTACTCTCCTTGCTTTCATAGATGCAAAATCTTTGATAAAAGAGTCAAGATCAATTCCATGTAACATATTGCTTTCAATAGACAAAAGGGTCAAACCGTTCAACCTTTGTTGAGACATTGTTGATCTTAAATAATTTTTTTTATCAACTTTAATTTTGAATAACTTCTCTCTGCTGATGCAACTGTTACAGGAATTGTTAACATAACTCTATATGCAATATAACTATTAGGAAATTTCAATTTTTTAATATAATTAAGTATATCAATCGGGGTACCACTTTCTAAATGCACACTTTCTCGAAGAACTCTCAACTCAAAAAATAAATCGACTCCATCAATATCAGAACTATCATTATGTTTCAAAGCATTTTCAAGATTCAAACATCTTTCCTTTAAACAAACATCATCTAATGACTTCAATTTTTTAAAAGTAAATAAAAACCCAAATATATTTTTGTACATGTTAAATTGATCAAATCTACTTCTAAGTGATGAAATGGCATGATCTACTATATATAAGAAGAAATCAGTTCTAAAAGATTCTTGGGGAGTCTTTCTGGTTTCATTACCAACATTTTCATCAAAACGTTTATTTCTACAAACTAAACGTTTCTCACGAAATGTAGGTTCTATATCCATGTCTATAGCTATTTGTTTAGCATACATCATGACATCATCAAACCCATATCCCCTATATTTTTCAAAATAACCGATAAGACATTCCAATTGATCTATAGCATCATCAATACAAATATTAGCTGATTGTAAATTTTTGCTGACTAAATTCATAGAAGACAATACATCATAACAAATGACCAATCCAAGTAAAACTCAAAATTTTCAAGCTCATAAGTTGCTAAACATTTTGCCTTACTTTTAATTTTTGGATCTTCACTAGAAATAGATAATTGAAACAATGCACTTCTTACCTTAGAAGTTTGAAATCTTACCGCTTTGATGCTTTCGATACGACTTTCCCATCGTGTTTGGGATAAGGGCTTTGACACCCTGAGAATTAACCCTCAGAATGGTACGGCAAGCGTACCGGTCGTCAAGTAGTATTCGGGTTTAAGTCCGAGATATCGTACCCAAGGGAGTAATTAAACAAGCACTTTAGTTAATTAATCCGATAATCAATATATTCCTATACTTGTGATTGGTTTGATTTTGTAAAATGTAAATTCATGTAAGTAACGAGATTATGTGAATGATCTGAAAATAAGCACAAAGTCACAGGATTGTAATTCAGAGATAAAATGCGATCTAGGACTTTAACGGAGTTCGAATGTGATGAATGATTTAACGGGGTTCGGTATACATTTGCAACTAATATTATTCTAGGGGCAACGGGAATTCTCTAAGTATAGTCCTAACCATATCTCGATCGCATTAGGACCCTAACATACTCGGTCCACCTAATTATCTCTAATCTAAGTGTAGAGCGGTATATAGCATTATATTCTATGAATTCCTCTAACTTTCGGGTTTTACTCCTATGGGTATTGTACTCGTGTCAGTCTAACCATATTCTGGCTTAGATTAAAACCCGAGCTATTTAATTCCCTTTTCCTCTTCCTAACCTCATTTCTCAATTGTTGGTTAACAAGATTAAATCACACATATACGTGATCAAGGCAATGTAGCATTACGAACGAAATTAAATAAACAAAATCCTAATATTAGTTTAACAAATGCATAACCCGAACAAGTTAATTTAACTCATCACATCTTACCCCAAGCCCTAGATCAATTCGAGTTTAGTTCATAGCAAAGAGAGAAGAACACAAGAGATTGAAATACTCATACTCATATTAACTGAAAATAGCAATACAAATATTCAGAACAATCCAAACTACAAAAAACCTCAAAGTGATGCTAGTAGTTCTCCTTTGATCTTCTCCAAGTTCTCTCCAAAAGTGACTTTTCTTCCCCAATTTCGTGATACCCAATATAATGACCTAATATCCCTTTTGTATGTTGAGTTAAATCTGATTAAAAATGGGAACGCAGCTGGAATTCGCGTTTCTGACATCTGCACTGTCGCATGCACGCCGTGCATTTCAGGGTGCATCTTAAGTGCACCGGTTATTTGCACGGTGTGCAACTTTCCGGTGCATAATTTTTTCTCTCTGATCCGGGTGCACCACCAGGTTGCACGCCGTGCAACAAGTGGTGCACTGCTTCTTTGCACCCCGTGCAACGAAGTGGTGCACCTGATTGACACTTCTGACCAGCTTCCAATTTGGCTCCGTTTCGCTCCCGTTTCACCCCTTTTTGCTCCAATTTGTAATAACCACTTCCGGTCAACGGCAGTCAAACCTGCGAAAAACAGGAAAATTTAAAAAATTTAAAGACAAACACTTAGTTTAACCTAAATGGACCCCGAGGGTCATACCGGACCTGAGTTGACCCCGTTATCGACCAAAGTGAGTTCCGGGGGACTCAGGGCAACTTTCTGATCAATTTGGGAAAAGTTGACTTTTCGCTGGAAAAGTCAACCGATCAACGTTTTGGTCTATTCGAGGACCGTTTTAGATCCAAAAAGCTTAGCCGTCGTCGCAGCGGTCTTAGTTGAGTCGTTTCCTTGTAGCCCGCCAAGTTTCGTAATTTCTTGGAAAAAGTGCCCGTTCGGGGCCCGAAACGTCCGATTTTCGCGAATCTGATTGGAAAATAGGGGTGGGCATGGTCGGTTTAACCGACCATTGTTCCAACTCCAAGAACCGGACCGGAACTCCTCGGTCTCCGATATTCGGCATCGGCACCGCACCGGAACCAGTAAAACACAAAAAAAACCGACCAAATCAAATCCGGTCGGTTTGACGGTTTAAACCGACCTTCCATATTGATAAAGTGTGTCTCTATTAAGGTCCAAATTTCAGAAAAATACTAGAAGAACGGTGTCAATTTCTGTAGCATTCATTCACCGAGAGTGAGGGGAAACAAAACAAAAGGGAGATAGAGATCTAGAGAGCAAACAAATTGAAATTTTAGAAAATATAGAAGAAGAGTTGATAGTTCTGTGTCGTGTGTTGACGAAGCTAGCATTCTGGGGATAACAATGGCTAGAACACGCCGCTGCAACATGTTGAAGAGAATGCGTTTCTGGAGAGAGAAAAACACAGGCAGAGATGTGTTATGTGTGGTGTATGTAGTATATGAGATGGATGGTTGAGATTGTTGACCTAAAATCAATGGTCTACATTTTATGGTAGCGTAAGATCAATGAATGGGCCTAAAAGCACAAAGACCCTAATGCCATCAATAGGCTGATCTGCAAGATAATGTACAGGAACAATGAATGGGCTTCTAAGATCCCAAAGCTCCGGTCGGGCCGGTCCATTGACGGTTTAGAATTTCTCGAACCGGAAACCGACCTCCCTACTACCGGTTCACCTATTTTTACACCGGAATTGCACCGGAAACCGCCAGTTCCGGGTTCTCCGGTCCCAAAAGCGGTCGGTTTCGGTCGGTTCCCCGTGGTCCGGGTTTTTTTGCCCACCCCTATTGGAAAATATCTTCTGGATTTTGTCCCAAAAAGGTGTGGGACCCACCTTCACACTTGTCAACCAAGTGGTGGTGTTAGGTTTTGGGGGGAAAATGAGAGGTGAGGCTTAAAGGGGGGGTTCGGCTAGCACTTAATCAAAAAGAAAAAAAAATAGAAAAAGAGAAGAGAGAGTTTAGAGAGAGAAGGAGAAGGAGAAAGAGTTAGGGTTTGGAGATTATCCAACCTTTGGATCGTCTCAAGGCAAGGAGACATCGACTTCCCCTCGTCTTCTTCTTTGGTAAGAACTAAACCGATCGTCGTTTTGTTAATTTTCGAAAGTTAGGGTTTGTGTAAAACTATTAGTTTAGGGTTGTTTTGAAGTGTGGGGGTTCGTTGGAGACGTTTTGGAGCGGGTTTGGAATGTATTCTGGTGACCGGGAGCTCGGGGGAGCTCCGGCCACCATGTGGGGTGGCCGGCCGGCCGTGTGAGGTGGCTGGCCGTGCCTTGTAGAGGCTGGCCGGAGCTGGCCGGACCTGGCCGGTGTTGGCCGGACCTCGGGGTGGCTAGCCGGAGCTAGGGCTAGCCACCACCAAGGTGGGCCGAGCCCTAAATGACCCTAGGGCCCACGGCCTAGGTGGGCCGGGTAGGGCCCACGTGCTCGGGTGCTCGGGTTTAGCGTTCGGGTGGTTTAAAACGTTTCCCGGACCATTTATCCTTAACCGAATCGAAATTTGGATTTAAATTGGAAAAGTTGTAATTAACGGTGTCGATGTCGACTTGGTGTCGATGAATTGCGATAGGTCGACAGCCTGAACCGACTTTGTGTCGAGGAATTGCGATAGGTCGACCGCCTGACCTGATTGAGATTGGTAAAAGGGCGTGAGGGAGGTTATCGAGCAACAGGAATGCGATCCTTTGTGATCTTGTTTGGTGTGCGATCCTTTGTGATCTTGTTTGGCGTTGCGTAGTCAATCTGTCGTGTCCTTGGAGGAGGTCGTCGATAGTTGTGTCGGGTTTACTTTACGTTATCGAGTGTTGAGTCTGTTGAGGAAAATAACGGGTGGTGTGTCAGTTGAGTTACTTGAGTTTGGGGATTGTTTTCCCGGTTTTCGGTCGGTTGGGGTGTTACCTGCTTTGTCTACTAATTATGTCGTAGTCAATCTGTTATCCGTGGTGGTGAGCGAACGCTCACCCCTAGCTGCTTTTCCTACAAGTACTTGTCGCAGATCGGACTAGGTGAGCTTCCGAAGCTTGAGGAGATGGAAGCGGGAGTCCGGGTTACTTTTTAGTCTAGCGACGGATACCTCGCATTTTGTCCGCTTGTGGGACGTTTTATCTTGAGTTGTAATTATTATTTTGTTGAACTAAACTGGTATTTTAAAGTGATTTATTGGAAAAGGTTTCAAAGTGTTTATTATTAGAACAATCACCAATATTTTCTAAATTTGTTTTTGTTAAGAACCTATATAAAGCCCCCTTTTGTGAACTTTTTAAAGCATCAATTTTCCTCTCTTTTTTCAGCTTAGCATAACCAGATTCATGTTTCCTACACGATATTTTGAAGTAAGAGTTTTGAACAATAGAACCTGATATCAAAATTCAAGCAATACTTAGTGTTTCCAAGCTTTTGCTCAAGCCTGCAACCAACATTAACAGTGCATATATTAGATATATTAGAAAATACTGATACAAAATTAGAATATTGATATGATTTTAAATGATGATGGGGAAAACATTAACAAATTAAGAACTTTGTTTTATAACTTGTTAGCCTGATAAATAGACAATGTTGGCACAAATTTTGAATGTTATACAAAAAAACAGTGAATAAAAAAATTAACAAATTGAGAACTTTATTTAATAAATTATGAGTCTAACTAAATGATATTAGAACTTTTTTATTCGAAACGAATGATATGAGAAATTTATTTAATAAATTATGAGTCTAACTAAATGATATGAGAACTAACGGTGTATATACCATATGAAAATTACATATTATCATATATTAGAAATTATTGTTATAAGATTTGAATTAAAAAGTGAACAAATTAACAACTTCTGTCCTCTAAAATTATGAGCTTGAATGGCATACTAACGGATTCTAACAAATTGACAGTAATAGGCAAAAAGGTTCAATAAATCAGCAAAAATAGTTAAAAGGGAAAAGAAAAGACATTTATTTATATATGTACAGGAGGGGTTAAGAACTTAACCCGGTTCTAATTTTGCATTCAACAAATACCCAAAAAATGGAAAAATCAATTAAACATAATCTGATAATTATATTTAGATATTCATATGGGTAGGAAATCAAAAATCAGAAATAATAAATTGAAGAATCAATCAACAGGAAATAAGCTCTAACCTTTTTTTTTTGCAGTTGCAACCTCTTTGAATTTGTCTCGGTGCTTCAACAACAAGCTCGGAATCGGAACAGTAACGGAAATAAAAGAAGTTGAGTTGTTGATTGTAGACGAGAGAAATATCAGAATAAAGAAAACAAGACGTAAGAGATTGATGTTGAGGAGAAAAGAAGAGAGAGAGCCAAAGATTAAGAAGATTGTTGATGAATCAAAACTGAAATTTACCTTGGTATTTATAAGCTTTCTGCACCGGTAAGTTGATCTGGAAGAAAGAGAAGCCACCTCCATAATTGCCTGAGATCATGGGAAGAATAAACGAACTGATTTGGTGGGATTGGGAAGTCAAAATTTAGCCTTGGAGAACCAAACGTCCGAGAGTCGAAGAGTCCGAATCAATTTGGGAAAAGGGAAAGTGAACACTCATTTAATGAGTGTTTTATTCGTCAAAAAAAAACTTAAAATCAGATTTTTTTTTGGGGGGGGGGGGGGCTCTAAGGTAGAAAGCCTATTTTTTTGAAATTTGTGGCCTTCTTATTTTAGTGGCCTTAGGCCTTTGCCTAGCTCGCCAAGAGGGCTTGCCGGGCCTGACAATGCAAGCCCTTATATGCACACAAGATTGGTTATAGGGTCCTCTAACTCTTCCTTCTATGGAAGAGTTGGTGAAAAACATGGAACAACTTCAAATCGAAGAATATGTTTTTGTACATTTGAATATGTTTTTGTACTGATTTTTCGTTATTTCCTTTATTGTTTAATGTATTAAACTTTGTTTCATGCTCTAAATTGGGTAGCCATTGAAAAGGAAGCAAGTACAATTGGTGCCCCTATTTTCATTTAATTTCAAAGACGGGGTTAGAAACTTAATATGAATCTGGTTACGGTGTTTAGTGAAATATGCAAATCATATTACTAATCAAAATTTTCTTGTTTTGGCAGGTACCATGAATCTGGTTCAAGGAATATCATGTTTTGGAAGTCTGTTCATTGAGTATTGAAGGCTTGGAAAAGTGAAGAAGATGAAGCACAGCTCAAAAAAAAAGATAAATATGTTTTTTTCATTTTGATTGTTGATTTTGTTGTTTGAATTCCAATTTATTCTTGAGTTCATGTAATAACTTTTACTTTTAATTATTGAAGTATTAGTTCTAGCATTGAAAAAATTTATGTGTTTTTGTTTAGAGTTAATTGAATTTGAAATAGGTTTTGGGCTGCATATGGCCCAAAATCATAAGCCAAATACAAGCCCAACGGTTTCGGTTAGGCCGGTTTTTAATCAATAAAACTGGCGGTCTAAATGACCGGTTGGTTAATATTTGGCCGATTCCCGGTGCCGGCGATGATTACCAATGGGCCATAACCGATAAGGTCGGTGCGGTTACCGGAATAGGCTTCCGGTGCCGGTCATCGGTTGTTGCATAGCCTTAGTGAAAGCAGATCCAAAGAATGTTGATTGACAATAATGTTTATTGTGTAAGAAAGTGTATGGTGGTAGAATCTATAGAATGAAACAACATATTGGCCATATCAAGGGGAATGTCGAGAAGTGTAGCAAGAGTACACTTGAGGATAAAACTAAATGCATGAAGGCTATTGAAGATGCTCAACTTAAGAAACGAAAAAAATCAACATTGGAAAAAGAAGTGAGGGAAGAGGTCAATATTGAAGGAGATGGGGGAAAAATTAGAGTATGGACCGAATGACTCAAGACGGAAGAAGCCAAAAACATATGTACCCATTGATCGTTATGCAACTACAATAGATGATCCAAGCAAGAGAACTCTCCAAAGTCAAAAGTATTAGTGAAGTGATATCAAAATAAAGAAAGAAAAATCATAAAGTGAATCAGTATATGACTATATGGATATATGAAAATGGTGTTCCTTTCAATGTCGCTAACAATGATCGTTTTAAGAAATTTGTATAAGCGATTGGGCAATTTGGTCCGGGTATCCAACCTGCAACTCCATACTCATTAAGCGATCCATTATTAAAGGAAGAGGTGGAAAGAATAAAGAATTTAATGATGACGTATAAAGAGGATATGAAAAAGAATGGATGTTCTATTATGATCGATGCTTGGAATGACCGCATACGAAGAAGTATCATGAACTTATGTGTCAATAGTTTGGAAGGGATAATATTTCTTTCTTCAATGAATGCATCGAATGATTCACACACCGGCCAATTAATTTTTGAATATGTGGATAAGTGCATTGAATACATTGACCCGTAAGGTGTTGTTCAAGTTGTAATGGATAGTGCTTCGAACAATATGACGGCAAAAAATTTATAAAAAGGAGAAGAGACCATCGATCTTTTGAACTGAGTGTGCAACACACACCATCAATCTTATGCTTCAAGAATTATTTTCTTTGATAACCGAAATATTTATTGAACCTTTGCTTTCCTAGATAAGAAAAACAAGGCACGAGATCAACCTCAGGAAGAGATCATCGCAATAACTGAAACAGGCTCAAAAGAGCAACAAGGCATACAAGCCCAAGAACAGAAAAAAAAATACAACATGAGCAAACAACAAGCCTCCTAACCTACATCCTACTCGGGTCCAAGTTGGAAAACATGTTAGAGATCGGGACAGGGCTTAGAGCTTTTCTTGTCGATACAGGGGAAACCTCGTCCTCACTACCCTCGACGTTCTCCAGCAGAAGATGCGAGTTGATCTGTTCAAGCACCACAGGACCAAGGTTAACAGCCTTTTTTCCAGCTTTTGAACGGTAGCTCCATTCACTCAAGCTATTTTTTGTTGCAATGTCGATCGTAAAGCTTTCGGTTTTGCCTCCAATATCGTTGGAGGTCTTGGCTCTAGTTTGATAGAAAACAACTGGAGAAGCGATGGTCTTTTTGGACTGAGCCTTTTTAGGGCGACCTCGTTTCTTTGGTTCACCCTGTGGGGGTTTAAACAAAGCTTCCTTCCACAGGATACCTTGAAACCCGACAACCAAATCCCGAGGTCCATCCACTTGAAACCCAACTTCCATATTCGATTTACCAACCTGAGGAGGGCCCAGATCAGTCCCAATTCTATTAAAAACGTCAGCCAAACTGGGATTCTACAGCAGCGTCCTCATGAGACAAAATCTTCTTCGGATCTGCAGGGATCGACATCCCTTGTTTCAAATTTGCAATCCCCTGAATGGCAGAATCAACACCCGAAATTGGTGTGATTGATGCTGGAAAAGGAAGCTTGTCGGAAAAGTGGGAAGACGGCAAAGACTCTATCGTCTAAGAGAGCCTGACCTCCGGAACAATGCTAACCACTCTACAACTTGCCAACTGTACCCCGAAGTAGGGGTGTCCATGGGCCGGGTCCCCGCCCCGTGGCTAATTTTTTGAACCGACCCGTAGTGACCGGGTTCAAAAAATTTAACTTGCTCCCGGCCTCAGGCCCGAAAAGACACCTTTGAACCCGCCCGTCCGGATTATGGGCCGGTTCACCGGGTTGGACCAACCCATCCGAATTTGTTAACAATTGATCACATTAATCGTAAGTAGTAGCATGTATACTTTCAAATATTTTTTCATTATCCAAAAACCCTTAAAAAGTAATCAAATAGTGCTTATAAGCTCTCAATTTGGTCACTTCTTAATTATGAAAAAACTCTTTACCCTATTAAATTTTTATCAAAGGTTCAAGGATTAAAAACGTCAAACAGGAAGTTCAAATTGACTCAAAACATATTATGATTACAAAAGATGAGTTAAATTCAACACATGGGGACAAACCCATTGGGGCCGGGTGAGCCGGGTTGACCGGGTGGATTGGGTTCCGGGCCAATTTTGGACACCCCTACCCCGAAGAAACCATGATAGCTTGAAACACCTCACCTGACCGATCAAATTCAGAGCTCTATTTCGCCAAAACGATGCTCTGTTTTGCATCTCGGACTGTACAGACGCCATTACCAGGACGAGCGAGAGCTACAAACAGAGAATAACCTTTGTACTTAAAGTCATTTAATGTTTTAATTGCTTGAAGTGTCGACTGTGGAGACGTGAACTCGAGAAAGCCAAAGAACCGGCCTCTACGATTTGGCTTCTTAAGTACGATGACAGATTTCACCTCTCCGAACCGCGTTAATGAGCTGTGAACCCAATCACATGTCGTACCCTAGGGTAGGTTGTGCAAAAAGATTGCACACCCATTCCAAATTGTCACGGCGTCGTCGAGAACCCCATTGCTCTATTTCTTCGAACTCCGACCAAAAGCGAGTGAAGCTGAGCCAGGCCTGAGCTCCCTCTCCAAAACAGTTTCCGATGGGATCGGGTCGTCTGCCCTAGCATCCTCCGAAGCGGGAGCAGCGTCTCCGACTTTACTCTGACTAGCATCGACCTTGGGTAACCCATTCCAAATCGTCACGACGTCGTCGAGAGCCCCGTTGCTCTGTTAAGACCCGACTTCCCTTTTTTCTTCAACGTTTTTCCTTCTGGCTCAGCAAACTTGACAACAGCAACCACTGCAACATACTCTCCATACGAAGATTCAAGAATATGATTGACAAGGTGATGCAATCCAAATTGAGAACATAAAAGGTATCAGTGTCCGAATTCGACAAAATCCTATCATATTTCGGGTCAAACGGACTTCCAAGCAAAAAACATGGCTTTTCCATGAGCCCCGATGGTTTTCGGCCATTCGAGATCATTTGGAGGGTTAAATTCGTATTTTTAGAAGTCCATATGTTATTTCCTGTTTAGTCAGGATTTGAGATTTCCTTTATTTGAATTAGGGTTTTGGGGTTTAGTTTCCTTAATGTATTAGGTTTTCGGGGTTTTGGTTTTCTATATCAGCACTTGATAGCTCTCATTGTAATTCAGACTTTTATGAAATAAACAAAAAACGAGTATCTACTCAAAATGTCTCTTTCGGTATTCTGTTGAATCAACGAATTAGATATCTATCTTTCTCGGTATTCTTCGTGAATCAACGAGTTTGATAAAGAACTTCTCATTTCCATTACGCACTCTACATCAGTTGGTATTTAAGCCTCACTGTTTTAGGAAGATGTCGTCTCGCATACGGAATTGTCAGGTCGCCACCTACGACGATGTTGCTGATTATGTTGAGGAGATTGCAGCAGTTCGTCGTGAAAACGATGATCTGATGCGTCAGGTCGAGTTACTATCCAGCGAATGGATGTTGTGTTTCGTCGCGATGACATGATTGTCACGAACGTTGACTATCCCTTCGCCCTGGATACCAACCTGTTCATCGAGGTTAGTAATCTTGAGTCTTTTCTACAAATCGACTCAGCTTCGGTTTTTGATGACTATGGTGATGATTACACGCTTTACATCAAGAGAAAAGTTTGCACCTTGTTCATCAATAGTGGCAGTTGTGAGAACGTGGTTGTAGAGATCGTAGTGTCAAAGTTTGGTCTTCCTACTGAACCACATCCTAAGCCCTATCACCTCTCTTGGCTCAACAAAATTGCTTGTTACCTCCTACTTGGTCCTCATGTTGTTCATGTTGGTTGTGTTAACACCTTTTCCTTCTCATTTCGGGGTACAAACATTGTATTTTTACCATCCAAACCCAAGACTGCGCGCAGGTCCGGATTCGAGGACGAATCCTCTCTTCACCGGAGAGAATGATGCAGTCCAAATTGAGAACAGAAAAGGTATCGGTGTCCAAATTCGACAAATTCCTATCATATTTCGGGTCGAAACGGGCTTCCAAGCAAAACTCATGGCTTTTCTATTAGCCCCGGTGGTTTTCGACCATTCGAGTTCATCTGGAGGGTTAAATTTGTATTTTTAGAAGTCTACATGTTATTTCCTGTTTTTGCTAGGATTTGAGATTTCCTTTATTTGAATTAGGGTTTTGGGGTTTTGTTTCCTTATTGTATTAGGACTTTGAGGTTTTAGTTTTCTATATAAGCACTTGATAACTCTCATTGTAATTCAGACTTTTATGAAATAAACACAAAACGAGTTTCTACTCAAATTGTCTCTTTCGGTATTCTGTTGAATCAATGAATTAGATATATATCTTTCTCGGTATTTTTCGTGAATCAACGAGTTTGATAAAGAACTTCTCATTTCCATTACGCACTCTACATCAGTTGGTATTTAAGCCTCACTGTTCCAAGAAGATGCCGCCTCGCAGACGGAATTGCCAGGTCGCCACCTACGGCGATGTTGCTGATTATGTTGAGGAGATTGTAGCAGTTCGTCGTGAAAACGATGATCTGAGGCGTCAGATCGAGTTACTATCCCATCGATTGGATGTTGTGTTTCGTCACGATGACATGATTGTCACGGACGTTGACTATCCCTTCGCCCCGGATACCACCCTGTTCATCGAGGTTAGTAATCCTGAGTCTTTTCTACAAATCGACTCAGCTCCGGTTTATGATGATTATGGTTATCATTACGCGCTTTACATCAAGAGAAAAGTTTGCACCTTGTTCATCAATAGTGGCAGTTGTGAGAACGTGGTTGTAGAGATCGTAGTGTCAAAGCTTGGTCTTCCTACTGAAACACATCCTAAGTCATATCTCCTCTCTTGGCTCAACAAAATTTCTTGTTACCTCCTACTTGGTCCTCATGTTATTCATGTTGGTTGTGCTAACACCTTTTCCTTCTCATTTCGGGGTACAAACATTGTATTTCTACCATCCAAACCCAAGACTGCGCGTAGGTCCGGATTCGAGGACGAATCCTCTCTTCACCGGAGAGAATGATGCAGTCCAAATTGAGAACAGAAAAGGTATTGGTGTCCAAATTCGACAAATTCCTATCATATTTCGGGTCGAAACGGGCTTCCAAGAAAAACTCATGACTTTTCCACGAGCCCTGATGGTTTTCGACCATTCGAGTTCATCTGGAGGGTTAAATTTGTATTTTTAGAAGGTCAGATGTTATTTCCTGTTTTTGTTAGGATTTGAGATTTCCTTTATTTGAATTAGGGTTTTGGGGTTTTGTTTCCTTGTTGTATTAGAACTTTGGGTTTTTAGTTTTCAATATAAGCACTTGATAGCTCTCATTTTAATTCAGACTTTATGAAATAAACACAAAATGAGTTTATACTCAAATTGTCTCTTTCGGTATTCCGTTGAATCAACGAATTTGATATCTATCTTTCTCGGTATTCTTCGTGAATCAACGAGTTTGATAAAGAATTTCTCCTTTCTGCTACGCACTCTACATCAGTTGGTATCTGAGCCTCACTGTTCCAGGAAGATGCCGCCTCGCAGACGGAATTGGCAGGCCTTCACCTACGACTATGTTGCTGATTATGATGAGAAGATTGCAGTAGTTCGTCGTGAAAACGATGATCTGAGACTCAGGTCGAGTTACTATCCCTGTCACGCCCCAATTTCAGTAAACCGAACTCGGGACGCGAACGTTTAAAATAAGAAAACACTTTGAAAACATTTCCATTAAAACAATTTACAATAACAGTTTAGTTCAACAAAAGGATAATTACAATTCAAAACACGTCCCAACAAGCGGACAAAAGGGCGAGGTATCCGTCGCTAGACCAAAAGTAAAAACCCGGACTCCGCTCCTAGCTCCACAAGCTTCGAGAGCTCACCTAGTCCATCCCACGAACAGTACCTGTAGGAAAAGCAGCTAGGGGTGAGCGTTCGCTCACCACCACGGATAACAGACTGACTACGGCATAATTAGCAGACAATGCCGGCAACACCTACAACCAACTCAACCCCGGGGATCACTGTCCCCAACCCAAGTACTCTGACTGACAAACACCCACGGTGACCTTACTCGAACGACTCGACACTCAATACGTAAGTAGACACGACACAACGATCACGACCTCTTCCAAGGACTCAAAGGAACTACGCAACACCAAACAAGATCACAAAGGATCGCGAACCAGCTGCTCAGTAACCTCTCCCACTCACACGAACACGGATCAGGCTAGCCAAAGAGTGCTTACAACCTGTGATACTCAAACTCGGACCAGGCCAGCCAAAGAGTGCTTGCAACCTGTGTTACTCAAACCATGTCAGGCCAGCCAAAGAGTGCTTGCAACCCGTTGATACTCAAATTTGGTCAGGCCAGCCAAAGAGTGCTTGCAACCTACCGGGAACCGCAATCACAATCACAATCACAATTCAATCACACAGGCACTCAAGGCCACTCAAGACACCTCAACAGTCAATACTTGGGTTCAACAACCCCACGGGCACTCACTGCCACTCAAGACACACCAACGGTCAAGACTCGGGTTCAACAACCCCACAGACACTCACTGCCACTCACAACACCGACAATAAGACACGGGCACTCAAGGCCACTCAAACTCAACAATAAATAACACGGGCTCTCAAGGCCACCCAAACTCGACAATAAAATACGGACTCTCATGGCCACCCAAGCTCGACGACAATTAACACACAACAACCTCCGGCATAAAACGATGCCTCCAACAGTTCTAAGATCACTAGTTTCACAACCAACCTCCGGGCATGGTCATATGCCTCCAGTAGAACAATTATCGCTAAGTTCTCTGATCCTACGACACTACTAAGTGTCACATGCTTTTACACTATTCGCTACGTTCCCGTATCATGCATTTCTAATATTCGAAAACCTAAATAACCCACGACACCCCGGTGTCACATGCAATTCTACAGTTAACTTTCCCTAGTCAGGGCCGAGATCCGGCTACTTTTCCCTACCTCAACTGAAGAGCAATCGCTACGCTTCCTAGCTGCTGACGTTCTGGCTCGCTAACTCCGAGCTTCACTTCGATCGAAGCCGGACGCTAAAGAGGACATGAAAGCCATAAATTAATAACGGTTCCACCGCTAAATTAAAGGTTACTATTAAACCAGTCTAGACCCGACAATTGTCCATTAACTCGAGCGGGCTAAAAGCGGGGTCACGGCGAATCGGGTTTGAGTACCCGAGCACCGAAACCGGTGCATGCGAGGCACGGTCCCAATGCACAAATCCCGAGGTCCGATTCAGCGGTCCGCTTTTGTTCCTTTTTAAACCCAAATAGCAGTCCAATCTACCCAGAATTCCAGATTCGTTCCCAATTCCGATTACCAACCGTTTATTCAAAACAGAACGGTTTTTGTTTTAAAACAAATTCCCTTTTTAAATTCAAATCTATTTCCGTTCCGATCTTTGTTTTTGAACAACCGCCCCTAAATCCCGTTTACAAATTTGATTCTCAACTCCTCGATTTGAAACCGTTTTTAAAACCGAAACGCTTTTAAATTCCTTTTCATTTTAAAACCTTCTTCCTTAAGTTTGATTTTCCGTTTTACAGCCTTTTCTTTCCAAAACTGTGATTTCGATTTCAACCGAAGCAGATCCAAAATCCATCTTTTACCCCAATCTGATTTAATTGTTTCCCTTTTCGATTCATAAACCGTTCCAAATATTAATCAATTCCATTAGCGGGTTTAATCAAATATTAATCGATTTCATTAACAATTTTAACCCTAAACAGATCCAAACTAAATCGAAAAAGGTTTTATTTCATTTTCTTTGTTTGTTACAACAAAACCCGATTTACAGTAGTTCGAAGACGGGAAATAATAGAGGTTCGGTTTCGAACCGGTCGGCCGCCGGCGAGGGCGGCGTCGGCCGGGGCCTAACCGTAGAGAAGGGACGGCAAGGGCGACGGCGGGCACGGCGGCGGTGCACGGCGGCTGGCTCGGGACGAAGGCGGGACGAGCTCGGGCTCGGTCGTGTCCCAGACGAGCTTGTCTCGCCGGAGATCTGGAGAGGGAGGTCGGGTGGTGGCCGGATCTGGACGGAGGCGAGCGTGAGGGGCGGAGTAGGGCGGCGGCTCGGTGGTGGCGCAGTGAGGACGGCGTGGAGTCGAGAGGGACGGTGGTGGCCGAGCTCGGTGGGTTCGGCTGAGACGGGAAGGAGAGAGGCAAGGGAGGTGGAGGGCGAGCTCGGGCTCGGGACGACGAGCTCGGGCTCGGGACGACGAGCTCGGGCTCGGAACGGAGAGCTCGGGCTCGGGACGGCGAGCTCCGGCTCGGGACGGCGGCGTGGTGGCTGGACGGAGAGGGAAAGGGAGGGGCTCGGTTTTGAACGGAGAAGAGGGAGAGGGGGAAGGTGAGAGGGTGGTCGGGACCAGAGAGAGAGGCGAGGGAGGACGGTGGTGGCCGGAGGTGGAGATGGCGTGGAGGAGTGAGGTCGGAGCTGGGCGTGGTCGGAGAATCGGACGGAGGAGAAGGAGCGGACGATGGTGAGGGACGGGAGAGAGGGTGTGGCCGGAGGTGGTGAGAGGTCGCCGGAGAAGATGGAGGTCGCCGGAGATCGAGAGAGAGAATCGGGTTCGGGAGAGGAGAGAAGTGGGGGACTGGACGGCGCTGAAGGGAAAATTAGGGCAAAACCCCTAATTTTCGAGCTTTATAGCTCGGCCAGTTAGGCTGGGCCTCTAACGGGCCTGATGCACGGCCCAAAGCGCAGGGACAGGGCTCGGCCTGCTTGGGCAGGGTCTGGCCGGGTCAAGCTGGTCGGGTCTGGGTTGTTGGTCGGGTCCGGTCCGGTCCGACCCGGTCTGACCCAAAAGTTTTTTTTTTTTTTTTTGAAAGCGGGTTTTACAACCTACCCCCCTTAAAGGAATTTCGTCCGCGAAATTTAGAACAACGCCCAAAAGAGATACTATAAAAACGTACCCTGATAGGTCTCGTGGTAGGTAGGGGATCTTGAGGTCCGGGAGTCGGTAACTGCGTACACTCTTCCCTCCGACTCCTGTTGCCTCTGACCCGACGCACTGGTGGCCGGATACCCAGAGCTCCGTTGCTGTCTCGGAGTCGGCGCGCTCGTCGACGGCTGCGAAAACCTCGACTGCTGACCCTGACGGGGGCGGTCTCTGGGCGACTGTACCGTCTGCGACTGCTGCGGCCGCTGCGCCGATATCGCTCCCAACGGCTCACGACACCATTTCATCGTGTGTCCCACACGGCCGCACCGGAGACAGCTGGTCTCATCGGCTCCCGACCCCGAGCCCTGGCCTGCCCGGCACCTCCGCCGCAAATGGCCTGGCTCCCTGCAGAGATGGCATGTCGGCACCCTCTGTGTCGCGACTGGCCCCATGGACGCCACCGACCCGTGCTGTCTCGCTCCACCCTGGTGAGTCGGTGGTCGGAAGAATCCCGCGGTCCTCTGCCTTCTTGGGTCGCGTGACTCTGACGGCCCTGTGAAGTCGGTCGGCCGCTGTCGAACCTCGCGGGTTCTGGCCGTATCCAGGATCCCCTGCTCCACCGTCGTTGCGGTGTCCACGAGGTCGGTATACTTCCGTATACTCAAGGCGAGAACCTGGTTCCGGATGCCCAGCCTCAGCCCGTCCTGGAACCGCAGGCAACTGTTCGTCTCGCTCGTCACCATCTCAGGCGCGAATCTGGCCAAGGCTGTGAACCTGGCCTCGTACTCTCCTACCGTCATCCCCCCATGTTCCAAGTCTAGGAACTGTCGATGTCGCTCCAACCGAGCCGACTCGGGAAAGTACTGTGCCATAAAAACTGTCTGAAAGATGCTGTAGTCATAACCGACCATGTCCTTCACACGCCCCCACCAGTGGTAGGCGCTGTCTCTCAGCTGGTGGGCCGCGAAGGACACCCTGCGACGACCCTCCTCGACACCTAATGTATCCAGGTCGCGCGTGACCTGCTCTAGCCACCTCTCGGCTAGGTCGGGGTTCGGCTCCCCGACAAATGTAGGTATCCCGAGCTTCAGGAAGTCTAGTAGTGCTCTGGATGTGTGATCCTCTGTCTGACCGGGCCTCACTGGGACCCCGTCTGCCTCTGGGGCTGGTGAAGTCGACTCTCTGTTGGCAATGACCGTCACTAAACTCTGGACTGTCCTAGTCAACTCATCCAGGGCAGTCATGACTGTTGGGTCTGCGACCGGCGGAACACTGGGCGTGCCCGTAGAAGGTCCCGCATCGTTCCTCCTGTCCTCACCGACAGGAGCACCCTGCGCCTCGGCGTACTCGGCGGGCTCAACGGTGGGCACCCGTCCTGGTGTCCCCGCTGACCGTCCCCGCCTGCCACGCGAGGGCGCTCGTCCCCGTGTTACTGCTGCTCTTCCTCGTCTGCCACGAGCCATCAGCAGGTATCCTCTGCACGGATACACGCAAACGTTTCAGTTTGCGAACTCAAATAAGGACAACCAGCTCGAACACACTAACGTCCACACGGTCTACGTCTACCCTAACGCACTTGTTACTAACGTCACACCGTTCACGCTAAACATCCTTTAATTATAATAACGTGTAAGCGAAGCCTCAATTTTTGACCACACAAACGTACACTAAGCCCTCATCCAGTCCTTTATGCATTTACTTATAACTTTCCGCAACCAAGCCAGTGTCCGCTACTCGTCCCTTGCGGGAAAAGTAGTAAAGGGGATGAGCGTTAAGCTCACCTCCACGGACACCCGCTCGGTTATGGCATACTAGTAACGCACCAAAGACTTACCACTGTAGTCAGGGAAAAACACCGACACCAAACCTACTGCCAACACGTCACACTACTCCAGTCATTAACACCTCAAACACTCTTTTACGTAAGGGAACAACGAAAAGGGGATTATGTTCTCAAATCAGCGACTACTATTGCTTACAACCTCAAAACCCCAACACAACCGTGAACGTCGCCACGCAAAGACAACACTCAACTTGCACAAACAAGACGGTGAGAAGGACAGGGATCACGGACTCGTGACAGGGATTATTTTTATTTTTATTTTTTGAAAGCGGGTTTTACAATCCCAACGAATGGATGTTGTGTTTCGTCGCGATGACATGACTGTCACGGACGTTGACTATCCATTCGCCTTGGATACCAACCTGTTCATCGAGTTTAGTAATCCTAAGTCTTTTCTACAAATCGACTCAGCTCCGGTTTATGATGAATATGGTGATGATTATGCGCTTTACATCAAGAGAAAAGTTTGCACCTTGTTCATCAATAGTGGCAGTTGTGAGAACGTGGTTGTAGAAATCGTAGTGTCAAAACTTGGTCTTCCTACTGAACCACATCCTAGCCCTATCACCTCTCTTGGCTCAACAAAATTGCTTGTTACCTCCTACTTGGTCCTCATGTTGTTCATGTTGGTTGTGCTAACACATTTTCCTTCTCCTTTCGGGGTACAAACATTGTATTTCTACCATCCAAATCCAAGACTGGCGCAGGTCCGAATTCGAGGACGAATCCTCTCTTCATCGGAGAGAATGATGCATTCCAATTGAGAACAGAAATGATATCGGTGTCCGAATTCGACAAATTCTTATCATATTTTGGGTCGAAACGGTCTTTCAAACAAAACTCATGGCTTTTCCATAACCCCCGATAGTTTTTGGCCATTCGAGGTCATTTGGAGGGTTAAATTCGTATTTTTAGAAGTCCAGATGTTATTTTCTGTTTTTGTTAGTATTTGAGATTTCCTTTATTTGAATTAGGGTTTTGGGGGTTTTGTTTTCTTATTGTATTAGGACTTTGGGGTTAGAAAGCATATATGGAAAGACTGAAAAGGGGAAGAAGACGGAAGACATTATTTCGTGTAATTTCTTTTGTAGTGGAGTAAGTACATGCTTGAAGCTGTTTGCCTCTTTAGTTAAAGTGCTTCGCATTGTCGACGAGGACAAAAAACCATCAATGTGTGTTGTGTATGGCAAGATGGTGCAAGCTAAAAGAGAGATTAGAGATGTTTACAAAATTAATGGTGCTCCCTATCTATTTGTTGTGGAGGTTATTGATAGGAAAGCTCGTGAAAGACTTGATAGTACATTACATTTAGGGGGAAAGGAAAAAAAAATTTAAATGTTGGCTGTCAACGAAGGGACACGTGTCGCCAGCGCGCCAGCAACCAACGGCCGGCGCGACTATCAAGGAAGACCAGCTCACCTCGCCAGCGAGGAGTGCTGGCGAGGAACTCAACGGCTACATTCCCCGCCAGCTCCCAGCCTGCTCAACGCCTCCTCCTCGCCGGCGTTTGCTCCCTGTCAGCGTGTCCCCACCAACAACTGTGGATCCCTTAAGTTGTGAGTTCATCAGAGAAACATAAATGAAATTTGGTTATTGAAAGTGAAATTAACTACATTTTGCAATGACATACATGAAAACTAATAGATCATACTATATGGATAAAACCACTAAATTCTAAATGAATTTTCAAACGTAAGCTAAAAATCGATGAAACAATAGAAAAATATAAGACCATATTTGGAAGTGCTCTTACAAGCTCTTAATTTTTTCTTTATGTGATAATTATGTATTGATTTTGGTTGATGAACACGAATAAAAGGAAAGCATGTTGATTTTGGTTGAGACGGGAGATCGACCAAACAAATCAATACAAATTAGACCTTTGGAAAAATATTAATAAAATTGTCCGAAAATTTATTAATAATATCAAAACAGAAGGAAGAAAGACTTGAAAGTATTTTATCTTTTTAATTTTATTCAACTTTTCCGTTCAAATTATAAAAATTGTTACACGGAGTAAAAAAGAACAAAAAAATAGTGATTGTTAAAAATTATGTAACTATCTAAACAAAAGTCAATTATGACAAGTATTTTGGCATTTGTTCGCGTGATTTGAACGAAAATCAGAACCCATTGTTTTGAGAAAGAATAAAAATTAATATCCTCAAGTTATGAGACTGATTTTGAAGATTTTAAACGATTAATCTAATACCGATTTAGCGTGGTCAAATGCTGACGTCAGAAACAATGTGATTGGTTAGTGGATGAGTCCACGGATTGCGATCTGCCTCAACAGAAGTGAATCTCGACCTTGAAATGAATCTGAAACGAACGGTCCAGATTCAAGACAAAAAGAAACAACTGGTCAACTTTTTCGGTAGATTTCAAAGTACCCGCTCTCCAATTCTCAAATTATAAATACACCATCAAATCTGGCTCCTCTTCATCACTCTCTTAACCATTTTCTATCACTTTCTCGACAAACAAACACTCCACAGAAACCTCATCTCTTCGCAGCCATGGCCAGGACCAAACAAACCGCAAGGAAATCGACCGGAGGAAAGGCGCCGAGGAAGCAGCTGGCAACCAAGGCCGCAAGGAAGTCCGCTCCGGCCACCGGAGGAGTGAAGAAGCCACACAGGTTCAGGCCCGGAACCGTGGCTCTCCGGGAGATTCGCAAGTACCAGAAGAGCACCGAGCTCCTCATCCGGAAGCTCCCGTTCCAGAGGCTGGTGCGCGAGATCGCTCAGGACTTCAAGACCGACCTCCGATTCCAGAGCAGCGCCGTCTCCGCCCTCCAGGAGGCCGCCGAGGCGTATCTGGTCGGACTCTTCGAGGACACAAACCTCTGCGCCATACACGCCAAGAGGGTCACCATCATGCCCAAGGATATTCAGCTGGCTAGGAGGATCCGCGGTGAGAGGGCTTAGATTTGTTTGTAGATCTTCGTTCAATTGGATCTGCGATTCTGATTAGACAAACCAGTTTGAAAGAAATTGATGGTGTAAATCAATGGATGTCAGAACGTTGATTGCCAAATTAATGAAAGTGTAGTTGTGTTTTTACATTTCTCTTGGCACTTGTGTTTCTCTGTTGATCTTGTGGAATCTGAAGCTTCTTCTGTATCTCCTTTAGACTGCCCGTAGATTATTAAGCATATTCTCCTTGGGAAAGTTTGTATTAATTGATGAAATGCTTAATTTCTTATGACAGTGGTTAAAGTTGAGCTTTGTTTGATTTCATTAAGTTTATTTAGTTTTTAGAGATAATTGAATGTATTTAATATTTCGTGTGGATACTTTAGAAGATATTGAACAATTTGGATTTCAATTTCTCTTTTTTAAGCTTTATAGATGATAGGGGGCTGCACTTAAACGGGATTAGGAATCAAGAAGTCCGAAATGTTTAGTTAAATCAACATCATGCAACATGAAAAATAAAGTCCTTCAATTGTAACAAACACTTGCCCAGGTTGAATGCTAAACTAGCATTTTATTGAAATTTATAAGAGCATACAAAAGCGAGTAAGTACTCAACGAAGGGATTAATTTGTGAAATAACATTTTTTTTAACTTTATTTGTGGAAAAGCCGCATCCCAATTATTTTTCACATTTGTTTCCACCTTTCTAACTGCGACTAACCTTTGTTCTCAATTCTCATCTGCGAACTATTCACGATTCCTGTAAAGTATCAAAATCTGTTTATTTTGACAGTACCGTTCCTGTTTTGCGCACATAACCGTCATATGCGTTTCAAAATTTTCATAAATGACCAGATTGCCCTTTTTGTTTGATTTAAAACTTGAATATGTAGTTTTTTTTTTTCATTTTTGAGGTTGTATACAGAGAATGAAAAGAGAGAGGTGAAGGAGAGAAGAAGCAACTGAAAGAGGAGTCTTACAAGACCAACGAGAAGCATTGTTCATCTCCAATGGCGGCTAATGCTCGCCTTGTCTAGTCTAGATTTATCCATATTTTGGGGTTTGGTTTTGAGAATTTTGGGGGTTTAGGTATGAGAACCAGATATGCCATTAGAGATTTGGGTTTATCTTCCATCAGTTCTTATTTTGTTTTTAAATTTTTTAGAACTATGTGGGATTTAGAAATGTTTAAGGGTTTCATCGAGGTCGAGCTCAAATCCGACCATTTGTATTAGACGGGTTAGTCCGTAAACGATAAAAACAGATAAAAACTTAATCCAATATTATTAGTAAATATTCAAATCACATACGAAATAAAATAACAAAGTATGTAAAAATATAAAGTCGATACGTAATCGAAACAATAACCTCAATCGATACTCGAAGAGGGAACTGGTATGTCTAGGCTTGCGAACCAGTTTCATTAAGACTTTTTATTGCCCCATCTAAGCAAGTCTCCCAAGAAACAACGACAACGTAAACGAACTCGAAACCGTGTATGAGAAGTAGCACTGAGTAGAAAGAAATCAGTTGCTCTGTTTTTGGAGAAAGAGAGAAATTGTGTAGGTAAATTTCGTATCTGACTAATTAACTAGAACATAGCTTATATAGGAAAATGAGAGAGTTTTTGGAAACTAGTTTTTACAAACACAATTTTCAGAAATATCAAATTTGGGAAATTAAATAATTTCAAAATTTAAATATTAATTTCGAATTTGATAAATTCTGGAAACTAAGAATAATTTCAGAATTATTATAAGATTCGGAATAATATAAAATTTGGAAATTTTCTTTAATTGCATATCAATTTCCAAAACTGAAAAAGATATCAATTTCATGTTTCCTTATTTTGCATATTCTGAAAATTGGAAATTAATTGTTGAGATTTTAATACGGGCCGAAGCAAAAACGGAGCTGGCACTACAGGCCCAAATCCGTGCAACATTTGTGACCCGCACAAAACCTTTCATCCAAGCAATTCAAATATGCTACGAAGGTCCATGCTATATAAACCCAAGGAAAGTTTGATAATCTTTCCATATGGGACTACACAAGAATTGTGCATTTTCCATTTGCAATTTCCTCAACAACTAAGTTCAATGGGTGATTTTTGAGCTTTAATTTCTCATTCACCTTTTGTCCATTTAGACCTCATAATATCTCATTGGAAGGATCTCACTTTCTAGAACACGAACGTAATCTTTCCATACTTTCACTTGTCTAAACTCATTTAGATCTGTATCGATCTTTTATATGGTTCAGACTATCCTCCCCCATGATCAATTTAAACCACTTTATTCCTTTTATCAAGGTTGTCATTCTACTTATTACTTAAAGATAATAATTTATTTAAAGCTTCGATTTTGCTCTTCAGCAAATACGTATAACAATATTTTGTACTATTATTGATGAGGACAATAAATTGTTTATTTCCTTATGAATAGATTTAAATTCACAAGGTTGAATATTCCTTATGAAATAAAGACCCGATTTGATTTGATTCAACACACATTTCGCATTCATGTTTGAAATTAGCTGAAACTCATGGATATGATCTAAGTTGATTAATCTACGCAGCGGTTTGTAGTTAACATGTTCAAGTTTACCATGTCATACATAATATGACCTGATGATATAACCAAAAGAAACATCTTTCTTATTATTATTCATCACTTGTAACTTACATGCAAAATCATTCATTATTCATAACCCTACACTGAAATTCGGTGTACATCTAAATTATCCTTCATCATATGCTAGGCACACAAGTCAATTTCTGATACATCTCGTGCAACGACTTCCACATCATTTGCCTCATTTTGTTTGCTTTTCTTTGGTAGCCTGCACTCAGTGGTCATGTGCCCCAACTTGTTGCAATTATAGCACTTTCCAGCAAACTTGAGCCTTTTATTGACGCCTCCTTTTGATCCTAGATTGGACCTGTTATAAGATTTCTTGCCCATCCAATTGTCTTTCCTAGTTTCCACCATATTCACTCTTGCCTCATCGGAGAGACCATTGGCATAAGAAAATTTCTTGGTCGTACATTTGTTGTCTTCCTAAATTCGAAGCCTAACAATTAGGTCTTCCATAATCATTTCCTTTCGTTTGTACATTAATTAGTTTTTGAACTCCTTCCAGCTTGGTGGTAGCTTGTCAACTCCACCGTCACGGATCCGTGACGAATAAGTGCATTTTGGAGAAATCTTGTCTTCGTCATGGCTCCGTGACCCTACCCGTGACGGGTTCTGTCACGGATCCGTGATGACCCTACTTTGGTCCACCATCTTGACTGCTGCTTTCGAATTTATTCCCCTTTTTTACGTGTTTTCGCTCGTATTTCATGCTATAACCTGTGAACCATGAGAAATGATGGAAACAAGTAAAACATAGGAGAACGAGACAACAATGGGCTAAAATTGTTGTGTCTCGAGGTAGGGTTGGAGATGAACCAACTCGCAGCGGAAAATCAATGAAAACCAAGAGACGATTAAACCATGAAACAACTAACAAAGAATGGATTCACAAGAGAAAAATTCAGCATTATTTCTTACCAAAACAAGAACACCGGTTAACGAATGATTGGCTTGAGTCTCCAAGACGCCTACGTATCCACATGGGAATCAAAGCCACGTAGTTCTTCTCTTTGAGGACTCAAGAACACAAAAATGGAGGTGGAAACTAGCCAAACCCGAAATGGCCATGGAAGAGGGAGAGAAAATGTGTTTCCTATTCTTGTCTTGTGTTTGTTATGTTGAAAAAAGATAACTTAAACATAACAAAACCCATATTTGTCCAACTAAAGGCATGGGACAAATATGGTGTCAAGTAAGGTGTAAATAGTACAAAGTATGGTAAGACAAGATTGGGTTAGGTGGTGAATCACCAACACCTTAATCCTTGTCTTGCTTACTTAGTACTAATTAATCAAGACTTGATTAATTAGTTCCATGGGTCTTGGTTGCATGGGCCTTTCATGGGCCTCTTGGAACATGGCACGTTGCCATTTCCAACGAGGTCCCGTGATTCGCTCATCGTCTCCAACCCTTCCATACCGGAAATGTCCAACATTATCCGACTCGATCAATCCCAAGACTCCAAGCCTTGTCTCGATCCGTAAAGTCCTATTCACTTACGGGCACATGACCCAAAACCCAGTTTTGGTCATGTCCCGAGACAACTCCCTTTTGGCCATTCTCCATAAATGTGTCAATGAGTTTCATCCTCCGGTGTGACCCTTAGGTTATGCATGTCAATAGATCAACGTAAAATCCCATTTTACTTGATCCTATTTAAGTGGAAACTAACGAGACTTTAGTATTGTCTGACACTGCATAGCGAATCGACCTTGTCGATTCTAACCTTTCCGTCGTCCCTGTCATTATCCTTTTATCTCCGATATCCTGATTGAGATAAGGCATAGAGCCGTCATCCTTATTATTCTCAATCACCGTTCCTTGATATGTGAGATGACTGAAGATATGATACCTAGTATCATGTGCATGGCCATGCTATTCTTTCAGTCACTCTCGATCAAGCGGCCGAGAACCGATATCTTTCCCATACCTCAGTATGAGGGATAAATCCCTTAGCCGCCTTTCGTGTCACTCATGTAGCCCGTCCCCAAGCCAATCCTGGCCGTTATGGAAGTCCTGTTACGGACAACGTTAGGCTCAGGTCAAACTCAGTTGTTGACTACATAGCGATCACAAAGAATCATTGGTCTAAGGATACATGACAAGCTACAACACTGAATATGTTCATGACTTAATCTATGGCACATATTCAGGGCGGGTCGTCCAATATCATGTCCCACATGATATCTATGATCAGACTACGGAATCCCATTCCAATGACTAACAGAACGTAAGCCATAAAGAGCCATATTTCATACTAGTCGCTTCTAGTTAAGCTTTGTTGACTAGGGACCCATCGAGTGTGATCTATCTCGATCTATGGTTCTATTCGCATGGTGGGCATAGATCAGAGCACACATCGATATATTACTCCCACTTGCCCTAGTTCCAATCTAAACTCCAATATGTCCCCATCGACTTTACATGTCTAACATGTTCAGGCAGCGACACTGCCTTAGTCAAAGGGTTGGCTATGTTATCATCTGTTGCAATAGGTTATCTTCACTTCACCTCAGTTCAGTATTTATCTGATGAGGTGGATATGCCGTAGTACATGTTTGGATTTGTTATACGATCTAGGCTTTTAGCTTGCGCAATGGCCCTTGTGTTGTCGCAAGATGGATTCACCGGGCTGGATGGGTTTTTAATTACACCCAGCCCTGCCATGAATTTCCAAATCCACATAGCCTCCTTAGCCGCCTCTGCAGCATCCATGTACTTGGCCTCTGTCATAGATTCGGCAATGATATCTTGCTTTACGCTCTCCCAGCTAAAGCTCTGCCATTCAGCGTAAACACATATCCTGATTGACTTCTAAAGTCATCTGGATTTGTCTTGGAAAACTAGCGTCTACTTATCCTTCGACGACTAGTTCAACATCATCTTTCCCCCGGGTTAGAATGATGTCTACTGGTACAACATAAGGCTTACGAGACGTCTGGTTTCATACATGTCATGGCATATATGATCGATCCTGCCCCCAGGCGCAGAGGATTTTCATCATCCTTTTCAGCTCATCAGGTGTCTTAAGACATTAAGTCTTGCTGAGATGAATGCCATGACTAGTGGGTAACAGTCCTTTCTTTGAATCAAGCATTAAGAACCTACTCAATGCCTTGTTCACATAGGTTCCCTGACTTAAATCCAAGACTCTCTTGGTGAGATCTCTACATATCTTAATCATAAAGATATGAGAAGCATCGCCTAAGTCCTTTATTGAAAAACACTTCCTCAACCAAGCTTTAGTCTCGTGCAAGGTTGGGATGTCATTTTCAATGAGAACCAGAAAGGTAATCTTGCTCCTACTAGCCTTCTTATAAACGCAAGATTCATCCTCGTTCTTAATTAAGCCAAATCCAATTACAGCTTCATCAAAACGAAGGATCCAACTCCGAGAAGTTCGTTTCAATCCATAAATGGATTTCAACAACTTATAAATCTTTCCTTTATTCTTTGGATCGTCAAAACCTTTGGGCCGAGACATACAAACGTACTCAGTCAAATTTCCATTTAGGAAAGAGGTTTTGACATCCACTTTCCATATCTCGTAATTATGATACGCAGTTATGTCAAGAAGAATTTGGATCGATTTTGACCATAGCCACTAAGGAGAAGGTTTCCTCATAGTCAATCCATTGGATCTGCCTATAACCTTTCGCCACCAGTTGAGCTTTGTAGGTCAGAGGGTTGCCGTCCATGTCCATTTTCACCTTGAAGATCCATTTGCATCCGATGGTCCTCACACCATTGATGGGATCAACCGGTTCCCAGACTCGGTTGTCCGACATGGATTGCATTTCCTCCCTCATGGCTCCCAGCCATAACTCGGAGTTGGGCCCATCCACGACTTCCTGAAAGGTGGCTGGATCATCGTGATCCACCATGACTTCATTGTCACCTCCGGATACCATATCTTGGAGGTGGAAGATTGATCCTTTCAAATCGACTTGGACCTTCCGGAATTGTAACATGAATTGGTTCTTACTCTACGACAATCTCTGCCTCCTTTCTACTGGGTTGCCAATTGGTTTAGACAGATCTGTACCATCCTGAATTTCTTCGAGGTAGGGTTGGAGATGAACCAACTCGCAGCGGAAAATTAATGAAAACAAAGAGACGATTAAACCATGAAACAATTAACAAAGAATGGATTCACAAGAGTAAAATTCAGAACTATTTCTTACCAAAACAAGAACACCGGTTAACGAATGATTGGCTTGAGTCTCCAAGACGCCTACGTATCCACATGAGAATCAAAGCCACGTAGTTCTTCTCTTTGAGGACTCAAGAACACAAAAATGGAGGTGGAAACTAGCCAAACCCGAAATGGCCATGGAAGAGGGAGAGAAAATGTGTTTCCTATTCTTGTCTTGTGTTTGTTATGTTGAAAAAAGATGACTTAAACATAACAAAACCCATACTTGTCCAACTAAAGGCATGGGACAAGTATGGTGTCAAGTAAGGTGTAAATAGGACAAAGTATGACAAAACAAGATTGGGTTAGGTGGTGAATCACCAACACCTTAATCTTTGTCTTGCTTACTTAGTACTAATTAATCAGGACTTGATTAATTAGTTTCATGGGCCTTTGTTGCATGGGCCTTTCATGGGCCTCTTGGAACATGGCCCGTGGCCATTTCCAACGAGGTCCCGTGATTCGCTCATCGCCTCCAAGCCTTCCATACCGGAAATGTCCAACATTATCCAACGCGGTCAATCCCAAGACTCCAAGCCTTGTCTCGATCCGTAAAGTCCTATTCACTTACGGGCACATGACCCTAAACCCAGTTTTGGTCATGTCCCGAGACAACTCCCTTTTGGCCATTCTCCATAAATGTGTCAATGAGTTTCATCCTCCGGTGTGACCCTTAGGTTATGCATGTCAATAGATCAACATAAAATCCCATTTTACTTGATCCTATTTAAGTGGCAACTAACGAGACTTTAGTATTGCCTGACACTGCATAGCGAATCGACCCTGTCGATTCTAACCTTTCCGTCGTCCCTGTCATTATCCTTTTATCTCCGATATCCTGATTGAGATAAGGCATAGAGCCGTCATCCTTATTATTCTCAATCACCGTTCCTTGATATGTGAGATGACTGAAGATATGATACCTAGTATCATGTGCATGGCCATGCTATTCTTTCAGTCACTCTCGATCAAGCGGCCGAGAACCGATATCTTTCCCATACCTCAGTATGAGGGATAAATCCCTTAGCCGCCTTTCGTGTCACTCATGTAGCCCGTCCCCAAGCCAATCCTGGCCGTTATGGAAGTCCTGTTACGGACAACGTTAGGCTCAGGTCAAACTCAGTTGTTGACTACATAGCGATCACAAAGAATCATTGGTCTAAGGATACATGACAAGCTACAACACTGAATATGTTCATGACTTAATCTATGGCACATATTCAGGGCGGGTCGTCCAATATCATGTCCCACATGATATCTATGATCAGACTACGGAATCCCATTCCAATGACTAACAGAACGTAAGCCATAAAGAGCCATATTTCATACTAGTCGCTTCTAGTTAAGCTTTGTTGACTAGGGACCCATCGAGTGTGATCTATCTCGATCTATGGTTCTATTCGCATGGTGGGCATAGATCAGAGCACACATCGATATATTACTCCAACACATAAGTAATATAAAGCCGCTTTAATTTTATTGCTAACGATGATTTATACATTTGGACATTTAGGATTGAACTACGGGCACTAAGACTAACAAAAATCAACAATAAAATCCCTCTAAATGTGGCATTTTTAATTCTAAGATGCGTCCGCGTCAACACCCCACACTTAGACTTTTTCTCGCCCCGAGAAAATCAACACAAGACATCATCACTAAGATAGAACCGGTTTAACCCCGAGGTTCACCCCGATAGGAGGAGTCCGGTACTCCTTTATTCAAGACATTAAAACATAAAGATGCACGTGTAATGCATGAATCCTAACTCTAATGCATTCCTATAACACACTACATTATGCATGAAAAAGGCACAAAAAGCATGTGATATTCAAAGTTGTGCAGAGGATCACACGGGTTTTCTCAGAGTCGCCACATGCAAAAAATATTACACTCATCAAAGAAGCATATGAACCAATGAATACATTAAAGCAGGACGCTCCTCATATTAAAGAGTTAACTCTTTTCTTTTAAACCTGCATTCACTCATTCACCATAACCGTGTGTTTCCTCATTTCCCCATACATGAAGTTTAGAGATTCATATGCTATCATGCTAGACCCATTTCCACTAATTGTAAGGAATCATGGTTATTCATGAATCAGAAATGTCTTTAATTCGGCTTGTAATGTAAGGCTAGGTAAAGGGTAGGGAAGGATAGTCAACAGAAGCTCAAATAAATATCTCAAGACAAAGCTGCTTCATTCTCACACACACAAAGTATGTCACACATCCCAAACCTCATTTGTTTACCATCCAACTCTTGCAATCTCTAATACCATTTTTTTATTGAATAGCTAATAGTAGCACTAATATGTCGTAGCTATCCTTAAATTCACCACATTTCTAACCCACTATCACGCCTTACCCCACACTTGTTTTTCACTAGGGATATTAATAATTTGATTTTTTTTCGCTCAGTCACTCTACCCGTGACCGCAACCCTCACGGAGCCGTGATGAAGCTCCTTTTTTTTATTTTCTCTTTGATCCATCACGGCCTCCGTTATGGGATTAATCACGGATCCGTTACTTTGTAGCAGTCATTTTCAAACTTTCTGATCCTCCTATTCTTCCTCTAACAGTCCTGCACCCAAATGCATATATTAATTCACGAAAAATGAAAATAAACACAAAATAACCTCGGGTTGCCTCCCGAGAACCGCTTTTGTTTAACGACGTTATCTCGACTCAAAGGCTGCTTAGGCCGCCTCTACATTCTCATAGTCTGGCTCCTCTAGGTATAGGTACTCCTCTGGTCCCAACGGTCACCCATAATAATGCTTAATTCGATGTCCATTGACTAAAAATTAGGGCGTGTTCTATCACAAATCTCTACCACCCCTTTTGATAAGACTCGAGTTACTTTATAGGGCCCGATGCACTTCGAAACGAGCTTTCCAGAGAATATTTTCAACCGAAAGTTATAGAGAAGGACCCTATCTCCCTCCCTAAACTCCCTTTGCACAATTTTCTTGTCATGGGCGATCTTGGTGCGCTCCTTGTATAGCTTTGTGCTGAAATAAGAAAGGGACCTAAACTCGTCCAGCTCATTAATCTGCATCAACCTCTTTTCAGCACAAAGATTAACATCAAAATTTAAAAACTTAAGCGCCCAATATGCTTTATGTTGTAACTCTAACGGTAAGTGACATGACTTCCCATATACCATCTTATGCGGTAACATTCCAATAAGGGTTTTATATGTTTTTCTATATGCCCAAAGTGCATCATCTAACTTTTGTGCCCAATTTTTCCTAGACATATCAACAATCTTTTCTAAAATACTTTTTAATTCCCTATTGGTAACTTCCACCTGCCCGCTAGTTAGTGGATGGTAGGGTGTAGCTAAGCGATGGGTGACTCCATATTGATTTAGAAGTTTCCAAAATATCTTATTGCAAAAATGTTTTCCACCATCGCTTATTATTGCCTTGGGTGTGCCAAACCGGGAAAAAATGTGCTTCTTAAGGAAAGCAACCACCGGCTTCGCATCATTAGTGGGTAAGGCTATCGCCTCTACCCACTTTGACACATAATCAACTGCAACTAGTACATATTCCATACCATTAGATCTAGGGAATGGACCCATGAAATCGATGTTCCACACATCGAATAACTCTACCTCTATGGTAATATTCAGAGGCATCTCATGCTTCTTTGATATATTTCCTGTTCTTTGGCACCTGTCACATTTCCCATCAAACCGAATAGCTTGATGAAATAAGTTAGGCCAATAAAAACCTGGTTGAAGTACCTTTTGAGCTGTCATTTGTAGTCCAAAATGACCTCTAACATCACCCTTGTGGCATTGATGCAAAATAACTTCTTGTTCCTCTTTGGGGACACACCTTCTCACCATTTGATCTGCACAAATTTTAAACAGAAATGGGTCATCCCAAAAATAATTTTTCACATCATGTAAGAACTTGTTCTTCTGGTAGGATTTCATGTCGGGAATTAGAGCACCACTTGCCAAGTAGTTTACAAAACTTGCAAACCACGAGGCTTCGACGTGCTTTTCTTGGAATAGGTGCTCATCCGGAGACTCCTCATTTATTGTCTTACTCATCTCTTCATATGCATTCTCAATCCTAGACAAATGGTCTGCTATCACATTCTCTACTCCTTTCTTATCTCGTATTTCCAAATCAAATTCTTGGAGTAGTAAAATCCACTTTAGCAATCTAGGCTTAGCATCTTTCTTGCTAAACAGGTACTTAAGAGCTGCAGGGTCAGTGTATACAATAACCTTGGATAAGACAAGATATGGGTGAAATTTGTCACATACAAATACCACAACTAATAGTTCTTTTTTGTAGTAGCATAATTTAATTGAGCCTCATTTATAACTCTACTAGCATAGTATATGATATGAAAAATCTTATCTTTCCTTTGCCCTAAAATTGCTCCTACCGCTATATTACTAGCATCACACATCAATTCAAAGGGTAGAGACCAATCGGGACTGACCATTACAGGTGCATTTACCAATTTTTCTTTTAAGGTTAAGAAGCTTTTCAAACATGCATCATCAAAATTGAAAGGAACATCTTTTACTAGCAAATTACATAGTGGTTTAGAAATTTCAGAAAATCCCTTTATAAATCGCCTATAAAACCTTGCATGTCCTAAGAAACTTCTAACTCCTTTTATATTAATAGGTGGATGTAATTTACCTATTACATCCACTTTGGCTTTAGCTACCTCAATCCCTTTAGAAGAGATTTTGTGGCCTAAGACAATTCCTTGTTGTACCATAAGATGACATTTTTCCCTATTAAGAACAAGGTTTGTTTCTTCACATCTAGTCAACCCTTTATGCAGATTATTTAAACAGTCATCAAACGAAGAACCATATATAGAAAAATCATCCATAAATACTTCAAGGTAATCCCCAATCATGTCATGAAAAATAGCAGTCATGCATCTTTGAAATGTAGCAGGTGCATTACATAAACCAAACGGCATTCTCCTATATGCAAAATTTCCATAAGGGCAAGTTAAAGTTGTTTTCTCTTGATCCTCGGGAGCTATAGCTATTTGGTTATACCCACTGTATCCGTCTAGAAAGCAATAATATTCATGACCAGCTAATTTTTCTAACATTTGATCAATAAAAGGCAAGGGAAAATGGTCTTTTCGGGTGACATCATTTAACTTCCTATAGTCTATGCATACTCTCCACCTGTAACAGTTCTAGTGGAAATTAATTCATTCTTATCATTTGTTACTACCGTCATCCCCCCTTTCTTAGGCACACATTGAATAGGACTAACCCAAGCACTATCAGAAATGTGATAGATAATACCTGCATCGAGTAGCTTTATAATTTCCTTTTTTTACTACCTCTTGCATTAATGGGTTGAGCCTCCTTTGTGGTTGCATAGTTGGTATGTAGGTATCTTCCATTAAGATCTTGTGCATACATATTGACGCGTTAATTCCCCTAATGTCAGCTACTGTCCATCCAAAGGTCTTTTTATGTTCCTTGAGCACCCTCGTCAGCTTTTCCTCCTGTAGAGAAGACAATTCAGAAAAAATTATTACAGGTACAATATTGTCTTCATTCAAAACCATGTATTTTAAATTATATGGGAGGGGTTTTAATTCAAGCTCTGAGGCTTGCTCAACAAAGGGTTTTAGCATAGGCTGTTGCCTCGCCTCCAAGGTGAGACGAGTGTGGGGTCTATCCCTCTTTCTTGGAGGGCATGCCTCCAAGAGGTTGACCATCTCTGGTTCATTATCCTGCATAAGATCACAAGTGTATGTATTCTCATTAATTAAACATGCTAGTAAAGGATCACAAGGAATAAAAAAATTCTTGCACTACAGAATCAATCAAGTCAATCTTATAACAAGTATCATCAATTATAGCATGTTTAAGGGATCTGAAAACATTAAAAACCACTTCGTCTTTTCCATATCGGATGATCAATTTCCCTTGCTCTACATCAATAAGAGCTCGGGATGTGGCCAAGAATAGTCTTCCTAGGATTAGGGGAATCTCATAATCTTTCTGCATGTCAAAGATAACAAAGTCAGCAGGGAAAATAAATTTGTCAACTTTTACCAACACATCTTCTATAATCCATCTAGGGTATTTAATAGATCTATCATCTATATGTAGGGACATAGAAGTTGGTTTTAATTCCTCTTTCAATCTTAATTGCTTGAAAATATTTAAAGGCATCAAATTTATACTAGCCCCTAAATCACACAAAGCTTTTGCAAATGAAAGGAACCACATTTCACATGGTATAATAAAGCTACCCGGGTCTTTCAATTTAGGAGGCAGTTTATTATGTAAGATAGCAGAACACTCTTCACTTAAATGTACCCTCTCATGCTCTTTTAATTTCATTTTGTTAGATATGATATCCTTTAATAATTTGGCATAAATAGGTATGTTTTTAATTGCATCAAGAAAAAGAAATATTAATCTCAAGCTTCCTAAACACATTCAAGAATTTAGCATATTGATCATCATGTTTAGATTTCTTAACAACAGAGGGGAAAAGAAGATGTGGAGTCCGGGTTTCTGAATCAACCTCGGGCTCCCTTACCTTCTTACTTATGGAGCGCTCTCTACTTACTACCTCTATTAAGTCTTCTTGCTCTTGATCTTGAATTTGTTCTACAGAGATCTTGGGGTAGCTCTTTCTCATTTTCCTTCTCTTCTGGTTCCACCACCTTACCACTTCTTGTAGTAATTGCATGTGCATTTTCTTTATGATTCCTCTCGGTGTCACTAGGTTGGGATCCTGGAGGTCTGTAGTTTGTTGTTGTGGCAAACTGTCCTAGCTGAGTATTTACTGATCTATAATTGTTATCTGCTTCAGCTTGTTTCCTAAGCAGCTCCCTTATCTACTGATCTTTTTCCTCTAACCGCTTATGTATTTTCCTGTTCTCCTCATCATGTATCCTATTCTTCTCCTCTTGTATCTGCATCATTTTTAAAATTAAAGAAGTTGGGTTAGAAGAAGGTTTTTGGTTACCTGGATTTTGCTGAGGTTGAGGATTTCTCTGTTGGTTGCCCTGATTTTGAGGTCTCTGATTGAATCAGGGAGGTATTGGATTTTGCCTTCTTTTATTCTGATCTCCTCCTCATTTGAACTCAGGGCGATCCTTACAACCCTTATTATAAGTGTTTGAATAATGGTCGTACTTCCTCCCTTGGTTGCTATTGTGATTCACCCAGTTAGCCTCCTCATAGTCCATTGGATTAGGTTGTGGCGATTGTCCCTACATGCCTGTCATCATCAGCTTCATTTCTTTTAATTGTTCCATGACTTGATTTATTTCTGCTGCTGAGTTGACTGAATGGACTGTATAACCTCCAGGTCCTCTTTCATAATGTGAAGCATCATTGGCCACAATATTCTCTAGAATATCTTGTCATTCCTGCAGAGTGTGTTTGGTGAATGACCCACCAGATGCGGCATTCAACTCTGCTTGACTTGCTCTGTTCAATCCTTGGTAGAACATCTGCAGCTGCAATCACAACTCTTGTCCATGGTGAGGGCACTTCCTCATGAGTCCTTGATATCTCGCCCAAGCTTCTGCCAGTGATTCAAAGTTTGATTGAGCAAAATTTTGGATCTTGGCTCTGAGCTCCTTAGTCTTCCTTGGCGAGTAGAATCTAGCTAGGAACTTTTGTGATAGATTGGCCCATGATGTAATTGTGTGGTTAGGCAGGCTTGAAATCCAATCAGTTGCCTCATCCCTTAAAGTAAACTTGAAGACCCGTAGTTTAATTGCTTCGTCTGACACTCCATTGTACCTGAAAGTAGCACAAATCTCATTAAATTTAGTCAAATGCGTAGCGGGGTCAGGATCAGTGTTTGGATTCCCGCTAAATTGATTTTGTTGAAGTAATTGAATGGTAGAGGTTTTAATCTCGAAGTGGTGAGCTGTCATTGGTGGGTGGAGAATGCTCTAATGTAGGTTATTGGTGTGAGGTGTGTCATAGTCACAGAGATATCTTGGTGGTTCTACAACATCTATAGGAACCTCTTGTCGATTTACTTGAACCACCTAGTTATTCAGCTGTCGCCCTTCTGCATTCTGCCCAGTGGCATTAGCGCCCACATTTTCCATTGTATCTGAATTGACACTTCCCTCACCAAGTTTCTTCTTTAAAGCTCTTATCTTCAACTGTCCTACTTCTCGCAAATATGTATCACTAAGCATATCACTTGGAGTGGATTTAGATCTTGTGAGCATAAATTAAAAACCAAAAAATTTAAAATGTGAAATAGTCGAAACACAACTTTTATAGAAAGGGTTGACTCAATTGCTCCCCAGCAACAATGCCATTAACTTGACGCCCTGCGGTTTTAGCACAGAAAAAGACATGGCAAGTGTACCGGTCGTCAAGTAGTATTTCAGGATTTTTGATTTCCGAGTTATCGAACACAAAGGAGCACGAGTCAAGTTGTTTCGATACTATGATTGTTTTTGGTTTTAAAACATGAAAAGTAAATTAGTAAGCGAAATGACAGTGAATAAGTAATCACAAAGCTTAGAAGAGTTTTAATTCAGAGAAAAAGCAATCTAAGGTTGTGGGTTCATAGAGACCGTTTCCAATGCATTTAAATGACGATGAATATTGGGAAGTTGTCTGATTTTAGGGGGAACGAATTATCTCTCAAACTAGTCCTAACTCCTTACGTTGTTTCGGACCCTAATGGAATCTAACCATCCAGCTCTCACGAATCAGGATGTAGGGAAACCCAAAGCATTACGTTCTTTGATAATTTCTAACTTTCGGTTTGAATCCTATGGTTATTGCAATCGTGTTAACCTAGCTATCACTAGTCTAGATGTAAACCCAATTTGTATTAGATTTCTGACCTAATTGCAACCCACCTCTCACGAGTGTCAGATTGCAATTCACACCTTCTATCAGGCCTACCCGGGAGATAGAGCATTAAGCTTAAATCGAATGCAAACCCTAAATCAAATCATTCAACACAATAATCATTCATACATTTAACACATTGAAAATTGAATCTCTACTCCCCCATAACCCTAGATTATGGGGGTTTAGTTACTCATGAACAAGGAAGAAGAAGATGTCATTGATGAACAAAAACAAAGCTTCATAAATGTAGTAAAGTAGAGAAATTCAATACCCAAGTGTGACTACAATGATGTTCTTCCAAGTAGAAATCCTCCCCTAGCTTGGTCTCAACTCTCCTCTCTTCTTAGCTCTCAAAAAAATACAAGTTCCCTCTATTGGGAGGCTGACTTTTGGGTTAAAAAGGGTAAAAATAGAATCTGAAACGAATTAGGGAAGCAGGTCTGCGCGCGCGTCACGGCTCCGTGGCGCTACCCGTCACGGCCACCGTCACGGATCTGTGACGGATCAGTGCATTTTGGAGAAATCTTGTCTTCGCCACGGCTCCGTGACCCTACCCGTGATGGTGTCTATCACGGATCCGTGATGGCCATGCCTTGGTCCACCATCTTGACTGCTGCTTTCGAATTTATTCCCTTTTTTTACGTGTTTTCGCTCGTATTCCATGCTATAACCTGTGAACCATGAGAAATGCTGGAAACGAGTAAAACATAGGAGAGCGAGACAATAATGGGCTAAAATCAACAATAAAATCACTCTAAATGTGGCATTTTTAATGCTAAGATGCGTCTGCATCAGTCGGTATTGAAAAAGTGGATTCAACACCGACCAACGATTTTAGTCGGTGTAGAATATTCAACAGTGACTAAACATTTTTTGTCGGTATTGAAAAAGTGGATTCAACGGCGACCAACTTTTTAGTCGGTGTTGAATAATTTTAGTCGCCTATGAAACCAAACAGATTTAAAAAAAAGATGGAAATCGTGCACCCAAATGTGCAATACATTCAAATCTACTTGCAAATCCATACAAAACAATCTATTCATCGACACATGTTTATAGCCAAGTGTATCAAAATAAGCAAGATCAACAAAGTGTATCAAAATCTGATAAACAAAGTGTATTAAAATTCAACAGATGCAACTATAGGAACTTAAACAAGTAACCAAAATAAGTTCTTTCAAATTGTTCCATCGCTTCTTCTCCATGATTCCATCCATGAGTTAGACTTGCAATCATAATTATCAATAAACAAAAATATCTGAACAATTAGAATCTAGTTCAGATAAACTGATTTCCAAGCACTGTCAATATTTATAAATGATTATAACAAAAATAAACATGAATATAAAATTTACTATAATGGAATTTGGACTGTTGAAGCACATAATTAAAAACCCATGAAGTAATTAATTTACATGTATTTTTTTTTTACCTCTGAAGCTTTTGGGCCAAGAATTTCAGCAATAATAGAATCATATCCACTACAATGCAAAACATAAACCCTTTATACACTCAAAGCTAAAACAGCTCCCACTTATATCAAATAACCTATGATAAAAAAAACAACACTTCGTTGCAAACTCATCCACAATTGATCAACAGAGAATTACCGACAATTTCAATTTTAGAAAGAAACTTCATGTATGACATAACATGCATATCTCAACCAGTAACAAACCAGTAAGTGTTTTCAGAGCATCCATATCGTTGAAACTCGATGATGTCAAGTTGAATTAGCAATTTTAAGTAATCAAGAACACATAAACATAATGCTAAAACAAATTAGACAGAGTCTGATTAATGATTACCATATTGAAACCCAGAATTTCCTACGGATTTAGCCTGCACATCATTAACCCACAATGCATTTTCAGATTCAAGAGTGCAATCTTTGAAGATTACATACAAATTTAGCTTACCACAAAAGCAGCACGAGCGGCTCTAGTTAGACCTATCAGTTCCACCAACAACAAAATCAATTAGTTCGTCAACCATAACTCTATTTGCGAAGAAAAGCAACATAATCATAGCTATGAATCCAGGTGTTATACATTTAAGATGGAAAAATCAAAATCCAATCACAAAGGGTCTAAATCGAACTATTTTCATAATACATATTACAAACTCAGCTAGGTCTAAATCTAAGCCTATCAAACATCAAAATCGAAAGCAAACTTGAATGACAAACGGACCTTGGACGGTGAGAGGACGGCTGGACCTTGGACAAACGGACGGAGGCGTGACGGCGAGAAGAAAGAGACTGAACGTACAGAGAATGGACTGCGAGAGAGAGGGAGGCGCGAGAGAGAGGGAGTTGTGACTGAGAGGAACTCCGTTCTAAACCCTAACACGACAATAAGTAACCCAGTATGTAGAGGTTTTCGGTTGAGAGTGCAGTTGTTTAGTATATATGCTTGACATGAAGTAGGGTTTCAGTAGATGGTTATGAGCTGGTCACACTGATAGGCTTAGAGTAAATAGGAAATTAAACTTCAAAAACGACCAAAGTTTAATTTTGTCGATGTTGAAAAGTAAATCTTGTTCGTTGTTGAGAGTTTCAACAAAGATTGAAATTGTTTACGTCGTTATTGAAACTTTCAACAATGACTAAAGCAAATCTTGGTCGTTGTTGAAAGTTTCAACAGCGACCAAAACAATTTCAATCGTTTTTGAAAGTTTCAACAGAGACATAAACAACTTCGATCGTTGTTAAAGCTTTCAATAGCGACCAAAACAATTTCGATCGCTGTTGAAACTTTCAACAACGACCACTATTTTTAATTCAGTCGCTGATGCGAATTTTTGGCGGTGTTCACGAGTGTGCTTGCCCGAGTCGGTAGACACGTTGACATTGAAGTGACTCATCGGTGTGCCATCGTTTCCTTTCTCGGGCTGCTTGACATCAAAATATTTTGAAGTCCACTTCGGCTGGTCTCGGACTAGTTTCCACCAACATTTCCAAGTGAATGGATGTCCTTCCTTCTTCTCGTACTATTCATCGGCCAATGTCGTGATTTCATCATCTGATTGGTTGCTCTTGTGGTCCCTCATCATCCGTGTGTAAATCTCATGGAAATTCGTCACTTTCGGATTGACTTGGCCCCAGTGGTCTTTGCACTGCTTCAGTGACCTTACCGGATCATCCGGTCCACGCATAGCAGCAACTTCGTCGGAGATGGCCTCTGATGTGGACATAAAATACATCTATTTTAGATGTCATTAGCCCACATTTATACTCTTCTTAGTCCCGAGTTAATATAAAATGATGCATTTTACTCTCGTATTGTGTATTTGGTCTTGTTTCAGGGTTCATCAAGTTTTCGGAGCAAAAAGGGGTAGTTCGGGAGTGAAACGGAGCAAATTTGGAAGTTGGACAGAAGTGTCAGCAACATGCACCAGTTTGTTGCACGCCGTGCAACAAACTGGTGCACTCTGGACAGAGAAGTCAAGAATATGCACCATTTTCTTGCACGGCGTGCAAGAAACCGTGCAACTTAAGTGCACCAGAATCTTGCACGGCGTGCAAGCGACGGTGCAAGCGTCAAAAACGCGATTTCCAGCTGCGTTTCCTATTTTTTATCAGAGTTAACCCGTCATATAAAAGAGAATTTAGGTCAGATTGAAGGGGATCACGAAATTGGCAGAGAAAAACACACTTGGAGAGAGCTTTAGGAGGGAGATTGAAGATCAAACAAGAGACCACGAACTCATTTACGAAGGTTTTTCATACTTTAGATTCAACTTTGATACTTGTATTACTATTATAGTTCAATATGATTATCATTGTGTTCATCGTCTCTTTGAGTTCGTATTCCATTGTTATGAACTAAATCCTCCTTTATCTAGGGCTAGGGGAACGATGTGATGAGTGGAATTAACGTGTTTTGGTTATACATTTGTTGAACTAGTATTAGGATTTTGTTTATTTAATTTCGTTCGTAATGTTACATTGCCTTGATCACGTATATGTATGATTTAATCTTGTTAACCAACAATTGAGAAATGAGGTTAGGAAGAGGAAAAAGGAATTAAACAACTCGGGTTTTAATCTAAGCCAGAATATGATTAGACTGACACGAGTGCAATAGCCATAGGAGTAAAACCCGAAAGTTAGAGAAATTCATAAAATATAATGCTATATACCGCTCTACACCTAGATTAGAGATAATTAGGCGGACTGAGTATATTAGGGTCCTAATACGATCGAGAGATGGTTAGGACTACATTGAGAGAATTCCCGTTTCCCTTTGAATAATATTAGTTGCAAATGTATACCGAACCATGTTAAGTTGTTCATCACATTCGAACCTAGTTAATGTCCTAGATCGCCTTCTATCTCCGTTATTCAAATCACTTGTGACTTTGTGCTTATTTTCGGATCATTCACATTGCTTCCCATTACTTGTATGAATTTCATATTTTCTAAAACAAAACCAAACACCGTTATAGGAGTTGACCATCGAATTAATTAACTAAAGTGCTTGTCTAATTGCTCCCTTGGGTACGATATCTCGGACTTAAACACCGAATACTACTTGACGACCGGTACGCTTGCCGTACCATTCTGAGGGTTAATCCTCAGAGTGTCAAGTTAATGGCGCTGTTGCCGGGGAGCAACTAAGGCAACTCTGATACGTTTATAATTCGTGTTAAGACTATTTCATTTTTTCTCTTTTATTTAATTTAATTTTGTGTATGCAATTGCGGTCTCATCCCTCTCCAAGTTTGTTAACTACAGATATTTCAGAGGTCGAGAGGAACACTAGGATTGCGAAGCGTCAAGGGAAGAAAGCTATGAGTCATCACTCTGAAACGAGTCATCACTCGGATAATGAGGATAGTCAGGATGACATTCAAAGGGAAGCGATCCAGCCAAGGAATGAAAACCCAATAATTAGGGAGCAAAATCGGGTTCCTCCAAGCTTTAATCCACTGTTTACTCCGGAAGAACCACCAAGGAAAAGGGCATTTATGGAGTATGGAACTCCATCACTCCGAGGCATTGAAGGCAGCATTGTCGCACCACCCGTCACGAACCCGACATTTGAGATCAAGACATCAGTTATTAACCTGGTGAGAGGTGACCCATTCCATGAGAATGCACATGAGGATCCGTTGGAACACTTAACAACTTTCCTCGAGCTGTGTGACACATTCAGGTATAATGGAGTGTCCAGTGATGCAGTGCGCCTTCGGCTTTTTCCCTTCTCATTGAAGGATAAAGCAAGTAGGTGGATACGTGAGATGCCCACTAGGAGCATCAAAACTTGGGACCAGTTATTGGATGCTTTCATGAATCAATTCTTCCCACCTAAGAAGACAATAAAGCTGAGAGCAGACATTAACAACTTTGCCCAACAAGGTGATGAGACATTGGTGGATGCATGGGAAAGGTTCTCTGATTTGCTGAGGCAGTGTCCACATCATGGGCAACCACTATGGGTGCAGCTACAGACTTTCTATTCGAGTCTGAATGAAGTTAGTCAAGGTCAGTTAGATTCAGCAACTGGAGGTTCTTTTGTGCAGTTGACTCCAAAGAACAATGTAGCTCTCTTGAACCCGATTGCTTCTAATAGAGTCTGGCAGTCCAGCAGAAGAGGTGCAGGAACTAAGGGGACGATCAATGCAGTGAAGTCATCCTCAATGGACAAGGTGGTGGACCAGATTGTGCAGAGTGTGACAAGAAAGTTGGATGCCATGCAGGTACCTTCATTTGTAGACCCCATTGATTATATTTAAGGTATTGGAGAACCTCAGGGAGAAACTGCAAATTTTGTGGGCAACCAGAAGAAGCCAAATTATGATCCGTTCTCCTCTACCTATAATGAAGGATGGAAAGACCACCCGAACATGACCTGGAAACCCCAAGGGCAGAATCAAGGTTCTTCTGGGTATCAACAGAGACCTCAAGGACAGGGCTATCAACAAAGGCCCCAAAACCAGCAGTATCAGCAAAGGTCTCAGAATCAGCAGTATCAGAACCAACAGCCCCAGAATGCACCGCCACAAGAATCCTCCTCCAAACTAGAGCAGATGATGCTAACTATGATGACACATATGAAGGAGGATAGTGAGCTGCACAAGGCAGCTGTGCAAGAGCAGAAGATAGTGAACCGGAATAATGATTCCCGGTTCTAAAAGTTGGAAACCCAGATGAGTCAACTGGCCAATGCAATGAATTCGAGGGCTCCTGGAAGCCTCCCGAGCAACACATAAAGGAATCCTGGGGAGGATGTCCATGCAGTCACGTTGAGGTCTGGGAAGTCCATGAAGGAGCTGACGAAGGCCAAGGAGAAAGGAGCTAAAAAGGTTCAAGGAATAGAGGACCTGAGTCAAGAAGAATGACAAGATGAAAGCTTGGAAAGAACAGAGGAACAAAGGCTCGCCAAAGGTAAGAAGGTAAGGGAATCCATAGTTGAAGCAAAAACTAGGACTCCACCTCTTCTATTCCCTTCTGTTGCCAAGAAAAGTAAAGTTGATGCTCAATTCTCTAAATTTCTGAACATGTTTAGGAAGTTAGAGATTAGTATTCCTTTTCTTGATGCTATTCAAGGTATGCTTGTCTATGTTAAGTTCTTGAAAGATATTATCACTAACAAGAGAAAGTTAGGTGAATTTGAGACAATGAACCTGAGTGAGGAATGTTCTGTAGTGTTGTTGAACAAATTACCCCCTAAGCTTAAAGACCCTGGGAGTTTCACCTTACCTTGTGAGATGGGTCATATTTCCTTTGCTAGAGCATTATTTGATCTTGGTGCAAGTATTAACTTAATGCTTTTATCAGTGTTCAGGAGATTAGGCCTTGGGGACGAGCCAAAACCGACCTCCATATCTTTGCAATTAGTTGATAGGTCAATCAAATATCCTAGGGGTATTGTAGAGGATATCCTAGAGAAGGTCGATAAGTTTATCTTTCCCGTTGATTTCCTTATTTTAGATATGGCAGAGGACTATAAAATCCTTTTAATTTTGGGTAGACCATTTTTAGCCACAACTAGGGCTCTAATTGATGTGGAGGAAGGTAAATTGACCATTAGGTATGGTCAAGAGGAATTCGTTTTTAATGTCTTCCGAGTTATGAAACATGCTAGGGGAGATGATACATGCTTTTCTATTGATGCTTTTGATCATGGTTGTCAAGAAAATTTTAATATATCTAGGTTTAATGATCCCTTAGAAGCATCTTTAATTGAAAGCATGTCTAATGAAGTTTCATATCCACGGGAAGGTATAGATGAATCAGTGCACATGTTGGAGGCATGCAAGCCTATGAGGGCTCGTCAGAGCAAGTTTCAGACTTTGGAGACCCCTACGGGACCTAAGCTGAAGCTATCAATTGAACAGCCTCCTGAATTAGAATTGAAACCATTACCTGATAATTTGAAATATGTATTTTTAAATGATGATGGTACTTTACTTGTGATAATTTCATCTGCTTTATCTGAATTGCAGGTAGAGAAGCTGTTGAGGGTATTGAGGGAGCACAAGAGGGCTTTTGGATGGACAATTGCTGACATCTAAGGAATTAGTCCATCCATGTGCATGCACAAGATTCTGATGGAAGAAGACCACTGCCCAAACGTGCAAAACCAAAGGCGGCTTAACCCGTTGATGCAGGAAGTGGTTAAGAATGAGGTAATAAAACTCTTTGATGCAGGTATTATCTATCCAATTTCAGATAGTTCTTAGGTAAGTCCTGTACAATGTGTACCTAAGAAAGGGGGGATGACTGTAGTCCAAAATGATAAAAAAATGAATTAATCCCTACTATGACGGTTACAGGTTGGCTGATATGCATAGATTATAGAAAACTAAATGATGCAACTCGTAAAGATCATTTCCCCTTACCATTCATTGATCAGATGTTAGAGAGGTTAGCAGGGCATGAGTTTTATTGCTTTCTAGATGGGTATAGTGGTTACAACCAAATTGATATAGCGCCCGAAGATCAAGAAAAGACTACTTTTACTTGTCCTTATGAAACCTTTGCATATAGGTGAATGCCATTTGGGTTATGTAACGCCTCTGCCACCTTTCAGAGATGTATGCTATCTATTTTTCATAATTTGGTAGGTGCATATCTGTAATAACCACTTCTGGTCAACGTCAGTCAAACCTACGAAACACAGGAAAATTTAAAAAATTTGAGACAGACACTAAACTTAATCTAAATTGACCCCGAGGGTCATATCGGACTTAAGACAACCCCGTTATCGACCAAAATGAGTTCCAGGGGACTCAGGGTAACTTTCTGATCAATTTGGGAAATGTTGACTTTTCGTTGGAAAAGTCAACCGAGCGACGTTTTGGTCCATTCGAGGACCGTTTTGGATCCAAAAAGCTTAGTCGTCGTCGCAGCGGTCTTAGTTGAGTCGTTTCCTTGTAGCCCGCCAAGTTTCGTAATTTCTTGGGAAAAGTGCCCGTTCGGGGCCCGAAACGTCCGATTTTCGCGAAACTGATTGGAAAATATAAACTAGATATTTTCCAAAAGGTGTGGGACCCACCTTGACACTTGACCTAATTGTGGTGGTGTTAGTTTTGGGGGGGAAATGGGTGGAGGAGAGTGGTGGCCGAACATAGGGTAAAGGGAAGGGATTTTTGGAGTTAGTTGTTAGTTGTTTTAAAATTAGAAAGAAGAAGAGAGGTTTTAGAGAGAGAAGAAGAAGGAGAAGAAGAGAGAAGAAAGGAAGTGGATCTAGGGTTTGATATTCAACCATTTGATCGATTCAAAGCAAAGAGCAAATCTCTTCCCCTCGTCTTCCTCTCGAGTAAGCACTAAAACCGATCGTCATTTCGTTTATTTTCTTGAAAGCTAGGGTTTGATTATAAACTAAGGGTTAGGGTTGTAGTGAGTTTGGGGGTTAGTTGGAGACGTTTTGGAGGTGGTTGGAGGTAAAGAATGACGTTTTCCGGTGACCGGAGGCTCGGGAGGAGCTCCGGCCACCGTGGATGGTGGCCGGCCGGCCATGAGGTGGTTGGCCGGAGCTGGCAGCAGCCACAACATGGTGGCCGAGCCCCCCCTCAAACCCTAGGGTCTCGTCCAAGCCTCTTGGGTGGGGCCCACGTGCTCGGTTGCTCGGGTTTTAATGTTCGGGCGGTTTAAAACGTTCCCCGGACCATTTACCCTAAACCGAATCGAAAATTGGAATTAAATTGGAGAAGTTGTAATTAACGGGTTTTAGAAACTTTAAACGTTAATAAATTGACTTAGAAGTCGAAATTCAATTCCGTCAAGTGCGTTGGGTTCCTTGAAATATTCTAAGACCGTAGAAACGAAAACGGGGGCTTTTGGAGCCCCGGAAGGCAATTAACAAAACCCGGGCAGATTCGTCATGTCGGGCGAATCTGGCCTTTACGGGTCCTTTATCGACATGTCAAGTAATTGTGAAGTTTGGGAGTGATCGGCTTTATCGGGATTACGTTTGGGCGTTAAGTTTGTAAATTTTCGGTTTACTCGTACTAGTTTAAAAGTACTTTGAAATTGTGTTCTTTTAGATCGTGCTGCGGACCAAGGCAAAGGGAAGCTCGGCGAGTGACTGGGATCATCTCGGGTTTTTAGTGGAGCGCTTTTGGAGCTATTTACGAGGTAGGGAAAAGTAGCCGGATCTCGGCCCTGATTAGGGAAAGTTAATAATAGAATTGCATGTGACACCGGGGTGTCGTGGGTTGAGTAGATTTATTTAAATATTAGAAAAGCATGATACGGGATTGTAGCGTTTAAGAGAAAAGCATGTGACACTTAGTAGTGTCGTAGAAACAGAGAACTTAGCGATAATTGAATTACTGGAGGCATATGACCATGCCCGGAGGTTGTTTGTGAAACTAGTGATCTTAGGACTGTTGGAGGCATCGAGTATGCCGGAGGTTGTTGTGTGTTATTTACTGTTGAGTTTGGGTGGCCTTGAGAGCCCGTGTTATTTATTGTTGAGTTTGGGTGGCCTTAAGAGCCCGTGTTATTTATTGTTGAGTTTGGGTGGCCTTGAGAGCCCGTGTTTTAATTGTTGGTGTCTTGGGTGGCCATGAGAGCCCGTGTATTTAATTTGGTGTCTTGAGTGGCAGTGAGTGCCCGTGGGGTTGTTGAACCCGAGTCTTGGATGTTGAGGTGTCTTGAGTGGCATTGAGTGTCCGTGGGGTTGTTGAATACGAGTCTTGACTGTTGAGGTGTCTTGAGTGGCCTTGAGTGCCTGTGTGATTGAACTTTCTTGTGATTGTGATTGTGGTTACCTGGGGTGGGGAGTTCTAAAGGTCGACAGCCTGATCCGACTTAGTGTCGATGAATTGCGAGTTCTAAAGGTCGACAGCCTGATCCGACTTAGTGTCGATGAATTGCGAGTTTGAAAGGTCGACAGCCTGATCCGACTTCGTGTCGAGGAATTGCGATAGGTCGAACCCTGACCTGATTGAGATTGGTTATTGAGCAGCTGGTGTGCGATCCTTTGTGATCTTGTTTGGCGTTGTGTAGTCTTTCTGTCGTGTCCTTGAGGAGGTCGTCGATAGTTGTGTCGGGTCTACATTGTGTTATCGAGGGTTGAGTCTGTTGAGGAAAGTAATGGGTTGTGGGTCAGTTTGGGTTTGGTTTTAGTGTTACTGGCTTTATCTACTAATTATGCCATAGTCAGTCTGTTATCTGTGGAGGTGAGCGAACGCTCACCCCTAGCTGCTTTTCCTACAGGTACTGTTCACCGGACGGACTAGGTTAGCTCTTGAAGTTCATGGAGCTTGGAGCGGAGTCTGGTCTTTATTTTTTTTTTTAGTCTAGTGACGGATGTTGTACCTTGTCCACTTGTTGGGACGTTTTTGTATTGTAAATACTATTATTATTTTTGAGAAGTAAATGGAAATGTCAAGGCTTTTATTGAAAACGGGTTTTAAGTATTCATGTTTTAAAAGTTCGCGTCCCGAGTTCGGTTCGCTGAAATTGGGGCGTGACAGCTTGGTATCAGAGCTCGAGGTTTCAAACCTCGGACTATCCGTCACTTAGGGGGGAGAGTTGAGTTAGTGTAGACCCGTCATGTCTTGAGTCTTGTTTGTGTTTGTGCGTATGTTACAGTATTTTGTTGCTGGCATACTGTTTGTGTGTGGTTTCGTGAACGGTTTTTAAATTGTATTTACTATTATTTACTACGCTAATAGGGTGCTTAATGAAGCTCAGGTAAACTATGCTACCACAGAAAAAGAACTATTAGCAGTAGTATTTGCTTGTGATAAACTTCACTCATACTTGGTGTTATCTAAAGTATTTGTTTATATTGATCACTCAGCATTGAAATATTTGCTGAGTAAAAAGGACATCAAGCCCAGATTATTAAGATGGATCTTGTTGTTGCATGAGTTTGACATGGAGATTAAGGAAAAGAAGGGGGTGGAAAATGTGGTTGCTGACCATCTCTCACGGATTGAGAATCTGTATGAGAACACACAGGTGCCTATCAGGGAGGAATTCCCTGATGAACACTTATTTCAGGTAGAGAACCAGAAGGCACCATGGTTTGCACATATTGCAAATTACTTGGCCTCTGGGGAGATGCCTGACAGTCTCAACTCACATCAGAAGAAGAAATTTTTGCATGATGTTAAGAGTTATTTTTGGGATGATCCTCTTTTGTTTAAGATATGTGCAGATCAGATGATCAGGAGGTGTATCCCAGACTCGGACATGCAGAGCATTCTCTACCATTGTCATGGAGGTGAAGTTGGAGGGCACTTCGGCGACACAAGGACTGCGAGCAAGGTGTTGGAATCCGGTTTCTACTGGCCTACTCTTTTTCATGATGCACATTTTTATGCTAAAAACTGTGATAGGTGCCAGCGAACAGGTAATATTTCTAAAAAAACACGAAATGCCTATGAACATCACCATTGAGGTGGAGGAATTTGATCTGTGGAGGATTGATTTTATGGGCCACTTTCCAAAGTCCATAATAATGAGTATATTCTAGTAGGTGTGGACTATGTGTCTAAGTGGGCAGAGGCAGTGGCCTTGCCCACTAACGACCACAAACCGGTATGTGCATTTTTAAAGAAACATATTTTTCCCGGTTTAGTACTCCTAGGGCGATCATTAGTGATGGTGGCAAACATTTTTGCAACAAACACTTTTGGAAGCTGTTAGGTAGTTATGGTGTCCACCATAGACTCGCTACCCCTTATCACCCCCAAACCAGTGGTCAAGTAGAAATGATCAATAGGGAGTTGAAGAGCATCTTAGAAACGACAGTTGATTCATCTAGGAAAGACTGGTCTACCAAACTTGATAATGCTCTTTGGGCTTATAGAACTGCATTTAAAACACCTATTGGTTGTTCGCCCTATAGACTGGTTTTTGGTAAATCTTGTCACCTGCATGTGGAATTAGAGTATAAAGCCTATTGGGCTATTAAGTTTCTTAACTTCGATGCCCGAGTTTGTGGTGAGAACAGGTTGTTGCAGTTGAATGCGCTGGACGAGTTTCGACATCAAGCATACCACAATTCAAAGCTCTACAAGGAGAGAGTAAAGTGGTATCATAACAGACGCATTGAGATGAGGGTGTTCAAAGAAGGAGATAAAGTCTTGATGTACAACTCGAGATTGAAGCTCTACCCAGGCAAGCTGGTGTCAAAGTGGAGCGGTCCATATACAGTGACTCGAGTCCTTTCAAAAGGAGCAGTTGAGATCACCAATGGCGATCAGGACCCGTTCTTGGTGAATGGACATAGAGTCAAACATTACCATGGAGGATTGATAGGAGTAGAGGAAGTGTTCCTCTTGGATCAGCCGGGACCCAATATCTAGGGTCCCACAAGTTGAGCCAACGACTTAAAACAAAGGCGCTCTTGGGAGGCAACCCAAGCTTGTATATAGTCATTTATGGTTTATTATTATATGTTAGACATGTACACACTTTGATATGGGGTTTTGTTTCTTGAAAAATGCAGGGCGGTGACTCAAAAATGGGCAAAACAGCAGGAAAAAAGTACGCACCAATTTCGTGCACGGGGTGCAAGAAATTGGTGCACCAAGGTCAGAGAGCAGGACAAAATGCACCAATTTCATGCACGGCGTGCAAGAAATCGGTGCACCAAGGTCAGAGAGCATGCAACTTTGCACCAATTTCATGCACCCCGTGCAGGAAATTGGTGCACACATGCTGAATTTTGGTATTCGAATCTGGTGGGACCCACATGACCCCTTTTTCACCCCAGACCCTAAATTCATCTTCTCTCTCCTAATTTACCTTTCATCTTCATGACATAACCTCCATCTATCTTCATTGTCACCCAACTCCCTCAAGCTTCACCATCTCCACAACTCAACTTCATCTTCTCCATCTATCACAAATCAAACTTCACCCTCCACCCATCACACCAAACCCGAAACCCATACCTCCATTCACTTCTAAACTCCACACCATAGTCATCCACACCACCAAAAAAAAGGGGGATTTAGCCAACAAAGCTTGTCTAGGCACAAGGAAGTTTATTCGAGAAATCTGGTCGGCCAAAGGGAGTTCCAGACGCACTGCGCAGACGCACGCCGGGCAGCGTGTGCGCACCTGTGCAGAAGCACGTCGTGCGGACTGTTACGCACGTGCTGTTTTTGGGCAGTTTTTGGTGTGCATGTCGAAATGTCTACTCGGAGCAATGGAGGACGCAAGACGTTGGAAGCGGAGGACGTGCTTCATCATCTAGAGCAGGGCGGGGACGTGGTTCTCGAGAGGAACCCACCAATAAGCGACAAAGAGAAGAGGACCACCCGAGGCCCCTTGCAGAAGAATTGCCCGACTATGACTCCAATGATGAGGAACCAGAGAACACACAGGCAGGTACTCCTAATCGAGCATGCATTTTCATTTCTGGCGATAGGAGGAAGAACATGGACCGAATCCAACTTAGACCCGTCTTGATAAATAGGTTCTTAGACCCCAAGATTCTAAAGGAATTCGGTATGGAAGTTTCATTTGCCCGGAAGCTTAAGCATGTTGGGTGGACCAAGTTGCTTACTTGGAGAGTTCCATCTTATAAGAGGCTCACGCGAGAATTTCTCGCTTCATTTTCACTATCCTATAAGGATAGTGAGATGGTTGTGAATTTTCGAGTGTGTGGGAGAGAATTTACAGTAACCCCACTAGAGTTTGGTGGACTTGTGGGTTTTTCACCTACATACAAGGTGCATACCCCCTGTGAAACTAATGACTTTATGTGGGAAGTCATTTGTGGTGATGGTAAGGTTTACTCCCGATCTCCAAAAGCATCCCGGCTCAGAGATCCAGAACTCTTCTATTTTCATAGGCTCCTTGCCTATGCACTCTTTGGTCGGGATGAGAGCCAAATGACGGTAATGGTGAGGGAAATGTGTATAATACATGATTTTGCAAGAAATATAAGGGCCCCACTTGAGCTTTTCATGTTGAAGTATTTAGAAGAACGAACTAAGAAGAGTCATCCTATCCCTATCGTGTGTGGGGCGGTAGTGACTCAGGTGGCCATGTCTTTAGGCATGTGGGATCCTGAGCTGGTTCAGGAGGAACCTATTCTTGGATCGGGGACGCAATTGGTGGACAAGAAAGTCCTCCCAAGGTTTAAACTCGCGCTACCCGCACTTGAGATGCCTGAGGCAGGCCACCCTGAGGCCGGTGAGGGCACTTCCCAGCAGGAGAGGGGTGAGGGTAGTTCCCAGCAGGTGCCATTTTGGTACCTGGAGTTACATGCCGGTATAGAGGCCAACAGTATTGCCATTGCAGCCAATCGTCAGGTCCTTGATGATTGGCGCAATGAGTACACCCGGGACCAGTTATGGCTGAAAAGCCAAATGTCCACCCTATTCGGGCACTTGGGCATTTCCAGGCCCGATGATCCACCTCAGTAGGCCTCTGTGGCCTAACCCCAGTTAGAGTTTGTACATAGTAGTGGGTCGATTATGCTTGTCCTATTTTTTTGCATGCGGTGGGTATTATTGAGATTACTGTCAGGACCCGCATGTCACAGTTATCATGTTGAGAAGCATAATCAGTTATTGTGTTTGTTCAAGTTTATGTTTTAGTTGTTTATGTTTGTGCATGAGCTCTGCTGCTGGCTTGATCGGGCGAGGAGTTCTCCATCCATCTATGCACCACAGGATCCCCATGTCACGCCCCAATTTCAGTAAACCGTACTCGGGACGCGAACATTTAGAATAAGAAAACACTTTGAAAACATTTCCATTAAAACACTTTACAATAACAGTTTAGTTCAACAAAAGGATAATCACAACCCAAAATACAACGTCCCACAAGCGGACAAAAAGGCGAGGTATCCGTCGCTAGACCAAAAGTAAAAACCCGGACTCCGCTCCTAGCTTCACAAGCTTCGAGAGCTCACCTAGTCCGTCCCACGAACAGTACCTGTAGGAAAAGCAGCTAGGGGTGAGCGTTCGCTCACCACCACGGATAACAGACTGACTACGGCATAATTAGCAGACAATGCCGGTAACACCAACAACAAACTCAACCCACGGGGATCACTGTCCCCAACCCAAGTACTCTGACTGACCAACACCCACGACGACCTTCCTCGAACGACTCGACACTCAAACACGTAAGTAGACACGACACAACAATCACGACCTCTTCCAAAGACTCAAAGGAACTACGCAACATCAAACAAGATCACAAAGGATCGCACACCAAACAAGATCACAAAGGATCGCAAACCAGCTGCTCAGTAACCTCCCTCACGCCCTTTACCGATCATAGACGTGGTCAGGCGGTCGACCTGTCGCATTTCCTCGACACAAAGTCGGATCAGACTGTCAACCTATCACACTCACAACCACCGAACCACACACGCGCGGCCAGAACCCCTTTACTGACAGGCGGGCCCCCTACCTCGTCTGAACGTGCAGACGCGTGTGATCGAGGACCCCCGTTTAATGAAGCGGGCCCACAACCTCAGGTAACCACAATCACAATCACAATCACAGTTCAACAAACAGCAAAAACACAGGTTCAACACTCCACAGGCACTCATGGCCACCCAAGATACCAACCCTAAAACGCGGACTCAACAGCCCCACAGGCACTCACGGCCTCCCAAGATACACCAACAGTAACTCACGGCTCAACGACCCCACGGGTACTCGCGGCCACTCAAAACCACCAACAGTAAGACACGGGCTCTCAAGGCCACCCAAACTCAACAATAAATAACACGGGCACGCAAGGCCACCCAACCTCAACAACAATTAACGCACAACAACCTCCGGCATAATCGATGCCTCCAACAGTCCTAAGATCGCTAGTTTCACAAACAACCTCTGGGCATGGTCATATGCCTCCAGTAAACAGTTATCGCTAAGTCCTCTGATCTTACGACACTACTAAGTGTCACATGCTTTTCTCATAAACGCTACATTCCCGTATCATGCTTTTCTAACAATTACCAAGTTCCCATAGCATGCTTTTCCAACAATTACCAAGTTCCCGTAGCATGCTTTTCTAATATTTAAATAAACCTATTCAACCCACGACACCCCGGTGTCACATGCAATTCTACTGTTAACTTTCCTCAGTCAGGGCCGAGATCCGGCTACTTTTCCCTACCTCAACTGAAGAGTAACCGCTACGCTTCCTAGCTGCTGACGTTCTGGCTCGCTACCTCCGAGCTTTACTTCGGTCGAAGCCAGACGCTAAAGAGAACACGAAAGCCCTAGATTAATGACGGTTCCACCGCTAAATTAAAGGTTGCGATTAATCCAGTTTAAAACCGACAGTTGTCCCATAAACTCGAGCGGGATAAAAGCGGTGTCACGGCGAATCGGGTTTGAGTACCCGAGCACCGAAACCGGTGCATGCGGGGCACGGTCCCAATGCACGAATTCCGAGGTCCGATTCAGCGGTCCGCTTTTGTTCCCTTTTAATCCCGAATAGCAGTCCATTTTACCCAGAGTTCCAGAGTCGTTCCCAAATCCGATTAATAACCCTTTTTCAAAACAGAACGGTTTTTATTTTAAATCAAATTCCCTTTTTATTTCAAATCTGTTTCTGTTCCGATCTTTGAGCCCAAAATGAATTAGGTTCGGTTTTTGAACAACCGTCCCTAAATCCCGTTCACAACTTAGATTCACAACTCCTCGATTTAAACCGTTTTAAAACCGAAACGCTTTTAATTCCCTTTCATTTTAAAACCCTTTTCCTTAAATTTGATTTTCCATTTTACAACCCTTTTCTTTCCAAAATCGTGATTTCGATTCAAACCTTCCAAAACCGTGATTTCGATTCAAACCAAAACAGATCCAAAAACCGTCTTTTACTCCAATCTGATTTTCAAATCTTTTCCTTCAAAACCTTAATCAAATCTAATCCGTTTTGCTTTGTTTTACTTTCCCTTTTTAATTTAAAAACCGATCCAAAATTAATCAAATTTCTTTAACAGTTTTAACCCTCAACAGAATCCAAATTAACTCGAAAAAGGTTTCATTTCATTACCCTTTTGTTACGTGCAGTACTCGGTTCACTTTAACCCAAACGGTTTCAAAAACAACCCAGATTCAACAGAAAAACGAAGACGGGAAAAATAAAGGTTGGGTTTTGAACCGGTCGGCCACCGGCGAGGGCGGCGTCGGCTGGGGCCTAACCGTAGAGAGAGGGACGGTGGCGTGGCCGGCGACAGGAAACTAGACGGAGAGGGGGAAGGTGGACGGTTGGCGGCGAGATGGGGTTCGAAGGGCTCGGTCGTGTCCCAGGCGAGCTCGTCTCGCCGGAGATCTGGAGAGGGAGGTGGAAGACGAGCTGTGAAGGCGGTGGTGGCCAGATTTGGACGGAGGCGAGCGTGAGGGGCGGAGTAGGGCGGCGGCTTGGTGGTGGCGCGGTGAGGACGAGCTCGGGCTCGGGACAACGAGCTCGGGATCGAGACTGAGTGAGGACGGAGAGACGGTGACGGGCTCGGTGGTGGCTGGAGATGAGGACGGTGGTGGTCGTGGGAGGACGGAAGAGGTGACGGCGGCGAAGGGGAGGTCGGGGTTTGAGCCGGAGAAGAAGGAAGACGGGCTCGGGACTGGGTGAGGACGGAGAGAGACGGCCGGTGACGGAGTGGACGGCGTGAAGGGAGGAGGTCGGGGACGCCGTTTCCGGCGAGATGAGAGGGAGTCGGGGGTGGGTTCGAAGAGGACGAAGACGAAGTGAGGGAGGGGTGTGGGGGTCGGTTGCGCAGGAAAGAAGAGGGAGGTGGGTCTGTTCGGCTGAAACCCTAGGTTTTGGGTTATAACGCCTGGGTTGGGCCGGGTCAGCACTTGGGCCGGGTCTGACTCGGGCCGGGTCAGTCCGGTCCAGCCCAAAACAATTTTTTTTTGAAGCGGGTTTTACACCCCACGTCAGTGGCATACCACATAGCGGTTCTTCGAGGGGAAGTTTTCTTACCCACTTGCTTATTATTGTTTTTCTCGCTGTTTTACTCCTATATGTCATCTGGAGGGTGCCAAGCACCCGAATTGTTGTGCTGATAGTATAAACATATAGGACTGTATGGTGGTTGAATTTATGCTAACTAACAAGTGTGGGGTGACATGTTTTGAATAATTGTTGTGGGATGCATGTGGTCAATTGGGTTCGAGTCGCATTGGGGACAGTGTTGTGTTTTAAAGTGTGGGGTGGGGTGCTTGCATTTCATTTCACACTTTTGGTCTGCATATTGTGTTGCATTGAAAAAAAAAATCAAAAAAATATTTTCTGGTGATATGATTGAGTAAGAGAGTGCAGGTTCTTAGGACTTCGATGATTGAACTGTTACACATGTTAGTTTCTTACACTGTTCAAATAATACATAGATTAGCATGAATCAATTAAGTAGAGTAAACACATGCATTAAGATCGCTCTTTTGCTTGCACTTTGAGTGTTTACTTGATTAGTCGTTGCCTCCTTTGATTCATATGCATTGTAAGATGAGTCTAGAACTACTTGTGTATCCCATTCGAGGCGAAATAGAGTGAGAAACATGGTTAAATTTAGAAAATTATTTTAGGCCATCCTTGGAACGTTTGAGCCAAATATCTAACCCTACATTATTTTCTTAGTCACCCATTTTGAGCCTATGGCCTTTTGTTTCTAACTATTACATTACAAACCTATGTGCCAATCATTTCTTGTATATCCTCATGTTATTTTTGAACCCATATTTTGTGTCTTATGTGCTTCATGAGAGGGGGTGTTGGAAATTTATTTGTGAGTAGAGTGATTAAAAGGAAAAGGAAGTTTTGATGATAATGTGCCATTTGGTTTGTGGGAAAAAAAAATAAGATAGAGACCTCTCTTGTACCCAAGGAATTTAATGGGTAAGAAAAAGAAAACAAAAATCGAGAGAGGAGAAACGAAAAGGTGAAATAAAAGGGGCAAAAGAAAGAAAAAAAATAGCCCAACAAGTAGACTCAAAAAGAGTGTCTAAGAAATGGTTTAGAAGAGACTTGAGGTGAAAGTAAGCGGGATGTGTGAAAAGTGGTTAAGGGGTGAGATGAAGCATGTTTGACACGTTTTATTTTATGAGCTTCGTGTTTTAAATCCTTTCCATGCTCTTTGCCTAGCCATACATTACAAGCCGAATATAAGTCCTTTTTGATTCTTGATTGTCATGATTCCTCACGATTAGTGGAGATGAGATTAACTAGTAGCATATGAATCTCTAAGATCCGTGTAGTAGGGAAAAGAGGAAGCACACTAGTAAAGTGAACGAGGGGGCGCTCGTTAGAGGAGTCGGTCTTTAATGTGAGTAGCAGCTTGCTTATTTGCATTCATCAGTTTATGTATTTTCTTGAACTTGGCTCGATTTTGTGGTGTGTAATTCTGAGAAAGCTCTTATGAACCACAAGCACACTTTAACTCAGTCATCACCAACTTTTTGTAACCTTTTTGCATGCTGCATCTTTATTTTACCATGTTTGAATAAAGGAGGCCCAGACTCCTCCTATCGGGGTGAACCTCGGGGTTTAACCGGGACATATCTTACTGTTTTATTTGTGTAATTTTCTCAGGACGAGAAAAGCTTAAGTGTGGGGTGTTGATGTGGACATAAAATACATCTATTTTAGATGTCATTAGCCCACATTTATACTCTTTTTAGTCCCGAGTTAATACAAAATGATGCATTTTACTCTCGTATTGTGTATTTGGTCTTGTTTCAGGGTTCATCAAGTTTTCGGAACAAAAAGGGGCAATTCAGGAGTGAAACGGAGCAAATTTGGAAGTTGGACAGAAGTGTTAGCAAACTGGTGTACTCTGGACAGAGAAGTCAAGAATATGCACCATTTTCATGCACGGCGTGCAAGAAACCGTGCAACTTAAGTGCACCAGAATCTTGCACGGCATGCAAGCGACGGTGCAAGCGTCAAAAACGCGATTTCCAGCTGCGTTTCCTATTTTTTATCAGAGTTAACCCGTCATATAAAAGGGAATTTAGGTCAGATTGAAGGGGATCACGAAATTGGCAGAGAAAAACACACTTGGAGAGAGCTTTAGGAGGGAGATTGAAGATCAAACAAGAGACCACGAACTCATTTACGAAGGTTTTTCATACTTTAGATTCAACTTTGATACTTGTATTACTATTATAGTTCAATATGATTATCATTGTGTTCATCGTCTCTTTGAGTTCGTATTCCATTGTTATGAACCAAATCCTCATTGATCTAGGGCTAGGGGAACGATGTGATGAGTGGAATTAACGTGTTTTGGTTATACATTTGTTAAACTAGTATTATGATTTTGTTTATTTAATTCCGTTCGTAATGCTACATTGCCTTGATCACGTATATGTATGATTTAATCTTGTTAACCAACAATTGAGAAATGAGGTTAGGAAGAGGAAAAAGGAATTAAACAACTCGGGTTTTAATCTAAGCCAGAATATGATTAGACTGACACGAGTGCAATAGCCATAGGAGTAAAACCCGAAAGTTAGAGAAATTCATAAAATATAATGCTATATACCGCTCTACACCTAGATTAGAGATAATTAGGCGGACTGAGTATATTAGGGTCCTAATACGATCGAGAGATGGTTAGGACTACATTGAGAGAATTCACGTTGCCCTTAGAATAATATTAGTTGCAAATGTATACCGAACCATGTTAAGTTGTTCATCGCATTCGAACCCCGTTAATGTCCTAGATCACCTTCTATCTCTGTTATTCAAATCACTTGTGACTTTGTGCTTATTTTCGGATCATTCACATTGCTTCTCATTACTTGTATGAATTTCCTATTTTCTAAAACAAAACCAAACACCGTTATAGGAGTACCTTGACCATCGAATTAATTAACTAAAGTGCTTGTCTAATTGCTCCCTTGGGTACGATATCTCGGACTTAAACCCCGAATACTACTTGACGACCGGTACACTTGTCGTACCATTCTGAGGGTTAATTCTCAGAGTGTCAGCCTCCTAATACTTCAGATTATGTTTCTGATTCCAGTGAATCGAATAGTAGGAATGATGCATCCAAACTCGAACTAAACGCTCATCCTCATCGACGCTTCACAGAATTCGCCTCCCTTTAGGTTTTGGTGGAACCACAACGGCGGCCTCGGTGACCGTTGGAGATGCATCGGTTGTCGGAACGGATGAAAGGCCGGGAGGGAACAATTATTGCGTCATTGGGTCGAACGAGTCGTCGTTCAACGTGGTAAACATAAGGCTCTACTCGTTGAGATCGAACGACATTGTAAGACGAAAAATATAAGTAGTGGAATGAGAATAGAGAGAAGAGAGGTAGATTTTGTGGATGAAAATTGAAATAAGAGTGTTGGTATTTACAGGGGTAAAAAGAAAAAAAAATAAACGTGGGCTGCCAGCGAGGGGACACGTGTCGTCAGCGCGTCGTTAGCCAACGGCCGGCGCGACGACCAAGGAGGCCCAGCTCACCCCGCCAGCGAGGAGTGCTGGCGAGGACCTCAACGACTACATTCCCTGCCAGCGACCTCCCTGCCAACTCCCAACCAGCTCCACACCTCCTCCTCTCCGGCGAGCTCCCCGCCCACGACTGTAGATGCCCTAAGAGCATCCACAATGCTACTGCTATCTGTTGGCGGGGAGTTTCTAACGGTGAGCATTAAAATTATATTTTTTGCCTCTCCGCCAGCGGTAAACGCCAGCAACCTACAATGGGCAATTTTTTATCGGTGGCTCCCCGCCAATGGTGAGAAGAAAATAATAATTAAAACCATATTTTTTTATTGAAAATAATAATTAAAACCATATGTTACCCAACATGGCCACCAGTTCACGAAGTGCTCGCTTTTGGAGATTGTTAAAGACCATCCCAAATTCCTCCAGTACGTTCACGATCCGTAAATTGTGAACATGTAATCTCGTTTCTGTTTTTCTTGATCTTGTGTGTGCTAATAAAAATTTCCGTCTTAATTTCCATATGAATTTATACTAAATTTAATATATTAAAATATTATATATTTTTTTCTTACTGCCGGCGGCTCCTCGCCGCACAAAGGTCGCCACTACAGCTTGCTGGCGGTTTGTGCAGGCGCTGAGCTGGCGAGGAGAGAAAATATTAATTTTAAATTGCTCCTCGTCGGCGCCTACCCGCCAGCAGCCGGCGGTATGGTTGTGGATGCCCTAACCCTATATTTTCCTACAATCTAAAGACACTTGACTGTCCCGTATGAGGAGCAACGGTCTCCCAGGATATAATGATTAGCGTCGACAAACTCAATGAGTTGTTTTATGTTTCAGTTATTTTTTTTTAAATGTCAATCAATTAGTAATTTTTTTTACAAAAACTGTTGTATGTTTCGGTAATCGATTGTTGGTTTTTCAATTTGGTCAAACAAATAGTTGTTGTTTTTTTACATTTAAAATTGTAGGTTTCTTGGTATGTGTGCCATTAATGACACCACCACCAAAAAGACCAAAATGTCCTTCTATGGCCGGCGGCTTGGGCTATAAATAGTACCCTCTCTTCCATTTTTCACACCTCTTCTCCAAATTCTCTCTCTTTCTCCCAACCTTCTTTCGTTCTTATTTTATTCTTTTCTTCGAAGCACCAATGACCGCCGTATCTTCATACCCGTGGACCAACGAGGAAGAGATGGTGCTGGCCCTATGTTGGCTACAGGACGTCCGGCCAGGCAACCATAGGTACTGGCCGGTAGTCTACGTCAATTTTGTCCACGGAGCTCCGGCCAATTCCCTGTCGAGAACCCAAAAGCAGTGTCGAGACCACTGGCAGGATCTCGCCAAGAAAATCCACTGTTATGAACTGTGCTACCGTGCATCAGTTGAGGTCTCCACGCCGGGAAATACCGAGAATTACCATCGCTCTGCAGCGGCCGCTGAGTACCACAGGGTTCATGGCCAACATTTCACGAAGTTCTTTCTGTGGGAGATCGTTCGAGACCAACCCTGTAAAACCCGCTTCAAAAAAAAAAATTGGGTCGGACCGGGTCGGACCGGACCCGACCAGCAGACCCGGCCCAAACCACAGACCCGGCCCAAAGCCCGACCTATATAAGGTGGGCATTAGGGTTCTGAAACCCTAATCCTCACTTCTCCTTCTCCTTCTGCCGCCCCCTCCTCTCCTGAACCCAATCCTCCCTCTCTCTAGCTCCGACGACCTCTCCCCAGCTCCGGCCCTCTTCCTCCCTCATCTCCCTCTGCACCACTACCCCTCAAACCCCGACCTTCCTCTCCGCACACCAGCCACCACCCCGAGCCACCACCTCCGGCCAGCTCGGGTCCCCGACCACCCTCTCCCTCTCCCGATCCAGTGCCGTCCGAGACCTCCTCGCCGTCCTCTCACCAGCTCTGGCAACGCCCGGCCTCTCCCGAGCCTAGCCAACCCTCCCGTCTCCCTTTCTCCTCGTCGCCGTCCACTCGACCGTCCCCGTCCCGAGCCCTAATTCGCCACCGTCTTCCTCTAACCCGAGCTCCCGCCGTCGCCGGCGAGCTCATCAGATCCGGGACGGGACCGAGCCGTCCGGATCCGAGGCGAACCTCCGCCGTGCTCAACCCGCCCTCCACCGATCTCTATTTCCTACGATGAGAAATCTCACCACGGAGTTTGGTCGCCGGCGATGGCTTCGCCGATGGCCGGATCCGTTTCCTTAACGTCTTCCCGCTTTATATTCTGTCCCGTTTTGCCTTAGATCTGATCGGTTTTTACTCTATGTTTCTACTTGGATTTGGACGTGTTGGACACAGCTTGGTTGAAGCATAAAACTAACGAAAAAGGGATCGGTTAAAAGGAAAGTGATTAAAAACGACTCAGCTCCGTTAAATGAGAAAACGAAGTTGTTTTAAAACGGAAAGAAAATCAGAGTTTAATTTGAAAAGGAATTTTGGTTGAAACGAAAAACAATTGGAAAAGGGAAAAGGGGAAAATCGGTTTGAGTTCTTAAGAAAACTGATAAAACTAGATCTGGTTAAACTAAAAGGGTTTTTAAACGAAAGTCAGTTGTTAAGTTTAGACTTGAGTTAAGTTAAATCGAAAGGGGAAAACGAACTCAGATCAGATTTAGAAAGGTTTGGACCAAAACCTTGAGTTTGGAAAAGAACATAAAGGAATCGTTTTGTTTTAAAATCAAAGTCGGAATTAGATAAAACAAAGGAGTTTCAAAGACGGTTTGAGTTAAAATTGGTTTTAACTGGGTTTTGGATCAATCTGGGTTCGGTGCGCGGGTGCTCGAACCCGATCCGTCGTAATCCCACTTTTATCCCGCTCGAGTGTAAAGGACAATTGTCGGATTTAAACTGTACTTATCGTAACCTTTAACTTAACGGCGGAACCGTTATTAATCTATGGCTTTCGTGTTTTCTTTAGCGTCCGGCTTCGATCGAAGTGAAGCCCGGAGGTAGCGAGCCAGAACGTCAGCAACTAGGAAACATAGCGGTTGCTCTTCAGTTGAGGTAGGGAAAAGTAGCCGGATCTCGGCCCTGACTAGGGAAAGTTAACAGTAGAAATGCATGTGACACTAGGGTGTCGTGGGTTGAGTAGGTTATCGAATATTAGAAATGCATGATACGGGATTGTAGCGTTTATTAGAAATGCATGATACGGGAACGTAGCAAATATTGGAAATGCATGTGACACTTAGTAGTGTCGTAGGAGCAGAGAACTTAGCGATAATTGATTTACTGGAGGCATATGACCATGCCCGGAGGTTGTTTGTGAAACTAGCGATCTTAGGACTGTTGGAGGCATCGACTATGCCGGAGGTTGTTGTGCGTTATTTGTTGTTGAGTTTGGGTGGCCTTGAGAGCCCGTGTTAATTGTTGTTGAGTTTTGGGTGGCCTTGAGAGCCGTGTTGTTTATTGTTGAATTTTGGGTGGCCTTGAGAGCCGTGTTGTTTACTGTTGAGTTTTGGGTGGCCTTGAGAGCCCGTATTACTATTGTTGAGTCTTGGGTGGCCATGAGAGCCCGTGTTGTCGTTTTAGTGTTTTGGGTGGCCGTGAGTGCCCGTGGGGTTGTGAACCCGTGTCGTTACTATTGGTGGTTTTGAGTGGGCGTGAGTGCCCGTGGGGTCGTTGACCCGTGAGTCACTGTTGGTGTATCTTGGGAGGCCGTGAGCGCCTGTGGGGCTGTTGAGTCCGTGTTTTAGGGTTGGTGTCTTGGGTGGCCATGAGTGCCTGTGGAGTGCTGAACTTGTGTTGTTGCTGTCTATTGAACTGTGTTTGTGATTGTGATTGTGGTTACCTGAGGTTGTGGGCCCGCTTCATTAAACGGGGGTCCTCGATCACACGCGTCTGCACGTTCAGACGGGGTAGGGGGCCCGCCCGTCAGTAAAGGGGTCCTGGCCGCGCGTGTGTGGTTCGGTGGTTGTGAGTGTGATAGGTCGACAGCCTGATCCGACTTAGTGTCGATGAACTGCAAAGGTCGACAGCCTGATCCGACTCCGTGTCGAGGAATTGCGATAGGTCGATCCTGGACCTGAGTGAGGGAGGTTACTGAACAGCTGGTTTGCGATCCTTTGTGATCTTGTTTGGTGTTGCGTCGTTTCTTTCGAGTCCTTGGGAGAGGTCGTGATCGTTGTGTCGGGTCTACTTTACGTGTCAAAGGGTTGAGTTGGTCAAGGAAGGTAACAATAGGTGTATGATCAGTCAGAGTCCTTGGGTTGGGGGCAGTGTCCCCCGGTGTAGGCTTTATTTTTGGTGTTACCGGCATTGTCTGCTAATTATGCCGTAGTCAGTCTGTTATCCGTGGTGGTGAGCGAACGCTCACCCCTAGCTGCTTTTCCAACAGGTACTGATCACAGGACGGGCTAGGCGAGCTCTCGAAGCTTGTGGAGCTAGGAGCGGAGTCCGGGTTGTTTTTGAGTGTAGTGACGGATACCTACTTTTGTCCACTTGTTGGAACGTGTTTTAAATTGTAATTATTATTTTGTTGAACTAAACTGGTATTGTAAAGTGTTTTAATGGAAATGGTTTCTAAGTGTTTTCTTATTTTAAACGTTCGCGTCCCGAGTTCGGTTTACTGAAATTGGGGCGTGACAAACCCAAATTCCTGCAGTACGTTCACGAGCTGTAAATCGTGAACGTGTAATAAAATTATATCTCGTTTAATTATGTTTTTAAGTACCGTCTGTGTGCTAAATTATGTTTTAATTATTGTCTGTGTGCTAACTACCATATGTATAATTATAATAAAATTGTGGGGTTTGAGTATAATTTTTTTTGTTTTATATTTGCTTTTTCCCATCTCGCTGCCGGTGAGCTGGTGAGGAGATTAAAAATGCATATTTTAAACCATCTCGTCAGCGTCATCTCGCCGGCAGCCGACGAGATGGTTGTGAATGCTCTTAGAATCTTGTTTGTAGTATTGTCTCTTTCTTAGTTGATAGTTTCTTTCTTTTATTATTTTTTAATCTATAATATTCAATCAAACAAATAATTTATGGACATTGGACAGTCATTGATGCTGACGTCAAAAACAATGTGATTGGTTATTGGATGATTCTACGGATTGCAATCTGCCGGCAACAATAGAAATGAATCTCAACCTTTAAATGAGTCTGAAATGAACAGACCAGATTCAAGCCAAAACGAAACAGCCGCTCAATTTTTTCGGTACATTGTTCCCGCTCTCCGATTCACAACCTTTAAATACACCCTCAAATCTCACTTCCCCACATCTCTCGCTAAACCATTTTCCATCACTTTCTCGACAAACAAACACTCCACCGAACTTTTCACATTCCTCGCCTCTTCGCATCCATGGCCAGGACCAAGCAAACCGCAAGGAAATCGACCGGAGGAAAGGCGCCGAGGAAGCAGCTTGCAACCAAGGCTGCAAGGAAGTCAGCTCCGGCCACCGGAGGAGTGAAGAAGCCACACAGGTTCAGGCCCGGAACCGTGGCTCTCCGGGAGATCCGCAAGTACCAGAAGAGCACCGAGCTCCTTATCCGGAAGCTCCCGTTCCAGAGGCTGGTGCGCGAGATCGCTCAGGACTTCAAGACCGACCTCCGCTTCCAGAGCAGCGCCGTCTCCGCCCTCCAGGAGGCCGCCGAGGCGTATTTGGTCGGACTCTTCGAGGACACCAATCTCTGCGCCATACACGCCAAGAGGGTCACCATCATGCCCAAGGATATTCAGCTTGCTAGGAGGATCCGCGGTGAGAGGGCTTAGATTTCCTTGTAGATCTGTGTTCAATTGGATCTGCAATTTTGATTTTACAAACCGGTTGAATGAATATTGGCGGTGTAAATCAACGAGTTTCGCAATGTTGATTTTCAAATTAATGAAATTCTAGTTGTGTTTTTACGTTTCTCTTCACACTTGATAGCTCTGTAGATCTTGTGGAATGTGATGCTCTTTTGTAGTGATTATGTGTTCCATATCAGATAGTAGAATTACACCGAGATGATTAAGCATACTCTCTTTGGGTTTGTTGAGGCGGCGTATGAAAAAGTTGCATTGAGCTTGAATTAATTGGTGGTATTAATATTTTTGGACACTGGTTAAATTTGTTCTTGGTTCCCCTCTAAGAAGCAGTAATGATCATGTGCATCCTCTCATGGTAGAGGTTTCTACTGGGAATTGAATTTTCAAATGACCCTGCTTCTTCTTCATTCCTGCTGAATTATGCGCTCTACCTGGTGGAGCTTTTGGCATCCTGGGATGGTCTTGCCCCTAATTTTGCTTCTAAATTTTGGATGGATAATCTTTGTGTCTTCATGTTCTCTGCTGCAGACTTTCCAATTGAGATAGATCATCTTTCTGAGTGGATCTGAGCTCCTCATGTCTGCACGTTTATTCATCGGCTTCATCCTCCATTGGGCATCTGCTTTTGATCTGTTTTCATCCTTGTCTGCAATTGTTTGCTCTTGTCCATTTTTTTCCATTCATTAGACACATCAAATTTGTATGACCTGTTTTTGGTTTCTCTTTAGCTCTTCATCGAGCTTGTAATTTGGCTGCTCTGCAGCATCCTTCGAATCCAGTCTTTGGATCGATTGGATTTATGAAAAAACCTCGCTGATAAAAAAAAAAAGGGTAAACTTCATTCCCCTATTCTAAAAAAACTTAAATTCCAACCCACTACCCTAACGAAACTTAGTTTCATCTCACTATCCTAACGAAACTTTTAGTTGCACTTTCATACCCGTCGTTAACTTGACATCCATTTTTGGATTAGGAAAATGGTAAAAAGTCCAAAATACCCCTCACTAACACTCAAATTTTCAACAACATGCCATTGGTTTTCAAAAATTCTTTTTATTTATTTTTTATTTTATATAAATCAGTTTTTTATTAATAAAAATTAATATTTTATTTTAAAAAATCAGAATTAACTTTAAAAAAATCAGTTTATTCTTTAAAAAATCAGATTTTATTTTTTAAAATTAATTTTTATTTTGAAAATTAATATTTTATTTAAAAAAATCAGTTTATTTTTTCCACCCAACTCACCCTCTCTCTCCTCCTCGTTTGCGCCTCTCTCTCCTCTTCATCCTCTGCAACTCATTCATCTACTTGTCTCTAATAAAACATACAACTCATCTATCCAAACAGATAGATCTATCAAATATACTGATATGTGAACAACCAAGGAAGGAAGCCATGATTTCCAGCAACCGTGGAGAAGAAAGCCTCGGCAGAAATGGCCTTCGATTTCACGGTGAGGCACTCGAAGGTCACGTGGGCTCGCGGATCTAGAGGCTCGAGGTCGCCAGAGTGGATTCGCGGATCTCTTGGGCTTCTCCCTCTACAAGCCGAGACGGAGCACCTCGTGTTCAGATCTAAGAAATGAAGATGAGAAAATGATAACTGAGGTACCGAGATTTCATTTTCTGTTTGTTTCCCAGTAAAATATGGGGAGAGATAAACAAAGGAACCTCAAATTAGAGGTTTGAGAATTTCATATCCTCCGTTTGGTTACTGAGAAATTAGGGAAAATGGAACATTTTGAATAGGGGAAAGTGAAGGCCTTTTTTGTCTTTTTAATTAAATTTAAAAGTATAATAAAATATTAATTAAATTTAAAAAAACTTATTTATGTCTTTTTTTTTAAAAAACTAATTTTTATGTATTTTTTAAATTAAAATATAAATTTTTGAAAATAAAAATAATTTTTATAAACAAAAACTGAATTTATAAAAATGAAAACATAATTTTTGAAAATAAAAATAATTTTCATAAATAAAAACTGAATTTAAAACCTGATTTTTTTAAATAAAATATTAATTTTCAAAATAAAAATTAATTTTAAAAAATAAAATCTGATTTTTTTAAAGAATAAACTGATTTTTTAAAGTTAATTCTGATTTTTTAAAATAAAATATTAATTTTTATTAATAAAAAACCGATTTATATAAAATAAAAAAATAAATAAAAAGAATTTTTGAAAACCAATGGCATGCTGTTGAAAATTTGAGTGTTAGTGAGGGGTATTTTGGACTTTTTACCATTTTCCTAATCCAAAAATGGATGTCAAGTTAACGGCGGGTATGAAAGTGCAACTAAAAGTTTCGTTAAGGTAGTGAGATGAAACTAAGTTTCGTTAGGGAAGTGGGTTGGAATTTAAGTTTTTTTAGGGTAGTGGGATGAAGTTTACCAAAAAAAAAATTGTTCTTGTTTTGATTTCAATAGGTTTGTCTAGTTTTTAGAGATAATTGCAAAAGTTGTACTTTTGTAAAGTTTATTAGAGGTTATTGAACAATTTGGTTATTGACTAATATATTTTAACTTTATAGAGATATTCTTTTTTATATATGATTTGTTCTCATCTTTCCTTTTTGTTTTGATATAAAAAGCAGCAGATTATATAATAGTAGCAATCAGTGTTGTAAAAATCGCTAGGCGCCAATCGGGCGGCGAGGGGTCCTAGGCGATAGGCGGGGATTAATCGGATGTGTATTTTTTTTATTATTAATAAATATAGATTATCAAATTTAATATTATACTATATGAAAATATTAAGAAAATTAAAGATTATATATATATATATAGGGTGACTATCCAGTAAAAACCCTCCTTATTGTGCAAACTACGAACCAATCTAAGCCACAGGATGCGGTCAAAGTGACGTCAGCAGAGAGCACGCGATGCTGACACGTGGCAGATGCGCGCGCGCCTCTGCCCGCGCGCGTGAGCGTGTTGACCACGCGCGCGCACGGTGCTAATAGTTTAGCGCGCACAGTGCTAAAAGGTCAACCTATTAGCGTTGTGCGCCCAAACTATTAGCACCGTACGCGCCACGTGTCAGCACTGTGCGCGCGCATCAGCAGCGCGCGCGCCCACGTGTCAACACCTGGTGAGTTCGTAGTTTGCACAATAAGGGTGGTTTTTACCTGATACCAATCCTATATATATATATAAGATAAACTTTACACCAACTAAAACATGTATATATATATTCTAATAATATCATATCATCCTCAAAAACAATATAAATAAATATGATTTGACAAAAAAATATCAATAAAGTGATTTGAACTCAAGACCTAATACTTGAATAAAATGTCCACAACCAACTCAACTAGCACAATTTAATAGTAATGTTTAGTTTATAAAGTATAAATATTGGTATAACATGAAAGTATTTCAAACAAACAATTTCAAAGTCCCACATCGCCCAAGTTTCACTAACACTCTCTTCTTTTCTTCTATAAAAGTTCATCCCTTGTGCCAACTACTAATCACTTAATTCTTGACTAATTTTGGGCTCCATCTTTTTTGGGGCTCAACTTTGGTAACGAATTAAAAAAAAAAAGGTTCAAGTTGTAGCCTTTTATTAGTTTAATTTTTTTCGTTTTTTTTCATTTTTTTTGGGCTCGGTGTGATTGGGCCGATTAATTGGTGATTGGGCCGATTAATCGACGATTGGGCCGATTAATCGGCCAAGTCGCCGATTAATTGCGCTGAATCGGGTTGGGTCGCCCGACCCATAAAAAATCGGGCACCATTGCCCATTTGGGCGCCTAGGCGGGCGCCCAGCCCGATTTTTACATGTCTAGTAGCAATACATGTAGTAAGGTTCTAAATCTCGCGAAATCTTGGTAGAAAAGGGTAGGCGCAAACGAGAACATGTATCAGCTGAAAAACTCGGTTAACTCGTTGAAAAAGGGTATATCTGAAAGAAAAAAAATCATAATTTAACTTATTTAAAACTTACCTTAGAGCAAGGTTCTAAATATCGGTCGCGATGAAATATCGGTGAGGTCACCTGTAAAGATATTTCAATATATCGGAGAGATCTCGGTAAATCGCGTTTTGTATTAAATATATATATATATATATATAATACATATATTAATAACAAAATTAATGTTATAATAAAATATGTTACTAAATGTTATCATTAAAACCCTAAATTATTACTTGAGTCCAATAAATTTAGTTCAGACCTAGTTAATCTAAGCCTAATAAGATATATAAATTAAAAGAATAGCCCAACCCACTGAAACCATATAGCTGTCCTTCATATTCACTTAAACACTACTTTGTCTTTTCTTATTTTCTGCCCAGCAGCCAAACCAGATCTGTGGTTATTCTTCAACCTCCATCTGCTCTCTTACGTACACTTCAACCTCTCCATTTCTTCTCACAAAAACAAAGGAGACAAATGCACAACTAAGATGAAGAGGAACCAAGAACTTGCTTCTGTTTTGTGTTAAGTGGAGGGTGGTTAATCGGCTTAAAATTGGAAAAAGTGAGTTGTTAACCAGGTTTAAAGTTTTAAATTTAAATTTATTTTTTCTAGATTTGTTGTTTTTCGTCGAGTTGACCGACTCAACTCGGGTTGACCGAGTTGACCGATATTTTCAGCCGATATTGCTTCTCGTTCGCGCCTACCCCTTCCAGCCGATATCTCGCCGAGATCTAGAACCATGCCTTAGAGCATCCACAACCATTTCGCCGACAGTTGGCTGGGAGGTGTTGGCGGGAAGGATTAAAAAAAGTGTTTTTTCTTTCCCAGCCAGCTCATCGCTTGCGTACGCTGTAGTTGTGATTTTGGTGTTGGCAGGGAGCCGCCGGTGGTAAGTGAAAAAAAATTATTTTAATATATTAAATGGATTATACATTATGACGGAAATTAAGAAGGTATTTTATTAGCTCACAAGATCGAGAACAACAGAAACGCGAATTACATGTTCACGATTTACAGCTCGTGAACGTACTGGAGGAATTTGGGTTGATCTTTAACGACCCCCCAAAGCGAATACTTCATGAACTAGTGGCAATGTTTACCATATCGGGTCGTCGCTGCAGAGCGAAAGTAATTTTCGATTTGTCCCGGCGGGGCAGCATGAACTTCTGCACGGTAGCAAAGTTCAAAACAGTGGATTTTCTTGGCTAGATGCTGCCAGTGGTCCCTGCACTGCTTCTGGGTGCACGGTGGGACATCGACCAGTGCGTTTTGGACAAAATTGGCCAACACTTCTGGCCATTACCTATTATTTGTCCCCGACCGGGCATCGCCCAATCAACATAAAATCAACACCATCTCTTACTCGTGGCTCCATGGGTGTGCTGCTATACTAGCCATTGAACCTTCGAACAAGAGAAGAAATTAAGGAAATAAGTTCGGGAGTAATAAGAGAGCTTGTTGGGTGAAGAGGTTTGAAAAAAAAGAAGGGATGGGGTGCCTTTTATAGCCAAAAATCGCCGGCCATGTATGACTTTTTTGATCTTTTTTCATGCTCATGACAATAATATCACCCATCCCAAAAAACTACAAAACAATAAATAAAAAAATTACAACTTAATTAATTAAATGAAACCAACAATTCATTACATTAAACAAACTAAAACATAAAAACCGACAATTCATTACCAAAAAAACAAAATACAAATTAAAAAAAAACAATAACAAACTAATTAAAATAAAGAAGCTAGAGCGGCTACTTCATCATATCACGTAAAATCGCAAGTTTCACATAGTGTGCCTCGAGCTGGGGGGAGTCATGGCCGACGTGTCCCTTGCTTCCTCGAGCACCCATTGACTGAATGTACTGAGCTTCGGCTGCGCGGCGGTTTCTCTTTCCCTTGCACAGCTTGCTTCTTTCGCCGCTAAATGGGCCTGCTGAATACTATCGACAATCTCTTTCTTAGATGCTACATGGTTTTTACCTCTGAGCTTTGCAGCTTTGGTAGCCTTCTGACCCATAGGGCGCTTGTACGACGTTTGGCACTTCGTATTAGCACCCGTGGTCTACTAACTGTCCTCAAACGTCGTGTCTTCACGAGTGCGCTTGCCCGAGCCGGTAGAATCGTCGATATCGAACTGATTAAGCAGTGTCCCTCCGTTGACTTCCTCGGGTTGCTCGACGGCAAAATATTTTGAATTCCACTTGTGTTGGTCTTTCACTAGTTTCCACCAATTTTTCCAAGTGAATAGATGTCCATTCACCTGCTCATACTATTGCTTGGTCAATGACATGATTTCGTCATCGGAATGGCCGCTCTTGTGGTCCCTACAGTTCTTCACAAACATCCCCTGGAAGCTCGTCACTCTCGTATGGACTTGACTCCAATGGTCTTTGCACTGCTTATGTGACCTTACCGGATCATCCGGTCCACGCGTGCTAGCAACTTCTTCGACGATGGCCGCCCAGTAATTCAGATTATGTTTCTGATTCCCGTGAATTGAGTCGTACGAATGGTGTATCCAAGCTCGAACTAACCGCTCATCCTCATCGGCGCTCCACAAACATCGCTTCCCTCTAGGTTTTGGTGGAACCACGCCGGCGGCCTCGGTAAGCGTTGAAGATGCAACGTTTGTCTGATCGGATGAAAGGTTTGGTGGAAAAAACTCTTGCGTCATCGGGTCGTCCTACAATGACCTAAACACGTGGCCCCACTCGTTGAGATCGAACGACATTGTGAATTGAAATTTGAAATAAAAGGGAGAATAGAAAGAAGAGAGGTTGAAGTGTGGATGAAAATGAAATATATGAGTTGATATTTATAGGCGGAAAGGAAAAAAAAATGTTCGCTGCCAGCGCAGGGACACGTGTCGCCAGCGCGTCAGCAGCCAACGGCCGCCGCGACGACCAAGGCATACCAGTCAATATCGCCAGCGAGGAGTGCCAGCGATAAGCTTAACGGTTAGCTTCCCCGCCAACTCCTCGCCGATGTTTTCTCCCCGCCAACGATTGTGGATGCTGTTAATTACACAATCACACAAGTTAACTCATTTTCTTCTTCTTTATCTTTCTCTCTCTAGAAACCTTGTTAGAGTTTGTGTTTCCTTGAGCTATTTCTTCTCTCATTCCATAAGTAACATGTACTCTCTTCTTGTGAAACTTGTACACTTGTCTTTTTTGTAGGTTGGATGAAACATTTGAGCGAATGAACATAGAAAAGAGATGAGAGATTTTGGACTGTTTTGAAACCGAAAAAGAAGATAGAGGATTTGAAATAGAAGAGAAGGTTGAGTGTTGGGTTGTATTGTGTGTATAAGAAAGTATAATTGAACTTGGGAAAATAAAAGTTTTTTGAAAATTGAAAGAGTTCTTCTCTTCTTGTCTTTATTCAACTTTATACTCTGAAGTTTATCTTCTTGTATGTGTTGTGATGTGTGGTAGATTAAATTTTAGGTGGCAAACAAGGAATATACATTTACTTTATTTTGTTGCAACTTGCAAATGTCAAGAGATAAGATAGTGTATTAATGACATTAATGGAGTATTATTTTGTCGGTGAAATCACACCACCATCATAAATGTAGCCGACTACATTAATAAAAAAAGATTAATTATGTTTTTCAAGTCTTTATCTCTTCTCTTATATTAACTTATTCAATGCTTATTAATAAATGTCTTGAATTAATTGTTTACTTATCTATTTACAATGTTTTCATATTTAATTGTTTGTTAAGTGTATTAAATTAATTATTCACTTATCATGTCTCATATCATATGTGATTATTTCATAATAATTATTTGTTAATTAATTGTTTGAAATGTGATGTTTTAATAGTAATGACTTCTTCTTCAACACCGGCCCCTCTTAGATCTAAACCTCTTGTTCGGATGATATTGGATGAGAATATGTATCGATGGTAAATTCGCCATCAACAAGAGTTTTGAAATGAATTTCATGCAACAAAGAAGTGAATGGGGGCGTAACAAGAATGAAAGAACACATAGGCCACGTTTTCAACAATGTAAGAGCTTGTTCGAAAGCAAGTAAAGAAAACAAAGAAAAGTGTATAAATGTTATTCGAGCATTACAAAGTAAGAAGATGGACAAGAGGAAACGTGAAAGCGAAGTGACGAAGGATGTGAGCATTAATGAAGCACACGAGGAGGATCAATCGGGGTCAAGAAAGAGTCCATATGAACTTGGGCCAATTGATAAGTTCGTTAGACGAGAATATCCAAATACAAGTATGCGACAACCGGTTGTGAATGAGAAAATGTCTAAGGAAAGGACGTATCACGTGCAATAATATGTTGCAAGGATGGTGTATGAGTCCGGAATTCCTTTTAATGGGACCTAGTTATCGACCTTCAAGTCAATATCAATTAGGGAGCCTTTATTAGAAGAAGAGGTTGCAAGAACAAAAAAAACTCTTCAACAACAGAAGAAGAATGGAAAGTTAACGGGTGTTCGGTTATGACCGACGGTTGGAGTGATAGGAAGAGAAGAAGCATAATGAATTTATGCGTGAATTGTAAAGTGGGCACTACTTTCATTTCTTCAAGAGAAGATTCAGTTTCTTCGCACACGGGGCAATATATTTTTGAATATGTTGACAAGCATATTGAAGATATTGGCCCCGAAAATTTCGTTCAAGTAGTAACCGACAATGCTACAAACAACATGGCCGCATCGAGCCTCTTAAAAGCGAAGAGACCATCCATATTTTGGACTTGGCGTGCCACTCACACAATTAATCTCATGCTCGAAGGAATCGGCAAGCTATCAAGTACAAACCGACAATCGACAAGGCAAAGAGTTTTACTATATTCATATATGCTCATACAAAAACTTTGTCACTCATGAAAGAACATACAAAGTCAAAGGAAATTATTAGGCCAAGAGTAACTAGATTTTCCACAGCTTTTCTTACCTTACAAGTTTGTTGAAAAAAAGAGAGGAATTGAGGCATATGTTCACGAGCAATGAATGACATGACAATGAAAATTTGTCCGGAAGTGTTAAAAGGAAAAAGTTCACGGCTGCCATTATGAGTACTTCTTTTTGGAATAAAGTTAAAGAATGATTGAAGGTATTCTAGTTAAAATTTATATTGTTAATACTTCTTCACATATACCATGATGTTTAAAATTCTAATATAAATTCATGTTTTTTGTTTTTGTCTTGAAAGATATTTGAACCCTTAGTGAAAATTCTTCGCCTTGTGGATGGGGATAAAAGGCCGTTAATGGGCCTTATGTTCGGAGAGTTTGAAAAGAGCAAGTGAAGATATTAAGTTTGCCGTTGAAAAGTGGAAGGGCTTTTTTTTGATAAGCAAAGCATTATATAAATCTCTCCCATTCCAAATATTGAAATGGGAGGACAAATAAGTGGAAGGACTTTACCGCCCTATTCTAGCCATTATGCATGACAAATCAAAAAATCGTCTTGATACTCTATTGCATTTGACAAGTTACTTGCTGAATCCATATTACATATATAATGATCGTACTATTGGAGAAGATGGTATGGTCAAAGACGATTTTATAGCTTGTGTCGATGTGAAGACCGCTCCGGCTTTAAACCGTTTAAGTTTTAAGTTTTTGTTCGATCGAAACGTCGAGGGTGAATTTTGGGTTTAATCTCTTATTTGTTCAAAAAAAAATGAATTTTGAATCAGTTTTAATTAAATAAACAAAAAGTTTTTTTTTAAAAGGAAGAAGCTGGACCGGGTAGACCCGCCCAGACCCGTAGGCCCGAGCCAGGCCAACCCGGCCCTGGTCTCTCGCGGTTGGGCCGTGCAGAAGCCTGTTAGGGGCCCAACTATCCCCAGCCCGTGGTATTTATACCCCAGATTAGGGTTTGCTGCCTCACTTCCCACTTCGGCAGCATCACCTCTCCCGACCCCGTCCACTCTCTCCTTCACTCACCGACCTCCTCCCTGTCTTCTTCTCCGTTCACTCCGTCCCGGCCACGTCCCCATCTCCTCCTCCTCCTCGCACACAACCGCCACGCCCAAGCCCACCATCTCCTCCCTCTCGTCACTCTCCGACCTGCAACCCCCGCCTCCCTCGTCTCCTTCGAAGAACATGCCGCTCCTCTCCCTCGTTCCTAGCTCCCAGTCGTCTCCCGCCTCGTTTCCGACTACCGCAAGTCAAGTCGTACGGGAACCTCCGAGTTCGCCGGAAAATCGCCAGATCTGGGACGGACCCGCAGTGTCTGTCCAGATCTGAGGCGGGAGTGAACACGCCGTGCTCCACCGTGTTCTGCCGCGCCACACCTTGCCCCACCGTCATCTTTCCCCAAGGTGAGGCCTCGGTCGCTGGCGTTCTTGCCGGTGGCTAGTCGGAATTCGAACCCTAAAACCGTTTCCTTCTTCTTGTTCCTTTTTCCCGAACTCTCTGGATCAGATCGGTTTAGAATCAAAGGATTTAATTAAAGAAATTTAATCTGTTAAAGAAAAAGGGAAAGATATTTTTGGACTTGAACAAAAAGGGATTCATTACAGTTTTAAAACGAAATTGTTTTTTTTTTAAAACAAACAGTTGTAATGTAAATCGGATTGTTAATTGGACTAGAACGGGACAAAAACGGAACAAAGAATCGGACCACGGGAAACATGCCCGAACCAGTGCCTCGGGATCCGTGCCTCGAAAAACGTGCACCGGGTTTTGAGTTTGGTGCGCGGGTGCTCGAACCCGGTTCGTCGTAATCTCGCTTTTAGCCCGCTCGAGTCTAAAAGACAACTTTTGAACTTAAATCGAAATCGTTGTAACCTTCTAATTTAAATTGTAAAACCGGTTTTAATTGTGGCTTTCGTTTTAAATTAGAGTCCGACTTCGATCAAAGAGAAGACCGGAGTTAAACCCAGACGTGGACTTCGCACTAGAAGACGGTGTTGGCCCGGTCGTCAGCAGCTAGGAGACGCTGCTGTGGTATCGTCTTGAGGTAGGGAAGTAGCGGATACCGGTTTAATTGCGGAATGTAATAACCACTCCCGGTCAACGCCAGTCAAACCTGCGAAAAACAAGAAAAATTTAAAATTTTTAAGACTGACAGTTAAGTGAACCTAAAATGACCCCGAGTGTCATACCGGACTTAAGTTGACCCCGTTATTGACCAAAGTGAGTTCCGGGGGACTCAGGGCAACTTTCTGATCAATTTGGGAAATGTTGACTTTTCGTTGGAAAAGTTAACCGAGCGACGTTTTGGTCCATTCGAGGACCGTTTGGATCCAAAAAGCTTAGCCGTCGTCACAGCGGTCTTAGTTGAGCCGTTTCCTTGTAGCCCGCCAAGTTTCGTAATTTCTTGGGAAAGTGCCCGTTCGTGGGCCGAAACGTCCGTTTTTCGCGAATCTGATTGGAAAATATCAAGTAGATATTTTCTAAAAGGTGTGGGACCCACCTTGCCACTTGTCCAACAAGTGGTGGTGTTAGTTTTGGGGGGAAAATGAATGGTGGGAGCTTAAGTGTGGCCGGCCACTTATATCAAAAAAAAAGAAGAAAAGAAAATACAAAAATAGAGTTAGTTGTTTTAGAAGAGGAAGAGATAGTTTAGAGAGAGAAGGAGAAGGAGAAGAAGAGAGAAGGAGAAAGGAGTTAGGGTTGGAAGAAATCTAGCCCTTGGATCGTCTCAAGACGAAGAGCAATCGTCTTCCCCTCGTTCTCCTCTTGGGTAAGCACCGAACCGATCGACGATTTGATAGTTTTCAAATGTTAGGGTTTGGGTGAAACTATTAGTTTAAGGTGGTTTTGATGTTGGGGTAATAGTTGGAGACGTTTTGGAGGTGTTGGAGGGAAAAATGACGTTTTCCGGTGACCGGAGGCTCGGGAGGAGCTCCGGCCACCGTGGGTGGTGGCCGGCCGGCCATGGGGTGGCTGGCCGGAGCTAGGACCAGCCACCACCATGATGGCCGAGCCCCCCCTGAACCCTAGGGCTCACGGCCAAGTGGGCTAGGTGGGGCCCACGTGCTCGGGTGCTCGGTTTTAGTGTTCGGGTAGTTTAAAACGTTCCCCGGACCATTTTTCCATAACCGAATCGAAAATTGGAATTAAATTGGAAAGGTTATAATTAACGGGTTTTAGAAACTTGAAACGGTAATTAATTGACTCGGAAGTCGGAATTCGATTCGGTCAAGTACTTTGGGACCCTTGAATTATTCTAAGACCGTAGACACGAAAACGGGAATTTTTGGAGCCCCGGAAGGGCATTTACAAAACCCGGGCAAATTCGCCATGTCGGGCGAATCGGGCCTTTACGGGTCCCTTATCGACAATGTCGAGTATTTGGGAAGTTTGGGAGTGATCGACATTGTCGGGGTTAAGTTTGGGCATCAAGTTTATTGATGTTCAGTTTATTCCTGCGAGTTGTTAAGTGCCTTTAAATTGTGTTCTTTTAGATCGTGCCACGGACCGAGGCAAGGGAAAGCTGGGTGAGTGACTGAGATCATCACCGGAGCTCGTTGGTTGGCTTTTGGGAGAACACGCACGAGGTAGGGAAAAGTAGCCGGATCTCGGCCCTGATTAGGGAAAGTTAACAGTAGAATTGCATGTGACACCGGGGTGTCGTGGGTTGAGTAGGTTTATTTAAATATTAGAAAAGCATGATACGGGAAGGTAGCGTTTATGAGAAAAGCATGTGACACTTAGTAGTGTCGTAGGAGTAGAGAACTTAGCGTTATTAGAATTACTGGAGGCATATGACCATGCCCGGAGGTTGCTTGTTTAAATTATGTCTTGGGTGGCCTTGAGAGGCCGTGTATTATTGTTGATGTCTTTGGTGGCCATGAGTGCCCGTGGGGTTGTTGAACCCGTGTCTTTACCTTTGGTGTTTTGGGTGGCCATGAGTGCCCGTGGGGTTGTTGAACCCGTGTCTTTACCTTTGGTGTTTTGGGTATCCATGAGTGCACGTGGGGTTGTTGAACCTGTGTCTTTACCTTTGGGGTTTTGGGAGGCCGTGAGTGCCCGTGGGGTTGTTGAACCCGTGTCATTATTGGCGGTGTGTCTTGGGAGGCCGTGAGTGCCTGTAGGGTTGTTGAGCCCGTGAGTTACTATTTGTGTGTCTTGGGAGGCCGTGAGTGCCTGTGGGGTTGTTGAGCCCGTGAGTGACTGTTGGTAGTTTTGAGAGGCCGTGAGTGCCTGTAGGGTTGTTGAGCCCGTGAGTTACTGTTTGTGTGTCTTGGGAGGCCGCGAGTGCCTGTGGGGTTGTTGAGCCCGTGAGTGACTGTTGGTAGTTTTGAGAGGCCGTGAGTGCCCGTGGGGTTGTTGAGCCCGTGAGTTACTGTTGGTGTGTCTTGGGAGGCCGTGAGTGCCTGTGGGTCTGTTGAGTCCGAGTTTTACTGTTGGTGTCTTGGTGGCCATGAGTGCCTGTGAGTGTTGAACCTGTGTTGTTACTGGTTGTTGAACTTGCTTGTGATTGTGATTGTGATTGCGGATCCCGGTAGGTTGCAAGCATTCGTTGGCTGGCCTGACCAAGTTTGAGTATCAACGGGTTGCAAGCATTCTTTGGCTGGCCTGACACAGTTTGAGTATCAACAGGTTGTAAGCATTCTTGGGCTAGCCTGATCCGATTTTGAGTATCAACAGGTTGCAAGCATTCTTTGGCTGGCCTGATCCGAGTTTGAGTATCACAGGTTGTAAGCATTCTTTGGCTAGCCTGATCCGTATTCGTATGAGTGGGAGATGGGTTACTGAGCAGCTGGTATGCGATCCTTTGTGATCTTGTTTGGTGTGCGATCCTTTGTGATCTTGGGTGTTGCGTGGTGGTCTTTTGAGTCTTGGGAAGAGGTTGTCAATCGTTGTGTCGGGTCTACTTACGTGTTTGAGTGTTGAGTCGTTCGAGGAAGGTCAACGTGGGTGTTTGTCAGTCGGAGTACTTGAGTTGGGGACAGTGATCCCCGGAGTTGAGTTTGTTGTGGGTGTTACCGGCATTGTCTGCTAATTATGCCGTAGTCAGTCTGTTATCTGTGGTGGTGAGCGAACGCTCACCCCTAGCTTCTTTTCCTACAGGTACTGATCACAGGACGGACTAGGTGAGCTCTCGAAGCTTGTGGAGCTAGGAGCGGAGTCCGGGTTTTTGTCTTTTGAGTCTAGTGACGGATACCTTGTACTTTTTTCCACGTGTTGGGACATATTTTAAGTTGTAAATATTATTTTGATTAATTAAATGGAGATTTTAAAGTGTTTATCCAAAAAAAGTTTCATTGTTTTATTGTTTTAAACGTTCACGTTCTAGGTTCGGTTTTACTGAAATTGGGGCGTGACAGCTTGGTATCAGAGCTCGAGGTTTCACACCTCGGACTGCACGTTAATTAGGTGGGGAGGGTCGAGTCAGTGTAGACCCGTAGTGTTTTGAGTCTTGGTTGGGATTATGTGTATGTGCAGTGTTTTATTGCTGGCTTGCTGATTGTTGTTGCTGCTTGAAACGTTTTTAAGCTGTCGCGGGTTGACTCAGGAGCGCTCCTGTAGTCGAACGTGACAGTGCTGACATCAAGTCGGTACAACGTAGTTCGGGGACGCCTGGACCGGGTTGTAACTGCGTGATGTCAAGTCTGAGGTTTTAAAGTAAAAAGGGGAAATTTTTAGAATTGGTTGGCCCGGTGAGCGTGTTTTGATTTGTTTGACGCCGTGGGCGTGTGTGTTTGATTTTGGTTGGCCCGGTGGGCGTGGTTCGGTGTTGGTTGGCTCGGTGGGCGTGTATTGTTGTTACTCGGCTGTGTTTGGTTGTGTTGAGGTCGGTCTTGAGTTGCCGTAACTGTGTTTTGTGTTTGGTGGTCGTTGTCTGCGACGTACTAGTATACGGGTCGCTATTAGCCGGGAAAGTCACGGGTACCCTAGGGTAGACACAGCGGGTGTAAGTGATGCGAAATCTTTACCGTTGCATTATCAGGGTCACTGGTCTGGTCCGGTAGCTGGAACGGGACGGCTTGGACGCCGGCCCGGTAAGGAGTCCGGCAAGGGTCGGACGCCGGCCCGGTAAGAGGCCCGGCAGGGTTTGGTCGCCGGCACGGTAAGTGGCCCGGCAGGGCTCAGGTGCCGGCCCGGTATGGGGCACGGCCGGCCTGGATACCGGCCCGGAGGGTGGCACGGCCCGGGTCGTGTACCGGCCTGGTCCAGTGAGCCGTTTTCAAACTTTTGGTGGTTGTTGTTTCGTTGTGCGTTTAGGTTTGCGGTTGTGTGACTCGGTTCACGTTCGTGCGGTTTGAGCGTTGGTTTTACGTGATTGGGTTCGCGGTTGTGGGTTGTAGAGGCCGTAGGTCTGGTGCACGGTTGGGTTGTTGTTGAGTTTTTCGCTTACGTATTAGTATACTTAAGGCTTTAATAGCGCGAGCAGTGGTGTTTTACTGATTTGAGGTGTTGTTAGCATGGGCGGTGGGACGTTTGGCTTCAGTTTTGTGATGGTGGTTTGCCCTGACTAGAGTGGTAAGTCCTTGGTGCGTTACTAGTATGCCATAATCGAACGGGTGTCCGTGGAGGTGAGCATAACGCTCATCCCCTTTACTACTTTTCCCGCAAGGGACGAGTAACGAACACTGGTTTGGTTGCGGAAAGTTATAAGTAAGCGCGTAAAGGACTGGATGAGGGCTTGGTGTACGTTTGTGTGGTTAAATTTGAGGTTCCGCCTACGTGTTATTATAAGTAAAGTAAAATTAGCGTGAACGATGTGGCGTTTAGTAACAAGTACGTCGGGGTAGACGTAGACCGTGTGAACGTTAGTGTATTCGAGCTTGTTGTCTTTATTGAGTTCGCAAACTGAATGTTTGCGTGTGTCCGTGCAGAGAGTACTGAATTATGGCTCGCGGTAGACGAGGACGAACAGCGGGAACACGGGGGCGGGCGGCCACGCGAGGCCGGCGGGGATGGTCAGCGGGGACACCAGGAAGGGTGCCAACCGTTGAGTCCGCCGAGTACGCGGAGACGCAGGGCACTCCTGTCGGAGAAGACAGGAGAAGCGACGCGTGACCGTCTACGGGCACACCTAGTGTTCCGCCGGTCGCGGACCCTCCCGTTATGACTGCCCTGGATGAGCTGACCAGGACGGTCCAGAGTTTGGTGGCGGTCATCGCCAGCCGAGAGTCGGCTTCACCAGCTCCAGAGGCAGCCGCGGTCCCAGTGAGGCCCGGTCAGGCAGAGGATCACACAGCCCGAACCCTACTAGACTTCCTGAAGCTAGGGATACCCATATTTGTCGGGGAGCCGAACCCCGATCTAGCCGAGAGGTGGCTAGAGCAGGTCACGCGGGACCTGGATACATCAGGCATCGAGGATGGCCACCGCAGAGTGTCCCTCGCAGCTCACTAGCTGAGGGACAGCGCCTACCACTGGTGGGGGCGCGTGAAGGACCTTGTCGGGCACGACTACGACATCTTCCAGGAGATGTTTCTAGCACAGTATTTTCCCGAGTCGGCTCGGTTGGAGCGACATCGGCAGTTTCTTGACCTGGAACAGGAGGGGATGACAGTGGCAGAATACGAGGCCAGATTCACGGCCTTGACTAGATTCGCGCCGGAGATGGTGATGACCGAGCAGAACCGTTGCAGGCGGTTCGAGGGGGGACTGAGACCGGTGATTCAGGACAAGGTCCTCGCCTTGAGGTTGCGGAAGTATACAGATCTCGTGGACACCGCAGCGACGGTGGAGCAGGGTATCCGGGATGCGGCCAGGACCCGCGAGGTTCGACAGTGGCCGACCGAATTTATAGGGCCGTCAGAGTCACGAGACCCGAGGAGGCAGAGGACTGCGGGGTCCTTCCGACCACCGACTCATCAGGGTGGAGCGAGACAGCACGGGCCGGTGGCGTCCATGGGGCCAGTCGCGACACAGAGGGGGCCGACATGCTATCTCTGCAGGGAGCCAGGCCATTTGCAGCGAGGGTGCCGGGCAGGCCAGGGCTCGGGGTCGGGAGCCGATGAGACCAGCTGTCTCCGGTGCGGCCGGGTGGGACACACAGTGGCATGGTGTCGTGAGCCGTTGGGAGCGACATCGGCGCAACGACCGCAGCAGTCGCGGACAGTACAGTCACCCAGGGGTCGCCCTCGTCAGAGTCATCAGTAGAGGTTTTCGCAGCCATCGACGAGCGCGCCGGCTCCGAGACAGTAGCATAGCTATGGGTACCCAGCAGTCAGTGCGACGGGTCAGGGGCAGCATGAGTCGGAGGGAAGAATGTATGCAGTTACTGACTCCCGGACCCAAGGATCCCCCACCTACCACGAGACCTATCAGGGTACGTATTTATTGTATCATATATGGCGTTGTTCTAAATTTCGCGGACGAAATTCCTTTAAGGGGGGTAGATTGTAATAACCACTCCCGGTCAACGCCAGTCAAACCTGCGAAAAACAGGAAAAATTTAAATTTTTTAAGACTGACAGTTAAGTGAACCTAAAATGACCCCGAGTGTCATACCGGACTTAATTTGACCCCGTTATTGACCAAAGTGAGTTCCGGGGGACTCAGGGCAACTTTCTGATCAATTTGGGAAATGTTGACTTTTCGTTGGAAAAGTCAACCGAGCGACGTTTTGGTCCATTCGAGGACCGTTTGGATACAAAAAGCTTAGCCGTCGTCGCAGCGGTCTTAGTTGAGCCGTTTCCTTGTAGCCCGCCAAGTTTCGTAATTTCTTGGGAAAAGTGCCCGTTCGGGGCCCGAAACGTCTGTTTTTCGCGAATCTGATTGGAAAATATCAAGTAGATATTTTCCAAAAGGTGTGGGACCCACCTTGCCACTTGTCCAACAAATGGTGGTGTTAGTTTTGAGGGAAAAATGAATGGTGGGAGCTTAAGTGTGGCCGACCACTTATATCAAAAGAAAGAAAAGAAAATACAAAAATAGAGTTAGTTGTTTTAGAAGAGGAAGAGAGAGTTTAGAGAGAGAAGGAGAAGGAGAAGAAGAGATAAGGAGAAAGGAGTTAGGTTTGGAAGAAATCTAGCCCTTGGATCGTCTCAAGACGAAGAGCAATCGTCTTCCCCTCGTTCTCCTCTTGGGTAAGCACCGAACCGATCGTCGATTTGATAGTTTTCAAATGTTAGGGTTTGGGTGAAACTATTAGTTTAAGGTGGTTTTGATGTTGGGGTAATTGTTGGAGATGTTTTGGAGGTGTTGGAGGGGAAAAATGACGTTTCCCGGTGACCGGAGGCTCGGGAGGAGCTCCGGCCACCGTGGGTGGTGGCCGGCCGGCCATGGGGTGGCTGGCCGGAGCTAGGACCAGCCACCACCATGGTGGCCGAGCCCCCCTTGAACCCTAGGGCTCACGGCCAAGTGGGCTAGGTGGGGCCCACGTGCTCGGGTGCTCGGTTTTAGTGTTCGAGTAGTTTAAAACGTTCCCTGGGCCATTTTTCCATAACCGAATCGAAAATTGGAATTAAATTGGAAAGGTTATAATTAACGGGTTTTAGAAACTTGAAACGGTAATTAATTGATTCGGAAGTCGGAATTCGATTCGGTCAAGTACTTTGGGACCCTTGAATTATTCTAAGACCGTAGAAACGAAAACGGGAATTTTTGGAGCCCCGGAAGGGCATTTACAAAACCCGGGCAGATTCGCCATGTCGGGCGAATCGGGCCTTTACGGGTCCCTTATCGACAATGTCGAGTATTTGGGAAGTTTGGGAGTGATCGACATTGTCGGGGTTAAGTTTGGGCATCAAGTTTATTGATGTTCAGTTTATTCCTGCGAGTTGTTAAGTGCCTTTAAATTGTGTTCTTTTAGATCGTGCCACGGACCGAGGCAAGGGAAAGCTGGGTGAGTGACTGAGATCATCACCGGAGCTCGTTGGTTGGCTTTTGGGAGAACACGCACGAGGTAGGGAAAAGTAGCCGGATCTCGGCCCTGATTAGGGAAAGTTAACAGTAGAATTGCATGTGACACCGGGGTGTCGTGGGTTGAGTAGGTTTATTTAAATATTAGAAAAGCATGATACGGGAAGGTAGCGTTTATGAGAAAAGCATGTGACACTTAGTAGTGTCGTAGGAGTAGAGAACTTAGCGTTATTAGAATTACTGGAGGCATATGACCATGCCCGGAGGTTGCTTGTTTAAATTATGTCTTGGGTGGCCTTGAGAGGCCGTGTATTATTGTTGATGTCTTTGGTGGCCATGAGTGCCCGTGGGGTTGTTGAACCCGTGTCTTTACCTTTGGTGTTTTGGGTGGCCATGAGTGCCCGTGGGGTTGTTGAACTCGTGTCTTTACCTTTGGTGTTTTGGGTATCCATGAGTGCACGTGGGGTTGTTGAACCTGTGTCTTTACCTTTGGGGTTTTGGGTATCCATGAGTGCACGTGGGGTTGTTGAACCTGTGTCTTTACCTTTGGGGTTTTGGGAGGCCGTGAGTGCCCGTGGGGTTGTTGAACCCGTGTCATTATTGGCGGTGTGTCTTGGGAGGCCGTGAGTGCCTGTAGGGTTGTTGAGCCCGTGAGTTACTATTTGTGTGTCTTGGGAGGCCGTGAGTGCCTGTGGGGTTGTTGAGCCCGTGAGTGACTGTTGGTAGTTTTGAGAGGCCGTGAGTGCCTGTAGGGTTGTTGAGCCCGTGAGTTACTGTTTGTGTGTCTTGGGAGGCCGCGAGTGCCTGTGGGGTTGTTGAGCCCGTGAGTGACTGTTGGTAGTTTTGAGAGGCCGTGAGTGCCCGTGGGGTTGTTGAGCCCGTGAGTTACTGTTGGTGTGTCTTGGGAGGCCGTGAGTGCCTGTGGGTCTGTTGAGTCCGAGTTTTACTGTTGGTGTCTTGGTGGCCATGAGTGCCTGTGAGTGTTGAACCTGTGTTGTTACTGGTTGTTGAACTTGCTTGTGATTGTGATTGTGATTGCGGATCCCGGTAGGTTGCAAGCATTCGTTGGCTGGCCTGACCAAGTTTGAGTATCAACGGGTTGCAAGCATTCTTTGGCTGGCCTGACACAGTTTGAGTATCAACAGGTTGTAAGCATTCTTGGGCTAGCCTGATCCGATTTTGAGTATCAACAGGTTGCAAGCATTCTTTGGCTGGCCTGATCCGAGTTTGAGTATCACAGGTTGTAAGCATTCTTTGGCTAGCCTGATCCGTATTCGTATGAGTGGGAGATGGGTTACTGAGCAGCTGGTATGCGATCCTTTGTGATCTTGGGTGTTGCGTGGTGGTCTTTTGAGTCTTGGGAAGAGGTTGTCAATCGTTGTGTCGGGTCTACTTACGTGTTTGAGTGTTGAGTCGTTCGAGGAAGGTCAACGTGGGTGTTTGTCAGTCGGAGTACTTGAGTTGGAGACAGTGATCCCCGGAGTTGAGTTTGTTGTGGGTGTTACCGGCATTGTCTGTTAATTATGCCGTAGTCAGTCTGTTATCTGTGGTGGTGAGCGAACGCTCACCCCTAGCTTCTTTTCCTACAGGTACTGATCACAGGACGGACTAGGTGAGCTCTCGAAGCTTGTGGAGCTAGGAGCGGAGTCCGGGTTTTTGTCTTTTGAGTCTAGTGACGGATACCTTGTACTTTTTTCCACGTGTTGGGACATATTTTAAGTTGTAAATATTATTTTGATTAATTAAATGGAGATTTTAAAGTGTTTATCCAAAACAGGTTCATTGTTTTATTGTTTTAAACGGTCAAGTTCCAGGTTCGGTTTTACTGAAATTGGGGCGTGACACGGAAAGTTGCTAGTATGCATGCTAGGATTAATAAAACTAGAAAGAACGTTTATATCAGATAATAACCGGACGAGTCGTAGTAACATGTAGGATGAGAACAACTAGCGTAGCCGATTGAACTGCGAACATTTACGTTTCTGTCTTGGGAATTGCCGTGCTGGTAGACCGGCCATGTCGAGCCGTAGGTTGTGTGTTGTTTTGGAATTGCCTGTTATTGTTTGAGATGCCTGCCGCGTGAGTCGATGTCGTTAGGGTTAATAGACAAGATTTAGTGTATCCGTTGAGCATGTTGTTGATATGTATGGGCGAGTGTGCCGTGTTTGTGTTGATGTGAACCCTTGGTTGTGATACGGTCGGGTGAGTGATAGACCGACGTGACTGGTTGTGGTAACGGTTGTTGGGCTTGGTAAGCCGTGTTTATTTATGGCAATTGTGATATTATCTTGTTGTGTGTTCTGAGGAGTTGTTTCCGGTATGATACCTATGACCGATGGGGTACGCCGATGTAGGGTAGTACCTAGGCCGACAGTGTGGTCCCATGTATGCACGGTCCCCCGGGTAGTGGTTCCGGTACAATGGCTTACATCGAGGGGGTACACCGGTGTAAGACATCTAGGCCGACGGTTACGTGTCCTGTGCTTTGCCCGAAGGAGTTCCGGGAAAGTTGTTTCACCTATTCTTTGCCCGAAGGAGTTCCGGGAAAGAGGTCTAGGCCGATGGAGATTCCGGTATGACTATTCGAGATTGAGCCCCGGTTGTTTGACGGGAAGATATCTATGCCGACGATATTCCGGTACGATATGAGGGCGTCGGGCTGTGGACAGCCGACCGAGTAGGGGACTGCGGTACGGGACGCGTTGTACTTTTACAGTTTACTTTATGTTGATGACTTGTTAATTGGTGTGTTGGTTGCTGTTTGTACTGTTTGGGTGTTTGTGGTTGTAAGTGTGGTTCAGTTTTGAGTTGAGGATTGTGGTTACGAGTTCCGTTGAAAATTAGTTGTGTGTTGTACTAGTATGCCCTAATTGGACGGTTACCCGTGGTGGTGAGCGTTTGCTTATAACCTTAACTACTTTTCCTACTGAGCGAAAGCTCACCCCTTACCTTGTTGTTTTTCAGGTTCTAAGCGGGAAGTGTACTAGCCGGATGCTCGATGCTTGGGAGCTTACGAGGGTCCTAGGCTAGAGAGTCTAGAGACGTACAACGTTTTTGAATTAATTATTGTCTTTACGATTTATTTAAGAGTCGTTGACTCGTTATTCAAATTTATGAATCACAGATTATTATTTTAAGCTTTTCAAAATTTACTTTTATTTAAATTTTATTACTGTTTTAGTTCGCGTCTCGAGTCCGGTCAAAATCGGATTTGGGGCGTGACAGTCGAGAGAATGTCCGACATAGAAAAACAAGAAGTAATTGTCAACAAAGAGATTTGGACTTACTTGCAAAAAGAAGAAAACTTTGGAAAAGAATTGGCCAAAAAGATGTGTTCACCCGAGAAAGATCAATTTGATCCGGGTATGTTATATTTATCTATAAATTGTATTTAGTTTATATTTTTCATGAACACTTTTATTAACATTTTTAATTTATTTTCTAAATAGTTCATTGGTGGAGTATGTATGGGAATGGGGTACCTACCTTAAAAGCCATGGTCATGAGGATCCTTTCATTGACAGCTAGTTCATCGGGGTGTGAGCGAAACTAAAGTACTTTTGAAAGCGTAAATAGATACGCTCTATTAATATTTCATTTTTTTATAAATATTATTAATTGTTCATTTATTTTATTAGATTCACACCAAAAAACTAAATATATTGGTGTCAAAAAGATTGAACAACTTGGTTTATGTTCTATACAACAACAACTTCATCAACAAAAAGAAGAGAGCAACGGAAGATCCTTGTGGACACCTAAATACAAATGATGTTAGAAATGCCCAAGGATGGATGATTAAAGGCGAAGATGAAGATTCTTGGGAAGCTATTGGAGAAGCATGTGAAGTGGATAACACATTAGAAGCTAGAAGGAGTAGACGACATGGCGAAGAAAGAGAGCCTAGAGAGCTTGATGAAGATGAATTTGAATTAGATCCGGAAGAAGAAAATGTTCGTCATGACTTTGATTCTGATGAAGAGTAGTAAAAACATACTTCTCTTGTAATTTGTTTGTTTTTTATGCTTGATGTTTATGTAATATGAAGTTGATTTTATAAGATCAAGAACAAATATGAACTTCATTGGTAACTTGTATTAATATATGTATTATATATATTTATATATTTATATTTATTTATATAGAAAACACGATTTGCCGAGATCTCCTCGAGATCTCCCTGATATATTGAAATATCTTTACCGGTGACCTCGCCGATATTTCACCGCGACCGGTATTTAGAACTAGCTATGATAACATGACTTTCTCTCTGAATTACATGTATTATGTATTCTGGACATGGTCTGAGCCACAAGCAATCTTTTGAAGTTGTATTTTTGTTCCTCTTTGTATCGAAGTGATGATTTTAGATATAAAAGTTGATATTTTGAAAAACCGAAAAAAAAATCTGTAATTTGATATTTCTTGACTTAAAAAATATGAATATTTTTATTGTTTTATATTTACATTTTTTTTGAAAGATGAAGTTGTTATTTTGTAATGAATTCATACAAAGTTCAACAAAATACAAGTACAAATCATTTTTTTAAATTATGAAAATTGTTATAATATACTAAATAAATGAAGGAAACCTCAAAACGTACAACAACAAAATAATCACCCGGACTCTAAAAGTACAATTTTAACCCTCCAGATGACCCCAGATGGCCGAAAAACATCATACATCACGACATAATAATGAGTCTTGCTCAAGAAGCCGTTTCCACCAAAAAAATGCTAGGTTTTGTCGCATTCTAACCTTAACTCCTTTTTGGGTTCTCCAACTGCCGCGTCAATATGTCTAAGATATGGACTGCGTCACATACACACATGTTGGTACCAACATGCAGAGTTGTGGTGGTGCCACGGACTAGCACTCTGCATGCCCAAAAAAGAACACGTGTTAGCATTATATGGAAGGTGTCAGCGCTTTGCATGAGGGGTAGGTGATGGTACATTAAATACGCAAGTGCTGGTACCAACATGTACCAGCACTTTGCATGCGCGAAAAAAGGACATGTGTCAACATTTGTATGGAAGGTTAACAACACTTTGCATGAGGGGTACTAGAGCTGTGTGCGCGCGAACCAAAGTTGTGCACGCACGTGTGCTCGCATAAAGGACACGTGTCGCCCTCTTGTACGTCCGCATTTTGCACGATAAAGCCTGTTCGCATTTGATACCGAGTCTTCTATCATCACTTGTTTTTAGGTGTTTACAAGCATTTTCCGTTGTTCTCTTCTTTTTTTTGATAAGTTTATTATTAAATTGAACACAAACCAATGGAAGGATTGTTCATTGGTCTAGTATCTTGGATTTTTCATTTTGTTCCGTTATTCTTTTAGTATTGTCTGGTTACGTCCAGTCTTTAGCTCCTTATCCTAAAACTCTTTTGTGGACTTTAGGGTTTTTTTGTTCCTTTCCTTCTTAGGAAGTGAACTTTTTAATAAAAGGGATAATTCCATTTTAGTACCCTAAAACTTCCAGATTTCATTTTTAGTACCCTAAATGTTTTTTATGCCACTTTAGTACCCTAAATCTTTGTTTATTCCAGTTTAGTACCCAACGTCTGATTTTCCATCAATTTTTGGGTGGAAAAACGTCATGTGCCTTGCACATGACCCTATCTTTTATAATAATACCAAAACTACCCTTAGGTAGTTTAAAAAAATTGACGTTTTTCCATCCAAAAATTGATGGAAAATCAGACGTTGGGTACTAAACTGGAATAAACAAAGATTTAGGGTACTAAAGTGGCACAAAAAACATTTAGGATACTAAAAACGAAATCCGAAAGTTTTAGGGTACTAAAATGGAATTATCCCTTAATAAAATTCTCAATTCTTATAAAAAAGAATATATATACACTGTCTTTTGTTAGCAACATTAATGAATTTTTTTTGTTTTAGTTATTCATATGTAGGTAAGGGTGAATTGAAATTACCATTTAACCATTATTTATTTGTACCTTTTGTCTTTTGCCAGGGAAATTATTATTCTTCCTTTTTAATAACAAATAAAATTAAGAAAATAAATAAATAAACTATTAATTTTTTATAATAAATAAACAAAAATACTTTCAACAAATAAATAAAATGAAATGATTTTTTTATAAAAATAAATAATATAAATATGTTTTAGAAATCAATAAATTTTTCTATATAAAATTAATTTTTAAAAATAAAAATTAATTTAAGGGATAATTTCACCTTAGTATCTTATATCTTTTATATTTCATTTAAAGTATCCTAAATCTTTTTTGTGTCACCTCAGTACCCTAAACTTTCATTAATTAATTTAGAGTACCCTAAATTTTTTGTGTCACCTTAATACCCTAAACTTTCGTTAATTTTATTTTAGTACTCATCGTTAACTTTATCCTAAATTTGGTTGTTAGTGAAGAGTATTATGGTCATTTTACTTGTTTTGGATGGAAAATCATATAGAAAGTTAACAGTGGGTACTAAAATGGAATTAATGAAAATTTAGGGTACTGAGGTGAAACAAAAAAGATTCAGGGTACTCTAATGAAATATGAAAGATTTAGGGTACAAATGTGGAATTACCCCTTAATTTTAAAACAAAAATAATTTCAAAAAAATATTTATTATGTGTAAAATAATAAGAATTAAATTCTAAAATTAGGAAGCCATATTTTATAAAAATTAATAAAAAATTATTTTTATGTGTAAAATAAAATAATAATATTTTTTTATAAAAATTGTTAAATTGTATTATAAATATATATTTCAATCACCAAAAAAATTAAAAAATATAGAAAATAAATCAGTGAAAGTTATTTTTTTAATGAAAAATAATTAAAAATATATTAAAGATTAATTTTTAACAATTTAATGATGAAAGAGGTGTAATCATCTTTCAATTGATAAGTTTAAAACTCTATTCAATCTCATAAAAGTAAAAGAGTCATTACATGTTTTAGTAATTTTATATAAAAATATATATAGTCGTTGGCAAAGCATGTGACTTTTTTTTTGTCCTGTCAACGCCACGTGTTGCATCATGAGTGTCTATTCCGTACTCGAGATCCCGATCCTCACGATTCTTTGATAGGTACTGAATTAAGGGGTTCAAATGCATATACCTATTACATGCCTGGGGAACCTCAATTTCTGTCGACCACAATGTCTAGATCCTTTAGCCGATTCCTAACAATAGGAATTAGAACATTCCTCATTATACGTTGTATGGGCTCTAAGAGCATCCAAAACACTTACAACCGTCGTTGGCGGGGAGACGATGGCGGGGAAGATTAAAAAATATTATTTGGGCGTCACCGCCAGCCCAATAGGCCATAGACCTGCAGTGCTAAAATTTTAGATGAATTTTAGCTGCTGACTGTTATATTTAAGTAGGATTAAATAATGGATAACCACCGACAACCAAACCGATGAAATACGATGAAAAAACAATTCGGAACGACAAGCAAACCGACAATTAAGTAAAATTGATGCATTGAACGAAATGAAAGAACTACGATTCATTGATGAAAAAAAGAACATTGAGGCAACACACAAATAATCCAGAATGAGGAAAATCGCAAGGGTCGCATAGTGAGCCTCAAGCTTAGGGGGGTCATGGCCGACTTATCCTTGACATCCTCTTGCACCCACCGATCAAAGGCCATGAGTTTGAGATTCACTTCTCTTGATTCCTTCATGGCTACATGAGCTGCCTCAACACGCTCGACAAGCTCCTTCTTGCTTGATGCTTGGCCTCTACCTTTGAGCTTCGCAGCTTTAGCAGCCTTCTAACCCATATGCCGCTTGTATCTTGAGCTTTTGCTCTTTTTCGTGGTGTGCTCACTTTCCTCCCCAGGCGTATCTTCACGAGTGCACTTGCTCGAGTCGCGAGATGGTTCGAAGGACGTCATCAGTATGCCTTTTCTTTCATCCTCCTCTGTGTCTACGCCAATTTTTTTGGCGTTTCACTTGTGCTCGCCTCTAACGAGCCTCAACCAACGTTTCCACACAAATGGGTGACCTTTAATCTTCGCATACATCTCATCGGCCAACACCGTGATTTCGTCATCGGACCGGCCGCTCTTATGGTCTTTCGTAATCCGTACGTAGTACCCTTGTAACTTTGTCACTTTAGGATTGACTTGGGCCCAATGGTCCTTGCACTGCTTCAAGCTCCTCTCAGAATCATCTGGTCCACGTATAGAAGCGACATCGGTAGCGATTTCCCCCCAATACTTGAAGTTCTTGATCCCATTCCTGTGAATTGAATCATAGAAATTCGTCATCCAAGCGCGAACAAGACGCTCATCCTCATCGACGTTCCATAGTCTTCGCGTCGTCTTTTTTGGTTGTCGACTCGACCACCGCCCCCTTCGTCTGTAACCATTAGAATTTGACCACTTGTCGCTCCGGAGACTTGGCTCGAGGGGAAGAGTTCTTGAGTTGGCGTTTCCAACAAGTCGCTGCTCAACTCGGTGTACATTTCTCCCCAACTGAGATCGAAATTCATTGTGAACAAAAAAAAAACACTTGCAAAGAAAGAGTAGAGTAGTAGTTTGAGAGGATTTTGTCGATGTGTGAAAAAAAAGATGTGGGTTTGTGGTTTAAATAGGGGAGGAAGGAAGAAATGGGTCTGCCAATGCCTTGCCACGTATCGCTAACACCTTGCTGTCCAACGACTGGCACGTCCTTCGAGGCCCCATCGTCTCTCAGCGCCAGCGTTGATTCAACTGCTCACCACCAGCTCCACGCCTGCTCCCCGCCGCCGACTGCTCACCTTCAGCAACTTCCCGCCCAGCTCTATGGATGCTCTAAGAGTAGAGATTAAATTTCATGGCACAGGTCAAAATCATAAGCAACAAAAGCTTAATATACAGACTTATGCAAATATGTTCTCACATGAGATATCACATCTATGAGGGATTGCCTGTAATCAAATCTGGCAAATTTATTTAGTTAATGGAAATAAAATCTAAAATACACACGTCTCATATTCTTATTTATTGCAAGTATGACTCAGTACAGCTCGGAATGGCTACAACAGTGCTTACAACCGATTTTTATGACCGAATGTTCCTATTCTTAGCCATCTCCCGTGCCATTTCCCTTAGCTCTTCTGGCGATGGAGGCCTTGGACCTTCCGGAGGATAGACAACATAAGAATGCTACAAGGCCAAAAAAACACAAGTTTCAGAGACGTAATCAAGTTAAAAGTACAGGTATGGCATCTTATGGTAAGCCACTATGAAAACAAGATTTCATCCTCAATAACAGTCCCATATGTTTCTCTCGGAATGTACTTAATATAAGGAACATACAAGAGGCTGAATTTTAAAGACTAGAAGATTTAAACAATACATTGATCCATCTGTTCTGCTTCATATTCAAGGTGTCAAATAATTAAAAAATAGATCTTCATGAGGTGGTAATTACGTAGAGTTTCAGGAAGTAATGTCTATGAAGAATAGATCTTCTTAGACATATATAATGGGAAATAGGAAGACAATTTTTTTTGTCGTATAAAAGCTTGACTTTAATCCTGCAGCATAAAAATGGTTGTTATTATCTTCAATAACTAATAGAGAATCTGTTTAGCATAGTAACTGCGATCATGTATGTAAGCTTAACTCCTGTGAAACATACATGACAGTTAAGCATGAAGTTCTATTAGAAATCATTCTATAGGAAAGAAGAATGGAGATTATTTAGTCATGAAGTCAGGATATTGGATGTAAGGCTCAACACTGTAAGAGAGAAAGTATCGTTTCTGAAATAGTTCTTTGACTATTTTCCCTCTGAAGCTAGAAAGCGATAGTAGAGATTGAAAAACTCTCTATTATTAACAAACTGTGTTTGACAATAAAACTAGTCAATTCGTAAAACCAGGTTGCACCATAAATGCTTTCCCTACAGACAAAATCTAGGCATGTCTTCTTTGGAGGGCTCTTTTTACTAACAGCTAGGAGAAATTCTAGTGGAGTTACTGTTCATCACGTTGAAGATTCATCGTCAGCTTATGCCACTTCCTCATCCCCTAATTAACTTCCATTTCCTGGATGTATTACTGTCACACTTATCAGTAGTAAGAAAATTAAAAATGCAATTTTGTTTTACACATGCTGCCTATCACAATTTCCTCTGACTAAAAAACTCAGCTTGAAAGGCCAGGAATACGATTCTATAGAAACGAAAGAATGGAGAGTATATCTAATTGAGAGCGATAAGGATATCTAATAAACTTGTTATCTTATCTTGCAAAGAAGCTTTAATAAACTCTCTTTTTCCTAGCACATCTTACTATTAGGATGTTAACATGTTCTTCAATAATAAATTCATTGCTTCAACAACAAAATTGTGGGGAATCAAGTACTAATGTGTCATTTTCAAACCACCCAATAAGTTTATGTAAGAGCTAACACAAGGCAGTTCCAACTATATATATTTTACTTTACAGTCAACCGAAACATGGCAAGCTATTAAAGAGACAATATTATAAAATTCTCACGCAGCAAAAAGCATCACGTCATGGAAACCAGGATTTCTAGGAAATTAGAAATTTTGGTATATCAATCATTGCATGACACATATTACATAAGATAGAGTGGAAGGAGCTTACATTTCCCATGAATTTCTGGAGATTCTTGGTATTGTTCGCGAAAGCGTACATAAGGACGATCGGAACGGACACGTAGAGACCGAACTTGGCAATTTCCAGAACTCCCTTCGAAGTTCCCAGAGACGACATTTCCCGAGAAAATTTTCTAAAACCCCCGATCAATTCTCAAAGAAGAAGAAGGTCGGCCACTGAGTGGACTCAGAGCATCAACAACCGCAGGCGTTAAACCCACGCTCCAAATGTTGCTTAGGTGCAGCTAGTGCTGCATCAGGGGCAGAACCAATTTTTTTTTCAGGGTAGCCATCGACAATTAATAAATATATAGAAAAAAAACAACGGTATCAAATATATAATTATTATATTATTGAATATTTGAATATACTAACATTTTGAATTACAACTCAAATATAAATATCACAATCTAATCAAAATGTACTTGCATTCTTTTTGTACGCATTATTTGAAACCGCTTAATGATATCTAGCTCATCGATTGTGATAAACATTTCTTTTTCTACAAAAGACACTAACACCATCAACATTGTCAGACTAAAATTAACCTTAACTAAAATCATCAATTGAAATATGATAATATGAAGCGTACTATGTGTTGGATAATCAAGTAATTAAGAAAATGTGATTTTGTATTAAAAATTGCTTTTTGTATAATTAAATTTACTTTGCTAAAGATGAGATGGTTATGCCATGACGAACTTGGGGGAGGATTTCGTGGGATTGGCCTCCCACGAAATGACTCTTTTACCCCTAATTGATAGTTATTTAAACTCATCTCACTAGTCATTCTAAACAAGCAAAAACACACATAGAAATTCAATCTCACTATCTCTCATTCACATTTTCTTTCTCTCTCGTTGTTGGTGATTTCCATACACAGTTGAAGGTCGACTACGTTAGTCGTTGTATCTTGGGAGACCGCTGCCCAAACGGGACAGTAAGCGTCTTAAGGGAAATGGATTACCATGCCTCGACTAAACATCCAATCTCCTCAATCAGTAAACTAGTTGCTTCGGTAAAGGTTATTTCTTATTTTGTTTTGTAATTTCTATTATTTACTTAGATTTGTTTATTCGTTAATATGCTAACTCTATTGCCTTCAGTCTTAAGACGCTTACCAGTGTATTTACGATGAACAGGTTCAAAGTTCAAAGTACAGGAAAACCAAATTAACAACTTTAAAACCTTTATGAGTTGTTTCATAAGACTTTGCAGGTACAAAAGCAAAGCCACTGATTAGTTTGCTGCAAATTGGCTAAAGAACATCTTACTGGTTTTTGTTTCCAAAACTGTTACAATCGGAAACAGATCATTTTTGCATCTAATTTATTTCCTTCCCAGGTCAATGTGATGTATTGTATTTGGTACTACTTATTGTGTTTACTAACCTGTCCCTTTTGTTTGATTTGGTCGTGTGGGATTCATGTTCTTACCGTTATGTTTGGTCTCTAATCTCTACCGTCTAAATTGCAGAAGTAAAACTTTTGGAGTTCAACCTAATTCAGTCCCGAAATCAAAATTAAATTTGGCTTGGTAAATTTCAGAAAACAACTTGAAATCGGGTTGTTCCCAAACAGTTTCTTAGAATTCAATTCGAGATTTTATCCTTAAAAACGGGTTTTGGAATTATATTTCTCTTATCAGCTTCTGGGATTTAGAATTGAAAAAGAAAATTTCAAAACTAAAGGTTTGAAATAGGTTATAGAAATCTTACATGGGTTTTGATTTATGAGGCAAGGAACGTCATTTCATCTTGTTTGGAGCTCGAAATTCCTTCTTCGCGCTGCCGGTGTATCTCTGTTGCAGGTTCCAATTTTTTCGTCGCAGCTAAAGTGGGTCTGGAGGTTGAAGAAAGTTAAAGATGATACGCGGCTGAAAAAATGGTTTCGAGTGTTGCGTTTGTTTTGTTTGGGCTGTATGTATTCGTCGTGTCATGATTAAGGCCCAAAAAGACAAAAATATATAATTTTTCAGCCCACAACAAAAGGAGGACCAGCCCAAAGCGACTTCACCATCGCACAACACAGAAGAGCGCGGGTCAGGAGCGGACCGGTGCGGGTCAGAACTCAGAACCGGTCTCAGATCATCCGAAACGATTGGACAGAAGTTTAACAAAAAAAATTCTTTTAAAAGAAATCAACATCTGTTTCAAAACATATTTTCAAAGAAAAATTATAGATTCTCGAACAAAGTTTCATGCGGATTCAAATCAAGAAAAAAAATTGGAATTAAATTCCTAAACGATTTACTTACATTTTCAAGATGAAAACAAATTAGAATTAATTTTCCTAATCGATTTTCTATTTGAAAAAAAAATGTATGCTTCCATAATGGGTCGTGGAAAATAAAAAATAATGAAAATTTCCTTTTAAGAGAAATTAACGTTGATTTACAAAAAATTATAAATTTTTGAACAATTTTTGAATTCATACAGAATTAGAATAAAATTCCTGTAAACAGTTTTCTCTAAATTTTAAAAAGAAAATTGAAATTATTTTTTAAACGATTTTACATTTTCTAAATTTGTACTACTGGTAAATGTGATAGTAGTACATCCAGACTAAATACATAAATGTTTGTTCCTTTCATGAGAATTTTCACTATACTTCTATAACTCAAGGGTAGGAAAATGAAATGCGTGTTTGTTCCTCATCTACTCACAAAATACTCTAAAAGGTAGAAATATCGTTTCTTTGTGTATATGTTCGGATGAGTTTTCAATCTCCATTTCTAGAACAAATCAAGAAATAGAAATGTGTTTGAATTTAAGACTTTTATATCAGACTAATTAATGCATATAGGTCCATCATTCCATGATATCTAATAGTATTTCATGCTTAATTGTCATGTGTCATGTATGTTTCGCAGGAGTTAAGCTTATATACTATTGGGTTTGGGCTCCAAAGCCCATGTTTTATTTTAGACCCACCTATGAACTAAAGCCTATGCTATCAATTAAAGCCTATTTGTTTTTGGCTTTGGATGATACAAGATAGGTACAGTAGGGTTCCTTTGGTGAGTGAGAGCGGGAGCTGTGTCTTGTACAGAGGTGTGCGGCGGCTTTTTTCTGAGAGAAAAGGGACAAGAACAGTAGAATCATCACCTTGTAGGGGGCGGCATCATTAGGCACAGATCAAGAGAGTTCTTGATTGTGCAACACAGTAGAAAGAAACCAAAGTGGGTTTTACTATATTCTTTCTTGAAGATTGGCTGCGAGAATCATGTATTAAGGAGGCTTTGACATGTATGGTGGTCATTAATGCTCCTTAATTCATGGTTGGAGCAATAACAAAGGTTTGGTTCAACTTTTCTATACTGTGTGTGCTACGGTTTCAAGACAAAGGAACAAGCATTCTTTTGTGATGATGTGGCAGCCAAAGGTAATTTTTCTGATGTTGGTCTTGGTATTTTTGTGCGACAAAAATTAAGAAGACAACAAGGGTGGTTCTTGATTCATGTGTCGGTAACAAAAGATAGGTTATTTCTCTTTTGTGGATTGTCGTTTTCTATTGAGAGATAGAGAATTAGGTTTGTAATTCTCAGATTATTTCTAAGGTAATACAAGATCTCGCCGTTGTCCCGTGGATGTAAGAACATTGTCGAACCACGTATATCGTTGTCTCTGTTTAAGGTCCTGTACTTTGATTATTGTTCTGTGTTGTGTGTTATCCGCTGCTATTTGGTATTTCTCCACATCAAAGTGGTATTAGAGCCTGGTTCGCTTGTTGGGTTTTCTGTGACGATGGAAGCTAATACAAGTAGAATGGCTAATCTGAATAGTTCGAATTATCATGTTTGGAAGGGAAAGATGGTGGATCTTCTTTATGTGAAGGATTACTATCTGCCGGTATTCAGTGAAGAAATGTCTGAGGGTAAAATTGATGGTGATTGGAAATTATTTCATCGCCAAGTATGTGGTTACATCAGGAAATGGGTTGATGATAATGTTTTGAATCGTGTTAGTGGAGAGACAGATGCACGCACTTTATGGAGCAAGCTTGAGCAGTTGTATGCTCGAAAGACTAGCAATAACAAGTTGTTTTTTTATTAAGCAGATGATGAGTTTGAAATATGAGGATGGGAGTCCTATGACAGATCATTTGAATACTTTTCAGGGTATTATTAATCAACTTGTAGGAATGGGTATCAAGTTTGAAGATGAGGTTCAAGGTTTGTGGCTTCTGGGTACTTTGTCGGACTCTTGGGAGACGTTCAGAACGTCATTGTCTAACTTGGCTCCAGATGGAGTTATTACCATGGATATGGCTAAGGGGTGTGTTCTAAATGAAGAGATGAGGAGAAAGTCACATGTTTCCTCTTCACACACAGAGGTCTTGGTTACTACACAAAGAGGGAGGAGTAAGAGTAGAGATCTGAAAGGCATAGGCAGAAGTATAAATAAGAACCGGTTTGCTAATGTTGAGTGCTATCACTATGGTCAAAAGGGACATACTAAGAAGAATTGCTGGAAATTTGAAAGAGATGCCAAAAATGACAAAGGAAAGGGAAATGAGCACATTAGCGGTGGTGATGTTGATAATGTTGTTGTTATTATAAAGGAGTTCTTTATTCTATGTGATGATGAAGAAACTGTCAATTTGGCTTCTCAGGAGACCAGTTGGATAGCAGATAGTGGTGCCAACATATATGCTACATCTAAGAGGGATTTATTTTCACCTTATACACCCGGTGGCTATGGGAGTGTTAAGATGGGAAACAGAGACACGTCAAAGGCTATTTGCGTTGGAGATGTGAGCTTGGAAACGGAAAATGGTACACTTTTGGTTCTCAAAAATATTAAGCATGTTCTTGACATTCGCTTGAACTTGATATCTGTGGGAAGGCTAGATGTTAAAGGTTTTCATCATCACTTTGGTGATGGCAAGTGGAAGCTCACCAAAGGTTCTATGGTTGTGGCTAGAGGGAGCAAGTGTGATTTGTTGTACATTAATCGAGCTAGAGTTTGTGACGGCATTGTTAATGCAGTTCAAGATGAAGGTACAACTGAATTGTGGCATAGTCGGCTTAATCACATAAGTGAGAAGGGATTGATGATTTTGAGCAAGAAGAATCTTCTACCAGGGATGAGTTGCGCACCATTGAAGAAGTGTGAACATTACTTGGCCGGTAAACAAACAAGAGTTTCTTTTAAATCATCTCCTCCTAGAAAGCCAGAAATACTTGATTTGGTATATTCTGATGTGTGTGGTCCTATGAAGAAAAGGACATTGGGTGATGCACTTTATTTTGTGACTTTTATTGATGATCATTCAAGGAAGGTGTGGGCTTACACCTTGGGCTTACACCTTGAAGACGAAAGATCAAGTGCTTGGAGTTTTCAAGAACTTTCATACCCTAGTTGAGAGGCATACTGGAAAGAAGTTGAAGTGCATCAGGACAGATAATGGAGGTGAGTATTGTGGTCATTTTCATGAGTATTGCAGGGATCAAGGTATTCGACACCAAAAGACACCTCCAAAGACACCTCAGTTGAATGGGTTAGCTGAGAGGATGAACAGGACACTTGTTGAGAGGGTGAGATGTTTGCTTTCACAAGCAAGACTACCGAGATCCTTTTGGGGTGAAGCTTTGAGTACGATGGTACATGTGTTAAATCTCACACCTAGTATTCCTCTTGGGTTTGATGTTCCAAATAGAGTTTGGACATGTAAGGATGTCTCCTATGATCATCTGAAGGTTTTTGGGTGCGAGGCATATGTGCATGTACCAAAGGATGAAAGGTCTAAGCTGATGAGAAGACAAGACAGTGCATATCCATTGGTTATGGCTTGGATGAGCTTGGTTACATGTTTTAGGATCCTGTACAGAAGAAGCTAGTTAGAAGCCGCGATGTGGTTTATATGGAAGACCAGAACATTCAAGATATGGAGAAAGTTGTAGATCTTCCTCCATATAGTGATGACTTGATTGACTTTGATATAGTTCCTTCTACATGTTTACAAAGTCAGGTTGAAGATGAAGTTCATGATGACAGTCAAGATACATGCAATGTTGACATTCCAACAGAGGTTGGGATGGATGATGTAATCCATGAGCAGTTGTCAGTATCAGACTTTCCACCAGTTGTTCCACTCAGGAGATCTTCTAGAGATCGTCACTCTTCTTCAAGGTTTATGTTGATAAGTATGTGTCACTAACTGACAGGGGAGGGTCTCAAAGTTATGAAGAAGTCGTTGAAGATGAGAGCAAAGAGGAGTGAGTTGAGGCCATGCAAGATGAGATGAAGCCATTGCATGAGAAACATACTTTTGAGTTGGTTGAGTTACCGAAAGGTAAGAGAGCTTTGAAGAACAAGTGGGTGTATAGAGTAAAGCAGGAAGAGAATTCCTCACGCCCAAGATACAAAGCTGGATTAGTGGTCAAGGGGTTCAGCCAGAGGAAAGATATTGACTTTGATGAAATATTTTCTCCGGTTGTTAAGATGTCATATAGTCGTGTTGTTTTGGGATTAGCAGCTAGTCTTGATTTGGAGATTGAGCAGATGGATGTGAAGACTGCATTTCTCCATAATGACTTAGACAGGGGGATTTATATGTCGTAGCCCGATGATTATGGTTCTGTTGGTAAGAAAGAGAAGGTTCGTGAGGTCAAGTTGGAGCGTTGTCTCAACTTGACCAAGATTTCTCGATGTTGATGCCCCTCGGGGGAGGGACCCTTCGGGGTGGGGTCTTTATGACCCGGTGGAAGACGGCGAGCAGGTGGAGCTTTATGGCTTTGTCGCCAATGGGGAGATTGTTGGGTTTGGGCTCCAAAGCCCATGTTTTATTTTAGGCCCACCTATGAACTAAAGCCTATGATATCAATTAAAGCCCATTTGTTTTTGGCTTTGGATGATACAAGATAGGTACAGTAGGGTTCCTTTGGTGAGTGAGAGCGGGAGTTGTGTCTTGTACACAGGTGTGCGGCGACTCTTTTCTGAAAGAAGAGGGACAAGAACAGTAGAATCATCACCTTGTAGGGGGGCGATATCATTAGGCACAGATCAAGAGAGTTCTTGATTGTGCAACACAGTATAAAGCAACCAAAGTGGGTTTTACTATATTCTTTCTTGAAGATTGGCTGCGGGAATCATGTATTAAAGAGGCTTTGACATTTATGGTGGTCATTAATGCTCCTTAATTCATGGTTGGAGCAATAACCAAGGTTTGGTTCAACTTTTTTACACTGTGTGCTACGGTTTCAAGACAAAGGAACAAACATCCTTTTATGATAATGTGGCAGCCAAAGGTAGTTTTTCTGATGTTGGTCTTGGTATTTTTGTGCGACAAAAATTAAGAAGACAACAAGGGTGGTTCTTGATTCATGTGTTAGTAACAAAAGATAGGTTATTTCTCTTTTGTGGATTGTCGTTTTTTATGAGAGATAGAGAATTAGGTTTGTAATTCTCGGATTATTTCTCAGGTAATACAAGAGCTCGTCGTTGTCTCGTGGATGTAGGCACATTGTCAAACCACGTATATTGTTGTCTCTGTTTAAATTCATGTACTTTAATTATTGTTTTGTGTTGTGTGTTATCCACTGCTATTTGGTATTTCTCCACATCACATACAACATTACAGTCATTGAGTTAAATAGATTTTCTATTAGTTATTGAAGATAACATTGTTGTAGGATTAAAGTCAAGCTTTTATATGACAGAAAAATTGTCATCCTATTTCCATTTTATATGTCTATGAAGATCTGTTCTTCATAGACATTACTTCCTGAAACTCTACGTAATTACCAACTCATGAAGATTAATTCTTTCATTATTTGACACCTTGCATACCATGCAGAAACAGATGGATCAATATATTGTTCTAATCTTCTATCATTTAAAATTCAAACTCATGTACATGCCTCTTTATGATTTGGGCCCAAGCCTCTTTTAGTTCTTAGTGTACATTATGATGGGGCCTACTTCAACCTCGTGAACAGTCACACGTGCAAAGTGGCACACCCAACACCCAGATCCAACCACGTATCCTGCTTCGCAACACTGAATTCGATGGTTTAGTCGACTCAAGGACGAATTTCTTTTTTCTTCTTCAAAAATTGATAGAAGGTTTCGGAAAATTTTCTCAAGAAAATATCGTCTCTAGGAACTTGAATGAAATTCTGGAAATGCCAAGTTCGGTCTTTACTATAGAAAATGAATAAAAAGTGTTGTGTTATTATTTATTTACATTACATTTTTTTAGTAATGCAACTTTCATTCCATTAAAAAGAGTCAATACATGTTTGGAACCCCTGACGGGCCAAACACAATAACTCTATAACTACTATTACGTCTAGAACGCATTGAACAGGGGAGCCACGAAGGCTAATTAAAGCGGAAAACCAACTAAACAAAGCAAAGAAACTAAAACCATAAAGACCAGTATAATATTGGCGGACACTGCTCAAGGTAGGGCCTATAGACCGTTGTCCCACCCAAAGGCGACACTTTTTATCCGATATAAAATCGAGCACATGAACTCCAGTATCGTGGTGAGGACAGGGTGACCTCAGGGGGACCACCCGAAGTCCCCCGAGCCCCGGCGCACGACTCATGGTTTTTGGCGGGGTTGCTTCCCAGCCCTCGCCTGATCTTCACGAGCCTCACCCATCGAGCCCCTCTTCATCCCTGGAACCGTTGTAGGCTCCTCAAGTAGTCCCACCCACGAGGCTCCTGATAACCCTCCCGATGACGACCCGCTCCCATCCCCACAAGGTGCATGGCCACGAATCCAGGTCGAACCCCCCATATACAAATGTTTGAACACTAACAGATTATAAATGGATACTATAATTAGTTCCACACTCTAGGATAATGAGATTCCATAATATTTTTTTGGATAAGCTCGAAAAATTTATTTAGAAAAAGTTAGATCCAAGCAGGATCCAACCAAATGCAACCATTACAAAGAAGCTCTCATAGGGAGCTGCGGGTACAAAAACCCGAAACAAAAAAACCAAAATGCGACACTAAATCAACCATCAGTGACCCATTCTTCACCTTCCGAAGTCAAAGTCGGATCATCAAAGGCTTTACCTGAATGTACAAGCTGATCAGCTTTAGGTTGTGAAATCTGCTTTCCAACATCCACAGGATACCGATTCAAGGAACGAACTGGTTTAATTTCACACGTGTAGTAATCACCTAAAAAATTTGGAGGCCGACTCTGACGATTCAAAGCTCTAGTGGGAGCCTACTTCAATAGACGATCCTTAATTAAAGGTTTAGGATTCAGAGGTTAAAGGAGAGCATCCTTCCACCGACTACTCTCTTCAACCCCGAATAGATCGCTAATTTTCACTAGAGATTTAGCTCCCGAAACGTCCATAGTGGATGGAATTTGGGACTCTAGGCCCAAAACCAACCTAATAGAACCTGAATCCGAACCTGTTAGGAGCTGGTCCTTACCTCCTGGCTCAAAATAGGCCAAATAAAGCCTGAACCCGAACCTACTAGGAGTTGGTCCTCACCTAAAGGACATGGGCTCAAAATAGGCCCCAAGTTAGGCCCAACAACTGGCTCAGGCTCCCCCATCTTCATAACTACTCCATCTTCTCCGCGCAAATCAATTAAACGACTCACAAATCCCACAGAAACAGGGGTAGCCTGTTTACACAGATCACCACGAATCTCGGTTGTATCACCCAGAGTTGAGCTCGCAAGATTCACGGAATCGTGACCATGATTCGCGGATTGACCAGCTTGAATTGAGGCACTGCCAGCCAACGACGGGGAAGACGTCGGCACCGATGAGGACTCTAGCTCGTTGACAGCACCAACACTCAACAACTCCTCAATCTGAACTGCAATCAAGGCCTTATTTCCCCTTGGTGAAATAGTCTGTTTCTGAGCAACAAGTACAGAGCTACTGGAACTCTGAGTCACCGGCCGGCGATGAGCTACCGCAACGAGGAGAATGAAATCATTGATTTTGTACCCATTTAATCCTTCAATGGCCCGAGCAGCTTCAACCTTTGAATTAAATCTAATGAATCCGAAGTAACGACCATTACGGTTCGGACGCCGGAGAACAATCGTTGATACGATCTTCCTGAATGAACCGAAGACGTTTCGAACCCACTCCTCCAAAGATTCAAAGGGAAGGTTGCTGACGAAAACTTCGTCCTCCTACAGCATAAACTTTGGTCTCCTTGAACGAATCCGACGAGTTGGCTTCTTCGACTGACAAACCAACGCGCCTGTCATTGCTTCGTTAACTTCCATCAAAACATCCGGTTCGAGAGGAACGGACCCTGCACCGACGAGCCCTTCCTTCTTTTGCGTTTCCTTGGTCGAGCCCTTTCGGGGTTTGACCTTGACAGCACGAGCCACAGTCACTTCCTTCCCCTGCCCTTGACGTCGAGTCCGGCGAGATGCAACACCGGCACAACCCTCGGTAGGTCTTAGACCGCCATGCTTTGACGCTGTCGTGTGGAGCTTCACATACTTGTCATACAATGACAGTAGTTCCGAGCAAAAAACAGGGAAGGAGAGAATCTTAACTCTTGAGCTAGCTTGATATGTGAGAAGGCTCTTGTGTTGTAATGAGATTCCATAATCAGCTTCAGTCAACAACCATTCATGAAAGACAATAGAAAGGAAAGGTGTGGCCATGATATTAGGAAGACTCATTCCTTAACATGCCACCTCAAGTTGAACAACCGATTGGATAGGTTCAACTTGTCCCTAAGTGTTTCAAAATGTGGTCCAAGCAACGGTTTAGTCAGAATATCAACAAGTTGATCATCGACCGAGACATATGAGACTCTGAAAGTTCCAAGTTGTACTTGTTCACGAACAAAGGGGTAAGCAAGTGCAATGTGCTTCATTCTGGAGTGAAATATTAGATTAGAGCTGAGACTTGTTGCACCGAGGTTGTCACAATAAATTACTGCTGGATTAGAGTGACGATGCTCGAGCTCTGTGAAGAGAGATTGGATCCATATAAGCTCAGTTGTAGTGTCTGTCAAAGCTTTGTAATCTACCCTAGTTGAAGAACGAGCTATAGAACGCTACTTCCTAAAGCTCCATGAAATTGGGGTCAAACCAAGATAGATGATATACCCCGTCGTAGAGATATAGTTGTTTTTGTCGCCAGCCCAATCTGCATCAGAAAAACATGCATAGACAATGGAGTTGATGCAGATATATGTAACCCATGATGAGTAGTACCAGACAAGTAACGAACAATCCGTTCAATGCTTACTAGTGCTCAGTTGTTGGAGTGTGCATAAACTAGGAGAGCTTATTCACATTGAATGCTACATCAGGCCGAGTTAGGTTGAGATATTGAAGACTCACCCACTAATGTTCGGTACTCACCGGGGGATGAAAGTGATTCACCACCATCACGTAGCAAAGAACACAAAGCAGACATCGGAGTGGAGACAAGTTTGGAATCACTCATTCTTGCCTTGGAAAGAAGATCCAAAATGTATTTGCTTTGGCACAAGAACACACCAGTAGATGAACGAAGCACCTCAACCCCAAGAAAATAGTTCAATTGTCTAAGGTCTTTCAAAGAGAACCGACGATATAGTAAGGTAATGAGGCTATCAACAACTAATGGGGTACTCCCTGTAATAATAATATCATCGACATATACTAACAAAAATTGGTTGTTAGGTTATGACTAAAGAAAGGGATGCATCGGATACAGAATTAACAAAACCCAGTTGAAGTAGGTAGCTTCAGAGTTCATTGTACCACGCACGAGCTGCTTGCTTAAGTCCGTATATCGCTTTCTTAAGCTTGTAGACTTGAACTGGATTTAAGTTATCAACGAATCCGAGCGGTTGAGACATATAGACCTCGTCTAATAAATTTCCTTGGAGGAATGAATTATTAACATCAAGTTGCTTCATTGGCCCATCGTTATGCATAACTAACGTGATAATAAGACGCACTATTACTGGCTTGACAATAGGGCTGAATGTCTTAGTAAAATCCCAACCTAGACGTTGATGATATCCCTTGGCAACCAACCAAGCTTTATATTTATCAACAGAGCTATCTGGATTCTTCTTGACACGAAAAACCCATTTGCATCCCACAACATTCTGAGATGAGGAAGTCGAGACTAGTGTCCAAGTGTCGTTGCGATGTAAAACCTCAAATTCTTGTTGCATAGCAGCACGCCACTCAGGTTGCTTTAAATCTTGGGTAAAAGACTTTGGTTCAACATCAGTGGTTACTTGGGTAAGGAGATTAAGTTTTGTAATTGGTTTAGTAATATCATGTCGAAGGCGAGTAATAGGACGTGGTCGATTATGATTAAGACGGTCAAATGGTGAAAGAATATGTGGAATTAGGTCAGCTACGGGTGAATGGTTTGTTGGAGTTATGGTTGTGGTTGGTGGTCCCATGTTGGAGGATGAAGGATCAAGTGGTTTTAAAAGTGTATAAGGTGAGTGGACATGATCTATGGTGGTGTGGTATGAATTAAGTGGAGGGACCTTGGGGTGTGGAGGTGGTGATGGGACTGTGGGTTTTTGAGGTGGTGTAGTAGAAGAAGGTGTATGTATAGGTTTTTTTATCAGAAATTGGCACGTACACACAAGTCCACGCTTTTGGTGTAATGGAATGAGACCCATCCGCAACTGAGGTAAGATCACGATATGGAAATTTGTCCTCAAGAAACTGAACATGGCGCGATATGTAGATTCGTCTCGTTTAGGGATTAAGACATTGATTAGAACTTCGAGTGTTAGAGTACCCTACAAACACACATAAAGTAGATCTCAGGGCAATTTTATTGTTAGCATATGGTCGAAGTTAAGGAAAACATAAATACCCAAAACTCTTAAGCTTTTTATAATTAGGAGATTCTTAAGTAAGTTTCAAATAGGGTGAATCAAAGTGAAGAATCGAGGTGGGAGACGATTGATGAGGTAGACCGTTGTGGTAAAGGCAAGAGCCCAGTGGTCAACGGGCATACCAGAGTGAGTGGCATGGATAACCCAGTTTCAATGACATGACGATGATGTCTTTTAGACAATCCATTATGTTATGGTGTATGAGGTGGGGAGGTAAAGTGACTTACTTCATTGTCACTAAGAAAGGTCTTGATAGCATCAAATTCACCACCATTATCCGAAAAGAAAATTTTAATCTTGTGATGAAAGAAATTTTCAACCAACGCCTTGAACTTAATGAAAGCAGAGCGAGTATCAGACTTCATGTTAAGAGGATAAAACCAAATGTACCTAGTGAAATGATCAACAAATATGCAATAGGGGAAAGGTTGTATCCCAACTATGTTTCAACTTTGCTTTCATCCTCCACACTGCGACTGACCTTTGTTCCTCACTTCAAGCTGCGAACTATTCGCGATTCCCATTAACTATCAAAAACCATGATTTCAGGAGGACCCGTTCATGTATTGTGCACATGTCAGTCACGTGCCTTCCAATAATTTCCTAAATGACCAGAATGCCCTCATATGTTTTATGTTTTGTTTAAAACATGAAAGGGGATACGTGAACAAAGAAGAAGCTGAAGGAGAGTCGACTTTGAAGAAGCTGAAAGAGAAAAGCAAGTTGTGGATCAACGAATATGAGGAGAGTCCACTTTGAAGGATGTCGGGAACAGAGAAGAAGGTAAGGATTTAATTAATTTTGTTGCAAAACATAGGGTTAGTTCAAACTGAAAATGGTTGTTTAAATTTCTGAAGAACAATTTGGGCAAAGGCTAAGGTTATTTCTGTTGCAAAATCGTGTTATTTAATTTTCTGAAGAACCATTTGGGCAAAGGCTAGTGTTATTTCTGTTGCAAAACCTTGTTCTGTAAATGGTTCTTCGAATCCGAACATAATGGGTGTTGGAATTTAGAGGTAGGTATTTAATAGTTGTTGAAAATAGGGTTAGTAATGGGTGTTGGAATTTAGGGATAGGTATATAATAGTTGTTGAAAATAGGGTTAGTTGAAATTGAAAAATAAAAATCAATGTTTTATTACAACATTTAAGATTGTATCAAATGGGGTTCACAATGTATGGCAAAAATAGTTTTAATCATGCAAAATGAAAGTTTTTAAATCATGGAAACTTGTAATGGAACCTACAAAAGGAATGTTTCTGCTATGTTATGTTTGGGGTTGTAGAAATTATGTTTGTGGTGGTAGAAAAGTTGTTTGTATTTGACAATGTAGTGTTATTGAATAGAATTTGCTGAATGGTATGTTTTGGAAGCAAAAGAACCATGATGTGTATTGGACAAATATCACATTGAGTCTGAAGTTTATGCAAGTTGTTTGTATAAGGGTGATAGGATGGAGAAGCCAAGAGTTGTTAATTGTTACTGTGGTGTGAGAGCTCCAATGCGTACGTCGTTCTCAAAAAAAATTCAGGTAGAAGGTTTATTGGATGTGAGAAATTTAGTGTAAGTAGTTGACATTTGAGTTTATATTCTGAGTTCATATGAAGTTTATGCAATTAATGTTCATTTTTTGACAGACATGCCATAAGTGCAAATTTTTCCAGTGGGTGGATGATGATGTATGTCCTCGTGGAAGAGAATTGGTTCCTAAATTAGTTCACAAGATTAGAACATTGGAACAGAAGAACACGGAGCTAGAGAAGAAAACAACATTGGCTTTTGGTTGGAAAACTTTGTGCTTCATCATTTGTGGTTATGTGGTAGTGTATAAGTTGTTTTTTTATAAGCTAAAGAATTTTATTGAGCAAATATTCTATAAGGATATAGAACAAAGCAAGAAAGGTTCCAAAAAGATCATTTCCTCAAACCAATACGTAGTGTATAAGTTGTTTATGTAGTAATTGCAAAAAATAAATGTTTGTGGATGGATTAAGTATGTTGAACTATGTGATGGTGAACTATGATGTATGATGAAGTTGTAATGTTGATGTATGGGTAAACTTTTTAATGTGCAATGTGTTGGAAAAATGAGGTTACTGAAAATATTAAAATGCATTCCAAAAGATAGTTCATGGAAACAGAAACCAACATACAAGACATTAAAATATGTATGAAAATGAAATTACACGACAATACGCATGGTTGAACGTCGAGAGTTAGGGTTTCTTGTCATCTTCCTCATTCTCCTCGATATCCGGGGCAACGGCATTCCATAAGGAGGATGCTTCATCACCAGTCCTTTCTTCTTCGGTGTCTCCGGCATATCCATGTTGTGAACTTTCTGCTTTGACGTCCTTATCATCAACGGGTGGATGATCTTCAATCGGCGCTTCTTTGTGCGACTTGAGTTCCTCTCATGGCTCCTCCTCATCTGAAAATTCCCTAGTTGGCGATGGATATGGGCATTGGGTTTTGAGGTCAAAAGGAGGAGGGTTGGGTATAGTTGGGTGCTCATACTTCTCCCACGTATCGCTACCCCCCCCCCCCGATGATGAATATGGAGAGGGAGAGTACTCATCAAAGAAGTTATCGATATCGTCATTACGAGAAATGGTCGTTGGTGCCAAGGGAAACTGGGTGGGAGAGAAATATATTGGACTAGTGCATGAAATGTTGAACAAGGGAACCCCCCCCCCCCCCCCCCCCCCCCCCCCTTTATACTACCCAACCTGCAATATTTATGTAATCCACATAATAATAAATAAAATAACAAAAAAAATATGTCATGTGCAATCAACCTCATTGATATAGTGCTAGAATTTAAAGTGTTCAAAATGTCACATGCATACACAAAAACCAACCTCTATGTCCCGAATGTGTCATAGGAGAGGTGGAGGGAATATGATTCCCTTTGAAGTTCACAAAAGCCCATCAACCATGATGGACAATACAACCATGTCTGCCACTAGCTATACAAAAAACAAGTGGTTCATGCTTTAATACCATAATAATGGATCCACCACCTACTCACACACCACATAAGCTAGGGTTGAGAGGAGGAATTGATTCCCTTCTTGCTTTTTCTCCCTTTCTTGGAACCAAGAGGCTATGTAGAAGGCTTGTGTTGTTCCATCGATGCTTGAAAATATTTCTTCAACTTTAGAAGCAAATTAGAGATTTTTGGGGAAACCTGCAAATCTATCAACCATGAATCAGATTTGCTAACATTTCAAAGCAAAAGTAATTTTCAGTTCATCTACTTAACAAAGTCAAAACTGTGTAGTTCTTGCGTAGATGCAAATCCAAAACAAACTAGGTTTTTTTAATCAACACAAAACAAACTGGTTAGTATATGAGTATGGGGTTTCAGCTCAAGTGACTACCCTAATTCACTATAATTTAAAAAAAATAGCTCAAGTGACTACCCTCATTCACTATAATCTAAGTATTAGAATAGTTAGCTCTACTTAGTAAACTAATTCACTGTAGTTACAATTTTCAGATCTACTTAGGAACCTAAATCATGGTTGTAATACCTTAGCCTTTTTAGGGACATTCTAAGAATCCACAATGGTTGTTTGAAATTCAAGTTGTCGTTTGGTTACTTTCTCAATGGGGTTGTCAAGTTGTTGTTCAACAGGGCACACCACACTTCGGGAAGGTGTTGATCTCTAAAATTTCTCATTGAGGACATCCTCCATTGTAACTTCTGTAGGAACCCATTTTCCAGCATCTGGTTGGGCATCATCTGTTTGTTCCTCTACAGGTAAATCAAATTGGTAAGTGTTTCAAATTAAGTATACATTTCATAACAATATTGAAGGGTTTTTTTAGATATTACCATCTTCACCTAAATTAGCTTCTTGTTCAACATCTGGCTGAGCATCCTTTGTTCTTTCACCTACAGGTAAAACAAGCTGGTAAGTGTCTGAAATGAAGTATACATTTCATAAAAATATTTCAGGGTTTTTTAGATATTACCATCTTGACCTAATTCAGCTTCTTGTCCAACACCATCTTCTTCTCCAAGATCACATGCTTCTCCAACATCTGCATCTTCTCCCAAATCTGCTTGGTGTCCAAAGTCAGATTCTCCATCCCCAAAATCATCATTATCTTGCATATCATCACCTTGACTTTCTTGGTGTTCAGAAGATATAGCTACATTCAAATGTACAGGTTATGTATAAACATTCAAGCTAATTAACATACTAAATGTAAACTATAATTGAATGGAATTGGATAGGGAATACCACCTTGACTTTCTTGGTTTTATGGGTTGGATGTGGATGCTCATGTTGCTGCTTGTTTTGCTTGTTTCTTCTTCAATGCTAGGAGTTGTTTCCTTTTTCGATCCTTAGCCTTCTTTGCCTCACTTGCAGCTCTCTTCTTGTCGAGGATATGAGAAATAAACACTCGCTCACCATGCACACAATAAGGCTCTTTTGTAGGGACAACCGGTGGTTGCGAATCTTGAGTGGGAGGATCACATTTTCCTGCTCGGTGGGAACTTCTTTGCCACTCCAAAATCCTTGGTACTGCAAGTCTTTTTGTTGTGACCTAGTTTCCCACAATTCCCGCGTTTAATGACAATTCCTTTCGTTGACAGTGAAGACCGTCCATTGCTATCAAGCTTTCCTTGCCTCTCCATGAAGCCCTTCCTTCGCCTCGTTCGTGGTCTACTAGGTTGCTTGCGTACAAGAGGTGGCAGTAACAGTTGGTCAATAGAAGGTAATTTATGACATTTTTGTAGGCCTTCAATATGGAAAATCTGACCTTCGTATATCAATCTGAAAGTGTCAACAAAGTAGTATTGATGTACCTTGGTCATGGGATTTCCCCTGATAGACAGTATTGTTGCATCAGCATGTTTGCAGGGAAATCCACTAAGCTGTCATTCAAGACATGTGCAGGTGGAGTCCGGCAACTGAACCACGTAAGTGTCAATCTTCTATGACACCTCAAACAACATAGGTCCACTATGTATCACATGACACTTCTTGGATTCTTCGATGATGCACTCCATGATCCCGTTGATCCTCGGACAAAGGTGTCTGTCTTCTCGATGTATCATCTGCCCCTTCAAAAAGAACCACTTCATGAGCTTCGTGCGATAAAATTCCAGGAAGGTCCAAATGGGAAGGTCTCGGCCCTTTCTGATCCAAGAGTTGAACGACTCAGATATGTTGTTCGTCTGGGCAGTGCACTTTGACTCAGTCCTGAAATACGCCTTGCACCAATTTTGGGGAGGCCTCTCACGCAACCACAAATAAGATTTGTCATTATTCTTTTTTACTTCCTCCATAACTTCTTCGAACATATCCCCATATATTGAACGAGAGCACCTCCACAATAGTTTCTTTAACTCATAGCCCTTGAACTGCTTGAACCAGTTTTCGTACAAATGACGCATGTCGTGCATGTGTTCAATGCTCAGATGGTTGGTCAAAACCTCAATGAGACCCTACAAACAATAATTCAGGTAATGAATCAGTTCATTATCAATTATAAATCATATTAAAGTTCATTATATGCTAAATCACAAGAAAGTCGTACCTTCTGCTTGTCCGACATGACGACCAAATCAGTTGGTTCACCAGTCCACAGCTCATCCAGTAGTATGTCCACAAAGCACTTACATGTCTCTTTGGTCTCTTGTTCAACCACAACTATTGCTAAAGGGAACATTACATCATTCACATCTCTAGCAACGACAGCTAAACAGATGCCACCATGGTATGATTTGAGGTGCCATCCATCTAACCCTATAAAAGGGCGACACCCATTGTGAAAACCTTCATTTTAAGCAGCATATCTGACATTCACCCGGAGGAACCTTGGTTGTTCGCTCTCATCTGTCATCATAGTAAACCTTGGTTGCTCTTCATCAATATTTCCCCATACTTCTTTAACATGCCGTATTGAAGTCCATCCTCTTCATGTTCTATCTCCATCCCCTTCTTCACTACACGATAAACTCTCTTCATACTAATGTCAATCAACAATTTAGACAAAATCTTACTCTTCAAGGCTCCCGTAGACACTTTCTTATGCTTTTGGATGTAGTTAAAGAACTTGTCAGGGGAAACAAGATATATCATCTTTTACTACGCATTATACTAATGTGCACTAATTGGAAAACAGAATTGAAAGTATATGAAATTTAATTTTATCATGAAAATACAATTATTACTTGTATGATATGGCAGTAGAAGTCAAGTTCAGCCCGAGAGTTTCCGGTTGACAATTGTGCTTCAATTGCAAGTTCTTAATCTGCAAGCACCTCAATACTTTATTCATCCCACACCATATATAGAAAGGGCATCCTTTCTCCTTGCATATTGCACTTATGTCATCTGCTTTCTAATTACGTGTGTATATGAAATTGAATCCCTTCTGCCTAGAATATAACCTAAGAATTATTCTAAACCAAAAACACTTTCAAAATTGTCTCCAAGTGTAAGTTCTATCTTACGCAGCCCAGATTATCTGTCCCACATCCTAGGTTCCCTACCTGAGCTTGCAGCATACCATGTCCTCCATTCCTCAACCATCTCAGCCTCGCATCCTAAGTCATCAAGACTATCTTCATCTCCACAACAATGATCTTCATTTACTTCTTCTTCCTCCACATACTCCTCATCATCACTACTTTCCTCTTTCATGTCATTTTCTTCTTCTAGCTCATTTTCTTCTTCCATTCCATTTTCCTATTCTATTTCATTTTCCTCATCAGACGATGATGCATTATTGTCTTCATTATGTTCATCATCATGATCTTGTTCAATAAGATCGTTATCTATTATTTCCTCCATAAATATCTCAGCCTCCAATATGTTTTCATCATCTGAAGGTTCGTCAACTAACATTCTCGTTACTGTTTGTTTCTTAGCCTTCTTCCCCATCTATAGTATTGTTTCAAACAAGTTCTCAGATTTTATACATTATGCAACTCTATATAAAATGCAACTAACATTACATTCTACAAATATTCTGAAATTAAGCATTTACACATTTAAAACATTTACACATTTACACATTCATGTTTACAAATCAATCTTCATTTAGGCTCTATCAATTACTATTCAGGTTATTGTACTTAAGAGAAAAAAATCCAGTCTTTCTCATATTCTTCAAAATGTACAAGGTTCAAACCATTTCATACCACAAAAAATGTACAAAGTTCAAACCCATTTCAATGTATGTTGTTTCATACCAAAATGTGCAAGGTTAAGCTCAGTAACCTTTGAATACTAATAGGGTTACAATTTTCAGAAACGAAAATGGTATTAAACAACAAACAGATCGTTTACCTCAAACCCTAAACCATAAATTCCAACTCCCAACTCCATTAAGCATAACCCGAACCCTAATCTTTGAATACAGTCCTATAATCTAAACCCTAAGCTCAGTAAAACAGAAATTAGTTGTTGAGTACATACCTTAAGCTCGAGGAGCTTATCCTTCTTCGATGTAGACTGAGAACAACCAGCTTAGTCCTCGCTTCCCCTTTGCTTCTTCGTGTTCGTGTTCGTCTTCGTCTTCAGTTCGTGAGAGAGAAGGAGTGGACTGACAGATACACATGAGAGAAAGTAAGGTTAAGTTATGTTTTGAGGGCAATTCCGTCTTTTACCTATCAAAACTAACGGATCCGTCCGAAATCACGGTTTTTGATAGTTAATGGGAATCGCAAATAGTTCGCGGGTTGAAATGGGGAGCAAAGGTCAGCCGTAGTGTGGATGATGGAAACAAAGCTGAAACATAATGGGATACGGCCTTTCCCCCATGCAATAATATTTAATTCCATCATAAGAAAGAATTGGTGAGGTCCAAACATCAGAAAATAAGACCTTCAATGGATGTGACGATGTGATCGAAGATGAATGAAATAGCAACTTGTGACTTCTGTTTATTTGACAAGAGGTACATGCAAATTGTGGATAATGTGATGAAGAACCCAAATGAAACTTTTTTTCATATACTTAAATATTTGAGAAGACTGGTGGCCAAGTTTATGATGTCCGAAAGTTGAAGATGGAAGTTGGAAGGAGATGATGAAGGTCATACGTAAACGCCATTCACACAAGGTCCTTTAAGCATTGGTATCCCCGTGTGAAAGTTCTTCACAAGAAAATGACCATATAATAATTCAATGGAAGCATTATGTTGTTTGGTAAACTTGGAAATAGTGATAATATTTTTAGACATGGAAGGAACACAAAGAACATTTAAAAGAGAAAAATTAAAAAGCTTAACAGATCCAGTGTGAGTGATGTCCAAACCTTTACCACCGCCTATAAACAAAGCATTTGGACCACCATATGGTTGATGTAAAGCAAAATTATCAAGGTCTTACGTCACATGGTGAGGCGTTCCACTATCAACAAGCCATAGTGAGTCTCTATCAGTAGTGTTAAGAGAATGAAACTGAGGAGCAGATTAGGATGATGTAGGGCATCGGGTAGAGGTAGGTAACTGTGGTATGGGGTGTTGAGCTTTAAAAGTTGGGAAATCGGTGAGCACTTGACCTTGGACTTTACACCATTGGTATCGACCTTTGAATGGTTTGCCAACCGAAGGGGGTAGGGGAAGTATGACGGGCAGCGGGTGAGTGGTGGCGTTGAGACCAAGATTGAGAACCTGAGTGACGTTGGCGATGCACATTGAATTTGGAATAAGCAGCCAACGTTGTCATTGGGGAAAAGATCGTCGATTGTTCTAGCTTGATACAAAACTCACGGTTAATTAGCTTCTCATGTAATTCATCAAAGGAGATAGGTGTATCTTTTGTATTTATCCCTTCCATTACAGGACGATAAGTTTCATCAAGACCCTGCAAAACATAATCTGTTAGGTCTTTGGGGTTGATCGGAGAGCCAATGGAGGTAAAGAGATCTGATGTAGCTTTGATAAAGTGCATATAGTCGGATATCAATGAGGATCCTTTTGTAGTAGAACAAATCTTGTCTTTTAGTTGTTTGATATGCCTGCAGGAAGCCTGAGCATATGTGTTTTGTAAAACACTCCAAAGTTCATGAGATAACTTCGACTGTATGACCAGTGATGCAATGGGAGAAGACAAGGTACTGAGGAGAGCACCGTAAATAAGTTGATCCTGCTGTTTTCAAGAGATGAAGGCTGGATTTGGTGTCTCTTGCGGAGGAGTGGCATCAGAGAGCACAACGGCAGCGAGCATTGGGTGTGTGCCATCCAAAAATTTGTAAAGATCACGACCTTCAAGGATGGTTTGAACCCGCAACTTCCAAATAATATAATTAGAAGGGGTTAGCTTGATGACTTGGTAAGGACCAAGTGTGTAAAAGGATGGTTGGAGTCATGTGGGTTAGGAATGATAGTTGTGTTCTTTGGAGTAGCTCTAATGCAAGATGATGATTGTTTTGTGGTGGTGACAAATGAAGAGAGAGGTAGGTTAGGCTAAGTTTATACCATGTAGAAAGTGATAAAAAGTGTTGTGCTATAATTGATTCACAATACACTATTTATACAAAGGTTTGAACAATAACATATTATAAATGAATATTATAATTAGCTCCACACTGCAGGATAATGGAGCCTAGTACTTCGGTCATTTTATAACCGACATTAACATTAATGCATCTTAATCTCGTTATCGTTTTTAAACAAAACAATGGTACAACCTGGTTAATAATCGAAAAAAGAGATTTTTTTTAGGTAGAAAAAAGAGATAATTATGGGTAATTTTTCTTTGTGGAAAGTACAAAAACATACTCCCTAACGACCTTTTGTGTCAAAAACTGACATGCTATATACTTGTTTCCCACTTACTTACCCGGTAAAAGCTCAATATCCCATAGATTATAGGTTTCGGTTAAAACCAAAATGGAATCCGTTAAACAATATCACGTGGCTATCATGTGACATTTTCTTTTCGAAAAATCTCAAAACTACCCATGGTTCTTTGGTTTTATGTTACACCGAGAGACATACATCGAAAGAAGCGGTGGAAGAGGCTGGTCATCGGAGGTGGAGGCAGGTGGTGGTGTCGCTTCCAAAGGTTCTCATCGCGTGGAGGTTGGCGGCGGCGGTAGAAGTGGGACTCTTGAAGAGGCTTGGCATCGCTACAAGAGCTCTGTGTAGCTTTTGGTGTCATTCTCACTGCAATCCCAATTTTCATAAGGTAAATTAGGGTTTATTTGAATATTGTTTGCATGGTTTGCATTTTGTTGTGCTATTTGATGCTTATGTTTGAATCTTTTTGTTACAACTCCTAGAAATTGAAATGCAATGAATATGATTGGAGTTTTGATTAGAAAGACGATATGAAGGAAAAGGGTTTTAAAGCTAATACATAACTTTACTATTGGAAACAATTGCTTGTAATTAAAATTGATCTCGTGGGATGATGCGGTAAGTTTGATTCAGACTTTTTGTACACTTCACATTTGAAATAATTCCCGGGTATGAGGAGCAAAACTAATAGTTGAGACAGTCGAGTTACTGAGCTATGTTTGGATGGTTTGCATTTTCTTATGCTATTCATGCTAATGTTTGAATCTGTCTGTTAAAATTGCTTTAATCTCTCTTCCGCGTCTAAACTAAAAACAGTGCCTATACATTTTTATGAAACAGGCAATGTGAATGCATTATCTCATTATGAGTGGCAATTAATAACCTGAATTAGTATGATGTCAAACTCAACCCGTATAGAACATGTCACGCCCCAATTTCAGTAAACCGAACTCGGGACGCGAACGTTTGAAATAAGAAAAACACTTTGAAAACATTCCCATTAAAACAATTTACAATAACAGTTTAGTTCAACAAAAGGATAATTACAACCCAAAATACAACGTCCCACAAGCGGACAAAAAGGCGAGGTATCGTCGCTAGACCAAAAGTAAAAACCCGGACTCCACTCCTAGCTCCACAAGCTTCGAGAGCTCACCTAGTCCGTCCCACGAACGGTACCTGTAGGAAAAGCAGCTAGGGGTGAGCGTTCGCTCACCACCACGAATAACGGACTGACTACGGCATAATTAGCAGACAATGCCGGTAACACCAACAACAAACTCAACCCCGGGGATCATTGTCCCCAACTCAAGTACTCCGACTGACAAACTCCCACGGTGACCTTCCTCGAACGACTCAACACTCAACCACGTAAGTAGACCCGACACAACAATTGACGACCTCTCCCAAGGACTCAAACGACAGCTACACAACACCAAACAGATCACAAGGGATCGCACACCAAAAAAAATCACAAAGGATCGCATACCAGCTGCTCAGTAACCTCTCCCACTCACACGAACACGGATCAAGCTAGCCAAAGAATGCTTACAACCTGTGATACTCAAACTCGGACCAGGCCAGCCAAAGAGTGCTTGCAACCTGTGTTACTCAAACCATGTCAGGCCAGCCAAAGAGTGCTTGCAACCCGTTGATACTCAAATTTGGTCAGGCCAGCCAAAGAGTGCTTGCAACCTACCGGGATCCGCAATCACAATCACAATCACAATTACAAGCAAATTCAAACACACAGGCACTCAAGGCCACTCAAGACACCTCAACAGCCAAGACTCGGGTTCAACAACCCCAAGGGCACTCACTGCCACTCAAGACACACCAACGACAACACGGGCTCTCATGGCCACCCAAGACTCAGCAATAAATAACACGGGCTCTCAAGGCCACCCAAGACTCATCAATAAATAACACGGGCTCTCAAGGCCACCCAAGACTCAGCAATAAATAACACGGGCTCTCAAGGCCACTCAAACTCGACAATAAACAACACGGGCTCTCAAGGCCACTCAAACTCGACAATAAACAACACGGGCTCTCAAGGCCACCCTACTCAACCGTAAATAACACACAACAACCTCCGGCATAAACGATGCCTCCAACAGTCCTAAGATCACTAGTTCCACAAACAACCTCCGGGCATGGTCATATGCCTCCAGTACTCCTAATATCAACAAGTTCACAACAACCTCCGGGCATGGTCATATGCCTCCAGTAAATCAGCTAACGCTAAGTTCTCTGCTCCTACGACACTACTAAGTGTCACATGCATTTCCAGTAATCACTACGTTCCCGTATCATGCTTTTCTGATAAACGCTACAAACCCCGCATCATGCTTTTCTAGTATTTAAAATAAACCTACTCAACCCATGACACCCCGGTGTCACATGCAATTCTACTGTTAACTTTCCCTAGTCAGGGCCGAGATCCGGCTACTTTTCCCTACCTCGTAAGCAACTCCAAAAGCGCTCCACTAAACCCGAGATGATCGCAGTCACTCGCCGAGCCTCCCCTTGCCTCGGTACGCAGCACGATCTAAAAGAACACAGATTTAACTCACTTTTAAACTAGTAGGGAAGAGCCGAAAATTAAATAAACTCAACGCCCAACGTAACCCCGACAATGTCGATAAAGGACCCTTAAAGGCCCGATTCGCCCGACATGGCGAATCTGCCCGGGTTTTGTAAATTGCTTTCCGGGCTCCCCCTCGATCGGAGCCGGACTCTGAATTTAACACGAAGCCCCAAATTATTAACGGTTCCGCCGTTAAGTTAAAGGCTACGCTTTGTCCAGTTTAAATACGACAGTTGCCTTTTACACTCGAGCGGGCTAACAGTAGGGTTACGACGGATCGGGTTCGAGCACCCGCGCACCGAACCCAGGTTTGACCTAAACCCAGTTTAAACCCCTTTTTAACTTAAAACCGTCGTTGAACTCCCTTGTTTTAATTAAATCCGTCTTTGATTTTAAAACAAAACGGTTTCCTTCTGCTCGTTTCCAAACTCGAGATTTTTGGTCCAAAACCCTTAATAAGCCGATCGGCTTCGTTTCCCTTTTTCGATTTAATCTTAACTCGAGTCTAATCTTAACCATCGACTTTCGTTTTAAAACCCGTTAAACTTAACCCGACATAGTTTTAACGATAACCATTAAACGTCCGAACGATAAAGATCTAAACTTTAATCTAAAACTGATTTTCGTTTTACAACCAGTTTGAACTCAACCCTTTCATACTTAAATCGATTCAAAACGTAAGGAAAAATTATATCGATAACTTATATTTTGTCGATCCTTACAATTTCAGATTTACACGTTTACAATCCTTTAAACAAATCAGATCTACGTTTTTCTGTTCTGTTCCCTTCCATTTCGGGAGCTCCGTTCCATCCCGACCGGATCTGAACGAACTCGGGAACGGGAAAGCAAAGACGAAGAAGAACGGGATCGGTTAGGTGCGACCGACCACCGGCGCTGGTCGGTAGAGGTTCCACGGCCGAGAACTAACCGTGAGGAACGGTGGCGGTGGCGGAGAGCGGCGGTGCACGGCGGCGTACGGAGGCGTAGGGCTCGGTTCCGGACGGCTCGTCCCGTTCCGGATCTGACGAGCTCGCCGGCGACAGCGCGAGCTCGGGGCGAGTTAGGTCTCGGGACGGAGAGATCGGAGACGGGAAGAGGGCGGCGGCGCGTTAGGGTTCGGACGGTACCGGTGGTGGACGGTGATGGCGTGGGGAGCTCGGTGGCGAAACCGGTGGCCGGAGCTGGTGGTGGCCGGTGCTGGTTCGGCGAGGAAGACGAAGGAGAAGGGAGAGGTAGGGAGGTCGGGACGGTGGCGTGGTCGGAGAATCGGACGGAGGAGAAGGAGCGGACGATGAGGGGAACCGGTTCTGGACGGAGAAGAGACGGCGTGGGTGAGGGCTCCGGCGAGAGGGTCAGACCAGAGAGGGAGAGGCGAGGGAGATGGCGTGGGTGAGGCTCGAAGAAGACGAAGAAGGGGGAGGGGGAAAATGGATCGGCTGCGTGAGAGGGAGGCAGAAGACATTTAGGGTTAAAACCCTAAATGTTGATATTTATGTTGGGTCTCGAGGTAGGGTTGGAGATGAACCAACTCGCAGCGGAAAATCAATGAAAACCAAGAGACAATTAGAACCATGAAACAACTAACAAAGAATGGATTAACAAGAGAAAAATTCAGCACTAGTTCTTACCAAAACAAGAACACCGGTTAACGAATGATTGGCTTGAGTCTCCAAGACGCCTACGTATCCACATGGGAATCAAAGCCACGTAGTTCTTCTCTTTGAGGACTCAAGAACACAAAAATGGAGGAGGAAACTAGCCAAACCCGAAATGGCCATGGAAGAGGGAGAGAAAATGTGTTTCCTATTCTTGTCTTGTGTTTGTTATGTTGAAAAAAGATGACTTAAACATAACAAAACCCATACTTGTCCAACTAAAGGCATGGGACAAGTATGGTGTCAAGTAAGGTGTAAATAGGACAAAGTATGGCAAGACAAGATTGGGTTAGGTGGTGAATCACCAACACCTTAATCCTTGTCTTGCTTACTTAGTACTAATTAATCAAGACTTGATTAATTAGTTCCATGGGCCTTGGTTGCATGGGCCTTTCATGGGCCTCTTGGAACATGGCCCGTGGCCATTTCCAACGAGGTCCCGTGATTCGCTCATCGCCTCCATGCCTTCCATACCGGAAATGTCCAACATTATCCGACGCGATCAATCCCAAGACTCCAAGCCTTGTCTCGATCTGTAAAGTCCTATTCACTTACGGGCACATGACCCAAAACCCAGTTTTGGTCATGTCCCGAGACAACTCCCTTTTGGCCATTCTCCATAAATGTGTCAATGAGTTTCATCCTCCGATGTGACCCTTAGGTTTATGCATGTCAATAGATCAACGTAAAATCTCATTTTACTTGATCCTATTTAAGTGGCAACTAACGAGACTTTAGTATTGCCTGACACTACATAACGAATCGACCCTGTCGATTCTAACCTTTCCGTCGTCCCTGTCATTATCCTTTTATCTCCGATATCCTGATTGAGATAAGGCATAGAGCCGTCATCCTTATTATTCTCAATCACCGTTCCTTGATATGTGAGATGACTGAAGATATGATACCCAGTATCATGTGCATGGCCATGCTATTCTTCCAGTCACTCTCGATCAAGCGGCCGAGAACCGATATCTTTCCCATACCTTAGTATGAGGGATAAATCCCTTAGCCGTCTTTCGTGTCACTCATGTAGCCCATCCCCAAGCCAATCCTGGCCGTTATGGAAGCCCTGTTACGGACAACGTTAGGCTCAGGTCAAACTCAGTTGTTGACTACATAGCGATCACAAAGACTCCTTGGTCTAAGGATACATGACAAGCTACAACACTGAATATGTTCATGACTTAATCTATGGCACATATTCAGGGCGGGTCGTCCAATATCATGTCCCACATGATATCTATGATCAGACTCCGGAATCCCATTCCAATGACTAACAGAACGTAAGCCATAAAGAGCCATCTTTCATACTAGTCGCTTCTAGTGAAGCTTTGTTGACTAGGGACCCATCGACTGTGATCTATCTCGATCTATGGTTCTATTCGCATGGTGGGCATAGATCAGAGCACACGTCGATATATTACTCCAACACATAAGTAATATAAAGCCGCTTTAATTTTATTGCTAACGATGATATGTACATTTGGACATTTAGGATTGAACTACGGGCACTAAGACTAACAATCTCCCACTTGCCCTAGTTCCAATCTAAACTCCAATATGTCCCCATCGACTTTACATGTCTAACATGTTCAGGCAATGACACTGCCTTAGTCAAATGGTTGGCTATGTTATCATCTGTTGCAATATCGGTTATCTTCACTTCACCTCTGTTCAGTATTTATCTGATGAGGTGGATACGCCGCAGTACATGTTTGGATTTGTTATACGATCTAGGCTTTTAGCTTGCGCAATGGCCCTTGTGTTGTCGCAAGATGGATTCACCAGGCTGGATGGGTTTTTAATTACACCCAGCCCTGCCATGAATTTCCAAATCCACATAGCCTCCTTAGCTGCCTCTGCAGCATCTATGTACTTGGCCTCTGTCGTAGATTCGGCAATGATATCTTGCTTTACGCTCTCCCAGCTAAAGCTCTACCATTCAGCGTAAACACATATCCTGATTGACTTCTAAAGTCATCTGGATTTGTCTTGGAAAACTAGCGTCTACTCATCCTTCGACGACTAGTTCAACATCATCTTTCCCCCGGGTTAGAATGATGTCTACTGGTACAATATAAGGCTTACGAGACGTCTGATCTCATACATGTCATGGCATATATGATCGATCCTACCCCCAGGCGCATAGGATTCTCATCATCCTTTTCAGCTCATCAGGTGTCTTAGGACACTAAGTCTTGCTGAGATGAATGCCATGACTAGTGGGTAAGAGTCCTTTCTTTGAATCGAGCATTAAGAACCTACTCAATGCCTTGTTCACATAGGTTCCCTGACTTAAATCCAAGACCCTCTTGGTGCGATCTCTACATATCTTAATCCTTAAGATATAAGAAGCATCGCCTAAGTCCTTTATTGAAAAACACTTCCTCAACCAAGCTTTAGTCTCGTGCAAGGTTGGGATGTCGTTTTCAATGAGAACCAGAAAGGTAATCTTGCTCCCACTAGCCTTCTTATAAACGCAAGATTCATCCTCGTTCTTGATTAAGCCAAATCCAATTACAGCTTCATCAAAACGAAGGATCCAACTCCGAGAAGTTCGTTTCAATCCATAAATGGATTTCAACAACTTATAAATCTTTCCTTTATTCTTCGGATCGTCAAAACCTTTGGGCCGAGACATACAAACGTACTCAGTCAAATTTCCATTTAGGAAAGCGGTTTTGACATCCACTTGCCATATCTCGTAATTATGATACGTAGTTATGTCAAGAAGAATTTGGATCGATTTTGACCATAGCCACTAAGGAGAAGGTTTCCTCATAGTCAATCCATTGGATCTGCCTATAACCTTTCGCCACCAGTTGAGCTTTGTAGGTCAGAAGGTTGCCGTCCATGTCCATCTTCACCTTGAAGATCCATTTGCATCCTATGGTCCTCACACCATTGATGGGATCAACCGGTTCCCAGACTCGGTTGTCCGACATGGATTGCATTTCCTCCCTCATGGCTCCCAGCCATAACTCGGAGTTGGGCCCATCCACGACTTCCTGAAAGGTTGCTGGATCATCGTGATCCACCATGACTTCATTGTCACCTCCGGATACCATATCTTGGAGGTGGAAGATTGATCCTTTCAAATCGCCTTGGACCTTCCGGAATTGTAACACGAATTGGTTCTTACTCTACGACAATCTCTGGCTCCTTTCTACTGGGTTGCCAATTGGTTTAGACAGATCTGTACCATCCTGAATTTCTTCGAGATGCACAGTCCTCCCAATGACGTCTTTGGAAACAACACTCCTTTTCCATAAAGACCCCACCCCATGCGACGAACACCATGTTCTCACTGGGATTGTAGAAGTAGTGTCCCCTTGTTGCTTTGGGATACCACACGAAGGTGCATATCTCAGATCTTGGTTCGAGCTTAGTCGAAACCAAATGTTTCACATAAGCCTCGCAACCACAAATCTTTAGGAAGGACAAAGCGGGCATCATCCCATTCCATTTTTAAAATGGTGTCCCTTCCACACCCTTGTCGAAGCCCGATTCACTATGAATGCGGTCGTCTCTAGAGCATAACCCCTGAAAGAGATTGGGAGATCAGTCCAACTAATCATGGAACGGACCATTGTCTAACAATGTCCGATTTCTCCGTTTGGCTACACATTTCAACTACAGTGTCCCAGGAGGAGTCCATTCCAAAAGGATCCCATTCTCTTTTAGATGATCTAATAACTCTGTGGTCAAGTATTTTCCACCTCGATCCAATCGAAGTGCCTTAATACCTTTGTCGAGCTGGTTTTCTACTTTAGTCTTAAACTCTTTGAATTTATCAAAAGCTTCAGACTTATGTCTCACCGAATAGACATAACCATATTTACTGTAATCATCAATAAATGTGATAAAGTAGCTAAAACCCCTCCTGGCAAGTGAACTTATTGGTCTACACACATTCGAGTGTATCAGCCCCAATAATTCACCCGCCCTTTCATCGCGATCGATAAAAGGGAACTTTAGTCATTTTTCCCATCAAACAAACCTTGCACCTATCGATCGAATGGAACTCGAATGAACCTGAAAGTTCGCACTTCTGAAGTGCTGATAGGTGCTTCTTGTTTATGCGACCTAAATGACAGTGCCATAACAGAGTTAGGTTTAAATTGTTGGATTTAGACCTCTTGGTATTAACGGAATATATAGAACTTGAGGCATTGTTACCCATATCTAATATGTACAATCCTCCAACCAAGTCAGTACTGGTATAAAACATATCATTGCATAGAACATTGAAAACTCCATTTCCAATATTAACATTATATCCTTCCTTGTCAAACACGGATACAAATATAATATTCCTACTAAAAGTAGGTATGCAATATACATTATACAATACTAAGACAAGGCCTCTTGGCAAAGCAAGACTCATGGATCCTACAGCAGTTGCCACAACTCTGAGGTCCACTTCGTGCTTTCCAGACCTCTCCTACTTTCAGCCACCATATATAAGTGCATGTGTGAGATTCAGTCCTGGTATCTAATACCCATGAATCTTTGGAAGTAGAGAGATGTAGCTCTATAGAGTTAATACCGGATGAAGGCACGGTCCCACCGCCCTTCCTTAGATCATCCAGGTTTCCTGATGAAGGCGCAGTCCTACTGCCCTTCTTCAGATCATCCACGCTATTTTATGAAGGCGCAGTCCCACTGCACTTCTTCAGATCAGCCGTGAACTTCCTGTAATCCCGGTTCCAATGACCAGGCTGTTGGCAGTAGAAGCAGACATTCTCATGTGTCTCATCTTTCCTGCCAAGTGCGCATGGGCCCCGCCCTTGCCACTTCCAATTCCCTTGTTGACCATCAGAATATCCTTGGATCCCAGATCCCTGATATATTCTTCTCAGCAATTAATGACACTTCATGTAACTCTGATATGGTCTTAGAGACAGCCTTGTCATGGACATATTCTTTGCGTTCAGACTTGAGGACTATCCTCAAAATTCTGTACCAGTCCAAATAGTTTGTCCCATTTAGCTTGACCCTGTCAAGAATGGTTTTTAATGACAAACTATTAATGTTCGCTGAATTTGCCATTTGATCTACAACAGATAAAATTCAATCAGTAAACTGAATAAATTTTATGAAGATCAAGCTTAAACACCAACAATCGGTTCTAAACCTTTAGAATCTGAAACCAAGATCCTTGATTCACTCGATTAAGCTGAACTAATGCTCACCACTTAATCGAGCTATGTAGGTAGGACTCCATCCAATCACATCCAATGTGACTCTTGGCTAGGGTATGCACTTATGTACACGGCTTACCCTATCTGTTACCCTAGCTCAACCTCAGGCCGAGAATCGTAGTCGGGTCCACCAATTTTCAACTATGGCTCGTCACTATGTAGGTGCTCCGCTAATGCGCACGACACCCACATATGTCGTCCAAACCTACTACCCCGCTTCCCCATGGATGCTCCGCTAATGCGCACGACAACCATAGGACGGGGAGGTAGTAAGGTGTTGATGATTGGGAGGTATCGGACATGACCCGCTTTTACTTGTCCAGTTGTGTTCAAAACTTTGGCACATCCTAGATGCGATGAGCACATCAACTACATTCCAAATGCAATGATGCCTCAAATTACATCCAATGTAATTCTTCCTTTGAACCCGTCAACTACATCCAATGCAATGACGGTTCTAAGGGTTCACACACAAGGATTAAAAGTCCAATTTTATCTTTGCATGTGAGGTGATATGCTCGGTAAATAAAGTTAAGCATGCAATTCTAAAACACATAGAATTAATCATGCATAAACTAAACCAAGCATAAAACGATAAATGTGCACATAATAGCCCCCTAAACTAACTCCCACTAGCTTCTTGAGCTCCACCGACTCCAAGCCGATGCCAACACCCGAAAAGCTACCAAATGACCTTTTCGCCCTTTCTTCGTCTTGAGTAAAATATTACAATTTAATACACGACTCGCAGGTCGGGAATAAATAAATATTACAAACAAGTGGTTCGACGACCACACCTTGAAAGAATAATTACACGTTAACTCTAACGGCTCGCAGGCCGTGAAAAGCGATAAATAATTAAATCGAGCTCGGGGCTATTATGTACACCATGCTAACATCACATCACACATCGTGTTATCAAACAAGCATGTTATCAAACATCATGTGATTTTCCGGTTTTAATTAATAGCCAAGTTTCGAAAATTTTTGATGCTCGGTTTATCGAAACCGTTCAAAAATGAAACTTTTGAACATTTGATCTTCGAGTTCGTCATGACGGTTCCAAACTCGTCATAACTAACAAAACGGTTTAGCCTTGGCATATCAACCATCCAATGGTCATGCTTGGCTTAGCTCCGTCCAACGGAGCCCCGTTCGGTCCCGGTTTCGGCTCCCCGAGAGTCCCGCTCCCGAGACCCGAAAAATCAAATTTTTTTTTTTTCAAAATTTCCAGATTTGAAATAATTTTAAAAAATTCAATTTACATGCATTAAATCCATGAACAAGAATTTAAAACATGTTATCAAACAATTTAGCAAAACAACATGCCAAAAACGAAACTTTCAAGCAAAACCGAAACTTCGAACACCGTCTTGTGAATCCCGAAGGTAGCACGGCTCTGATACCACTGTTGGGTCTCGAGGTAGGGTTGGAGATGAACCAACTCGCAGCGGAAAATCAATGAAAACCAAGAGACAATTAGAACCATGAAACAACTAACAAAGAATGGATTAACAAGAGAAAAATTCAGCACTAGTTCTTACCAAAACAAGAACACCGGTTAACGAATGATTGGCTTGAGTCTCCAAGACGCCTACGTATCCACATGGGAATCAAAGCCACGTAGTTCTTCTCTTTGAGGACTCAAGAACACAAAAATGGAGGAGGAAACTAGCCAAACCCGAAATGGCCATGGAAGAGGGAGAGAAAATGTGTTTCCTATTCTTGTCTTGTGTTTGTTATGTTGAAAAAAGATGACTTAAACATAACAAAACCCATACTTGTCCAACTAAAGGCATGGGACAAGTATGGTGTCAAGTAAGGTGTAAATAGGACAAAGTATGGCAAGACAAGATTGGGTTAGGTGGTGAATCACCAACACCTTAATCCTTGTCTTGCTTACTTAGTACTAATTAATCAAGACTTGATTAATTAGTTCCATGGGCCTTGGTTGCATGGGCCTTTCATAGGCCTCTTGGAACATGGCCCGTGGCCATTTCCAACGAGGTCCCGTGATTCGCTCATCGCCTCCATGCCTTCCATACCGGAAATGTCCAACATTATCCGACGCGATCAATCCCAAGACTCCAAGCCTTGTCTCGATCTGTAAAGTCCTATTCACTTACGGGCACATGACCCAAAACCCAGTTTTGGTCATGTCCCGAGACAACTCCCTTTTGGCCATTCTCCATAAATGTGTCAATGAGTTTCATCCTCCGATGTGACCCTTAGGTTTATGCATGTCAATAGATCAACGTAAAATCTCATTTTACTTGATCCTATTTAAGTGGCAACTAACGAGACTTTAGTATTGCCTGACACTACATAACGAATCGACCCTGTCGATTCTAACCTTTCCGTCGTCCCTGTCATTATCCTTTTATCTCCGATATCCTGATTGAGATAAGGCATAGAGCCGTCATCCTTATTATTCTCAATCACCGTTCCTTGATATGTGAGATGACTGAAGATATGATACCCAGTATCATGTGCATGGCCATGCTATTCTTCCAGTCACTCTCGATCAAGCGGCCGAGAACCGATATCTTTCCCATACCTTAGTATGAGGGATAAATCCCTTAGCCGTCTTTCGTGTCACTCATGTAGCCCATCCCCAAGCCAATCCTGGCCGTTATGGAAGCCCTGTTACGGACAACGTTAGGCTCAGGTCAAACTCAGTTGTTGACTACATAGCGATCACAAAGACTCCTTGGTCTAAGGATACATGACAAGCTACAACACTGAATATGTTCATGACTTAATCTATGGCACATATTCAGGGCGGGTCGTCCAATATCATGTCCCACATGATATCTATGATCAGACTCCGGAATCCCATTCCAATGACTAACAGAACGTAAGCCATAAAGAGCCATCTTTCATACTAGTCGCTTCTAGTGAAGCTTTGTTGACTAGGGACCCATCGACTGTGATCTATCTCGATCTATGGTTCTATTCGCATGGTGGGCATAGATCAGAGCACACGTCGATATATTACTCCAACACATAAGTAATATAAAGCCGCTTTAATTTTATTGCTAACGATGATATGTACATTTGGACATTTAGGATTGAACTACGGGCACTAAGACTAACAATTTATACCCAGGCTTGGGCCGGGTCACTAAACGGGTCTGGCCCAGCCCGGTCCAGTAGCTTCTTTTTTTTTTTTGTTGCACTTGTTTCAAAAACCTACCTTAAGTTTTTCGGATTGCAATTTAATACCCTAATGAAACGAAGCGGGTTTTACAACACACATGTTGTCTCAAAGATAAACAAAACATGGTCATGCTAAACATAAATGGTCATGAACATTTACATTATCAGCAACAATATAAAAAATCAGCAAGTTGATTTTGTTGCTGGAAACATTTTGTAAATAATTGCAAGTTACATGCAATAAATTTTGTATCGTTTGAGGTTAAATTATGTTTCTACGAAGTTAATGAATGAAAAAAGAGAGAATTAGTAAGATGGCTCAAGTTGATTAGAGATTTTGGTTGCATACTCTAATGAGTTGTTACTACTTGTTTATAATATTTAAATGAGCTGTATGGTTCTTTAGAATAACATAAGGGAAGGAAGAAAAATCTATCGCTGTTACTTGTAGTTGTGGAGCAATCTAATTTTTTTATATTTTTTGTTTGTTGACAAGATTCATTTAAATGCAAGTATTTTGAGTGGGTAAACCCTGCAGCTTGTGTTCATGGTAGGAGAAATTTGCAGGGCTTATTTATAAGAATTAAGGATTTGGAAGACCAGCTGAGAGTTGCGGAGAAGAACCCAAGTATGCTTTGGTTGGAAGGATTAAAAAAAGGACGGACGAAAAGGAGAAAATGAAGACCAAAAAATTATATTCTAATGTTATGTTTATCTTTCTTTTTGTAGTTAGTTTGGTACTGAATCTGTATAGTACATTAGTTTGTTTGGTAGTGAATTTGTAAAAGTGAAATAAAATATGAATTCTCTATAAATAAAAAATGAAGCTGAAATCCCGCCCCCCAAAAAATGATTTTATGAAATGCAATATTCATTGCATATCAACCCTGGAAACATATACATTTTGAGCTGTACGAACAAGTTGAAATGATAAACTAACAAACAATGCCAACACCTAGACAAGAAACTTAATTTTCAACAAGCAAGATGTCTTGACTAATGTCAACAAAGATACTTAATTTTCAACAAGTGAGATGTCTTGACTAATGTCAACAAAAATACTCAAATGATATGGTAACAAAAGGCTATGATAGAGTCGACCAATTAACACAGTTTTGTAAAAGAAACAAAATATTTAACTATTGTATCCATAACACCATGCATCTATGGTTGGGAACTACTTGGAGGAGTAAGATGCTCATTTTCTGGCTCTGCTGCCTTAGTTGGTTCACTGTAGGTAACCCTTGCACCTCTAGCTACTCTTCCTCTGCAGATGATGTGAATGGCTATATCAGTTAGTTCTACTTCTCCAAGTGTTGCGTTCATTCCAGATTCAATCTCATCCTCACTTCTTTCATCGACTTAAACAAGCCGAGAGTCCACATTTTCTTCGACGTAGCATCTGTTTATTCCACACACACAAATCAAACGAACATAAGATATGATGGAGTTCAACTCTCAATAATTCAACTAACAAACTACATATTCACTCCAATATTGAACACATTATCTAGCTAGTACATGAACATGTCAATTTTTCTTGTATAGAATCACCATTTACGTCCAGTAGCTATAATTATAAAATCAACACATAGTCTGTCACGCCCCAAATCCGGTTATCGCCCGGACTCGAGGTATGACGGGTAATAGAAGGCGAAGAGACAATAAAACAATATTTAAACCTTGAAAACCTCCAATAAGTACCTCAAACCATAAAATTTCGATACTAAAGCTCGCATCCGTCAAAACGTTGTTCAAAACATGAAATAACCCTCAAGGGGTGTGATAATAAGTCTTACAAAAACTGTTCTTAAACCAAGGGGTATAAACATGAAGTCTCTACGGGACCCACACCGAGAAGCTCCCAAGCCTCTACTCCTCAATCAAACCTGTAGACACAACAAAGAACTCGCAGGGGTGAGCTTACGCTCAGTAGGGAAAACACATAACAGGATAGACCTTCAACTCAATAAGATCAACCACAGAGTCAACCACAATCATCTTAACAAACACAGGTAACAGATAAATCGACCAATGTCGTGGTACATGAAGTCTCCACCCTCTGATCCACATGATGTGTCCTCTCGGATTTTCCCTCAAATCCAGAGGAGACGCATAACATTGAGGCGACCGGAAACAACCCTTCGGGCGCTTATCATCGGGATTCTCATAAACGTCTCCAATGGATTTTATGTCCTCGGGAACCAAGTGTATTACTCCCATGGAGAGCATACACTTGGACAATTTAATAATAAGCAGTTAATAAGTGAATAACGTACTCAACCGAAACACGAAATAATACAAGCTCAACAACCACCAATTCAATGCCACACTTGGCTCACTCATCACCAATTCACCACAACAAGTAGTACACGGATCACGCAGACATAGCACACCGATCACACAATTCCAACTTACCGTTCACTTACCAGTTTCGAAACACCGGGGCATCGATCACCTGATTGCACCGCTCGGTACAACCAGTCATACTCGATGCTCCAAACAAGCATTCAAGTAAATCAAGTAATCAGTCGAATTCAATCAATGAGCAAGTACGAGTACAATCAACCAATTATAAGAACCTTCAAGAGAGCATTTACCCATGCAATTCTACTAGTTCGTTAGACTCTTTAGCCTATCCACTAAACAATCAACAACCAAGCATGTGATCCTAACAAGCAACTAATCCGAGGGCTTTGCCAAGGCTCCTCTACCAGACAATCATATCCCAAGTATTTAAAGCGAAATACACTAGTGATTGGCATCCTAATCGGTCACCACTAGACACTTCCGATTATTAGAAAATGAAAGACGATTATGCTAGTTATTCGCATCCTATAGGCATAACTAGGACCTTTTCCATTTTATTAACCTAGCATGCATACTAAGCATGGTAAACGAGAGGTTAAGGATTTCCCTACCTCAAGGTCCTCCTCTTCAACGCTTTGATGACGTCCGGTGATCACCACTTTGCTCCTTCCTCGGTTCCCGGCGTGATCCTCGCTCCTCTAGCTCGATCCACAACGTCTTGTACACAAAGAAACACTAATTAGGCTCCACTTAGACAGTAAGAAAGACCCCCAACACCCTTCCAAAGTTCAGCTCAAAACCAGGATACCAAAACTCTCAAGAACCCTCAAGAAACCCTCACCCTGGTGGGTCACGGATCTGGTCACGGATCCGTGACGTTAACCCTCACGGTTACCGTCACGGAGCCGTGACGAGTGCCGTCACGGACTCCCTCACGGAGCCGTGACGTCGCCCGTCACGGGATCCGTCACGGATCCGTGGCGCACCAGGGCAGTTTCGCCCTTCTTCAACCTCCAGCTCCAAAACTCCGAAAAACCACTCTTAAACCCAGAAATTTACCCCTTACAACTCCCAAAACAGTCCAAATCCTTCAATACTCCTTTACCCATGGTAGGAATCAACACACAAACAAGTTTCCAAGGATTCATCAAATCAAACCCACTTCAACATCTCCAACAACTATTGATTTCTCAACAAAAATCCAACAAAGTTCATCATCAACACCATCTCCCACCATTTCCACTCAAACCCAACATCATCTAGCAATTTTCACCCAAAACCCAAGGAAATAGATGAAGAGAAATGAGGATTAGAGAGTTCCATTACCTCTAGAATGATGAGATGAAGAGGATGCTATGGATTTTGAGGGTGGATGGCTAGATGAAGACCCCAAATAGCTCCTTCTTCTTTGATCTTCCTTCAAACCTCCATGGGAGCTCTCCTTCCTTGCTTCCCCTCTAAGTTTCGGCTACAACAAGAGCAAAATGACTTGATTTTGCTTCTCCAATCCAATATAATACCTAGAAGAAGTAAAGACCTAAAGGCTCTTGAGCTAGATTCCTTTGTAGTAGCTTTTGGGAGGGTAAAAGGGACAATGACCATCCCTTTTTCTCTCCTTCAACCAAAAGAGGACAAGTGTCCCTCTAGCTCATTTAATTTTCCAAATTACTTTCCAGCACTTTTAAAAGGAAAGTTTTAGTCGATATAAAGTCTCGTTTTGACCAAAATTGACTTTATCCGATATTATACTCAAACGAAAGGGTTTTCTCCCCTGAAGCCAACTGTGATAATGGCTAATCCGTTTGAGTTCCGGAAAAATCCCGAGTGACTTCCGGAGTCACCGGTTCGACCGGAAGCGGGTCTTACATAGTCACCTGGTGGGCTATGACCATTTGCAATAATAACATTTGCATTGTACATATCAAACCTAGTTATTGTTTCTTATGTCTTTATTTCATCATGTTTCAAAAGAATCACATTTTCTTCTGAGCAGAGCCCAACTCTATTGATATACAAGAGTTGTGATTCACCCGGGAAATAGAATTTATGAGCATCAAGTTCTTGATGCACCTAGACAGAGGTATAAAAAACAAGAAAGACAAAAATTAAGAAAAGAACAAAACACATTGTTTTTTTTTTGATAAACTTCACAACTATGGACATCATGCTAATAATATATATATATTTTTTGATAAATGATGGTTTTATTAAGGCTTTGAAAATACAAAACCCATGGTCTTTTCCCCCCAAGATAGGGAAAAAAAAGAGGACCGCTAAAAGCTATCCCAAATAACCTGCAAAAGAGACTCTACCACAAACGGTAAGAGAATCTTCCTAAAAAAAAGGAATAATGCCAAGTACAAAGAACTAATCAATAGAAGGGGGAGCATCCTTGAACTCTATCTGTAGCATAGTCCCAGTATCGACAAAATGTCTCCAAGCTTCATTTTTACGCTGGGCCTCGAGCTTCTCAGTTTCGCTCATATAGAGTGAGCGAGTCGAAACCCGAAAAGGCTGGTGAGGTTTCTTTTTTCTTTTCCCTTTAACCTTCTGAATTGTTTCTGGCGACCAAACTGGAAAGTCTTGATCAAAACTTGACGGAGGGTTAAGGGAGGAAGACGATAAAACCCGGGAATCCGATTTGGGGGGAAATTTCTTCACTAAATCGGAACACGATGCAAGAGGGCGGACGAAAGTAGCGTTAGTGAACCCAGTTCGCGCATGACCTGGCACAGGCCCAGTAACAGCTGGTACACTAACAGATTACTCCATTGAGCCTGCTATAGGATTATGGGCTTGGGTTGCTGGACCCATAAGCAGCCCAACACCCGAAATAGATCTCTCCTTCAGTACAACGACTGGATTTGTGTCTACTGCAACAACTGAAATCGCACGAGGATCGACAGAATCTGTGGAAATCGCGCTTGGAGGCTCTGAAATCGCGCGAGGAGACCCATGATCGCGAAGCAATTCAATTTGTTTCAAAATTTGGTCTGCTGCAAACTCAGAAATCGCGCAAGGATCTGCTGAAATCACGCTTGGAGGCTCGATTGGTGCCGTAATCGCGCGAGGATCTGCCTCTTGATCGCGAATCAAGTCAAATTGATTCGAAATTTCGATCGTTCCGGAAGTAATCTCGCGAAGGCCGCAGAACTTCCCCGCTGATGGTGTAGGTTTCGACGCCGGAGTGCTCACCGGAGAATGATGCGCTGGTCTCGACGCCGGATTCTGCAGAACCAAACCTGCATCTATCTGCTCCTCAACGTCACAGGTCCGAGAATCCGGCTGGATTTCACGCCGGAGCTGCCTGTCAAGGTTTTCAAAAACCTTCTCCAAGGGGATCAGATGGTTCTTCTCCGGGGCTTGAGTGCTCTGATTCACGTGTTCACCGGACCGAGAACGGGAAAAGGCGATCGATAATTTATGACCGTTGATAGTAAAGCCATCAAAAGAGTCGATCACCATCGGGGCAACTTCTTTTGATCTGAAATTAACGAAACCAAAGAGGTAGCCTCTCTTGTTTCGCCTCTTGCAGACAATGGCAGAAACAACCTCGCCGTATGTTCCCATCGTATTCCTTAACCACTCCGCAGTTGTTCCAGTCGGGAGGTTGCAAACGTATACCTTTGATCCTTGAGATGCTTCCATCTCTGTCCGAAGAGGTTGTTGAGCCTTCTTCTTAGCTGTCGCCGACTTCGAAGCCGGGACGGGACCATTGGATGCGGTCTCGTTTGAAGGTTGGGTCTCTCTCTTCTTCGAACTGCTTGCCTTGGTTGCGTTGTTGTTGCAGCGTGCTACAATGTTGCAATAGACATCGTAGCTAACAAGTAACGCTGAGCAGAACGCATGAAAGGGAGCAGGTTTCATAGTTTCACACTCCATCCTTCATGGGTGAAAAAGCTTTACCAAATTGTTGATCTTGATCCGCTAATAATAATAATAATAATAATAATAATAATAATAATAATATATTTTTGTTTCAAAAGAATCATTGTAACTAGGATTTAAATCTCTATAACTCTTAATGAAAACATGTGATGTACTGATAATACTGAAATTTGAATGTTTCATGTCTAAGAGTTGTCTCTTTATTCCAATTAGTAATATCAGTTATGATTTACATATAACTACAGATGTAAAGCTATACATGGAATGACATACAATTACAGACATGTTCATCTAAGCCTCGCAGAGTATAAATACACTGAATTACATACAACAAAGATTACTTAATTCATGTTCATGGAATCACCTTTAAGCTAAGGCTCGCACATGTACAAATACAGCCTATATATGGAATTTCATACAACAACTGGTTGCTTATAATACACATTCATCAGTAGATCTGAAACAAAAAGAACTATGCGATAGTGAAATTGTAAGGGGTTTGGTAGCGGATTACGATGAAAGGGCTCCTAGAGGACTAATGTGAGTACTAGCTTGGAAACATCTTTGCGTATACTATGATCGAAAAGGTCCGTACTTTTCTCGGTGCCGCAGGTGCAGGAGCAGGAGGGGCAAATGGGGCGATACTCTGAGAGAGACGCTGAGACGCCTTGTCGAAATTGGCGAGACCCATGAACCAGAAATCGTGACCGTCGAAAGCGACGACCTGGATGTATTTTTCCGACTGTTTCCTGGTCATGCTGACCGGACAAAGGTTGGTCGCTGCAGAAGCCCACGTGCACGTTGGATAGGTACAGAGTTCTGGCAACCTGTCTGGTGGTCGTCGACAGTCTCAATTTCATGTGTGTAGGGGTAATATGGTATTTTTAGGTTGCTAAATGGATGTTGTTTGGGTCTTCAACGGAAATCGGTAATACGTGAGAAAGAAGTTTAAAGCGGGTCAGTTTTGACACAAAAGTCCGTTAGGGAGTATGTTTTCGTAGTTTCCCCTTTGTCTTTTCATATTCGGTGGACTCTTGCTCATCTCTAATATTTTACGTAAATGCAAGTGTACGGTTCGATCTTTGCTTGGGTTAAGACTTAAGACCCATCTCTAATTGGATGAAGGCCCAATTATGAGAAATCTACCAGCAGACAACTTGGGCCTAGTGGGGCCTGTTTACGTGAGGTCCACTTCTAGCTCTATCCTCCTGCCAGTCCACTAGTACACACACCTGATCTTCTATTCCTTCTTTTGACCCACTCCGTCAGACACGTCATTCTCACGGCGTTAACGTCTAAACTTACGTTCACACCCCTTTACCGTCGGTATTAACGCCGTCGACAATCACACGCGGCTTCCACACGATCGTCCCTTTCCCTATCGCACACTTCTGGCTCTTTATTGAAGAGTCGAGGACTGCTCTACAAGATCTCTCTCTTCTGCTTCTGGGTTCTTCACCAATCTGCAGAAGGTAATCAACTGTTCCAGATCCTTCACATCCCATATCATTTTTTTCAATTTTATTTCGATTTTTTCGTGTTTTTTCTCGCATTCTCTTGCTCTTTACTCAATCGTGAAGAGCTGTTTTTATGCTTAAATTTCTGGGAAATTCGAAATTTCTACATGGGTAAGGATTTTTAGGCATGAAAATCAGAACTTTTGTTGATTTGGATTGATTGATGGTTAAGGGTTTGAATTTTGTTGATGGGTTTGTGTGTGTGGTTTGGTTAGGGATGGCAATTTATAGAGGCATGATGTGAGATGCTTTTGTTGACCTTAGAATAAAAATTCAAGTATTGGGAGCTGAACAAGAGTACCCATATAGGAGATAAGGATAGAAAAAATGGGAGAAGACTTGCTCACAAGCTTATCCATGGAGAATCACCACCCATCCACACTCCTGTCCATGGATTCATCTTGCCTCTCCCACGAAGAATTGGATCGAGAATTGAATCGATCTATAGTTCTTTCTCGGCCTCCTGATATCAATCTCCCTTTGTCAGCTGAGCGAAGCCCTCCTCCTCCCTCATGGAGCTCTGACCCTTTTGATATACTTGAGGTTGGATTAGGTCCTCAGGTCAATGAGTCTGATGCTCTCCATAACCTGCCCAAGACCGGTAGGAAATGCGCCAAGAGATTGGATAGTGTTTGGGGTGCTTGGTTCTTCTTCAGCTATTACTTCAAGCCTGTGTTGAATGAGAAGTCCAAGTGCAAGATAGTTCGTGATGTGAATGGTGTCTCTGGGTTTGAAAAATCTGATCTTGACCTCGAGACCTTCTTGGTTCAGCATGACATGGAGAACATATACATGTGGATTTTCAAGGAAAGGCCTGATAATGCTTTGGGGAAGATGCAGCTGAGGAGTTACATGAACGGGCACTCTCGCCAGGGGGAGCGCCCGTTCCCTTTTAGTGTTGATAAGGGTTTTGTTCGGTCTCATAGAATGCAGCGCAAGCATTACAAAGGCCTCTCTAATCCTCAATGCTTGCACGGGATCGAGCTTGTGCCTAACCCTAATCTCAAGGGTGTTGATGAAGACGAGCAGAAGAGATGGATTGAGCTCACGGGTCGGGACCTGAACTTCTCGGTTCCTATTGAAGCGAGTGAGTTCTGTTCTTGGCGAAACCTTCCCAGCACAGAATTCGAACTTGAGAGGCCTCTTCCTCCTTTAAAGACCAACCCACATCCTCAACCAAAGAAATTGCTCAATGGGTCAGGCTTGAATTTATCAACCCGACCATCCAATCACACCAACGGTGTAGCAATGGATCTCTCACCGGTTACTAACAAGAGGAAGAAGGATATGTTTCTCGATGGGAATGATGAAGATTGTTGCTTGCTCATCAACCAACACAATGATGTACCTCAAGATAACGATATTCACCCGATCGAATCACCATGGTTGAACGAGTTTAGTGGGGTTATGAAAAATGTCTACGGGCCTGTAACAGCTGCAAAAACCATCTACGAAGATGAAGAAGGCTACTTGATCATCATAAGCTTGCCTTTCGCTGATCTCAAAAGGGTCAAAGTTACGTGGTGGAACAATCTCACTCACGGGGTTGTGAAAATATCATCCGTGAGCACAGCTTGTATGCCATTCATCAAGAGGAACGACAGAACATTCAAGCTCACCGATCCTTCTCCTGAACACTGCCCTCCGGGAGAGTTTATAAGGGAAATCGCGTTACCAACTCGGATTCCAGATGATGCTCAGCTGGAAGCTTATGGAGACGAAACGGGTACTGGTTTGGAGATTATGGTGCCTAAATATCGAGCTGGGCCTGAGGAACATGAGGTTCGTGTTTGTCTTCGCCCTCATCTTGGTGCTAATGAGCTTTTGTTGTCTTGACACCAGGGTTGATCCGAGCAATGTAAGTGTAGCTCTTATTATGTCCATTGTTTTGTATCAGGGAAGTAACATAAAACTAATTGATTATATACAATTTACATATTTACCAAAAATATTGCTAGTGTTGTCCTTTAGCTTTTGATTCAATCAAATATTTGCCATTTTTAGGTCAATATTGTCCTTTGGAATGTTCAGGGTGCAAATGAAAACTGTGTTGGATCTGAGATGTTTGTAATTTTGCTTTGCATACTGTGAGACTGTGAGTAGTGTGTGTGCATATTTGTGGATCCCATATTGAAAATGCTATGTTTCACTGTACATGCTGAGTTTGAATGTTGTTGCTAGAAGTGATTAGTGCCTAGTTTCAACTTCCAAGTGAATGACTTGTGCTGTTAGAACTAGAACATCCATGTTTTGTTATGGCTGCATAGATTTTCCTCCAAGCTTTACCAATACTTAAAACTTTCATTTGTCATCTCAGCCCTACCCTCAAGCAGAGGACCCACTTTGAACACTAGGCAGTTTTTGTCTGGACCCACTGAACTCATCTCATTAGACCTCTTATTAAGTAGCTTTTGAGTGAACCAACTATTTGAATTTTATATATGTCAGTGCTTGTGCAGCGTTGTAATTTCAATTAGAGTTTAAATCTGTTATTATGTTGAAATTAAAACCTGTTGTTGATGTGATAGGATTATACAATGGGCTGCATTGTTTATTAGTTGTCTAGAATTTTTTTTTGGGGATAACTCCACAAAACAATTATTGTTGGACTTTCGTTTTCACAAGATAACTGTAAACTATATTATTGACCATATCACATCGTTGGGTGATTTTTTTTTTCAAAAACCATAATCTGTTGTGACAATTTTGACGAATCGTTGGTTTTTTTTGGTGTGTCACGCACGATTAAACCATAATTCACTGATTGGGTGTGCCACGCACGTGCTTTTCCACCTAAGCACGTGCGTGTCACACAAAAAAAAAACGAATCGTTAAAATTGTCGAGGCAGATTATGGTTTTTGAATAAAAAAATCACCCAACGATGTGATATGGTCGATAATATAGTTTACAGTTATATTGTGCAAACGAAAGTCGAACAATAGTTGTTTTGTGGAGTTATCCCTATTTTTTTTAATTGATTAAATACCATATATTATTGTAATCTTTTTGTTTGTAATTGAAGTAATGAATATTATAAACATAATGCAAACACATGATACTTAAGTATACATAAAACAAAAATATAATATTAAACAGATAAAATTAAAACATAATATTTTGATTACAGTTCTTTAAACTAATTATTTAGTTATAAATGGTTATACCCACTAAATTAATTACTATTTCTTAACTAAATAATTATTACAATAAGTTGTTAATTGCTCATATCTGTATCTGCTTAAAACTCCGTAAGTTCTATTTGTATATAAAAAAAGCTGAAATCTAGAGTTTGTCTTTCAAACATCAGCAAAGCTCTCTGCGATCGATGTTATCATCTTTATTCAGCCTTTCTTCGATCACTTTCGCCCACTACCATCAATGATGGAGCCACAACAAGTCCTTCCTACAACACTGATTACATTCCGTCTGCCATCTTATCGTCCCACGATAAGTCGCTCGTCCCGATGGGAACCCTGGATACTCCGAGGGAGGAATCCACCGCAAATACCAACCATCGATTTGAACATCCCCATAATATGATACGCAACCAACTTCAGGAGCATCCTACCACGGCGGACTCTCACCGATTACCACCGAGTAAATTTGCTCGTACTACTAAATCTATGGATCAACCGGCTATCCGATGTAGGCCGACGGAGACACCGATGAGGGAAACTCTCCATGGAACGATGAAGAAGAGATCGACAATGAATGCTCCATCGCAGAACTATATTGAGACGTCGACACCAATACCAGGAGTTGATGATGGCCAAGCTACTATGCAATAGAAATGAATCTTAGGACCAAGGTCACGACTCGTGCAGGAAATCTGGCGCCATGAGGACAACCCCTCCCCGTGAACGATGATCTACCACTATGAAAAGGGTTCTCCCCAACCCAACTTTCAATGATCCATTTGAACAAGGCTCTTAACAAATTATTAAGGGACGCGGAATCCGAATTTGACTTAGGGTTGCAATGGATATGTATATTCCGAGCACAATCTTAAGGCAGCCGACATTGGAACCACAAGATCCGGATCGAGGAGCTGGGTCACCAAACAGGTATCATTGTGGATCACACCATGATGTCTCCAAAGAGGACCTACGACCACCTAACCAGAATGACTCAGGAACCTATATCCTCGCCAGTCCGCACTCCACGGATGCAAATACATTTATTGAGGCCAAACGACATGACGAAACAGCGAGGCATGCTGGAATGCCTCGCGGATCACCATGATTTTCCTTGAGAATATCGGGGTGTCACTGAGGAGACACACCCAGATCGACACGAGTCATCCTTTTGCTAACCTCTACTCTCCTTCGTTCCCTGACATACTCCTTGTCTGGCTGTAGCGACACAATAAAGTCGGGCAAGTCGAGACGGAGAATGAGTTAAGAAGATATGGCGCCAAACACATATGGAATAGAGAATCACCCCCTAAATTCTCCTTGGTAATCATTGGGCTCTTAGCTATAGGATCAGTGTTTCGATTGTCATCGAAACTATATCTCGTTCTTTTTCAGTATTTCCACTCATGTAAGGTCGTTTTGACCATTTCATATTAATAAAACTAGTGTAGGGGCACCGCGCGATGCGCGGTGCTTGGCGTGAAATATAACATGTGTTAGTTGTGTAGTAAACAGACAGTGTTGTTGTTGTTGTGGGAGGGATTGATGTAGTGGGTACGACAGATGTATAAATTAGATTATTATTGGAATAATAGATTAAAGTACATAAATGTAGAGTGCGGTCGGAATGAATATGTAAATCTGTGGATAGGAAAAAAGGTGTCATGACCAGTAAAACGTAGAACGGTTCGATCATTTGATGTGTGTGTTGGGTATTAGCGTTACTAAAATTGGTAGAAGAGCATAGGCCAAAGGTGGAGGGTACATGTTGGGAGGACAGTGGTTAGAACGGGTCGGTTTATTTGGGATTGGACGGAATGGTGCCTTAAAAGAGGGGATGGTCCCCCATTGGCCAAAAGGCAGTGGCTTTGACACCATCGTAAGATATAATTAAATCATGAACACTTTTAAACTAATGTTATTGAAGCAGGGCCATTTAGGAATCTATTGTGGTATTAGACAAGGAACTAACTATACTAATAGGGTAACATGCATGATTCTTAATCATTATTTTATTTTTAAACTCAGGGAATAAACATTTTATCAAATATTAACATGATATACATTTTCTTAGAGCAGTGATGATAATGCCAAAGCACCACAGTTTCGGCCTCTCACGACAACTCTTCAAATTCCTAGCAGTTCATAGGTCTCTATTTATGGGTCCTTCGTTTATTTGTTGTCCATATCACTCGCTAGCCGAGGTTTTGAAGTTGAAAGGCCCAAGGAATGGGGGAAGCGATGCCTAAAGGTGTGGCGGGTTGGGTTGGAGGTGGAGGTCCATGGAAGGAACGGCAGACGCGGCCCAAATTAGTAGCGTGACTTCCGGTTGAAATTGAGGAAACTGAACCGTTGTTTCGGTATATAAACAGACGCTTGGTTCAGAAAAGGAATCAACCGAGAGAAAAAAGCGTCAATGTCCGAGTAGAGAGAAGATCGGTTGTAAGGGGAAGATGAAGAATCGAGGGGAAAGGGCGGCCGGAAGCATGAGTGTACGAAGGTCGGCAAGATTGGCGACGCCTCGTCGTCATCCTAGGCGGTGTCATCTCTGCCCTAGTGCAGAGATGTGCTCCTACAGCAGCAGTGGAAGAGTTGGACGGGAAGTCACTGACCAGATTCAGCAAATCCCACTTCAACAGCAGGAACCCGAGGTGATCCATGCAAGTGAGCCTGATACGGTCGATCAGAATCCGTGTTTTGTGGCTTTGCCATCCGCATGCAACTCCGTCGGCGGCCAAAATTTTCCTGTAAGACCGAACTCAGTTACCGGTTGTTTTTTGTGATATTTACTGAGTATTGTGAGCACCGATTGTGACTTATTGGTTGTTGAGTTTAGGTGGATCACGAAGCCAAGTTCAGGAGGGATCTGATGAGGCACGTTAGAGTTCCTTTCATCAAAGAAGAATTCGAACGACTGAAGAGGGCTCATGTAACAGAGAGACCACATTTGCAGATTAAGGCGTGCCTGGATTCCCACCCTGGTAACCAATTTTTTTTTGTGATTGTATGAGGGTTTGACAATCGTACAATTGTGATGAACCCAATTGCATGTGAATAGTGAATATTGTTTCGGTCTAGATATTATGCATGCAAGTTGATTTAAATACGAATAATCGTACAATTGTCATGAACCAAATTGCATGTGAATAGTGGTTGTTGCTTCGGTCTAGATATTATGCATGCAAGCTGATTTAAATACGAATAATCGTACAATTGTCATGAACCAAATTGCATGCAAATAGTGATTATTGCTTCGGTCTAGATATTATGCATGCAAGCTGATTTAAATACGAATAATCGTACAATTGTCACGAACCAAATTGCATGCGAATAGTGATAGCAAATTATTATTCCGTATTAAAAATTGGTACTGAATGTGAGGTTTATTGTATAGGTCAAATATATAATTGAGTTTTATAATTGATTATAGATTTTCTAACTGTGTTGAATCAGTGGTTTGGGTTGAGTTTGTATGACTTTGTCATATGTTGGTAGTTCCTTTGATATTGATATTTGCTCTGAATGTGCAGAGCTTGTAGTTGAACTACATGCATCTCGGGACGACAAACAGAAAGCCCTCAACCTATTTAGAGGCTACTTATACTGGTTTATCGTAAGTACCATCAACCTTGTCCTAAAAATATAGTGTTATCTGTAGCGTTATCTGTAGTTTTTTTTTTGAAACGGGTAACCGAAGACTTTCATTAATACCAAAAGGTACTCAAATAGGATGAGGCGTGACCGCCTCGGGTTCCAGATATTTGTCTGGGCCGACCGTAGCAAACCCGGCGCTCATGGACCCATAATAATAGCCCACTTGAAATCGTGGGCAATAACTCAAGACAACTCCCTACCATCGTTCCAACATAACGAGGCAAAACAAACCAAGTTCCAAAATCCGCAAAAAGTAAAGTATCCCAACAAGAATATAAATAATAGCAAGAAACATAAATAAATGGTGCTGATAATGCAGGCTGCCCGGGACCTCCCAGCAGTGGTTGTCCTGGGTCTGTAGGTATAGTCTGGGACCGACTCCACCCACCCCTGCTGGGGCAGATCATTCCTCCATCGGAAGCCTCTGGGCTTCCGCTCCGTCTGCTCGATCCTCATCCTGAAAGGGCGGATACCAGGGCTGATGCTGGGTAGTCGGCTCTCCCCTCTGCTTCTTTGTCTCTGGTGGGCGTGCATACATCGAACCACTTCTAGTCTTTAGAGTGGTCATCTTGCCTTTGCCTCGACTGGGCCCACCTTTCCCTATGCTCTCCTGGGGGTTTGTCAGATAGCCCCGTGGATCTGTCACCTTCCCCTCCCTCATCATCGCATTGTATCCGGGGGCAGCTCGGATCACAGGGATAGCAGCAGGGTGGATGTTAGCCAGGCTTTGTGGACTCGGGTGGCGGTGTGGGTGCTCCAAGGCCACCCCCTGCAGTATATCGGTCAACCCTTCTCGGTTAACCTTAGCCAGGTAGTCAGGCTTCGGAGTGCTTGCAGTGGACGATTCAGCGCCCATGGTGATTTCCCTAGACCGGACCATAGGGTTCAGGGTTAGGTCACTTAGGAGGTACGTGATCACCGGGTGTGATGCTGGGGGGTACATTCCAGACCGTTCGCAACAACCGGTCCACATCCAGGTCCCTTGGGAACAGGATAGAAGAATCATACCGAATCTCCTCCCGGCCAATCCCCGGCAGTAGGGTCTGGCAGCTCGGTAACCTGTGTGTCAGCATGTCGCACCTGCGACAAAAATCCACCACTCTCTCGTACTGAAGATCAATCACAACAGATGAATCAGAACCTGGGAAGCGGAGGCGGGTTCTGCGCCGTAAGGGTCGAGACAGTTCCATCCGAACCCTCAGCCAGAGATGCATATCCTCCCGCCGGGCCGTCGGGATTGGGGCCGACATGATTTGCGTGCCTATGCTGCCCGCAACGAGACCCCGGATGTTGTGATTTCTGGCTCCTCCCAGGATATTCAGCGCCCGGACCCCGAGTTCCACATGATTGAAGATGATCTCTTCCGCCCGATTGAAACGCCGAAGCGGTTCAAGGAGGAGGAGATATCCCTTAAAGCTCCAGGGACCCCTATGGAGGATGTCTTCCATGGCCTTGGCTGACGGGAAGTGGTAGCCCGTGACGTCGGGAGACATGAACTCCACCCGAATCCCCGTAACCTTCCATTTCCGCAACATCATCGCACAGACGATATGCTGGTTGTAGGTTCGATCCCCTTCGACCTTCGCTGCAAGGGAGAACTGGTACGACCTGGACGTAAAAAGTGGAACTCCGTCGTCCGACACCACCATTTCGTCGTCCCCATCCTCCCAATCCGGGACCTGGGGTATACGCCTTGCCTGGGGCTCAGAAATCGACCCCGATGGCCTGCTAGCACTCGGACAATTAGGGCTAGAAGCTTGTACATGCTCCGCCGGAGGAAGGCAACGAGTTACCACCGAAGAAGGGGTTGGCCGGGGGAGGGTGGTCAGGTCCCGATGGACCTCCCTCGCCGTGGATGAGCGGCCGGTATAAGACGGAAAGGGCACCGGTGGATCTGGAGACACGTCGACGGCCAGGGACACTCTGATAGACAAGGACGCGCCCGGCTTGTCCTTCAAATCTACAGGGTGCGGCGGCACCCAAGGAGAAGCAGGATCCGGACCGAGCAACGACGGTGGGACGGCGGTGAGGCCTTCATTTCGCTGGGCGGAGACCTCGAGGTCACGTGTGACCTCTGCATGTGGGTGGATCTGGTCGTAGTCCGTCGGGCGCACATGGTTCCATACAATAGTCTGCTTTGATTCGTAGATCCGAACTCAAGAGTTCCTCGATCCAACGTTACAAAAAAATAATAAACCAAAATCCTAAACTTATTGAGCCAAGCGATTATTCGATCTAAAACAGTGAAACCTTCTAGAGAATTAGCCTTTAGTGCAGATTCCCTGGGGCTTTCCTGTTGCAAAAGCTTGGTCGGGGTTGAGAGTCCCGAATCCGGGTGCCGTTGAAATAGGCCCCAACCGACCGTCCCTCCTCCCGAATCCCAGATCCACCGAGGGGGCGGACCCATGCCGGCGAGGGGTGACCCTGTGGCAGGAGGCCGCTGCAGATGGAAGACGACGCGTGGAGCCCGTATTCCGGGAGACGTCAGGGGGGGCACGGTGGCTACTGGCTCGAGGGCGAGACCGGTCCGGCGACGCATGATCGGTAGCGCGAAGCGAGGGAGAGGCTGTGGCACAGATTGAAGGATAGGCGGCAACCTGCGGAGGTAGTCCGTCTGCAAAAAAGACAAGAAAAAATAAAATCGACTCCGATCAAAAGAACGGCGACGGTAGATTGGACCCCGAAGGGTAGTTGAGAGCTTTGGAAGCTGGGGCTTCGATTGGACCCCGAAGGGTAGTGGAGAGCTTTGAAGCAAGGGCTTCAATGGTGGAAAATGGTGGCTTCCATAAAGGAGGGGGTGGGGGAAGGGGTTGCGTGCAGAGAGAATTAGGTTTCTCTCTGCGCGTTATGTCAAAGGGGAAGATTATGTTTGATATCTGTTAGAAGTGGTAAAACCTATGAAATTATAACCTGATTGAAAAGGCCTTAAAGTTCATGTAATGTGTAGTTATAATTTTGTGATTCAAGTGGCAGTTTCAATATGTTTGGAATATTTATGACATGTCATGTTTGATATTTGTTTTTTTTTTGAAACGGAAAAGAGGTAGTTGTATTACGATTCAAGGAGGGACCTAACAGTCCCGGATACCAGCTTTTTGTCCCAACCGGTCGTAGCCCGTCGGGCGCACATGGTTCCATACAAAAGTCTGCTTTGATTCGTAGATCCGAACTCAAGAGTTCCTCGATCCAACGTTACAAAAAAATAATAAACCAAAATCCTAAACTTATTGAGCCAAGCGATTATTCGATCTAAAACAGTGAAACCTTCTAGAGAATTAGCCTTTAGTGCAGATTCCCCGGGGCTTCCCTGTTGCAAAAGCTTGGTCGGGGTTGAGAGTCCCGAATCCGGGTGCCGTTGAAATAGGCCTCAGCCGACCGTCCCTCCTCCCGAATCCCAGATCCACCGAGGGGGCGGACCCATGCCGGGGAGGGGTGACCCTGTGGCAGGAGGCCGCTGCAGATGGAAGACGACGCGTGGAGCCCGTATTCCGGGAGACGTCAGGGGGGGGGGGCACGGTGGCTACTGGCTCGAGGACGTGACCGGTCCGGCGACGCATGATCGGTAGCGCGAAGGGAGGGAGAGGATGTGGCACAGATTGAAGGATAGGCGGCGACCTGCGGAGGTAGTCCGTCTGCAAAAAAGACAAGAAAAAATAAAACCGACTCCGATCAAAAGAACGGTGACGGTAGATTGGACCCCGAAGGGTAGTGGAGAGCTTTGAAAGCTGGGGCTTCGATTGGACCCTGAAGGGTAGTGGAGAGCTTTGAAGCAAGGGCTTCAATGGTGGAAAATGGTGGCTTCCATAAAGGAGGGGGTGGGGGAAGGGGCTGCGCGCAGAGAGAATTAGGTTTCCCTCTGCGCGTTATGTCAAAGGGGAAGATTATGTTTGATATTTGTTAGAAGTGGTAAAACCTATGAAATTATAACCTGATTGAAAAGGCCTTAAAGTTCATGTAATGTGTAGTTATAATTTTGTGATTCAAGTGGCAATTTCAATATATTTTGAATATTGTTGGGAATGTATGCTAGTGTTTTGAAATATCAGTTTCCCTTTCTTGATATATGATTGTATAGTTTCGTCTGTATGTTGCAGGGTCAGTCCAGGGAAGGGGCATTTAAGCCTTGGCTGGATGAAAAATTTATGGCTTTCATTAGAGGCGAAGGGCACGCTGTTTAGGAAAGGCGATAAGTACTATGTCGATAGTTATGTTTTTGAATTATGAGAATGGGATATAGATGGATAGCAACCTTTTGTAGCTCCCGGTTCTAATATTTTATTTTATATTTTGTCTGAACACCTAACATATGTTATTAATTGTTTGTTTGTTAAATCTAAATGCTTAAGTTGGTCGATATGGATTTTTCTTGTGCATTTGGGAGCTACGTTCTATAGTTAATTTATATGTGGTTAATAGTATGTTGAAAATGTATGGATACTTTTACGGTTAGTCTTCATGTGATGAATATAATTAGTAGTTTAAGAGAGAAAGTTGTAGTCATATTTGATGACATACTTAACACTGTTGGTGAGTCTGTTGATTAGAAACCATATTGATGTTGAAAATATGTGTACAGTGAATGGCTAATTGTTATATATTGAGATACATATGTTTCTTAATTGAATAAAAATGTTGAGGTTTCAATCACTAAGCAGAGTGTAATTATGTAGAACTTGAATTGGTGTTGGATCAAATTTTGATAGCAGTACTTGATCCTTAGTTCATGTGGTGATGTTTAGGCAATAAGAATATTTCACTTTTGAGGTCAAATGGCATACTTCCAAGGTTCATATTAAGTTTGGATACTCAGAGCATCTACAATGGTTACACCTACTTATTCATGGTTGTTAGGGTTGCAAGTTTGGTTGTGGAATCGGTAACAATCCCGCTCAAACATGTATTTTTGATGAGTAATTCATTTGACCCCAACATGATGTAAATGACACTTAAAATACAGTTGAATGGTAGAGAAAGGTGGGGTGTGGGAGATAAGAATGAAAATGGTATCTTATAATTCAATACCAAACCAAATTCATCAGTGCGAAATAAAGATAGATCATCACGGAGATGGGTGGTTAAGTATAGCTAAGTTACGATAGGCTTCATGGTAGACAACGTTTTTTTATTAACAACGGGTCTTCGGCTTCAGGATATGCATTCACTATGACCAAACCATTGATGGATGTAACACGAGAGAGTGCAACGTATAATTGTCCATGGGCGAAGACCTTGTATGGAAGGAAAAAAAATTAGATCAAAGAATTGGGTAAGATGATAAAGGCACTAAGTGTAGAAGGATCATGAACAACAAACATGTTGGGGCAAGTAGATACCAACATTGTTAAGTGATTGACCTTGACTTTTGTTGATTGTCATTGTGAAACACGAGGCAACGGGAAACTGTCTCCGACTTAGTACGAATGGCCAATTTGAATCAGTTGGGCACATAATAATTCGAGGGATGGTGACAACCTTACCCTTATGGTTCCCAGATAGAATTGTGCCTCGAATAGACCAATCCCCAAGCTCTGTAACACCCAGATGTGTACCATTTCAAAGTCCTTCGGTGTGATTCAAATTGCGCATCAACGTAACAGGACAACCTATCTTCAAATGGATGTGATGTGAGGGGACTCCATTAAACGTCAAGCTAATCAAAAACTCAATAGGATATAGAGAATCAACATCTTCAACCCGCATACTTCCCTTGCACACAGTGTCGCAACTAAAGTATGATTTCCCTTCCCCAGGTATCATGTCGAGCATCATATCATTAACAACTTGGACCCTGTCATTCTTGGGCGTCAAAATTGCTCTTTCAGAGAGATAAGCATGATCAGTAAAGTGAGACGTGAAATCGGGGTAAACCGCTGAGATAAGGCTAGTTACTTTGGTTGGGGATGTAGACGGGACCATTGTTGGTGGTAAACGAATAAGCTCATCCCTGGCACATTCGTATTTAGTTCCATTTCCAATCTCTAACATCCATCGATCAAAAGCTGCTATTTCGGCCACACCAGCTTCATCGAGCCCTGGGTTTAGGAGACGCATGTTTTCAGTAAGTTCATATACTTGGAAGGATGGCCATAGGTACGAAGAATTTAAAGCGGCATCAATAATATCGGTTCGTGAACCTTTTGTAATGACTGGTAATATTTGCTGGAAATCACCCCCGCACACAACGGTCAACCCGCCAAAAGGCCTTTCCAAACTATCTTCGTATCGGTTACGCAAGATATCACGCAAGGTCCTATCCAAGGCTTCAAAACACAAACGGTTAGCCATAGGCACTTCATCCCATATAATCAACGACGTTTTTTTGCAAAAGAGAAGCTAAATTTGTTCCTTGCTTAACATCACACGTTGATTCAGCCGTTGGATTAAGAGGTATGCGAAATCGTAAATGTGATGTGCGTCCGTTCGGCAAAAGGAGGGCGGCAATGTCAGATGTTGCCACAGGTAGGACAATCTTCTTTTCGGCGCGAAGCTTAGTTACTATCGTGTTCCATAAGAAGGTATTTCCCGTACACCCCCCCCCCCCCCCCCCCCGACCTTGGATGAAAAACAACCCGCCTTGTCACATTCAACTGAATCCATAATGGCTTTATAAGCACGCAATTGGCAGGGATTTAGTACGGAAAAAGAGCGCATATGTTGAGCAAGTTGTTCATATGTGTTGTACTCAAGTTCCTATATAATTAATCGGTTTCCCAAGTCACATACCTCGTCGGCATTTGGAATCGGCATCCCGCAAAAATATTGTAATGACTTTCCTTGCTTGCGTAAAAGTTGTTCAACCTCGAGAAGGGCTAAACTTTGAACTTGCTCGTGGGTGATCCTCATATTGGCTGAACGATATTTCTTCTCTTGGGTGTATGCAATATCTTCTGAAAGACACTCAAAATGAGCATCCCAAAGCTTAACGGCATCGATAACATGGCAGTGCATAAGTAATGTTACAAATAGGCGACGAAGTTCATAACCTGATGCCCATCTTGAAGCTTCTTCAAGACATTGGATCCATTCGCTATCATCACCCAACAACCCAGAAGCAAGGCAGGCAGCTTTGAACGTCGGATGAACAAACCCATTAACTGTTCGAATATTTTCAAAGGACGTGCAACCAGTTACATGGTTTAGGAGCATACGTAGATAAAAGCGCTCGCCTGAAGTAGGGTGGGCAAAATATATACTTCCAACTGAAATTCCTTGCTTTCTACGAACCCATATTCTATTTTGAGAATCCCACTTATAATGGGATGGGAAAGCTGCATATGTCAAGTGCCTTGTCTCCGGTGTAGTTTTGTTGGTTTCCATCCATTCTGTCAATTTAGTACGTTCGATACCTGGTTGGTTCTTCACTGCTGCAATTGATGTATCTTGAGGAAACACAACTGTGTTCTCCTGGTAGGTGGCATTGTAGTCGTTCTACAGGAGGGTATCTGTGATGGATGTCAAACTTGAAAATGCGCCAACACGCTTCAGCTGCTGATATGTAACGACAATCTAGATATAGCTTGATCTCATCTCTAGAACGCGTTGAGTCAGCTGGATCGAATGTTGCAATGGCACGATCTGACCTCTTATGCAAATACTTGAACAAATATTTGATTGCGCGAGAATGATTGCAAATCTCAACGTTAATATGAGCATTGTATTTGATGGATACGTCCCGATTGTAAGGGATAACAAACCTGAATGGGAAAACATGTATTTAGGTACAGGGGTACGTGCCATTGTATTTAAAAAAGTTACGCTTGAATGGAAAATGAACCTGTTATCAAGGGTGTGCCCTTTTTTAGTTGCTGTAATAGATGTATCTCGACGCATGTATATGGGGAACCCGTGTTTATCAGTTGTTGTAGACGGATTCCATTGTTTTGGGAAATGTTTGGAACATTGCCCATTGACCATACACGGTGATTTGGGATTTGCAGCTCCGCACGGGCCATGTAACATTGTGTCGCGAACAATATTGTACCCAGGTAAATCAACATTTGGATCAGGAAGTTATGCGCTCACAAATTTATCGATTTGCGATCCAGAAGGGTTCTTGTATCCTGGTTGAAGAAAGAGAAGAATGTGAGCGTGAGGGAGGCCTCTCTTTTGGAATTTAATTGTGTAAAGCCCAGAAAGTTGGAAACACACCATCAGTTATAGTTAATGACATGGATATGAAATAAGTGTTCGAAGGAGCGAGGACCTTACATGCAAGAACAGGGCCAAAGGTTTTTTATTTCTTAAGTCCTCCATGAATTGCTTCAACTTTATCGAAAATACACGGTCAGTAATATCATGTCGATTAGTATCTCCTTCTTGACCAATCAGCTGAAGCATGGCATCGATTTCAGGCCATTTAGGATTACAGGTAAATGTAATAAAAATGTCTGGGTACCCAGCCCATCGATAAATTGCCATGGCATCCTGGTAGTTTTCAACTCGATAACGCGGTCCGCCTGTATGACTCGACGGAAGGATAATAGTTTTGCCCAGTTGAGTTGCCTCTGTGTCGCCCTGACCCAAGGCATCCATCAACCCATAATACATAATTGCTCGGAGGTCGTGTTGATTAAGCCTATAATACCGGAATCGTATTTCCTCAAGTGACATGTACGCATCGACCATGTATTGTTGAAGCAGGCACCCAGCATTAATCAACGTTCGACCCTCTTTAGCGCGCTGTTGGAGCCTGTAAGCATAGTACTGTCGCATTGTTACAGTTTTATGGGCCGTTGTACTGTTTGGTGGTAGCACAAGGGGAATCTTGTTGTGAAACCCGGCTTCTCCATATGGATGAATAATGGGGTACGAAAAAGCCATAAAATGGAGATCTAGGTCGGTAACACGCTAGAGGCCGGCCGAGTTGTGGTGCACGATAATATCTCGCTCGAAGGAACCATGGTCGATGTCACCAACAATGAGGCCAACAACCTCATTGTGTGAAGGCTGGTCATATTGTACCCCATCTCTGTGTCGGGTGTTGATTAGGCGTAGAGAAAAAGGTTCAGTAGGGTTTGTTTCGTACCGGTCCCTCGCAGTTCGGAAGGATGCAACCAGGGCATCATGGGTATCTAACATGGATGAGATATCTCGAATTAGTGTATCATCGATGCCATTCCCAACGGCTCCTCGGCCGAGTGTAGATCGTCGGTTAGCTATTTCATGTTGTGTGTCGTATATATAGAGTTGGGCGAAGCGGGGGGGATTATCACCGGGCGGGATGAGGGACCCAAGCTTGTGATAGTTTTGGCCGCAAACTCGGTACACATATGGGGCAGACCCGTTGTTGACGGAGTTATCCACTTGTGCCCCGGACGAAGTCATCGCGAACATTGCATTAATAGTGCGAATTTCACTGCGAAAGTTTGGGCCGCGTGGATCAGAGCCTGGTTGCAAAAGGGATCTTAGTAAAGCAGGAGGTTCAGGGACCAGAGGTAGCTGAACACGGCCGGATGAACAGCATAGCATGAATATTGGGTCGTTGTCAGAACTTTGTTTGCGCGTGCGCTCTTCGACCCACATCATGGCATTACATCCCGGACATACACATGTTGGAGCGCCAAAGGACCATGCAGTATCAACCCTAGGGCCTGGGGGTATAAGAAAAAGCGTAGTAAAGCATTAGTGGGAATGAACTGCAAAGCGGAAACTGGGAAGCATAAATAGTGTACTTTGTCTGCGAGCGCGAAGGTGAGGGGAAGCAGGACGTTGTAAAGGTTGTGGGCGAACCTGGTGCTCCTGGCGCGAATCAACTCATGTGTATTGTGAAGGATATGTTAGTAGGGAAACATGCAAAAATGTGAGTGACAGGAGAAACGTTGTTGGGAAAGTCATGTACCTTGGAAAATGTTTGTGCGCAAAGGTGGTTCGGTACTTATATTGGTAGTCGGTAAAGGACCATATTCGGCATGCATGGGACCACTTGACCCACCACCACGGAAGATCGGACGGTTATGTGTGGCGGATGGAGACTGCATTGCTACGACATAATTCTCGTGGATGTATGCAGGATCAACTATGGATGATGGCCCTAATTGTAAGTGGTGGGGTCCATTTGCCATTGCAGAAATCGTGAACAGATGCGGATGTATGGGTCCAAGAAATGGGATGTCTGGGCGTAAAAAATCAAGAGGTAATATAGCAATCGGCTCGATAAATCTTCTGATTAAACGTTGGGAATGATCCAACCTCTGATGGTAATTTATCGGTGAAGTAGAGGGCAAACCAGCTTAGAGAAGATGAAGGCGCCGACGAAGGTGAGCGTACGACGCAGCAACAGTACGGGCATAATGAAGTTCTGGAAGCGATAGTGGGCTATGTTGATCGGTAACTCGGCGAGCAAAGTGTATAAGTCGGCGACGATTCCAGCGTGCTATGGTGTAAAGCAAACGGGTAAGATCACCATGGTTGTTGTCGGGGTCCATAAAAAATATACATCCACATGTACAACATATGCATAGAGGAGGGGTTGTGAAAAAGTTGCAATTTTCTAAAGAGGCATGACATGCACCAATGTAGGAAACAAAAAAAAAATAGTGAAAGGTAATAAGAGCAAACAGAGAAGCATAATGACACTTTATTCAACCAACCAAACCTAAACAAAAAAGACGAACGCAACTGTAATGTTGTGGAGGTCATACAAATTGAAAGTGCAAGTCATAGGTTGACCAATCTAAAGAGGAAAAACAGTGGGGATTAAAAAAACAATAAGCAACCTAATCCATGTTGTGCCTAAGTTTGTATGTCTCAACATCAATCAAATAAAATGGGCACTGCACATTAAACTCATTTTCATCTTCGATTTCAACTTCTGTTTTGGACTGCCAGTGGGTTGGGCCAGCAAAAGTGCATAACCTAGTGATACCTAATTCGTGGTGTTTGCCCGTGAGAAGCATTTGGCGGAACTGAACCCGACAATCAAGTAGGGCCACCCGGTCAAACCCCATGTCCTGCATCAAACCTTGCATAGTATGGACAGTCGGTTCAGTGTGCCCAACCTTCATCATGCCAATTGCCCGGATGTAGCGAGACATCCACATAGGCTGCTTGTCACAGTTTTCCAAGTATGCCAGCCCTAAGCGTGGGTTATCCCCGTTGAAGAGGAGGTACACACCAAGTAGGCAGCCAGCTAAATCATTCCCTAGTGATGCTGCACTCCTAAGGAACCTGACACTGGATGGATTGACAGCAGCAACAAGCTCGGGGGTGCAATCAAAGCAGAGTCTTCGAATCACAGTCAGTGTATGCAACATCCCGTGAAACTGCTTGCAGCTACAAAAGTGAAATGTACACAGAAACGTTAGTAATCGATAGGGGGAACGACCATGGTAGTTTGATGTTACATTATCCGTTTGCGGGAAAGGATGTACCAAATTGTTAGCAAAAACGTACCAGGCAGAAAGCGTGGCGAACGGTGCATCACCGTCTTTAAGGCACTTGTCGAATATCATTGGAAGAACATCTTGTGGGAAAGGAGGTGGCATGCCTGCAACGGGTTGGGTAGGAGTATGTTTTTTGGGTCACATCCAGGTTCTAATTTTCTTAATAAAGGTATGAGGTCCAATGTGTTAAGGAGGACAACAGAATATAATAAACAATGGAGGAAGATAAAACGAACAACACAAAATCACAAACACAAAACACAAGCATGTTCAGCAAAACAAAGGTACTACAGAGTTAATTACAAAAGGCAAAAACAGGGAGAAATTAAGAGTGGAAAACAAACCTGCCTGGCGGACACCAACGGGAGAGGGTGTTGTGGGTGTAAAAATGGGCGACCTGACAGAACTAAAGAGAGTCAAACCAACAATAAATCATCAATGCCATTTTTGTTTATAACAACATACACTGACTAATAAAGTAAAAAGGATTGTACCTGCAAACAAGGGTTGGGGAAGTGAGGACTAATGGGTGAGTCTTTGGTAAATAAATAGGAAGGAAGAAGGTAAAGGATCATATAATAGGAAGAGATGTTAAGAGTAGATGCTGGAATGAAAGGGTGGAAGAACAATTATTGTGAGTTTAAAATTTGTAACAACTAGGTTTTCTAAAGGCATGGGCAGTTACACTAACTGAATGAATTGTAACAAACATTAAAATGTCATCAATTGCAAAACATGAGTGGCTTACCTCATCAAATAATGAATAGAGTGTTTAAAAAAAACTGGTTGTTAGAATTTCCACTGCATCAGGTTTTGAAGCTGGTTTTTGCAGATTATTGTGGCCAACTATGAACTATACCTATTACAAATTAGCTATCTTCTTTTCTGATTCCTAAATATGATGAATTTCATAATTTGGTTTTCCAGATTTATGATTCACTTTCGACAGCAATATATATCACTTTCCTATAGTTAAAGATCATACGGGAAAAATCAATTCATATCGCCCTTGGTATTTGGCAAAAGCAGATAGTAAACTCCCCAAGTGGTCTATAACCCCCAACAAATGCAGGCATGCAATTTTCCCTAAGTCATCAGGTTATTAAAGCGATGTCTATATATTTACGAGGTGTTTATGTGCAAACAATCCACAGTGGGTGATGTGAGCCGCTTCATATGGGCCAAACAAAATTTCAAACCAGAGAAAAGGAAAACAACGAATCAATTACCTGTATCCCAAATGATAAGCTCCATACTTTTCCCACCCATTGTAATCATTATTCATCTTAAAATCCATACATGCACATTGTTAAAACAATAAAACCTCAATCAATACTCACTAAAACTTTCAATTGGTTTGACAATATTGTGCAATCTAGGAACAATTCAATTTCAGACACACCTTCAAATCAGGTAAATTTTAAACTAAATTCCAAAACAATATGAAATCCACAATATCCATGGAAATCAAACAAACTTGATAAATATGCTTCCAAGTCAATACAAAAATCCAATGAATAAAACTACCCCAATCCCAAGCCAATAAAAGTCCACAAAATTGTTTGAGAACCAACAAACTTGATGACCAAGCTTCCAAATAAATACAACAATGTAATGAACAAAACTAACCTGAAAAATCCTGAACGAAGGTAAGGTAGGGGACCCAAACACACAACCTCCAAACGAAGATACTAAAAAAAACACATATAAGCTGCAAAAACATTAATTTAAATGTATTCCTCCTATTGATAGCCTGCAACCAGAACATGAACTACAAATGGGAAAATAAAAATGACTTGGTTTAGTATTCACTTTAATGTTGGGATCTTCCTGATTTAATAACTACTTGTAGAACATACCAACAAATGAATAACAGTGCATAGTTCTGAGAATAAACTCAGCACTGTTACTACAAAAAATAAAACTCCAGTTCAGCAACAAAATGATCAAAAGCATGTAGCCTATGAAAAAAAACTTCAGCCTAGAATGACACAATGGCTAATTTTTAAAACCTACAGTCAATCAGTACATATCAATCTTGTATTGGCCTAATGTTTTTAGTTTAACAACTTATCAGACTTGCAAACCAACAGAAACGTAAGAAATGGAGCAACTCTTCTCTGTTTGGGTACGATGCGTGAGAAGGCAATAACAGACAAAGAGTTCTAGTGCAGCAACAAACAAAACGAAACCAATTATAGTCTTAAGCAGCCATATGTTTGAAGAAAAATTGGAAGGGCAGTAACAAAGAGCAAGGGCATAGGGGATAAAGGAAAGCAACAGCAACAAAAAGTAAACAATTTATTGGGGGGGAAAACATGCAGTGGCAAATAAACGTGGTATTGTCTGGGAGCATAACCGAGCAATAAAGCAAACTATGAAAGTACTAAACGGACATAACAGAACGGTACTAAGTAAGCCGGGAACAGCTACTCTTCTTCATCTTCGGAGGACACAGGAGCATGGAACTTCCTCTTACGGGGCGTCACACTCACTTCTGTTTGAGAATCAACTGCCTTTCCCTTCCCCTTCCCAGAACCACCAGGGGATTTTGGAAGAGTCTTAAGAACAGCAGCTGAAGACCCGCCCTTGCAGGCCTGAGAGTGGCAGCAGATACAAAAATCAGCGAACCATAACCGTAAAAAAGTATAATTGCATATTAGACAGCGTGAAAAAGGAACCAAACCGTTAGATCAGTAGTGAACATATCAACAACCGTGAAAGAGTCGTTGCCTTTTTTGAGGTTGTACTCTGTGAGGGAAATCTTGAATATGAATTCTTGACCGCACAAGTCCAGAATCTGCTTTGGGAAGGCGTCACACCCGGGGTCAACACGGTTGAAGAATTTTTTTGCCGAGGAGTCGACCATAGGCTCAGCAACTTTGTTTAGAGCCGTGCATATCAGTGTGTCTGTTCCATCTTCGACAGTGAAGTTGATCTTGTAGCTACAGCATAGGACAAAAATTTGTGGTCAACCCATATAGTAGAAGAAAGCAACAAAAGTAGTGAGGGAGGAGGACGCACTAAACCATTGGGGAGTCTTTCTTTGCCAAATAGGTGGTGCATTTGTAGTAGTCGTCCTCAGGAAGGGCTTTGGATTTACAGGCGGGACAGCCAAGATAATACCAACCGATGTGGGTGAGTATCTCAGTAATGCAGCCGACAAAAGTCATCTTGTATCCTTGGGGAAGGCGAACCAGTTAACCACAAATTTGTATGGGTTGCAAGTAGGGGTAAAATATCGATAAGTTACCTCTTTTTCAGATCTCCACCCAGCAGCAAGAATTTCTGAAATCGTCAGCCGGTTCTCAGACATGGCTTCAGCAGTGATGCTGGCTGTTCCCAGAGATCGGTCAAGCAAAAGAACCGGTTTTGCGTCAGCAGCAAGCTCAGCCCGGACCCGAGCTACATCGACATACTTCAGGTCAACGAACAGTTGGGTAGCACTGGTTGCATTGAAATTGTATGCACCTGCATACATTTTGAGGCATATTAAACATGCAACAACAAACAACATATATTAAGGGAGGCGAAAAAAATAAAAAGGCAAGGGCAAAACTCACCACCATATTGTGTGATTTTGAGCGATGTGGCAACAACCACGACAGGTTCAGTTACAGCGTCCAGTCTGTAAGCTGAGACAAACGTCTCAGCCTGGGTCTTCCATAGAGTAAGCCTGAGCCTTCCCTCGCTGGGCACATGGGAAACAACATCATATTTAAACCTTGGAAAAGGAAAAACCATGCAGGAAATGGAAAAAATAAGGAAGGGACAAAAAAGAAGCTGGGTAGAATATCACGTTGGGGAGAGTATTTCAAGCTCGCGTTTGAGTTTATTCCTCGAGACAGCTTCAACCTCTCCAACAGAAACCAGTAGTCCAACGATATCTTCAGCAGGGAAGCACTGTATAAGGCATGGGACCAGGGTAAATAAAACGAAATAAGGAAGTCGTGGAAAAAAACCTGTGAAGTGTGTAGGATCATCAGCCCGATGCACGACAGTTGCATGAGGTACAAAATGGAAAACGTGTTGAGGAATGCCAGGGCTTGGAACAGCAACCCGCTTCACTGTTGTTATCAGGGAAAAGAAAATCCTCATTGGCGTATTGACTGGCCGGTACTGGCCAGTGACAGGCGAGACGGTGAAATTGATGAATGTGTAAACGGTGCCGGCTGACAGTAGGTGCCGGAAACGCTTCACAAGAGTCCTCTTAACCTTAACCCACATACAAGTTCCCTGGATAGAAAGAAAGAGGAACAACGCTTGTTAGATAAGAAAACTGAAATCACAAAAAGAATGCAGAAAAGGTCAGTACCGCAGCATCAGCAACGATCATATCGAGGCTGATGGACAGATTGTTGTTAAGGTTGACAGGTTCCCAGAGGCGGCAAACGCGGACCTCTATGGGTTCAGACCCTGATGACTTTGTCAGGCACTGTAGAGGAATGAATTCCATGGCTGTAGAAAGTCGACCTGGTAGAGAGAAGGTAAAAAAGTCAAATTCAACCCATCATGCTTCGATGGGTAAGGAGCTACAAACATTCAATCAAACAAACATTTAGTCCAAATCATGATATTAGCCCTCGAAACCATTTGAATTCGAAGGTTTTTTTTTTGTAGGTTAGCTCAACACCCTTTTCAGTAAGACTTATGTAATTTATTCTACAGTATATACTTTGAACTTGCTCGGAACAACCGAGGAACGTAAAATTGTATTTTGAAAAATGTACAGACCCGCTTAAAAAAAGAAGCTTAGCTCGGAAAAGCAAAAACATGCTAAATGCAGTACTAGACTACAAAGTTGAATAGCCTGAAAGTAAACCAATTAGATTACAATTAACATCGACCCATCCCAGGGTGAATATGTAAGCCTAGGAGATGCTTAAACACGACTCTAATGTATGTACAGGGGCGAAACTAATAGCTCCACAGAACATGGTTACAACACCCAAAATAAAAGTGAAAAACAGTGTAAACAAAATTCAAGAATCTGAAGCCAAACAATCAAACTTTGTTTAATGTAAATCAAAAGTAAATAAATACAGAAAAGTAAACAAAGATGTGTTACGCATCTAACCATAGTAATGTAATTGCATATCTTGAAAAATGGATGTTCCCACTGGGAAAAAAGAAGTTTAGCTCGGAAAAGCAAAAAACAGCCTAAATGCAGTACCAGGGCAGAAAAATGCATAGCCTGAAACCAAACCTAGTAGATTAAAATCGAGAGCGATCCATCCCAAGATCAATATGTATGCCTAGGAGATGTTTAAACACGACTCATATGTATGTACAGGGGCAAAAGTAATGTCTCCACAGAGCATGGTTACAAAACCCAAAATAAAAGGGCAAAACATCACAGGCAAAACTCAAGAATCTGAAGCAAAAAAAATTGGAAGAACACGATTCATATGTACGTTTACTAATAGCAAGTTTGTGTTGTGTTCTAGGCATATTTTCCCTAATCTATATTGCAAATTAAAAAGGGATTTCAACCAAGGTCTGTGTAATGTAAAGCAAAAGTAATTAAATAGAGAAAATTAAACAAAGAATCTGTTTCAACAGAAGATGTGTTACACGTCGGACCATAGTAATGTAAATTTGTATTTTGAAAAATGGACGTTGTAACCAAAACTCAAGAATATGAAGCCAAAGTTGGCAAAGCACACGATCCATATGTACATCAAGTAACAACAAGTCTGTGTTGTGTTTGATGCATATCCTCTTTATTCTATATTGGAAAAAAAGAGACTTCAATGAAACTCTGTGCAATGCAAAGCAAAAATTCCAAATCTATTCTGCAGTGCCCTAAATATGAATATATTGTTAATCAAAAAATCTAGATCGCAGACAATATAATGATAGAAATTTCTACAATTCAACAACCAAAGGACAAAAATAATTAAGCACAAGTAAGAGGTAGAAGAAGAAACACCTGCAAAGAAGCAAACCTTTGTGGTAATTTATGAGAGAATCAATAAGGATAAAATCAATCAAAGAGCCCTAAGATCTCAGAATTCACACATACATGTAATCAAATGCTTAGTTCCCAAAATACATGCATAATCAGATAGATACAAAAGCAGAGGCCCAAAATAAAAACGAACAAACAATACCCGTCCAAACCATAGCTAACGACCAAACCGTAGAAGGCGGCTACAGAGAGCCGACGAACCTTAGACGAGAATCTACCGACCCAGCAAGCCCTAATGTAACAATACGACTCAGAACAGAAACCCACATCAAACAAATACGAAGGACGACATGAAGGGAAGGAACTCACCGCTAAACCGGAGCACAAATCGTCCTGAGGCCACGTCTGGATCAAAGGAGTTGGGTGAAAGGTCAGGGACAGGAGAACCCAGATAGTGGATTCCTATCACCTCCACTTTATCCATGTCTCCAATATTATTGCAAGGATGAGACGTAGATTCCTATCTCCTCCATTTTTGTCTTGGTCTTCAGCATTATTACAAGGATGGACAAGACTTGATGTTTACCTCCCCATCTAGAACCTGTCTTGCTATTAGCTAAAATAATTAGGTTCCCCCTCTGGGGCCTTGAGTTTGCTGGTTGACTGCTTCTATGAGTGAGTCCCAGTAATCTCCAAGAGTCGGCTCAGGTTCTACTTCTTGGGATTCCCCTGCAAGAATCTGAAAAGAATTTGGATTCATTGAACCTTGGGATGACGTTTCCATTGCGTCTCCGGTTGTATTTGTTGGCTGTTCTGGGAAGACTGCCATGAACTGTTGTTTCATGAAATCTAAGGCCCTGACTGTTATTTGTCCTTCAGATTCTGTCGGATATTTCCGTTGTAGATATTCTCTTAGCTTAGCCAACTCCATGTGTTGATGGGCTGGTTGCTGATGCATAGTAGCCTTGTCATTATTAATGACTTTCTTGATTTTTTTCTTTAAGGACTTCAATATCTTCCCTGGGCATTCTGCCCCACCATTTGAAGAAGAAATTTCTTCTCAGACTTGGAATTTGGAGCTTGTCTTCCGTGATTGAAAAAGACCATCGCCAAATCCATGGAATCTGGAATTTAGTAATGAATAGAAATGGGCATTGCCCAAACATTCGCAAGTTTCCGGTTAGGGGGCTATAATCATACCAGGTCTTATATAGGTCATTGACCTCCTGAGGGAGCATTTCCAAGGATGGTCCAAATTTTGACCACCATTCGAAGAACCAGTTTGGGATTGGTTTTTCCAGAATTTCTGGATTAACAGAAAAGAACCAAGAATGTTTGTTCTTAGGATTTTGGTAGTAGAATGCCTTGGAGAAAGCTTCTACATAATCCCAATAGTTAAAATAAATGTATTTCCCTTCAGCCACCCTAATGGCCTTTTCCCCATTGGGGTTCAACCCCCATTCTCTGGGAAGGAGGATTTTATTTAAATGGCATTTGCTGAAGTTAATGAAACTATCAGGATTATTATTCTGATAGTGATGGGTGACCGTTATTGATCCGGTAATAGTCAGAAGGACCTCAAGATTAGGTCTGGCCTTTCCATGGAGGCCTGGATAACCTCGTGATTCCAGGTATCTAGTGGCTAGAGACCACCCGTCTTTGGGTGTTACCTTGACATCATCATGCTCAAGGTAGAGGACATGCTCCGATATGGGATTCTCGAAATATTCGAGTTCTGGCGGTGTTTCTTTTACTACTGCATCCTTATATGATGCTGAAGAGGAGGATGGTCCTTGAGAAGGAATTTCCTTCGTCGTTTGAGAACTGTGATGCGGGGGCACCTGCCTATTAGGCTGTTTGTTGAGAGTTGACAAGTCCCCTAGTAGAGGAACCGTTTGTTCTGGGCGAAGAAGTGCATTGCCTCTTCCTGATCCGCGACCGCAGCTATTATTGCGGCCTCCCCTATAAGGGGTCATCATAATCCCTGCAAAAATTCACGAGTTAAATAATCGGCTAGAGAGTTATTCTCTCCTTTAATATATTCGATATCAAATTCAAAGGCTGATAGTTGGGCTTGCCATCCTGCAAAGATCTGTTTTGCTACAAGATTTTTAATATCTTTTTCAATTATCGATTTGGCAGAGCTGCAATCAATTCGTAGCAAGAATTTTTGGTTGAGAAGATCACTTTGAAATTTAGTGACACATTTAATGATGGAAAGCATTTCTTTCTTAATAGTCGAGTGTCTAGATTGAGTCGGGTTCCATTTACCCGAAGTATATCTAACTAAAACCTCTTTTGAAGTGTTAGGGATTATTTGCTTAAGAATCCCTCCATAACCTATGTTAGAAGCATCCGTTTCTACAATTTTGAAAAACTTTGGGTTAGCCAAAGAGAGACAAGGTAAGCTTTTGACCTTATCTTTAATTTTTCTAACAGCGTTAGAATGTGCCTCTGACCAAGGCTCAGGGTTCTTTTTTAATCTTGAGTACAGTATGGCCGTATCCTGAGCAAGATTATCATAATAATCCGCAATATAATTTAAGCTACCAAGAAACCTCTGAAGTTGCTTGGTGTCTGTTATACGATCAGGAAATTTTGAAGCAAATTCTATGCTCCTATCAATGGGGATTATTGTCCCCTGGCTGATATTATGACCCAGAAACCGAATTTCAGTCTGGAAAAGTTTCATTTTTGGGGCGGATAAAACAAGCCCGTTATGTTTTACAGCATTTTTAAAGATTTTCAAATGCTTCTCATGTTGTTCTATGGATTTAGAAAAAACTAAAACATCATCGATGTAGACTATGATATACTCAGAATAAGGATTGAAAATTTCATTCATAATATTTTGAAAGTCGGAAGGGGCATTTTTTAGCCCAAAAGGAACCACGTTCCATTCATAATGACCAAAAGGGACAGTAAAGGTTGTCTTATATCGGTCTGATTCATTAATTTGGATCTGCCAATAGCCAGATTTCATGTCAAATTTAGAGAAGATTAAGGCATCATTTAACCTGTCTAATAAATCTTTTTTATTAGGAATTGGGTATCTTACCCATTTTAAGGCCTTATTCAGAGGTTTATAATTGATAACAAGTCTAGGAACGCCTCGTTCTTTTTCAGCAGCTTTATTGACATAGAATGCCGTGCAACTCCAAGGAGATTTTGATTTCCTAATTAATCCTTTTTCTTCTAAAGAAATAATTTCTTTTTTACAAAGCTCCATTTGTTCATGATTCATTTGAGCTGGCCTAGCCTTAGTCGGGATTTGACTTTCATTGAAATTATCTATGTATGGGAGTGAAACCGAATGAGTTTTTCTATTCCAAAAGGCTGTGGGAAGATCATTACATACTTCTTCCCTGAATTGTCTGTCAATTTTTTCTATTTTCTTCTGAATATTTTCCTCCTTTAATTGGGAATTTATGTTCATAATTTGAATTTCTTCTTTCAAGAAGCATATTTGCTTTTCTTTTCCAAGTAGAATGTCTTTAACTTCATTGAGCATTCTTGTCTGAGGGTCATAAATGAAATGGAACTTAACCTCTTTTCCACCGATATTCGTGGAAAATCCAGTTTTATCTACCCTGAGAATTGGCATAATATCATGCAGAAAAGGATTTCCTAAAATAATCCTATGGGTAAGATTTTTAACCAAGATAAAAGCTGCGGGTAAACAAGTACCCTGATTGCAGATATGAGCATCTGAAAGCTTATATCTGACTTTTAGCTCTTTTCCTCCGGCTTGCGTTAAGGATTGAGTTGTCTTTTCAAAGTATTTAGTGGGGATGATTCCCTCTTGGATGCAATTATAATCAGCTCCACTGTCTACAAGGACAATTTCGTTATCAAGTATGAATTCATTTTTTATAACGAGAGATACTTGAACAAGCCACTTCTGTGAAGTAACTTGGCTTATTAGATTAAGATAATCTGGGGTGGTATTACTATCATTATTAATGATATTATCATTAAAATGATTGTCTTCTAAAATGCTTATTCTTTGGGAAAGCTCAGTATTATTCTGCTTTATTTGAATTATTTCAGATTTTAATTGGTTAACTTCTCTTTTAAGGTCACTTAGAGAAGTTGGGGTTTCTTTAACCCTTGCTTGTCGGAACCGTTGGAGTACTTCACTTAATTGGTAGGGTTCTTCCCGGGTAGGCGATTGGTTGCTCATATTGTTCTGTTTTATAAGGGTCTCAAGAATATTTTTCTTAAGGTTGGGATCACCGATATCATCAAGCATGGTGACAATTTTATCTTGATCTGCTGTGAGAACGTTGAGACCATTCATCTCAACAATAGACTTCCAGTAATTTATAGCGTTGCATTGGCAACTGTTTCTATCACCATCGTCCGAATTTTCAGACGAGGATGAGTCGTTTATGACATCAAGGTCATCCTCAGAAGAAGAGTCATCATCATCAGAGGGATAAAGAATAATTTTCTTTAAATGTGATTTTAATTGGTCATCTTCTATTTCATTAATGGCTTTTTTAGTCCAACATTGGTTGGCGTAGTGACCAATTTTCCCACATTTGTGACATTTTATGTCGAGTTTTTTAGCTTTTCTTTTTCCCGGGTTGGGAAGGAATGGTTTTTCTTTATTACATGATTTTTTTCGATAATAATTTTTTCTTTTATAATTATTTTTATGGTAGATGGGTTTATCGGCCCACTTGGGCCTTTTTCGATAAGGTTTAACATCCTTTTCTTTACGATTTGGGGTTTTTATCTTTTTTCCTTGATCAAAAGCAAATTGCTCACAGAATTCCCCAATTTGGTGTTTCTCAGTAACCCTTTGCCTTTTCAGTTGATTTTTCAATTTTAAATCATTGCATAGAGTTAAACCTTCGTTTATGCAACTCGTAGTGAGTTGACCATAAGTAAGATTTTGATAATCGATGTTTATTCCATCGTTTTGAGTTCGTAGAGATTGACGAACTCTCTCTGCAAAGAGATGTGGTAAGCCATCAATAAACTTGGCTTTCCAATGACTTGAATCAGGGTTATTAAGTTGAAAAACCCTGGACAGGAAAGTATCCTTATACCATCTAAAATGGGTTAAGGAGGGACATCGGAGATTTTGCAGGAGAGTTTGAATTTTCTCTGCTATAGGAGCAGTAGATCCTGCAAAATGGTGCAAGATAGACAGGCACAGGGTGTATACTGCATCTTCTTCTCCCGTGGTAACTCTCTCATCATTGGAGGGTCCAATTTCCATTTTAACTATCTTTTGTGGCTAATGATTTCTTTGCGTTGGGTGTCAGTGAGGTAATGGTCCCACCATCCCCGAAGTTGTCCTACGAAACCGGTAGTAATGAACGAGGCAATTGTACTATCTGAATTGCCGTGTTGCTTACAAACGGTTGAATACATAATTATTCTATGTATGGTGTCAAATATTTGTTTATCGGTTTGGCCATCAATATTCCATTCATAGATGGCCTTTCCAGAATACGAATTTTGGAAGGGATCTGATTCTTCAAACAGAAGATCTTGAGGAGAGGGCCTTTTGTAATAGTGTTTTTCTACGGGTCTTGGACTATAAATATTATTTATAGCGCACTGCTCAGCAAACATTTCAGATATCTTATTTATATCCTGATCTTGACTAGAACTTTCAGATTCGTTTTCCGAATCTCCATTAGTCTCTTGATAAGAAAGGACCCCAATCTTCATGGCCTTAAGTTTTTGTTCGAGAATCTGAACAAAATCAGTGTTGGTCTCCATTTTGAAACCTTGGATTGGAGTGGGAGGTTGTATTAAAGGAAGGTCTTCCTTTTTAGGGACTTCAAGCCTGATTTCTTTTCCCTTAATAATTTTCTCAATCATAAGTTGGTGTTGATCAAGTTGATCTTTAATCATTTGACTTAAGGAAAACAGGTTCTCTTCTATAGAAAGAATTTGTTTGCCTAGACAATTAAGGAAGGTATTGGTATAATTTTGGGATCGGATTAAAGTGTTTATTTCCTTGATTGTTACCTGGGTATAATCAGTTTTCTGGAGGCTCAAGTAGGCGCTTGCCTCGATATTATTACCTAGGACAATGTCTTGTTCCGGAGGGAAGGGAGAACTAATAGATTCTCCTAAGGCTTTAGTCTTCCAAGATCGTTGAAGGACAAGAACCTCATTTTCGGTTTGGTCTAAAAATTGTTTTATAAACCATTTTACAAAGGTCTTAATTTCCCCAGTGTTTTCCATGTAAGAATAATATTTATTCTTGTAATTCATTAACTCATCATTCGAGAATTTTTTGAAATACCAGTCACGAAAACTAGTATGTCTGGGGTGATAAAACTCTTTATTAAGGAGTTTTCTAGTTCCAGGACTAATATTAATCATTAATATGGAAACTCATTTCTGATTGAGTAGGAGATTGTCTACTTGATAAGTTTGGTTTTATGTAAATTCCATGGGGAATTTGGTTATCGCTGATTCTAATATTTTCCACTAGATCCTCTTCTCTAATTTGAGAAGTAGAGGCTCTGGATTCTTGAGGAGTCGAGACTCTATAAACAGTCTCTCCAGGATACCTCGAAGAGCTAGATCTAGGAAGAGTAACAGATCTTTGAGGGTTGAATTTTATTTCAATATCTCCCTCAGTTGTTTGGATTATTTGGTCAATATCTCTATTTATTATAGGTTCAGGCTCTATTTCCTGAGGTAAAGACCATTTTAAAGGAAAGTTGATTTCATCCCATCTTATAAGCCTATTGGTGGCTATATTTGAAGTTAAAAGGTTGGCCTGGACTAAAGTAGTAGTTCCAGGGGCTGAAATTTGCCTGATTTTTGGGGTTAGCGTTTGCAGAACTTTATAGTATATTCTATAAGATATAGCAATCACCTCACTTCCTTGTTTGAAATTGTAACCATGGGTTTGAATGGTTAGTTGCATAGCATCCAAGATATTTCTATCCGTTATGGACAGACTAAGATTTGGGGAAATATTAAAATAAACCGGTCCATGACAGAGACTGGTCTCAATTGCAGCAGCTAAAGACGGCTTAAAGTCGTTGCATCTACCATCTCTAACATAAGCCATAAGGCTAGCATCCATACCCAATAAGGTCAAGGGTTTAAAAGCAATTTGAATTAATCTGATATGGATAAACTTATAGTTTATAAAATTTTGTAAATCCCTTTTACTTAGAAGTCTTATAGTTTGAGATTGTTTAGACATTCTAACTGTCTGTTCCATGGTTTTGATAGCCATGCGAGACTTTAAATCGAACATGCCAATAGAGTAAATTTTACTTTTATCTTCTTTAGGAATAGACCATCTATTAAGTTGGTCCATTTTCTTTGGAAATTCTTCCAATTCAGCATTCTTTACTAATTCTTCTTGGTGACGATCATTATCGTCCATATTTTCTTCAAACAAAGACATGCTAATTATAGCACAAAAGTGTTGAGATTGGTAGGTTACTTAAAGTATTAATCAGACAAGCATAATTCTCATGAAAAACTTAGTAGGTCATCTTTGCAAACGATGAATCGTTTAAATATCTACCCAAAGGGATATAAGGGAGAACCCTAAATCAAAGATGCTAAAATTGTCTTAGCCAAACAATCCCCAAAAATTCTCCCAAACATACCTGCACCATAACGGGTAAACAGAGAATACAAGGATGACACCAAGACAATTTTATTTTCATACAAAGTTTTTCAAGATAAAAAATTTTACATGATTAACACCAAAGTTTCCTACCACCCCCAACAGAAATTTAGCTACTCATGAAGGTAGAAGGTTACCTCAGGCAACAGGCTCTGATACCACTTCTTTGTTGGATCTTGTTGATGGTGGATGGTAGTAGATGATAATATGAATATGAAGATGAAGAAGAAGAAGAACAATGGATGCAAAAACACACAAGCTTTATTTATTTAGTTTTATAAATCTTGCAAGCGTACATTACAAGGGAGAACTAACTCCTTCTTATAGGAAAATTCCTAATCATGACAAGCACTTAATTTTTACCACTACACAAACAAATAAAAGTGGTGGAGTCCCTCCACCTTACATTGTCAATATTATTGGCACACTAAAGCACTTTAACAAGATAGTGGATTCCTATCACCTCCACTTTATCCATGTCTCCAATATTATTGCAAGGATGAGACGTAGATTCCTATCTCCTCCATTTTTGTCTTGGTCTTCAGCATTATTGCAAGGATGGACAAGACTTGATGTTTACCTCCCCATCTAGAACCTGTCTAGCTATTAGCTAAAATAATTAGGTTCCCCCTCTGGGGCCTTGAGTTTGCTGGCTGACTGCTTCTATGAGTGAGTCCTAGTAATCTCCAAGAGTCGGCTCAGGTTCTACTTCCTGGGATTCCCCTGCAAGAATCTGAAAAGAATTTGGATTCATTGAACCTTGGGATGACGTTTCCATTGCGTCTCCGGTTGTATTTGTTGGCTGTTTTGGGAAGACTGCCATGAACTGTTGTTTCATGAAATCTAAGGCCCTGACTGTTATTTGTCCTTCAGATTCTGTCGGATATTTCCGTTGTAGATATTCTCTTAGCTTAGCCAACTCCATGTGTTGATGGGCTGGTTGCTGATGCATAGTAGCCTTGTCATTATTAATGACTTTCTTGATTTTTTTCTTTAAGGACTTCAATATCTTCCCTGGGCATTCTGCCCCACCATTTGAAGAAGAAATTTCTTCTCAGACTTGGAATTTGGAGCTTGTCTTCCGTGATTGAAAAAGACCATCGCCAAATCCATGGAATCTGGAATTTAGTAATGAATAGAAATGGGCATTGCCCAAACATTCTCAAGTTTCCGGTTAGGGGGCTATAATCATACCAGGTCTTATATAGGTCATTGACCTCCTGAGGGAGCATTTCCAAGGATGGTCCAAATTTTGACCACCATTCGAAGAACCAGTTTGGGATTGGTTTTTCCAGAATTTCTGGATTAACAGAAAAGAACCAAGAATGTTTGTTCTTAGGATTTTGGTAGTAGAATGCCTTGGAGAAAGCTTCTACATAATCCCAATAGTTAAAATAAATGTATTTCCCTTCAGCCACCCTAATGGCCTTTTCCCCATTGGGGTTCAACCCCCATTCTCTGGGAAGGAGGATTTTATTTAAATGGCATTTGCTGAAGTTAATGAAACTATCAGGATTATTATTCTGATAGTGATGGGTGACCGTTATTGATCCGGTAATAGTCAGAAGGACCTCAAGATTAGGTCTGGCCTTTCCATGGAGGCCTGGATAACCTCGTGATTCCAGGTATCTAGTGGCTAGAGACCACCCGTCTTTGGGTGTTACCTTGACATCATCATGCTCAAGGTAGAGGACATGCTCCGATATGGGATTCTCGAAATATTCGAGTTCTGGCGGCGTTTCTTTTACTGCTGCATCCTTATATGATGCTGAAGAGGAGGATGGTCCTTGAGAAGGAATTTCCTTCGTCGTTTGAGAACTGTGATGCGGGCCATCATCAAACCCTATGGGAAGAGCAACGGATCGCCGCCTTCAATGCACAACAAAACGACCGGAGCCCGTGTAAATGCAGAGAAGGCGAAGAGAGTGAGTAAAGAGAATGGGCGTAGAAGCGCTGTGGATGAATAGTGAGATTAGAACTGTGCCACGCTGGCAGGATGTCTGGCATTATAGTCTTAAGGATTTCTTCGTTGGCTTATTTTTTTTACTATTTCTTAATGTTATAATTAATAAAAAAAGAAATTGCTCACACGCCCCCCATCGTTAGACGTCGTGTATGATTTTATTAGAGCATCTCAATAATCAACTTCTTCTTGAGGTTGTTCTTGTCTATTCACTTTATTAATTAAGAGACACGTAGAACACATCTTTTGTTGGGGAGGTACGAAGATCGGGCCTTTTAGCGTCGATATGAGACTTCGTTAGCAAAAGCCCAACTCATTAATGAAGGTCGACCACCTTGTCATTTTTATTATCAGTAAACAGAATTATTATTGATCCTTGCCTTTGAGTGGGGATAAAGACAAGGGGATGAACCCCTTATACGATTCATGAATGAACTAGAAGTATACAAAAAAGACATTCCAGTAGAGGAACCTAAGGATACATGTCTATACCACCAGATTTTGCAAACTTTAATAAAAGACAATATAACCGATAGGTACACAAACCAGAATCTAGAAATCAAGCTCGGAAAGTAAAAAAAAAACCACTAAAAGGTCTAGAACATGAATTTGTCAACCATAAAAGCTAACAAGGAATGGTTTAGAATCATGATTTCCCAAACATGAAGATCAAAAGAACAAATTGCAAGGATGACGACCACCAGTACCTGAGATGCAGTCGAGCCCCCGTCACTAATAATGGACAAGAGAAAGTAGATCAACAAAAATGAAGACGAAGGAAAGGGGAACAAAACCACAAACCACCGATTTGGGAACATAAATGGTCAAAGAGACCAGATTTGGGAACATAAAAGGTCAAAGTTGCCAACTTTACCTGAACCTAAAGAGACTGAATCCCTTCAATCCATTGAGAGCACTCCGAAGGAGGCGGGACATGACCCGTGCTGCAACTGAAGAAGCCGAAGTAACAGAGAGCTCATCGGGGGAAGTGGGGCCGAGGGGAGCCAACACCTCTTGGTAGACAAAACGAGCACAACGACCATAGACAACAAGAACAACTTACAACGAACGACAACCCACAAGCGGAGATTAGATCCAAACTGTCGAAGTTAAAAAACTAAAGAGGCTCGATCGTGATGCTCTTAAACAGTGATTAACTAGATTAATCAAGATTAGATCAAAGGAAAACTATCAAGTCTATTTTACCAAGTTATTTTGAACATTTATCTTATCAAACAGTGTATGTTTTTAAGTGCAAACTTAATAGAGAGATAAAGACAAACAAAAATCACTGAGAACAAGAAATGATTAACAGTAAGTTTAGAATCCAACACAAGCTGTTTTAGGTTGATCAACAACCAACATCATTCAGAAACCATAGTATAAAACTTGAAAAATCCCCAACCCTCACAAAGCCCTCCAAACCCGAACCATTCCTAAACCAACACACAAATTTAATCAACTTCCTCAATCTTCGGCCCAGCACCTGCACCGGCACCACCTGCAGAAACACCTTCTTCATCCATATCAGCACCAGCCCCTTGATAAACCCTAGCAATGATAGGGTTACAGATCCCCTCCAGCTCCTTCATCTTATCCTCAAACTCATCAGCTTCCGCCAGCTGATTCCCATCCACCCACTGAATCGCCTCCTCAATCGCATCCTCCACCTTCTTCTTATCAGCCGCAGCTATCTTGCCCGCAATCTTCTCGTCCTTAATCGTGTTCTTCATGTTGTAAGCGTAGTTCTCCAAGCTGTTCTTCGCCTCCACCTTCTTCTTATGCTCCTCGTCCTCCGACTTGTACTTCTCCGCCTCCTGCACCATCTTCTCAATCTCCTCCTTCGACAGCCTCCCCTTGTCGTTCGTGATCGTGATCTTGTTCTTCTGCCCGGTCGTCTTGTCCTCGGCGGAGACGTTCAGGATCCCGTTGGCGTCGATGTCGAAACACACCGTGATCTGAGGGACGCCCCTCGGCGCTGGAGGTATGCCGCTGAGCTCGAATTTTCCGAGGAGGTTGTTGTCTTTTGTTCTCGTCCTCTCTCCCTCGTACACCTGGATCAGGACGCCGGGCTGGTTGTCGGAGTAGGTCGAGAACACCTGCTCCTTCTTCGTCGGAATGGTGGTGTTCCTCGGGATCAGCACCGTCATGACTCCTCCGGCGGTCTCGAGGCCGAGGGAGAGAGGTGTCACGTCGAGCAGCAACAGGTCCTGCACCCTCTCGTTCCCTTCGCCGCTCAGAATCGCGGCCTGGACGGCGGCGCCGTACGCCACCGCCTCGTCGGGGTTGATGCTTTTACAGAGCTCTTTCCCGTTGAAGAAGTCCTGCAACAGCTGCTGGACCTTGGGGATCCGGGTCGACCCGCCGACGAGCACCACGTCGTGGACGGTGCTCTTGTCCATCTTCGCGTCCCTTAAACACTTCTCCACCGGCTCCATACACTTCCTGAAGAGATCCATGTTCATCTCCTCGAATCGGGCTCTGGTGATCGTGGTGTAGAAATCGATTCCTTCGTACAGAGAATCGATTTCGATTGTGGTCTGAGCGGTGGAGGAGAGTGTCCTCTTCGCTCTCTCGCAAGCAGTCCTCAACCTCCTCAACGCCCTGGGACTTCCGGTGATATCCTTCTTGTGCTTCCTCTTGAACTCCTGAACGAAATGATTCACCATCCTGTTGTCGAAATCTTCGCCGCCCAAATGGGTGTCGCCGGCGGTGGACTTCACTTCAAAGATACCCTCCTCGATCGTGAGGAGAGAAACATCGAAGGTCCCTCCCCCGAGGTCGAAGATGAGGACATTCTTCTCGCCGGAGCTTCCGGCCTTCTTGTCGAGACCGTACGCTATTGCCGCCGCCGTGGGCTCGTTGATGATTCGCATGACGTTGAGGCCGGCGATGACTCCGGCGTCCTTGGTGGCTTGTCTCTGGGAGTCGTTGAAGTAGGCGGGGACTGTCACGACTGCGTTTTTGATTTCTTTGCCGAGGTAAGCTTCGGCGATTTCTCTCATTTTGATGAGCACCATTGATGAGATCTCTTCGGCGGCGAATTGCTTCTCTTCGCCCTTGTAGTTGACTACGATCATCGGCTTGTCGCCCGGGCCTGGGATGATCTTGAATGGCCATAACTTCATATCGCTTTGAACTGATGCATCACTGAATCGCCTTCCAATCAATCGCTTAGCATCTGTTCAAGTTGTATCCAAACAAACAAAATCGATTGTTAAGCATAATCGATTCAATCAACTACAGGTTTCTAGATCAACACAAGTCCAGATCATGAAATTTCTGGAAACTAACATCAGACAAGATCAATCATGAGTAACATCAAGGATCAAACTAACAAAATTGAAAGCTCATTTTCCATCTCTAAATCCTTCCAATTTCTAGGCAACCAAACAATATCATAGAATTGCCAGAAACTTACACCAAACAAGAACAATGAGTAACAAGGATGATCAAACTACAAAAATTGAAAGCTCATTTTCCATTTCTCGCCTTCTCTACTTCCTTAAATTTTCTAGCCAAACAAACAAATCGTGAAATTTCCAGAAATTAACATCAATAATCCAACGAAAAAAATTGATAGCTCATTTTCCATTTCTCGTCCTCTACATTCCCTAAATTTTCTGGCCAAACAAACCAGATGAAATTTCCAGAAATTAACATAAATAATCCAACTAAGAAAATTGAAAGCTAATTTGCCATCTCCCTTAGGTCCTCAATTTCTCGGCAACCAAACACGTATCCAAATAGGCATATCTCATCAGTGAATTGAACCAGCAAACAATTAAAGACGACGAACAGTAAAATTCGAGTGAGGAAATCAGGAAAACGTACCGAAAACAGTGTTGATCGGGTTCATGGCGACCTGATTCTTCGCCGCGTCTCCGATCAGACGCTCGGTGTCAGTGAAAGCAACATAAGACGGCGTCGTCCGGTTCCCCTGATCATTGGCGATGATCTCAACGCGGTCGTGCTGCCAAACTCCGACACAAGAGTAGGTAGTGCCGAGGTCGATTCCGATCGCCGGACCTTCATTCTTACCTGCCATAGCTCACAACTAATCGGAAAATTCAAATTGCAGAACACGAAGTAGAAATTGTATAAGAACGCTCTCAAGATCTGATTCTGATTATGCTTCTGATCAATGTTGAGACTGTTCTTATAGAGAGACTCTTCTCTATCTGGAATGTTCGGATTTGAGAATTTCCTTTTATCTGTTGTGTATATAGTATGTACAGAGCCTTCCCGCTTCTCTGATTCTGTTTCTTTCCAGTAATCTCTAGGTGGTTCGAGAATTTTCTAACGGCTGCAACGTGGGATGAATCTCCGCCGTCCGTTTTTCCACGTCAGTCTTCTCCGCGCGGGTAAATTTTGCTTGACTGGCTATGTGTGAATGTAAACGGTGTCGTATCAGCGTATTGGTGGGGCTCTTAAAAGGAACATAAGAAAATACCGGTACGCGCCAGAAAACATTTCCGAAACAACCCCTACGCTTCATGACGTGGAGCTTGCTAATTGGCCAGGACCCACACACGGGCCTTCAAGTGAATTAAAAAAATACGGATAATTCATAACTTGGACAAACGGACTTGGCGAAAACGCTGGTTTCTTCTCCTTCTTTCGTCGGAGCTCCGACTCTTAGAAAAAAAGGAAACTTGTGGCTGCTGGGATTCGAGCCCAGGTCTCCACGGCCACAACGTGGAATTCTCACCACTAAACTACAGCCACTGTTGACGCTTCATGCACTGAAGACTTTTTAGTTCTAATATCTGAATCAGAAAATTCCTCTTCTGAAATTTGTTATGTACGATGTGTAAAGCTCTCTTAAAACATTTTTTTATTCAAAAGTAAATAATATTTGACCGATAGATTGAGAGATTCATACGAACTAAAAGTATTTATTGTTGGGTCTAATCTAATAGTGAGACAACTGTTGAAGTCACTTGAAAGAGTGAAAAAGCAAGTCGAATGTATAGATTTGAGTCTAGAGAAATATACTACTGCCCAGGAATCTTTCGATCTTTATGAAATTAATGTCCAAATGCAATCTCGACAAGTATCGATCACTCCCAAACTTCCCAATTACTCGATATTGTCAAAATGGAGAAAAGAATGAGTGCCTACATCCCTGGGACAACGACGAACCCCTTGTATTAACCGAGAAAAAAATCCGAGAATTACAACCCTAATTCTCTATATCTCAATACAAGATCGATAATCCACAAAAGAAATTAACCTATCTTTTGTTACCGATAAATGGACAAAGAAATTACCTTTATCGACTTCTTAGCTTTCGCTACAGAAAAATACCAAGACCCACCTCAATAATTTACCTTTGGCTGCCACTCAACCATGAAATTAATGTCCATGAATGTGTTAGTAATCGTAGCACATACAAGAGCTTCCAATCACTCGCAAAAGAGCATTAATGTCCACCTTATGACCAATAAAGGACAAATCTCCTTGAACCTTGTAACCACTCGGCAAGAAAAATGAGGAACACTTTGTTCCTTTCCAATGTGCGTCAATGATCATACAAGAGACCTTGAAAACTCCTTGACGTGGGTATCAGTCTGAGCTCTATTTCTCAGCTCCTTGTTCTGCTGTCGCCACACCAAAAATTGATGTCCACCTTCTCTTTGTCCAAGACGCCGCTCTACCCAGTGAAGGGTCAAAACCAGATCACCTTTACCCTGTTCGACCGCCAACCACACTTTGATGAAGCTTCCGCACAATCCGAATAAGAAATGAAACCCTATTATTCCTTATATATCAATACATGACAATATGAGAGATGGGCTTAAATTTGGGCCTTGCGACATCGGCCTAAAATAATAATTATAGTCATATTGTATGCACCCTTTTGCCTGAACGAGCTCATAGATTGGAAGCACATTTTGCAACTATAGCGGCATTTAGGAGGTGGATCTGACAAGAGTGTTTATGAAACCTATAGCGAACAAAAGGGGGCATATTTTGGTTTCATGCATACAGTTTCGAAAGAAGGAGTTGCGAGTATTAGATGACCAACTCAACTAAAAGCTCAAGCTGATAGTTGAAGGCCCAATTATAGTTATATTCTAACACGCGCCCTCACGGACAAGCCCGTTTACGGGTTTGGAGGTGAATTATATAGAAGAGAGAGATGAGCCCATTAAGAAGAGTGATAAGAGCTAGCCCATTTTGGGTAAATTTGATAAATAGAGAATAAATTAGAATTTTTGCAGAGAGTGGGGTTTGAACCCGGGTCCGTGAGGTGTCAGGCTTATTAGATGACCAACTCAACTAAAAGCTCAAGCTGATAGTTGAAGGCCCAATTATAGTTATATTCTAACAGCGAGATTAATTTCGGTTTTCAATGGTGTGTCTTTGGATGGTGATAAACTGTTTGTTTCTCTGGCCTAGTCGGAAGCGTTGAAGAAGAGAATGGGACGTAGTCTAATCAAACATGAATGGAGAGCGGAACTCAACAATGCTCAACTCGTGTTGTTTGGGGATTCCCTGTCATTGGGGAATACCATGCCAGTTATGAGAGCCCCCGTGTTAGAAGTAGAAAAGAGATTGGTGGGTAAGATTGTTCCCAAACTGTGGAATATGATGTTCTCAAGGATCATGGAATTATTGATACAGACATATCCATAAAACGGCTAAAATCAGAACTGAAAAATGTGGACTTCCACTACTGGAGGAAGGCTTATATAAGACGAATGTATTATATGTTGGTCGCATAAAAAGAGAAATGCGACTGGTTTTTTGTTGTGGTCGCAATTTGCGACCAACTTTTAATAACTTTGTCGCAAATAACATATGCGCCTAGATTTATTCCTTAGTCGCAAGTATTTGCGACTGAGACAATTTAAATATTTCGCATTTATGTTGTGCACTCATTAAGACCGAAACCTAACTCTGCATCCATACCAAACTCTCTGCATCATACCAAACTCATTAAAGAGTATTTAATTTTACCAACAACAACTCACAACTTCAGCAAATATCATCACAAGTTCAATAACAATTTGAAACAACACTTGGTTGAAACACAAGTCTGAAAGGTTCAAGCACATACATTCTTCTCATTCATACACAAAAGTGGAAGCTTCAAAGATACAAGGTACATAATACATATCTAAACGTAATAGTCAGTTATATTCCATATTGTTACAACAGTGAAGAGAAATTTTTCGAAAAATTACAACAATAAACATATTTGTTCGCATAATCCCTACAAATTACAACAAAAAACAAAAAAGTTCATAACATATTACCATGAACACTACAAATAGTGTCCAATTTCTTCTCTTTTCAGGTTTTGTCAATAGTATGTTCTTGTGTTCTGCATTCCTTAGAGTATCTTGTAAAACTTTGTTTCTTGCTTGCAATTCAAGGACCATTGTTTTCCCATAAACACATAGTTCAGGGTCAATCCATTGGAAAAAAAATTACATTTGTAATGTTTCTGCTCAAAAATAAATCAAGCTTAATTAGTAAACTGTGAGGTATAAAAATGCAAAGTATGAACATGAAAACAATCATACACTTACACTATACTTTCCACATCCATAAAACCTTCGACCGGGATTTTGTTTAGAGTTGGAAGTGCGTGTCGGAGCTATAACTCCACAATGACAATAAACCGGCATCTTAATTCGATCTCTAGCATCCTAAAAAATTATGAATGAACAATGTCACGCCCCAATTTCAGCGAACCGAAACTAGGGACGCGAACGTTTAGAAAGTTACAAGACTGAAACCTATTTTCGATAAATCACCTATAAAGTCAGTTTAGTTCCACAAAAGAATAATATTTACACCTCAAAATAAAAGTCCCACACTTGGGCAAAACGAGATACACGTCTCTAGACTCAAACACCCAGCAACCCGCTTCAAGCTCTTCAAGCTTCAGAAGCTCACCTAGTCCAGACTACGAACGGTACCTGTAGGAAAAGCAGCTAGGGGTGAGCGTTCGCTCACCACCACAGATAACATACTGACTACGGCATAATTAGTAGACAAAGCCGATGACACTAACAACGACTCAAAGACACACACACGACCAGTCTTTTCCTCAACTGACTCAACACTCGGATACGTTATGTAGACCCCACACTACGATCGACGACCTCCTCCAAGACACGACTGACCACACAATACCAAACAAGATCACAAAGGATCGCAAACCGGCTGCTCAGTAACCAATCTCTGTCTCTCGCCCTTTACCGATCATAGACGTGGTCAGGCGGTCGACCTGTCGCGCAACTTCTCCCGATCCCAGTCGGGAGGCTAACCCACAACCTCTCCGCTTCACCCGATCCCAGTCGGGTGGTTAGCCACACCCGCGCGTCCTTCCCCCGATCCCAGTCGGGGAGCTAGCCCACAACCTCTCCGCTTCTCCCGATCCCAGTCGGGAGGCTAGCTACACCACACAACCTCCACCAGTATCAAGTAACCAATCACAATCACGAACAAAATCAAACAGACAGTAACGACACCGGTGACAACTCCACAGGCACTCAAGGCCAACAAGACACCAACAACCAAACACAGGTTCAACAACCCTACGGGCCCTCATGGCCACCCAAGACACCAACGGTAAAGTACGGGTTCACAACCCCACGAGCACTCACGGCCACCCAAAACACCGAAACGACAACACGGGCTCTCATGTCCACCCAAGACTCAGCAATAAATAAGACGGGCTCTCATGGCCACTCAAACTCGACAATAAACAACACTGGCTCTCAAGGCCACCCAACTCAACAGTAAATAACACACAACAACCTCCGGCATAAACGGTGCCTCCAACAGTCCTAAGATCACTAGTTTCACAAACAACCTCCGGGCATGGTCATATGCCTCCAGTAAAACAATTAACGCTAAGTTCTCTGCTCCTACGACACTACTAAGTGTCACATGCGTTTCCAGTAATTACTAAGTTCCCGGAACATGCTTTTCTAATATTCGATAACCTAAAAACCCACGACACCCCGGTGTCACATGCAATTCTACAGTTAACTTTCCCTAGTCAGGGCCGAGATCCGGCTACTTTTCCCTACCTCGAAAGCAACTCCAGAAGCGCTCCACTAGACCCGAGATGAATCGCAGTCACTCGCCGAGCCTCCCTTTGCCTCGGTCCGCAGCACGATCTAAAAGAACACAGATTTAATTAACTTTAAACTAGTACGAACCGGTCGAAAATAAAAACTCAAAGCCCAAAATAAGAACGGTTCCGTCGTTCAGTTAACGGCTACGATTTGTCCATTTTAAACTTGACAGTTGTCGTTTACACTCGAGCGGGATAAAAGTCGGGTTACGACGGATCGCGTTCGAGCACCCGCGCACCGAACCCAGGTTTGATCCAAACCCAGTTTAAACCCCTTTTTAAATTAAAACCGTCTTTGGACTCCTTTGCTTTGTTTAAAAACGACTTGAATTGAACACAACGGTTTCCTTCCGCTCGTTTCCAAACTCGATATTTTGGTCCGAAACCCTTCTAAAATCGATTTGATTTCGTTTCCCCCCTTTTTGATTTGACTTAACTCGAGTCTAACTTTAATAAACGACTTTCGTTTTAAAACCCGTTAAACTTAAGCCGATATAGTTTTATCGATAAATAAATTACGTCCCAACGGTACGGATTTGATCTTTAAACTAACACTGATTTCGTTTTACAAACCGTTTGAATCCAACCCGATCGTACTTAAATCTATTCAAAACATAAGAATAATTATATCGATAACTTATATTTTGTCGATCTTTACAAAATCAGATTTACACGGTTACAACAATCCGTAAACAACCAGATCTACGTTTTTCTATTCCGTTCCCTTCCATTTCGGGAGCTTCGTTCCATCCCGACCAGATTTGAACGAACTCGAGAAAAGGGAAAGCGAAGGAGAAGAACGGTTCTGCTTGGTCCGGCCGACCACCGGCGCCGGTCGGCCGAGCTTCCACGGGCCGAGAACTAACCGTGAGGAAACGGTGGCGGCGGTGGACGGCGGTGGACGGCGGTGCACGGCGGCGTCGGCGCGGGTCCGGACGGCTCGTCCCGTTCCGGATCTGACGAGCTCGCCGGCGACGGCGGGAGCTCAGGTCCGAACGGCTCGGGACGGAGAGATCGGAGGCGGCGGTGGACGGTTGGAGCTCGGGATGAGACCGGTGGCCGGAGCTGGTGACGGCGTCGGGACGGAGGAGAAGGAGGTCGGAGTTCGGCAGGGACGTGGCCGGAGACGGAGGTGGAAGGTCGGGGTTCGGCCGGGACGTGGTCGGACGGAGATGGAAGGTCGGGGTTCGGCCGGGACGTGGTCGGACGGAGATGGAAGGTCGGACGGAGATGGAAGGTCGGACGGAGTTCGGCCGGGACGTGGTCGGAGACGGAGGTGGAAGGTCGGGGTTCGGCTGGGACGTGACCGGAGACGGGCGTGGTCGGACGGAGGAGAGGCCGGAGCGATGGCGGCCGGTGCCGGTCCGGCGAGGAAGACGAAGAGAGAGAGAGAGGTGAGATCGGGTAGAGAGAGAGAGAGAGGAGAGGGCGGCTGAGTGTGGGTTAGATTAGGGTTTTTGAGTGTAAGGATGGGTTATATACCCATCCCTGACCAGATTGGGCCTCAGCTGGGCTGGGCTGGGCCTGCGGGCCTGGCCTGGTCCAGACCTGTTTTTTTTTTTTTTTTTTTTTTTTTTTTTTTTTGCACTCGTTTCAAAAACTTACCCTAAGGTTTTCGTTTGCAAAATAATACCTTAAAGAAACGGAGCGGGTTTTACAATCTACCCCCCTTAAAGGAATTTCGCCCACGAAATTTAAAACAGCGTACCTCGGGAAACGAACAAGGCGGGATACTTCGCGCGAACCTCGTCCTCGCGCTCCCAAGTCGATTCAGCCCCGTGGTGCTTCCACTGCACTCGTACCAAGTAGATAATCTTGCCTCCCCGCAGAATCTGCTCCCGCGTGTCCATAATCCGAACCGGCTGCTCCTCATAGGAGACATCATCAGCCACCACGACATCTGTCCACTCGATGACGTGGGAGGGGTCTGCATTGTACTGCCGCAACTGAGACACGTGGAAGACGTCATGGACTCTCCCAAGTTGCGGTGGCAACGCCAGACGATATGCCACTGTTCCCACTCTGCCCAAAATCTGGAACGGGCCAATGTACCTCGGAGCCAACTTGCCCCCGCTGCGCCTGAACCGCACCAGCCCTTTCCTCGGGCTCACCTTCAGGAACACGTGATCCCCGACTGCAAACTCAAGGGGTCGACGTCGCCTGTCGGCATAACTCTTCTGTCGGCTCTGCGCTGTCCTCAGCCGATCGCGAATCAGTGCGACTTTCTCCGTCGTCTCTCTGACAAGATCTGGCCCCAGCAGACTCTTGTCCCCCACCTCTGCCCAGCATACTGGTGACCGACACGGCCTCCCATACAACGCTTCGAAAGGTGCCATCCCGATACTGGCTTGAAAGCTGTTGTTGTAGGCGAACTCGGCCAACGGCAGGTGGGTCTCCCAAGATCCCCTGAAATCCAATACACATGCTCGCAGCATGTCCTCTAAGATCTGAATGGTACGCTCCGACTGACCGTCTGTCTGAGGATGATGCGTTGTACTGAGTAGCACCTCGGTCCCCAATGCCTTCTGCAAACTCGGCCAAAACCTGGACGTGAAGCGGGGATCCCTGTCAGACACTACCGACACCGGGACCCCGTGGAGACGCACTATCTCCTGGATATACAGACTGCTCAACTTGTCGACCGGATCTGTCATCCTCATAGCCAGAAAGTGGGCCGACTTAGTCAACCGGTCGACTACCACCCACACGGCGTCGTTTCCCTTAGGCGATCTCGGTAGCCCACACACGAAGTCCATCGTAATGTGTTCCCACTTCCACTGAGCAATCGGTAGTGGCTGTAACAACCCCGCTGGACGCTGATGCTCGGCCTTCACCTGCTGACAGACAAGGCATCTCGATACAAACTCTGCGACTGCTCTCCTCATACCGCGCCACCAGTAGTGCCGTCTGAGGTCACGGTACATCTTGGTGCCCCCTGGATGCACTGTGAGACGCGAATGGTGTGCCTCTCGTAACACGGCGTCTCTACAGTTAACCGGTACGAATAGCCCCCCGCGGTATCGTAGTCCCCAATCAGTGCTGTCCTGCCAGCCCACCACCTCGTCACCCCTGACGACCCTCTCGCGTATCTCTGATGCTTCGACGTCCTCTGTCTGCGCCTCCAGCACTTGGGCAAGCAGTGAGGGTTGAGCCACTAGTGAGCACATGGCAACACCGCCAGTAACCTCCTCTAGCTCAAGCCCGAATGTGCTCAGCTCCCCCATCATGCCCCACTCTCGGACAGATATGCTGGCGAGGCTCGGAGCCGACTTCCTACTTAAGGCGTCGGCGACAACGTTCGCCTTGCCTGGGTGGTAGTGTAGCTCGAAGTCGTACTCCTCGAGTAGTTCCATCCACCGTCGCTGACGCATGTTCAGGTCTCGCTGGGAAAATATATACTTGAGGCTCTTGTGATCCGAGAACACCTGAAACCCCTCGCCGTACAGATAATATCGCCAGCTCTTCAGTGCAAACACGACTGCTGCTAGCTCCAAGTCGTGGGTAGGATAGTTGCGCTCGTGTATCTTCAACTGCCTGGAGCCATAAGCCACAACTCTGCCCGACTGCATCAGCACGCAGCCCAGTCCCTCTCCGGACGCATCGCAGTAAACATCATAACCAATTCCTCGCTCGGGCACCACTAACACTGGAGCTGTAGTCAGCCGAGTCTTCAGCTCCGCGAACGCACGCTCACAGTCGTCTGTCCACACGAATCCGACACCCTTGCGCGTCAACAGAGTCATCGGTGCGGCTAGTCGTGCAAAATCTTGGACAAATCGCCTATAGTAGCCTGCCAATCCCAGAAAGCTGCGGATCTCGAAAACACTCGTGGGCCGTGCCCACTTCGAGACCGCGTCGACCTTCGACGGATCGACCAGGATACCGTCACGGGATACAATGTGGCCGAGGAACCTCACCTCAGAGAGCCAGAACTCGCACTTCTCCCGGTTGGCATATAGCTGATGCTTGCGTAGTAGGGTCAGAACAGCCCTCAGATGTGCCTTATGCGCCGCCTCGTTCTGCGAATATATCAGGATGTCGTCCACAAATACCACCACAAACTGATCTAGGTACGGCCGGAAGATGCTGTTCATCAGGTCCATGAACGCTGCTGGCGCGTTCGTCAGTCCGAATGGCATCACTAGGAACTCGTAGTGCCCATAGCGTGTCCGGAATGCAGTCTTTGCGACGTCCCCCTCACGGACTCGCAACTGATAATAACCGGATCGCAGATCGATCTTCGAGAAGTGAGTCGCCCCTCTCAACTGGTCGAACAAGTCGTCGATCCTCGGCATCGGGTACCGGTTCTTCACCGTAACCCGGTTTAGCTTCCGGTAATCTATACACATCCGTAGCTCTCCACTCTTCTTCTTCACGAAGAGTGCTGGTGCTCCCCACGGCGATGCACTCGGACGGATAAACCCCTTCTGCTGAAGCTCCTCCAGCTGACGCTTCAGCTCAGTCAACTCGGCCGGTGCAAACCTGTAAGGCGCCATCGATATCGCCGCCGTTCCCGGCACTAGGTCAATCCCGAACTCCACCTCACGAATCGGTGGCAGCCCGCTCAACTCCTCAGGAAAGACCTCGGGGAACTCGCATACCACTCTCGGTAACTCTCGGCTCTGCACAGCCGGTACTTCCTCCTCTGCGGACAACGCCGACAGGAGGACCCCACTCTTACTTCCCAGCACGCACGTCACCTTCGTACCGCCCACTGTCACTGTCACTCGTCGTCTATAGCAATCGATGTTGGCTCGGTACCTCGACAGCCAATCCATACCCAAAATGACATCAAAGGTAGTCATCCCTAACACGAGAAGATCCCCAGGGCAAGGACAGTCTGCGACTCTAATCTCGCAGGCACGACATACTCTAGTCAACGATGCACCACCCCCAACTGGGGTGTCCAGACATAGAGGTGGGCTCAACGGCTCTAACCTCAACCCCAACCTCTCGGCACAACTCGACGAAATAAAAGAGTGCGACGCCCCGGTATCAAACAAGAATAAAGCCCATAAGTGATACAATAAACACGTACCCTGGATGGTCTCGCGGTACGTGTTAGGTCCTGGGGCTCTGGAGTCGGTGACTGCATAGACTCTCCCCTGCGAGGTCTGCTGCCTCTGACCCGGCGCGCTGGCCGCTGAATACCCGTGACTCTGCTGCTGTCTCGGAACCGGTGCGCTCGTAGAAGGCTGTGACGATCTGGACTGCTGACCCTGACGAGGACGTCCCCTGGGCGACTGTACGGTCCGCGACTGCTGCGGTCGCTGCGCTGATGTTGCCCTCGACGGCTCACGGCACCATGCAATGGTGTGCCCAACCTGGCCGCATCGAAAACAGCTGATCTCGTTGGCTCTCGACTCCGTGCCCTGGCTGGTCCGGCTGGTCGCTGGCCGCGCCGTAGGTACTCCTTCCATCGGGCACTCGCGACGGAAGTGGCCTTGCTGCCCGCAAGTAAAGCACGCCGGCGCCCTCTCTTGTGCGACTGGCCCAACTGCTGCCACTGAACTCCGCTGTCTGGATCCACTCTGATGAGGCGGTGGTCGGAAGGATCCCGCGGTCCTTTGCCTCCGCGAGTCTCGTGAGTCTGACGGCCCGGTCCAACTGATCGGCCGAGGTCGGACCTCACGACCCCTGGTTGCATCCCGGATGCCCTGCTCCACTGTAGCTGCGGTGTCCACTAGATCGGTATACTTCCGTATCCTCAAGGCGAGAACCTGGTTCCGGATGCCCAGCCTCAGTCCGTCCTGGAACCGCAGGCAACGGTTCGTCTCGCTAGACACCATCTCAGGCGCGAATCTGGCCAAGGCTGTGAACCTGGCCTCGTACTGTGCCACTGTCATCTCTCCCTGCTCCAGGTATAAGAACTGCCGATGTCGCTCCAGCCGAGCCGACTCGGGAAAGTACTGTGCCATGAATACCTCTTGGAATACGCTGTAGTCGTATCCGACTGTGTCCTTCACCCGTCCCCACCAGTGGTAGGCGCTGTCTCTCAGCTGATGGGCCGCGAAGGACACTCTCCGACGGCCATCCTCGACACCCAAAGTGTCCAGGTCTCGTGTGACTTGTTCTATCCATCGCTCGGCTAGGTCGGGATTTGGCTCCCCGACAAAAACAGGTATCCCGAGCTTCAGGAAATCGAGTAGCGCTCGGGAGGTAAGATCCTCTGTCTGAGCGGCCCTCATCGGAACTGCGGCTGCCTCTGGTGCTGGCGAAGCCGACTCTCGGCTGGCGATGACCGCCACCAAACTCTGAACGGTCCTGGTAAGCTCATCCAGGGCAGTCATCACTGGAGTGTCCGCGACTGGCGGAACACTGGGGGTACCTGCAGATGGCCCCGCATCACTTCTCCCGTCTTCTCCGATGGGAGTGCCCTGTGCCTCCGCGTAGTCGGCGGGCTCGACGGCTGGCACCCTCCCTGGTGCCCCTGCTGACCGCCCCCGCCGGCCTCGCGTGGGTGCCTGACCCTGTGTTCCTGATGCTCGTCCGCGCCTTCCGCGAGCCATGAACAGTATCCTCTGCACGGATACACGCAAACGTTCAGTTTGCGAACTCAAATAAAGGCGACAAGTTCAAAAACGCCAACGCTCACACGGTCTAAGTTTACTCTATCGCGTATGTCACTGAAGCGCCACACCGCTCAAGCTAAACACACCTTATATATAGTATTATTATACGAGACCACACCGACATAAACCACACGAGCGAAGACAAACCAACCAGAGTCGAACCTTGCCCACCGGGCCAACCAAAATCAAACATACGCCCACAGGGCCAATCAAGTTCAAGACATGCCAAAAGGGCCAACAACCTTAAACCCTTTTTTTTTTTTTCGCTTCAATAAAAAAAACCACATTTCTTGGCATCAGGTGGTTACAACCCCGTCCAGGCGTCCCCGAACTACGTTGTGGCCACTTGATACCAACACCGTCACGCTCGACCACAGGAGCGCTCCTGAGTCGAGTCGCGACAGTTTAAAAACGTTTCACGCAGCAACACACAAACATTGTGCCAGTAGCCCCGTACTGCACAAGCACAAAACAAAACAGGACTCAAATCCTAACGGGTCTACACCCGAGTTCCGACTTGCGTACCCAACGCAGGACGGGACTCTACCGACTCGACTCTCCCACCTAATTGACGTGTAGTCCGAGGTGTGAAACCTCGCGCTCTGATACCAAGCTGTCACGCCCCAATTTCAGCGAACCGAAACTAGGGACGCGAACGTTTAGAAAGTTACAAGACTGAAACCTATTTTCGATAAATCACCTATAAAGTCAGTTTAGTTCCACAAAAGAATAATATTTACACCTCAAAATAAAAGTCCCACACTTGGGCAAAACGAGATACACGTCTCTAGACTCAAACACCCAGCAACCCGCTTCAAGCTCTTCAAGCTTCAGAAGCTCACCTAGTCCAGACTACGAACGGTACCTGTAGGAAAAGCAGCTAGGGGTGAGCGTTCGCTCACCACCACAGATAACATACTGACTACGGCATAATTAGTAGACAAAGCCGATGACACTAACAACGACTCAAAGACACACACACGACCAGTCTTTTCCTCAACTGACTCAACACTCGGATACGTTATGTAGACCCCACACTACGATCGACGACCTCCTCCAAGACACGACTGACCACACAATACCAAACAAGATCACAAAGGATCGCAAACCGGCTGCTCAGTAACCAATCTCTGTCTCTCGCCCTTTACCGATCATAGACGTGGTCAGGCGGTCGACCTGTCGCGCAACTTCTCCCGATCCCAGTCGGGAGGCTAACCCACAACCTCTCCGCTTCACCCGATCCCAGTCGGGTGGTTAGCCACACCCGCGCGTCCTTCCCCCGATCCCAGTCGGGGAGCTAGCCCACAACCTCTCCGCTTCTCCCGATCCCAGTCGGGAGGCTAGCTACACCACACAACCTCCACCAGTATCAAGTAACCAATCACAATCACGAACAAAATCAAACAGACAGTAACGACACCGGTGACAACTCCACAGGCACTCAAGGCCAACAAGACACCAACAACCAAACACAGGTTCAACAACCCTACGGGCCCTCATGGCCACCCAAGACACCAACGGTAAAGTACGGGTTCACAACCCCACGGGCACTCACGGCCACCCAAAACACCGAAACGACAACACGGGCTCTCATGTCCACCCAAGACTCAGCAATAAATAAGACGGGCTCTCATGGCCACTCAAACTCGACAATAAACAACACTGGCTCTCAAGGCCACCCAACTCAACAGTAAATAACACACAACAACCTCCGGCATAAACGGTGCCTCCAACAGTCCTAAGATCACTAGTTTCACAAACAACCTCCGGGCATGGTCATATGCCTCCAGTAAAACAATTAACGCTAAGTTCTCTGCTCCTACGACACTACTAAGTGTCACATGCGTTTCCAGTAATTACTAAGTTCCCGGAACATGCTTTTCTAATATTCGATAACCTAAAAACCCACGACACCCCGGTGTCACATGCAATTCTACAGTTAACTTTCCCTAGTCAGGGCCGAGATCCGGCTACTTTTCCCTACCTCGAAAGCAACTCCAGAAGCGCTCCACTAGACCCGAGATGAATCGCAGTCACTCGCCGAGCCTCCCTTTGCCTCGGTCCGCAGCACGATCTAAAAGAACACAGATTTAATTAACTTTAAACTAGTACGAACCGGTCGAAAATAAAAACTCAAAGCCCAAAATAAGAACGGTTCCGTCGTTCAGTTAACGGCTACGATTTGTCCATTTTAAACTTGACAGTTGTCGTTTACACTCGAGCGGGATAAAAGTCGGGTTACGACGGATCGCGTTCGAGCACCCGCGCACCGAACCCAGGTTTGATCCAAACCCAGTTTAAACCCCTTTTTAACTTAAAACCGTCTTTGGACTCCTTTGCTTTGTTTAAAAACGACTTGAATTGAACACAACGGTTTCCTTCCGCTCGTTTCCAAACTCGATATTTTGGTCCAAAACCCTTCTAAAATCGATTTGATTTCGTTTCCCCCCTTTTTGATTTGACTTAACTCGAGTCTAACTTTAATAAACGACTTTCGTTTTAAAACCCGTTAAACTTAAGCCGATATAGTTTTATCGATAAATAAATTACGTCCCAACGGTACGGATTTGATCTTTAAACTAACACTGATTTCGTTTTACAAACCGTTTGAATCCAACCCGATCGTACTTAAATCTATTCAAAACATAAGAATAATTATATCGATAACTTATATTTTGTCGATCTTTACAAAATCAGATTTACACGGTTACAACAATCCGTAAACAACCAGATCTACGTTTTTCTATTCCGTTCCCTTCCATTTCGGGAGCTCCGTTCCATCCCGACCAGATTTGAACGAACTCGAGAAAAGGGAAAGCGAAGGAGAAGAACGGTTCTGCTTGGTCCGGCCGACCACCGGCGCCGGTCGGCCGAGCTTCCACGGGCCGAGAACTAACCGTGAGGAAACGGTGGCGGCGGTGGACGGCGGTGGACGGCGGCGTCGGCGCGGGTCCGGACGGCTCGTCCCGTTCCGGATCTGACGAGCTCGCCGGCGACGGCGGGAGCTCAGGTCCGAACGGCTCGGGACGGAGAGATCGGAGGCGGCGGTGGACGGTTGGAGCTCGGGATGAGACCGGTGGCCGGAGCTGGTGACGGCGTCGGGACGGAGGAGAAGGAGGTCGGAGTTCGGCAGGGACGTGGCCGGAGACGGAGGTGGAAGGTCGGGGTTCGGCCGGGACGTGGTCGGACGGAGATGGAAGGTCGGGGTTCGGCCGGGACGTGGTCGGACGGAGATGGAAGGTCGGACGGAGTTCGGCCGGGACGTGGTCGGAGACGGAGGTGGAAGGTCGGGGTTCGGCTGGGACGTGACCGGAGACGGGCGTGGTCGGACGGAGGAGAGGCCGGAGCGATGGCGGCCGGTGCCGGTCCGGCGAGGAAGACGAAGAGAGAGAGAGAGGTGAGATCGGGTAGAGAGAGAGAGAGAGGAGAGGGCGGCTGAGTGTGGGTTAGATTAGGGTTTTTGAGTGTAAGGATGGGTTATATACCCATCCCTGACCAGATTGGGCCTCAGCTGGGCTGGGCTGGGCCTGCGGGCCTTGCCTGGTCCAGACCTGTTTTTTTTTTTTTTTTTTTTTTTTTGCACTCGTTTCAAAAACTTACCCTAAGGTTTTCGTTTGCAAAATAATACCTTAAAGAAACGGAGCGGGTTTTACAAACAATGAAAAAAAAACATAGTAATGATTGCTGCTAATTTCTACTAATATCCCTCTCTCTGCAATTTTATCTCTAAAAAAACATAACAGTTGTTGTTGTACTTCTCATATTCCACCATACATATTCTAATTACAAACAAATATATGAAATTCTAAGGGGAAAGTACAAAAATATACCCGTTAGTGACCTTTTATCCCAAAAATATACCCCCTGTCAATTTTGTTATCATGTACATACCTGGTTAAAGATCAATATCCCAAAAACTATAAGTTTCCGTTAAAAATGTTAACGGAATCAGTTTAACAAAGTACAAGGACCAAATTACCCTTGATTTTTTATTTCTTCTTCCTCATAGAGTCTGTACAGTACATTTAAAATTGACTTTTTTCCCCGAAATATGAGTTCATTAACCGGCCATACAATTACTTTCACAATCACAAAACTCCAAATTCAGAATCCATAACTTCTAAAACAATGGTTCTCCAATTTGTATAACTCTGAACAACTTTAGCTTTCATATTAACGACTCAAAATTCACTAATCAACCAAAAGCTCAATCCAATCTTTCAAGAACAACGAGTCATTTGCTATAATTACCTTTCAAACCACAATCAACTCATTAATAGAAAATATTAAAAATTGGGGCCGGAATTACCATCGAACCGTGAGGTGAAGTCGGCCGGTGAGCTTGAGATGATGAAGTCGACCGGTGAGTAGGACGGTGAGTGAGGTCAGACGGTGAGCCGCCTGAGATGATGAAGTCGGCCGGTGAGTGGAGGGTGTTTTTAGGTCTCCGACTGAAATAGCTTGCTGATTTAGCTTCGAGTCCGTGTGAGGTGAAGTCAGACGGTGAGCCTGCGATGATGAAGGCGGCCGGTGAGTGGAACGGTGAGGGAGGTCTCTGACTGTGAGAGGTGAAGCTCTGTGTGGGAATTTTTCTGAGAGAGCGACAGAGAGAGGTGTGCGTGTGTGTAGAGAAAGACTTGAAATTGGGGGTTAGGGTTAATTAGTTTGTTATTGATTAGGAAATAACGTGTATACAGAATTGTAAAACTTAATTAGGTATACTTAATGAGTACGTAGGCATACTTAGTTAGGTAGGTATTGTTTTTTTATTTATTTTTTGAGTAATTAGTTTAATATTTTATTAAGAATATCAAATTTAATATTATTTAGTTTGTTATTTTGTTAGTATTTTTTAGTTTAATATTTTATAAATATTGTACATTTAACATTAATTAATTTAATATCATATTACATGAATATTGTACATTTAACATTAATTAATTTAATATCATATTACATGTAATATGACAGCATGATGGATCGGAGTTGGATGGCTCATCCTAGATATTCGAAAGAGTATTGTGACGGTGTAATGGGATTTCTACGATTTGCTATACAGAATTGTGAAACTGAGAACGAATTATATAGATGCCCTTGCATTGATTGTTGCAACATTAAGACAGAGTCTCCATTGGATATGCATGCCCACTTAATACAAAGGGGGATAATGATGAATTACAGAGAATGGAGTCTTCACGGTGAGAATCATCAACACATCAGAACGTAATGGCACATGATAATTTTGTTGATCAAACACCACAGCTTGTGGAAGATTTGTTTCGGATATGTGAGTGTGATGAAGGTAATATCGACCCTGTAGTGATGGCAGCGAAACAGAATTATGAGAAGATGATACAAGAGTTATCAAAGTCCTTATATGCAGGAAGTTCTAAAAATTCTCTAAGGTTTACATTGCAGTTGATTGCATTGAAGGAAAAGTACGGAACGTCAAACCAGAGCTTCACTAAGTCGTGTAAGCTAAACAAATAAAGTTTCCCATCACCAAATGAGTACCCTGCATCATACGCAGAAGGGAAAAAGAGGTTGAAGGGTTTGAGTCTGGATTACAAAACATATGATGCATGTTACCATTGTTGTTTCTTGTATTACAAAAAAGGTGCACGTTTTGAACAATGTCCTAAATGCGGTACATCTAGATGGAAAAGTTGTGGTAAGCGTATTGCGAGAAAAACAATGAAGTACTTCCCGATCATACCAAGGCTACAACGTCTGTACATGTCCTCTAAGATAGCTGAGCAAATGAAGTGGCACGCCCATAAAGAAAATATTGATGACGATCTTCTAACACACCCTTCAGATGGTGAATGTTGGAAAGAATTTGACAAGTCATATCCTGAATTTGCGAGAGAAAAGCGAAATGTGCGAATGGCTTTGTCGACGGATGAGTTTTCACCGTTCGATGCCAGTGCACGTCCATACTCTATATGGCCGATAGTGTTAATCTCATACAACTTGCCACCATCATCATGCATGAAGAAGGAGTTTAATTTACTCAATATGTTGATTTCTGGTCCAAAGTCTCCGGGTAAGTGTTTGGACGTGTTTATGCGATCTCTTATTGATGAGTTGAACTTGTTGTGGGACACAGGCGTTCATACTTGGGATGGACACAAGAAGGAGTTTTTTACAATGCGTGCAGACGTGTTATGGACAATTAGTGATTTTCCAGGGATGGGTATGTTGGGTGGAATTCAAACTAAAGAATATATGGCATGCCCAATTTGTCTTGAGGATATTGATGCAATGTATAGCGATTTTAGAATCTCATATCTCGGGGCTAGAAAATTTCTATCGGATGATCATCCTTATCGTACTGCAGCGAGTTCTTTCAACGGGGAGGATGAAATTCGGTCGAGTCCACCGATTCGGTCAGGGAGTGAAGTCTACGAACTAATCCAACAACATAACTATGCAGAGCAGAGTTTGCATCCACTTATTGCTAAACAGGGAAAAGATAAGAACAAGTTGTGTTGGACACATGTAAGTATGTTTTGGGAGCTACCTTATTGGTCCAGTCTGAAAGTTCGACATGCGTTAGATGTGATGCATATATAGAAGAATGTATGTGATAACGTCATGGGAACCGTTTTAGGCATCACAGGGAAGAGTAAAGACGACATGAATGCCCGCAAAACTCTTAGAAAAATGGGCATACGTCGTCATCTTTGGGTAAAAAATTCTCCATCTGGTGGTAAGGCAACATTACCATATGCTAATTACACCGTAAAACCGAATTTGCGTCCTGAGGTTTTTGAGCGCATTGCTACGGTAAAGTTCCTATCAGGATATGCAGGTTGCTTGAAGAATAAAGTGAATGAGTCAGATACAAAATTTTATGGACTCAAGACTCATGACTGTCATGTGTTGCTTCAACGTGTCCTTCCTATCGTTATACGCCCGTATGTCGCAAAAGATGTGGCATATGCATTGGTTCAATTGTCTAATTTCTTTCAGATGTTATGTTCTCGGGAAATACGTAAATCAGATCTTGTACAAATGAAGGACAACATCAATCTGATTATATGTATGTTAGAGAGTATATTTCCTCCGACGTTCTTTACAATAATGGTCCACTTGTGTCATCACCTTCCAGATCAAGTTCTTCTTACTGGACCCATGCATTATACTTGGATGTATCCAATGGAGAGACAGTTGGGTGCATACAAGAGGACAAACAAACGATATCCAGAAGGTTGTATAGCTGAAAGATACCTCACACATGAGTGCGTCAATTTCATTAATCTGTACTTGGGTGATGATATGGATGATGGTATGGATGATGATATGGATGTAGATGCTGAAGAACCTCAATGGAATCTCTCTGTTGTATCACTACTTGTGCACCCTGATAAAATAATCAAGACACGGCGGTTGCATGATAAAGATCTTCCCAGGGCACATTGGACTGTAATAGAGCATTGTAGCGAAACAAAATCATATGTTCAACCACACCTACATTATATCCAAAGGTGGCCAAACATCACGTTTCATAAACACGTGGCATGTTTCAATGAAGGATTGTGAAATACAGTAAGTCTTCAAATTAAACTTTATGATGTACAATATTTAATTTACATACTTCACTTTCTTAATACATGTCATATACATACAGGTAAAAAAGGCTGAAGAGGATGGTGTTGATTATTGTGAGGATTTGAAATTGTTATCTCGTCTACCCCTGACAACCAGCATATTTCAACAATGCACTGTTAATGGTGTTCTGTTCGTCGGTCAAAAGCTTGATGAGAAACTTGTTACACAAAATAGTGGGGTCATATTTGATGTCGATGGCGAGATTTGTTACGGTGTTTTGTTAGAGGTTGTTGAACTCATATACCCCGAACGCATGTCCGTTGTGTTATTTAAGTGTAGATGGTACGACCATACTACACTGAAGAAAGACCAAGGGTTGATCTCTGTGGATACTTCTACAAGTATTTACGAAGACAATCCGTTTTGCCTCCCAACAACAGCAAGCCAAGTATTTTATATAGATGATCCCTCACTCGGTGAAGATTGGAAAGTTATTAATCACATTACTCAGAGAGGAATTTACAATTCGTCGACTTTGGCAAAAAAATACACATGAAGAAGCAGACGACATAGAAGAACCTTATCAAGAGAATCGAGCACAAGTTACTGCTATAAGTGGATTCGTCATTGACATTGGTTCAATACCATGCGTAGATCGGTCTGAGCATGTTGCTGCTTGTAGTCTATAATATGAAGACGATGAGGGAGATATGGATGACGAAGAAATAGACGATGAAGAGGATATGGATGACGAAGAAGTAGACGATGAGGAAGATATGGATGACGAAGAAGTAGACGATGAGGAAGATATGGATGATGAAGAAGTAGACGATGAAGATGATGAAGAACAAGAGTTCGACGGGACAACAGATGACGAAGAACAACAATCAAATTATTAAGGTAATATAATACGTATTAAATTATTACTTTCTTCATTAAAAAAACGTGCAAATACATATATGTGTAAAGTAGTAATTTATTAGTAACATTAGATTGTATATTATCAAACTATTAAATTAGTAAACGGGGGTTAGGAAGAACAAAATTCGTGTTTATGAAATAAAATTTAACTTAGGTTTAACCGTTTAAAATTATGAATAGAAAACTTTTTTTGGAATATACAATTAAAATATGTATATAAAAAAGAAATATAGAATTACAGCTAGGTAATGTTTGGAACATGAAATTTAAATATATAAGTATACACAGAGTTTGAGATTAAAATGTGGTTGTGGATTGGTAAATATTAAGCTAACTTTATTTAAGCTAAAAAAGGGTGATCAGTAGCGTGAATTTTTGGCGGCTAATCCAAAAAAATTGGCGCGACCCAATTTTTCAGCCCAAACAATTTGGTGGCGACCCAAATTTTCAGCCCAAACGCAATTAGTAGTGCAGACAATATTAGGTTTTGTCTTAATATGCTCTCAGTCTATTTTCTTTCCATCTAACCTTCTCTCTAACATTCTCTCTCAGCACTGGACAACCTCACCGTCTCCCACCGGCTCCCACAGCGTCTCCTCACCAGCTCCCACATCGTTTCCTCACCGGCTCCCACATGTAGTATTTCGTCTCTTTTACATTTGTTCAATCTCACGTATATTATTGTTTGAGGTACCGGTTTTGTGTTGATGAAACCCTATGGCAAGAATACCCTCATTTTAGTGTTTATAACTTTACCAAGTGTTCAATCTCATGTATATTATTGTTTGATTATGCTAGAATTTGTGGGATTATGATCTTCTGGTGTTTTATGTTTTCCAAATAGTACTGTCAAGATGTTGGCTTGTTTTTTTAAACAATATTGTGAGATTTCCTATTTTTAGTTGTAAATATCTCTATGGAACCCAGGCAAATGTTCATTTCGTTGCACAAGGAATTATCAGTTGCCTTTTTAATCTTCCTTCAACAAGGACAGATGCATAGTTTTGGCCTTTTATCAATATATGAAATAAAATCAATAGCTCTTTTATCAACATTGTAAGACTAGTCTTACATATCCCTCATTTTTATTGGTATATAAAGTAATATTGTAACTCAATTTACCATCATGATTTGAGTTTTTGCTCTTAGTAGACATTACAGTCCTTCAACCAGTTCTTACAGGTGAAGATTTAAACCAAAGCAAGTTGAACCCTTTTCCATTCCTCTTACAGTCCTTCAACCAGTTTTTAGTTGTAAATATCTCTATGAAATCTTCTGTTTCAGTTGAATATATGAAGGGTATAAAAGTCATTTATTTATCATTGATGTTTATTAATAATTGTTGAATCCTCATATGGAGGTATTTTTTTAACTGAAATTCTTATATGTGTGTTTGAAGGATGAAGTCCTTGAAAAAACGCCTCATCAAAGGCTCGGGTTCGGGGTCCTCAAAAAAACCTCGTCCACATACTTCTACACCAGCAGCTACCGTAATCATTCCACCGTTTCAATTTGCCCCACCTCGGTTTAATATGCCTTTGGGTGACACCTTCCAAGGTGTTGCTTGTGCACAAACTTCATCGCCAGCAGCTGTTTTATCACCAGAATCCCCATCACCACAACATCTCTCACCATAATCCCCAACACCACAACACCTCTCACCAGAATCCCAATCACCACAACACCTCTCACCAGAAACCCAATCACCACAACCCCTCTCACCTGAAACCCTATCACCATCCAACAGTACCGCTGCTCCAAACCAAAAAAGAAAGCCAAGGGGGATCTTCACTTGCAATCAAACCCATCATGAAGTCAGTATGCGAGGGGGTAGGACGATTACACTCCAATGGAACCAAGAACTGGGTGCTGCCACTAGGCAAGACAATGGACAAAATGCTCGCTTGGTGGGTGAGATAGGGACCATAGTTCGGAACTATGTCCCACTTACTGCCATATCATTCACCGCTCTCAGTAAAGAAGACCAGGAAATAGTATTTGAAAGGCTAAGTGTAAGTTTATGCAAAAAGCTAATTAATATGTTTTTCATAATGGTCATACTAACTGCATATGTGTATTATATTAATTGATTTACATTTTTTATCTCAGACTATGTACTCTTTTGATCGAACAAATTCAAAAATTGAGAAATGGATCAAGGTCAAGGCTAAGTCTAGATTCAAGCAATGGAGGTCTACTCTTCGCACTAGGTTCAAAACGGAGGGCATATATAACATCCCGCCGTGCCAGACTCGGGCCCCACGCGCGGCGATGTTAGGTCTGCAGCCCAATACACCCCAACCCCTCTAGTGTACTGTCCACAGACAAATACCAACCTAGGTTGTTGGTGATACTTGATCCCAAGACCTCACCCTTTATAGCATTTCCTTGAGTGATTTTATCACCAATTGAGCATTGTAAGAATCGCTCCTGGTCAACGCCAGTCAAATCGACGGAAAAACAGAAAAATTTAAAATTTAGGGAGAGACACCTAAATGAACCTAAATTTGACCCCGAGGGTCATGTCGGACTTAAGTTGACCCCGCTATCGACCAAAGTGAGTTCTGGGGGACTCAGGGCAACTTTCTGACCAATTTGGGAAAGGTTGACTTTTTGTTGGAAAAGTCAACCGAGCGACATTTTGGTCCGTTAGAGACCCGTTTTGGATCCAAAAAGCTTAGCCATCGTTACTGCGGTCTTAGTTGGGCCGTTTCCTTGTAGCCCGTGAAATTTCGTAATTTCTTGGAAAATAGGCCCGTTCGGGGGCCCGAGACGGCCGAATTTCGCGAATTTGACTGAAAAATTTCTAGAAGATATTTTCCAAAAAGGGTGGAACCCACTTGCCACATGTCACACAAGTGGTGGTGGTTGGTTTTTAAAATAAAGAAAAAGAAGTGTGAGTGTTAGTTTTGTAAATAAGTGGTAGTTGGTGTTGTTGGAACAAAATAAAAGAAAAAGGAGAGGAGAGAGTCTCGGCCAAGAAAAGAATAAAGGAGAGGGAAGAGAGAGAAATAAGAGAGAAGAAGAAGGAGAAAGAGAAAGGGAAGTTGGGGCTCGATTTCCCGACGATCCGACCGACGGATCGTCTCAATTCTCGCGTATTCGAACTCCCCTCGTCATTCCCTACGGTGAGAACCCAATTTTTTCTCGTTTTGGTACGTTTGAAATTTAGGGTTTGAGTTTAAACGGTTGATTAAGGTTGAGTTTTGTTTAAGATTGGTTTAAAGATGAATGGTTGAAGTTTGGGGTTCGTTAGGAACGTTTTGGGGAGAAAATAAAATTTTCCCTTTGTGGCCGTGTGGGGCCCACTTGCCCGGGCCTCGGGTTTTTCGTGTTCGGGTGGTTTTGGACAATCCCCAAATCGATAATTCACACCCGGAACGAATTTTGGAATTAAATTGTGAAAGTTGGAAATTTCGGGTTTAGAAACTTTAAACGTGAATTAAATCTCTCGGAAGTCGGAAATTGATTCCATCAATTTCATTGGAACTCTTGAATTATTCTAAGATCGTAGAAACAAAAACGGGAAATTTCGGAGCCCCGGAAGGGCGTTTTCCAATCCCGGGCAGATTTGCCGAGCCGGGCGAATCGGGCCTTTCCGGGCCCGTTGTTGACAATGTCGAGTAATTGGGGAGTTTGGGAGTGATCGACATTACCGGGGTTGCGTTTGAGCGTCTAATTCTTTAAATTCAGTTTTTGCCTGCGAACTTAAAAAGTGTTTAAATTGTGATCTTGTTAGATCGTACCGACGACCGCGGAAAGGGGAAGGTAGGCGAGTGATCGCGAGCACGCCGGAGCTTGGTCGTGGACTTTTGGGAAAGCGTTACGAGGTAGGGAAAAGTAGCCGGATCTCGGTTTTGACTATGGAAAGTTAACAGTAGAAATGCATGTGACACCTAGTGGTATCGTAGGATAAGTAAGTTTATCGAACACTAGAAATGCAGGCGACACTTAGTGGTGTCGTATGATACGTGAACGTATCGAACAATAGAAATGCATGTGGCACTTAGTAGTGTCGTAGGATAAGTGAACTTATCGAACAATGGAAATACTTGTGACATTTGGTTGTGCCCGGAGGTTGATTGAATTGTTTGTGTTTGTGGGTGGCCATGAGTGTCGTTGGGGTGTTGAACCCGTATATTACTGTTGGTGTATCGTGGGTGGCCATGAGTGACGTTGGGGTGTTGAACCCGTATATTACTGTTGGTGTGTCGTGGGTGGCCATGAGTGCCGTTGGGGTGTTGAACCCGTATATTACTGTTGGTGTATCGTGGGTGGCCATGAGTGTCGTTGGGGTGTTAAACCCGTATGTTATTGTTTGTGTCTGTGGGTGGCCATGAGTGTCGTTGGGGTGTTGAACTCGTATATTACTGTTGGTGTGTTGTGGGTGGCCATGTGTGCCCGTGGGGAGTTGAACCCGTGTTGGTTGACTGACTTGCCGAGTGGTAGTTAGTCGTGTTGTCGTATTCTCTTTCTTTGCGGGGTATTGTGTGTCATTTGGTTGTGACTGTGATTGTTCTGATGGTACTGTTGAGTTATGCTCGATGGGTGTGTCGTACCCTCCGGTGCGCAGTCGGTAAAGAGCACAGGGATGTGTTCCCCGTAGGTGAGTAGCACCTTCCGACGCGTGATCGGTAAAGTGATAAGGTTAGAGTTGTGCCCGAGGGGTGTGTCGTACTCTCCAATGCGTGGTCGGTAAAGAGCAGAGGGATGTGTTCCCCGTAGGTGAGTAGCACCTTCCGGCGCGTGATTGGTGAAGTGCTAAGTCTAGATTTCTGCCCGAGGGGTGTGTCGTACCCTCCGGTGCGCGGTCGGTAAAGAGCAGAGGGTTGTGTCCCCATAAAGTGAGTAGCACCTTCCGGCGCGTGATCGGTAAAGTGTTGAGGCTTGTGGTTGTGGTTTGCGTGATTTTGATCACTTCTGTGTTGTGTTCCTTGAGGTCTTCATTACGGTGTCGGGTCTACATTACGTGTGCGGGTGTTTAGTTTGGTTGGGGAAAGTAACCGTTTTCGTGTGACAATCGGGTTATTTGAGTTTGGGGATAGTAGTCCCCGGTGTTTTGTTTGTTATTGGTGTTTCCGGTATTTCTGCTAGTATGCCGTAGTCAGTCTGGTATCCGTGGTGGTGAGCAAATGCTCACCCCTAGCTGCTTTTCCTACAGGTACTGGTCGCGAGGCGGACTAGGGGAACTCTCGAAGCTTGAAGAGCTGGGAGCGGGAGTCCGGGTTTCTTTTTGGGAGTTTAGCGACGTACGCTTTGGTTGTTTTTCTCCGCTTGTTTTGGATGTACTTTCAGTTGTAAAATATTGATTTTGATTAACTCAAAGTGCAAATTTTAAGCGGTTTATTAAAATATTTGAAAATTGTTTTATTGCTTCACCGTTCGCGTTCCGGGTTCGGTTCTACCGAATTCGGGGCGTGACAACATAGATCACCCACCTCAAGAGTTGACGAGTAGGTTGGATGAATGGAAGGCTATATGTGCTTCTTTTACTACTAAGCAGCAAAAGGTAATTTATTTATATCTATTAAATTGTTTTTTCCCTATCTTGTTCAATGTTAGTTGTAGGTATTATTTTATCTTTTATATTAATTCATTTATATTTCAATTCATGTTATTGTTAGAAACTGTCCAAGAAAATGAGAAAATTGCGTAAAAAGAACAAGTTCAATCACAAATCTGGGAGGAAGCCATTCTGGTTCATGCACAACAATTACTGGAGAATGGAAGTTCAATACCCATTCTTGAAAATTTGCAAAAAGTGTATGCAAGCACGATGCACAAAAATATGGTATTTCTCTATTTCTCCATTTCTGGTTGGCATAACAGCATGTTTTAAGGGGCTAGTTTAACTAATGAGATGAACTTTGAGTTAATATACTGGTTGAACTGAAATTGATCATGAATTTCTTATTATCATATGCAATCTGATTTTTCTTCTTCTAAAACATAGTATCAAGGCATGAAATGATTTTGTTTTATAATATTTCTTGGTTTTGAGGTAAATCTGTCAGAAGATGGATTTGGGTTAGTGTTTGATGTATGGTCGTTCTTCTGATGTTCAAAGGAACATGATTAAAGTCTCTTAATAATCTAAAAAAAATTGTTTACCTCTTGTATTGGTCTTGGTTCATATTAGCAATCGGGCTTCTAAAATGTTATTGATTGTTTGTGACAACACATGAAAATGGTTGAAAGCTATTTTAAGTCTTTTGTTACAGAAAAAAAGATTAGAGGAAGAAAAACATGTTGATCCGAGAGTTCAAGGGAGTTGCAATTAAGAAAGGGGATTAAAAATGAGGGTATTTGTGTCATAATAAATACAAAGGCAAATTTTTCAAATTTTTAACTATGATAGCATATAAATAAAATTTCCTATATTATAGAGCATAGAAGATCAAATTTCCCTTACTTTATTGTCTTTGAAACCTTGTTGATTATAGCAATAATCTGGTTTGATTACTTTGGTAAATTGCTTTTATATGAATAATTAGTTACTGAAACCAACTAATTAGTTACTGAAACCAACATATGATATTTGTATGGATAATTAGTTACTGAAACCAACAATCTGGTTTGATTACTCTGATAAATTGCTTTTGAAACCAACTAATTATTCATATTTGTGCTCTTTTTTTTCTATAATTAGTTCATTCTAGTGGAAGCTTGTTGAGTATATTTTGGTTCATTTAGGTGCTTTTCTGAAATTTTGGAAGCTTGTCGAGTATATTTTCTTATCTGAAATATTGGATGCTTGCTAATTATACTTTGGTTCAGTTGGGTGCTTTTTTATGAATAATTAGTTATGAATAATTTGTCATTTGCTTTGTATTCATAAATGTCCATTATTACTCTATTTTGATTAGTTTGGTTTAAAACTGCTTTGGATTCATCACTGTCAATTGCTGCTTCTTATTAGAGATAGCTCACTTTTAATTGTTTTGGTCATACAATCTTATATTGTGGTATGCTTGTAGGCGGCGGTTGTGGAACATAGTGCTAAGTTGCAGGCAACCTTGGAAGCACAAGGTGTGGGCAATGATTCCTTTCGTACTACGATGGAAGAACAAGTTGAAGTACTAGACGGGTGCCTCACACCCCGGAGGTTTGGAACTGTTAAAAGAGGTGTGTCATCCACCTCTATCACATCTCCAAAGCGCAGAGGAAAGGGCATTAAGTCAACCTCAAGGGATACAGACAGTTATAAAGTTCAACTTGAGCAACATATCCTCAACCTCACTCAGATGGTGATGCAATTGCAGCAGCAGCATCAAACTTCAGGCACTTTCCAGCAACAACATCAAACTTCAGGCACTTTCCAACAACAACAACACATGATGTCAGGCTTCCCTCTCGTGCAACCTCCAGGCATTTTCCAGCAACAACAAATGATGCCAGGTTTTCCTCCCGTACAACCTCCAGGCTTTCTTCCAGTCCAAACTCCAGGCACTTTTACAACTCAGTTTGTCACGGCCCAAATCCGGTTCTTGCCCGGATCCAAGGCATGACTAAAGATAAACGAATAAAAGACGGTAATTCAAAGTTTAGTTCTTGAAAATCTCCAATAATGACATTAAGATCGCAAGACTGAGTTCAAAACATAGTAACCCTCCAGGGGTGTAATAATAAGCCTCCACGAGTTTTGGTCAAAACACGAAATAAGGAGTACGAAGTCTCTATCACGCACCCACACCGAGAAGCTCCCGAGCCTCTACTCCTCAAACAAGCCTGTAAACAACAGTAAATTCAAAGGGGTGAGCTTACGCTCAGTAGGGAAAACGCACAACGAAGTGGACTTTAAACTTAACAGTTTCAACGGTAAAGTTAACACATAACTCTTAACAATTACAAGAAAAGGATAAACCGATCAATGTCGTGGCACATGAGGTCACCACCCTCCGATCCACATCTTATGTGTCCTCTCGGATTTTCCCTCCAATCCAGAGGCGACGCATATCATTGAGACTATCGGAAACACCCTTCAGGGCACATATCATCGGAAGTCTCAGAAATGTCTCCAAGGGATTTTAGATCCTCGGGAACCCAGGGCCATACTTCCATAGGAAGCGCACACGTGGGCAATTCGATGATAAATAGTTAGTAATTGAATAATGCATTCAACCGAAATACGAGGTAATACAAGCTCAGTAACCACCAATCCGATTTCACACCTGGCTCAACCATCACCAATTCACCCCAACACATAGTACACGAATCACGCATCCATAGTACACCAAATACACAATTCCAACTTACCGTTCACTTACCAGTTTCGACCCACTGGGGCATCGATCACCTGGCTGCACCGCTCGGTACAACCAGTCATACTCGATGCTCCAAACCATCATTCAAGTAAAACATTCAAGCAAAACAAATAATCATTGAATACAATCAACGAGCAAGTACGAGTGAAATCAACTGATAATAATAAAGCCTTCAAAAGAGCATTCAAACATGCAATTCCACTAGTTTCATTAGACTTTTTAGCCTATCCACTAAGCAATCAACAACCAAGTATGTGATCCTAACACGCAACTAATCTGAGGGCTTTGCCAAAGCTCCTCTACCAGACAATCAATTTCCAAGTATTGAAAGCGAGTTACACTAGTGATTGGCATCCTAATCGGTCACCACTAGACAATTCCGGTTATTAGTAATTGAAAGACGATTAAGCTAGTTATTCGCATCCTATATGCATATCTAGGACCTTTTCCAATTTTATTAACCTCGCATGCATACTAAGCATCATAAACGAGAGGTTAAGGCTTTCCCTACCTCGCGGTCTTCCTCTAAAACACTCTGCTGAAGAGACGATCAGTCCCTCCCCCGTTCTTCACACGGAGACCGGAGCGGTCTTCGTCTGCTCGGCGATGTCCAAGCTCTCGGGAGAAGCCTGGGTTTACAAACAAACGGTCCAAAGTCAGATCGGTTCCAGAAGTCCAGTTCTTTAAATTAATTGTTCGTCCTTTTCTTTAGAAACGTCAAGTTAGTCCAAAAGTCGTTAATTCTCATTTAATTTAATTAAGTGAGTCTGTCCGACCCGGCCGACCCGAGTCCGACCCGAAACCCGACCCGGATCCAGACCCGAGTCGAACCCGGACTCAGATTCAATCAGACCCAGGCCCAGACTGGTCCAGGCCCGAGGCCCAAACTCGTCCAGGCCCGAGGCCCAACTGAACCCAGGCCCGAGCCCAACACAGGGTCTCGTGCTGCCGGAGCCGTGAACGGAGGTAGACGGGGCTAGGGTTCCGGCGGACTCTGGTGACGACGGCGGCGGTACGTCAGAAGCTCGAGAACGCGGAGGGGAGGTCGGTTGGAGCGAGACCGAGTTCTCCCGGCCAGATCTGACGGCCCAAGAGCTCGTCGGCGTGCAAGTTCCAGATCTGGAACTTGAGCACTCCGGCGACGCTCTTCAGTCCCGTCCGAAGCCAAGGCGAGCCTGGAGCTCGTGATTTCCGGCGAAGAAGAGAGTGAGGAATGCGAGACTGGTGAGGAACGACTCACCGGTGACGAGGAAGCCTGAAACAGGCACGGCGTCCTCGAATCGGCGCCGGCGAGGGTTTGAACGATCGAGAGGGCGGAGGGACGAGAGGGTTTCAGGGCGTTGGGTTTTGTGGAGAAGGAAAGTAGACGGAGGAGAGGGAAGAGATGGTGCTGGAGAAGAACGTGAAGAGGTCGGAGACGGTGGGTGGTCGGAGAATAGAGGGGCGGCGCCTCTGGTTCGAATCGGGAGGGAGAGAGCGTGTCTGGAGGTTGAAGACACGCCTCGGGAACCGTGCTCGAAAATGGGCACTGAGCGGCGTCTTCCCCCTTTAGTAGCTAGGGTTTAGGCTACACCCGTAGCTGGGCCTAGCTTCAGAGACGGGCCTGGGGCGCGCGTCCGGTTTGGGCCAGGTCTGGCCCAAACACCCTTTTCAGTCCGACAAAACCTTCTTTTTTTTTTTAACTTAGTCGAAGCAAAAACAACCCCCAGGTACTAGTTGCACTTTACTACCCTTTTTAAACGGAGTGGATTTTACACAGTTAAATGGTATTGCTCAGAATTTTAATTGTGCCACAGCTGATATTGAGGATGATAGTGAGGATGATAGTGAGGACGATGTGGAGGATGGGTCGGATGAAGAAATGGAGGAAGAAACTTAATTTCTTCATACTTTGGAACTCTGTTTTGATGTCAATTTCATTGTGAACAATATGAATGCTGTGTGTATTTTTGTGCATGGAAGGTTTATATTTTGGGTTAGAACTGTGTTGTAATGACAGTGAGAAGATATACTTGAGGCTTTTGTGGTCTGAAAACACCCTGAACTGCTCACCATACAGGTAATGTCTCCAGCTCTTCAGCGCAAATACTACCGCAGCTAGCTCAAGATCATGGGTCGTGTAGTTGCGCTCATGCACCTTCAACTGCCTTGAGCCGTAAGCAACCACCTTTCCACCCTGCATCAGAACACAACCTAGCCCTTCACCCGAAGCGTCACAATAGACGTCATAGCCCACTCCCCGCTCTGGAACTATCAACACTGGGGCGGTAGTCAACCGAGCCTTTAGCTCGCGAAAAGAGTGTTCACACTCATCCGTCCAAATGTACTCCTCTCCCTTGCGGGTCAAATCTGTCATAGGTGTTGCAAGGCGGGAGAAATCCTGAACGAAGCGCCGGTAATAACCTGCCAACCCGAGGAAACTATGAACCTCAAAAACACTGCTGGGTCTCGCCCACTTCGACACTGCCTCAACCTTGGCTGGGTCGACCAAGATGCCCTCCCGAGATACCACGTGCCCGAGGAACTTCACCTCTGTGAGCCAAAATTCGCACTTCTCCAGATTGCCGTACAACTGGTGAGTGCGTAAGAGTGTCAAAACGGTCCGTAGATGCTCTGCGTGCGCCTCCTTACTGGGCGAGTAGATCAAGATGTCATCGACGAAGACTACCACGAACAGGTCTAGATAAGGTCTGAAGATGCCATTCATCAAGTCCATAAAGGCGGCCGGCGCATTCGTCAAACCGAACGGCATCACCAAAAACTCGAAATGTCCATAACGAGTACGGAACGCTGTCTTCTCCACGTCCTCAGCTCGGACTCTCAGCTGGTAGTACCCGGATCGAAGATCGATCTTAGAGAAGTACTTGGCTCCCCTTAGCTGGTCGAATAAATCGTCAATCCTCGGCATCGGGTAACGGTTCTTCACTGTCACCCGGTTCAGCTTCCTGTAGTCGATACACATCCTCAAGGCTCCACCTTTCTTCTTCACGAAAAGGGCGGGCGCTCCCCACGGAGATACGCTCGGGCGGATGAACCCCTTCTGCTGCAGTTCCTCGAGTTGTCGCTTAAGTTCGACCAACTCGGCTGGCGCAAACCGATAGTGCGTCATCGAGATCGGTGCCGTACCCGGGATCAGATCGATCCTGAACTCCACCTCTCGAGCTGGTGGCAAGCCTGCTAGTTCCTCCGGAAAGATCTCTGGGAATTCCCGCACTACCCTCGGTAGCTCACTGTTACGCCGTACGATCTCTGCCTCAGACCCCGAAGTCAGAGCGGATAAGAGAACTCCGCTCTTGCTACCCAAGACACACGTGATCACCCTATCACCTGACCTCACTATCACCTGACCTCACTGTCACCTGGCGTCTGTAGCAGTCGATCGTCGCTCGGTACCTCGCGAGCCAGTCCATACCCAGAATCACGTCGAAGACGTTCATGTCAAGAACGAGTAAGTCCCCCAGAAAAGGGCAATCTACCACCCTAATCGCACAGTCCCTACAAACGGTGCTCAACACCACCGCACCCGTAGCCGGGGTCTCCAAACAAAGGGGTTGACTCAAAGTCTCCACCCGTAAACCCAAAGAAGAAGCAATAGACGAAGATATGAACGAATGGGAAGCTCCCGTATCAAACAAAGATGAAGTCCATGCATTATAAAGTAAACACGTACCCTGAGTGGCCTCATGGCCGGCGTACGGCCTCTCAATCCTGGAATCAGTAACTGCAAAGATTCGGCCCTGCCGTGCCGGTGGTCCTCCTCTAGGTGGTGGGGGAAGTGCCACCTGCTGGCCAGCTCTCGGCTGGTGCCTCTGACCTACTGTTCCCGCCGCCGGACGCGGAGCTCTCTGCTGCTGTGCCTGACGTGGTCTGCCAGGTGGTGCAGGACGAATCTGAGTCTGCTGGGGACTCGGTGCAGGCGTTCTACCAGCTATCTCGGGGCACGCCCGGATGAAATGGTTGGCGCTGCCACAGTGAAAACACCCCCTCCGCGCACTAGGCTGTCTAACTCCGGTCCCCAGGGGACGACCATCATGACGCTCTACAGGTCCATTGCCCCTCGGGCAGTCTCGTGCCAGGTGACCCTGCTGTCCACACAGAGGACACAACTGTGCCACCGGGGTGGGTCCAACTGATGCGACGGCCCCTGCTCGGCGTATGCCATCCTGCTGAAACTGAGGCTGAAAGGGTCCTGCAACTCTCTGTCTGCATCGGTCTCGATGGCCAGACGGCTGCAAAAAGCCACTCGGCCTAGGCCTGGTCTCTCGCACCCTGATAGTATCTCTGAAGTGTCTCTCCATAGCTAAAGCCTGATTCAAGAGTGTGGAGTAATCTGTGGTCCTGAAAGCGATAACACTGTCGGTTATCGACGGGATGAGCCCGCTCTCAAACCTCCTGCATCGGTCATCCGCAGTCTGCACCAACTCTGGCGCGAAGCGGGCCAAAGAAGTGAACCTCGCTGCATACTCTGAGACGCTCAAACCCCTCTGACGCAAATCCAGAAACTGCTGGCGCCGATCATCCCGAACGGAGCGAGGGAAGTACTGTTCCAAGAACAGCCTGCTGAACAACTCAAAATCACTGCCAACCCTGCCCTGTACTGACTGCCACCAGTAGTAGGCCTCTCCCTCAAGCTGAAAAGTGGCGAACGAAACCCTCAGACGCCCCTCCGATATCCCAAAGGTATCGAGGTTGCGGGTAACCCGCTCCAACCAACCGGAAGCCGCCTCGGGGTCAGCTCCCCCGGAGTAGGTCGGCGTACCAAGTCTGCGAAACTCTCGGAGCGACTGGGCCATGCGGCTATCGAACTGTCCTGGCCTCTCTCCCAAATCTGCTGAAGCAACAAGCACGGGCTCTGGCGCCGGTGCGGTAGTCCCCTGCTGTGCACTCAAGGCTGCTAGCACAGCGCGAACCACCTTCTCGAGAGGGGTAGCCTGAGTCGGCTCTGCGACCGGAGACGTCCTGGGTGGCGACCCTGTTGGTCCACCCTCAAAACGCTGATGCCCTGTGGAAGCAGCATCCTGGGAGTCAGCTGTCCCCTCCTGCTCAGCGGCAGGTGTCTGACTCGGGCCCCCAACTGGGCGGCTCCGGGTACCTCTATGAACATACGTACGAGTCATGTTGCATATCCGCCTCCATGGGTAACGCACATGTTCAGTACTTAGTTCACCAAGGTTCTCACACGATACAGGGACGAACACACGCGTCACACTAGCCACCCAAAGATACGCCCCTCACACTAGTAGATATATAACCTCAAATAATATAGCACACAAGTTCGCATCTCTATGCGTCACACAGCAACAACCAGCGATTTAGCAATCAACACCAACTCCCACAGGAGGGTTCAAACAAGTCAAAGAAATCCACTTCCACAGGAGGATTCAAACTCAAACACACCACACAAGGTACACGCAACAGGCACACCCCTTGCTCGGGTGTCCTTTCATAGAGAGGGGTTTAGCACTTAACACAATTCAATTCAATAAACATCCTTAACCTTTCCTTCCTTTCCATGAATTCTCATTTCTTATCTTTTACTCAAACTTCCCATGTCGATCTCATGTTATCACAATCCGATTCAGGCGTCCCCAAACCTCATTGTAACAACTTGATATCAAAACATCACGTTCGACTACAGTGGCGCCCCTGAGTCAACCCGTGATGGTGTAAACATTTTAATTCTACTGAAAAATTAGGCATGACCCATTCATATTTCCCTTAATCCTCCGCTTAAGCGGGACAACCACCAATACAAATTCACAAGGTACAAAACCACAGAGTTCTCAAGCTCTTTCAAGACATCACACAGTCAGAATAACGGAGTTCTCATGCTCCTAAGGTACACCACGCAATTAATAAACGGAGTTCTCGTGCTCCCAAACTCAACCATAACACACGCTCGCAACTTACTGAGACCCTAACTCGTAAGCCAGCCAACCAATACTCGCAACCACGTAGGCCAGCCAAAGAATACTCGCAACCGTATAGGCCAGCTAAACTCGCAACCTCCCCGAGGCCAGCAAAAACACCAACCTTAGTACACGGCTCTCATGGCCAGCCAACACAAATCAACACACGGCTCTCACTATCATGTATGCATAGCGGGTCGGTCATTGACCGTCAATCCAATTCCGATCTCAACCATTCGGCCTCACCGATCATTAGGGAGAGGATACCAATCAAGTAATGCAAACATTGTAGTGCAAGATTTCAATTAGGGCAACCCTTAGAGCAACTCAAGACTCAAACTCCCTAACTCTACCCACCTAATTGACTTCGGTCCGAGGTTTGAAAATCAGTTCATAAGACACCTGTTTCAAATGAAACCAGGCTCTGATACCAAATTGTCACGCCCCAAATCCGGTTCTTGCCCGGATCCGAGGCATGACTAAAGATAAACGAATAAAAGACGGTAATTCAAAGTTTAGTTCTTGAAAATCTCCAATAATGACATTAAGATCGCAAGACTGAGTTCAAAACATAGTAACCCTCCAGGGGTGTAATAATAAGCCTCCACGAGTTTTGGTCAAAACACGAAATAAGGAGTACGAAGTCTCTATCACGCACCCACACCGAGAAGCTCCCGAGCCTCTACTCCTCAAACAAGCCTGTAAACAACAGTAAATTCAAAGGGGTGAGCTTACGCTCAGTAGGGAAAACGCACAACGAAGTGGACTTTAAACTTAACAGTTTCAACGGTAAAGTTAACACATAACTCTTAACAATTACAAGAAAAGGATAAACCGATCAATGCCGTGGCACATGAGGTCACCACCCTCCGATCCACATCTTATGTGTCCTCTCGGATTTTCCCTCCAATCCAGAGGCGACGCATATCATTGAGACTATCGGAAACACCCTTCAGGGCACATATCATCGGAAGTCTCAGAAATGTCTCCAAGGGATTTTAGATCCTCGGGAACCCAGGGCCATACTTCCATAGGAAGCGCACACGTGGGCAATTCGATGATAAATAGTTAGTAATTGAATAATGCATTCAACCGAAATACGAGGTAATACAAGCTCAGTAACCACCAATCCGATTTCACACCTGGCTCAACCATCACCAATTCACCCCAACACATAGTACACGAATCACGCATCCATAGTACACCAAATACACAATTCCAACTTACCGTTCACTTACCAGTTTCGACCCACTGGGGCATCGATCACCTGGCTGCACCGCTCGGTACAACCAGTCATACTCGATGCTCCAAACCATCATTCAAGTAAAACATTCAAGCAAAACAAATAATCATTGAATACAATCAACGAGCAAGTACGAGTGAAATCAACTGATAATAATAAAGCCTTCAAAAGAGCATTCAAACATGCAATTCCACTAGTTTCATTAGACTTTTTAGCCTATCCACTAAGCAATCAACAACCAAGTATGTGATCCTAACACGCAACTAATCTGAGGGCTTTGCCAAAGCTCCTCTACCAGACAATCAATTTCCAAGTATTGAAAGCGAGTTACACTAGTGATTGGCATCCTAATCGGTCACCACTAGACAATTCCGGTTATTAGTAATTGAAAGACGATTAAGCTAGTTATTCGCATCCTATATGCATATCTAGGACCTTTTCCAATTTTATTAACCTCGCATGCATACTAAGCATCATAAACGAGAGGTTAAGGCTTTCCCTACCTCGCGGTCTTCCTCTAAAACACTCTGCTGAAGAGACGATCAGTCCCTCCCCCGTTCTTCACACGGAGACCGGAGCGGTCTTCGTCTGCTCGGCGATGTCCAAGCTCTCGGGAGAAGCCTGGGTTTACAAACAAACGGTCCAAAGTCAGATCGGTTCCAGAAGTCCAGTTCTTTAAATTAATTGTTCGTCCTTTTCTTTAGAAACGTCAAGTTAGTCCAAAAGTCGTTAATTCTCATTTAATTTAATTAAGTGAGTCTGTCCGACCCGGCCGACCCGAGTCCGACCCGAAACCCGACCCGGATCCAGACCCGAGTCGAACCCGGACTCAGATTCAATCAGACCCAGGCCCAGACTGGTCCAGGCCCGAGGCCCAAACTCGTCCAGGCCCGAGGCCCAACTGAACCCAGGCCCGAGCCCAACACAGGGTCTCGTGCTGCCGGAGCCGTGAACGGAGGTAGACGGGGCTAGGGTTCCGGCGGACTCTGGTGACGACGGCGGCGGTACGTCAGAAGCTCGAGAACGCGGAGGGGAGGTCGGTTGGAGCGAGACCGAGTTCTCCCGGCCAGATCTGACGGCCCAAGAGCTCGTCGGCGTGCAAGTTCCAGATCTGGAACTTGAGCACTCCGGCGACGCTCTTCAGTCCCGTCCGAAGCCAAGGCAAGCCCGGAGCTCGTGATTTCCGGCGAAGAAGAGAGTGAGGAAGGCGAGACTGGTGAGGAACGACTCACCGGTGACGAGGAAGCCTGAAACAGGCACGGCGTCCTCGAATCGGCGCCGGCGAGGGTTTGAACGATCGAGAGGGCGGAGGGACGAGAGGGTTTCAGGGCGTTGGGTTTTGTGGAGAAGGAAAGTAGACGGAGGAGAGGGAAGAGATGGTACTGGAGAAGAACGTGAAGAGGTCGGAGACGGTGGGTGGTCGGAGAATAGAGGGGCGGCGCCTCTGGTTCGAATCGGGAGGGAGAGAGCGTGTCTGGAGGTTGAAGACACGCCTCGGGAACCGTGCTCGAAAATGGGCACTGAGCGGCGTCTTCCCCCTTTAGTAGCTAGGGTTTGGGCTACACCCGTAGCTGGGCCTGGCATCAGAGACGGGCCTGGGGCGCGCGTCCGGTTTGGGCCAGGTCTGGCCCAAACACCCTTTTCAGTCCGACAAAACCTTTTTTTTTTAACTTAGTCGAAGCAAAAACAACCCCCAGGTACTAGTTGCACTTTACTACCCTTTTTAAACGGAGTGGATTTTACACAGTTAAATGGTATTGCTCAGAATTTTAATTGTGCCACAGCTGATATTGAGGATGATAGTGAGGATGATAGTGAGGACGATGTGGAGGATGGGTCGGATGAAGAAATGGAGGAAGAAACTTAATTTCTTCATACTTTGGAACTCTGTTTTGATGTCAATTTCATTGTGAACAATATGAATGCTGTGTGTATTTTTGTGCATGGAAGGTTTATATTTTGGGTTAGAACTGTGTTGTAATGACAGTGTTTTTTGGATGGCAATGAAATTGATTTCATGTATATATAAGTATTTTCATTTTCAGTATTGAATACTAATTAATTATATGAATTAACAATAACTTAATTACAATTAGGACTAAACTAATCACCAATTAAGACTAACCTAATGACCATTTAAGATTAAACTAAACATTCAACTAATTTACCTCCAAACCCACATGCGACTACATCTATAACCTTAAGTCTCAAATATGATATGCGACCACATCATAATCCAAGTCCCAAACCAGACATGCGACCAGGTAATAACTTAGTCGCTTTTAACAATTGCGACCAGCCTATACAACCACCGTCGCAACCCATTTTGCGACGAGCCAACCTAAATGCGACCGAGTCAGTTAGCCTTGGTCGCATTTGGGAATTTGCGACGAGCCATAAGCGACGAAGTCGGACCCTTGTCGCTTCATATACATGCGGCCTAAAAACTATATTAGGGACACCATTTTTGCCGTCTCTTTTGTGGCCATCTGCAGTAGTGTTCTTTGAAATCAAAGAACTATGAAACATAGTGTTTCTCTTTCTTTCGTATGAACAACAGTTGAATGGTGAATTGTTATCAACAAACTGAGAGTGGTTTCAAGTCTTGTTTGTGAAGTTAATCAGTTTTTATCAGACCTGGAGAAGTTTTTATGGATTAAGGTTATTGGTCCTGTTGGAGGAGTGGTCGAGAGAATCTTTCTTGATGATTGAAGAATCAGTGGAGAAGGGGACTAAAATCCTTCATAACAACACTCTCTTGAATTAGAAGCTAACTACATTTTGATAAGGTATTCTAAGATAAAGGTGCAAGAGGTGCTCAGCTTAATTGTTCAGAATAAAGCCTACAGAGTAAAAGTGTCTGACATCCTTGCTTCAGAGAGGTTTCGACCTCACGGGAGCTTGAGTTAGTGAACCTTGCACTAAAATAGAAGCTCTCAAAACTAGACAATCAATCCGAAAATATGTCACGGCGATCAAGTGAATTTTCCCCGATTTCTAGGAGCTTGATCAAGAGCAAGTTTAAGGTGGCTCGTCCGGTTTTTGGGAACTTGCGTGTTTCATTTGTTGATACGGTCAAAAGCCCAATACATACAATTGTGGGTCGCAAGATTTAAGTGAATCCAGTCACGAATGAAATCAAACTCCAAATCGGTGTGTCGCACTTAGAGCATCCACAACCATATAGCTGGTTGCTGGCGGGGAGTGCTGGAGGGGAGAATAAAAAATTATCATTTTTTGCCTTATAGCCAGCTCTCCCAGCCAGCGAGCTACAATGGTAAAGTCTTTTTGTTGACTTATAATAACCCCTTTTATTCACATTTTTGCTCCCCGCCAGCGATAAGTGCCGACCTTAAACTCCCAGCCAGCGAGCTCCCCGCCTGCTCCTCGCTGGCGTTTTCTCTCCGCCAGCCCCTTCCCGCCCACGGTTGTGGATGCTCTTATGAAACAAAACTTACGTCTATTAGTAGAGAACGAGAAATCAGAGCACAACGTTGGATCTTACACAAAGCGATAAGTCATAAAACCCTGTTATTGGAGGATTCAATGGAGGATCAGTTAGTTGACTATGTTTCAGATGAAGATGAAAAACTGGAGTTAGAGGACAGAGACTCTGAATATTATTATTCGAGTGACAGAGATTATACATCTCCTCACCATTCTATTTGAACTTGCTTAGTTATACGTCAACGGGAAAAGGAAAAAGAGAAAATGACAAGCGGTGGTTCTGACGAGGAAAAGAAGAGAGAGATCGAGAGGGTCGAGAATAGAAGTATAGAGAAAGATAGAGAAATGGAGGCTAGAGTTTTGTTTCGGTGAGAGGAGTGAGGAGGAGAAGTGAAGGGACCGAGAGAGAGAATTGAGACCGTTCAGTTGCATGCCTCGCATTGAATGTGAAGAGACATGTGCAGAGCATCATTAGACGGTCGACATTGAAGACTGACATCAGACGATCGAGGGCAAAGAAAGCAGGGAGCTGGGTCTATCAAACACGCTTGGGTCGAGTACTGATATGGGCTTCGGACAGACATGACACACACTTGTGGGTCTATGGCCTGGATTAAGCCCAGATCACTGGTCAGTTTTGTTTCTATCGGTTTGCTGCATTGTGAACCGGTCAACACTATTGACCAATCCGGTTTGACAGTTTTCAAATCGTCACAAACTGTGGTTAGGCCGGTTCCAGGTTTGTGATTGGGAAGGTTGGTTTCGTACAATATACGATGACATACGGATTTTTGCTCAAGTCTTTATTTTTAATTCTAACCTAATAACGATCTAGCCCGTCAAGTATACGGATCTTGCCCGACTTCAACTAGTATGCTGATCGGCTGATGTAATTGTTTGTGATATGTTGGATGCATTAGATAAATGGTTTAAATTACTTCCAAGAATGATAGGTAATAAATTTCACCTCCTACACAAATGCATTAAATGTAAACTTTATGAAAATCCCTTATAATCAATAACAAAATAAATGCTTCACACTACACCAATCTTTTCACCTCATTCAAGCGTGTCACTCTTATCTAATCCAATCTCCACCATTAATTTTGAGCCTAATCTAAAAAAAAATTAAAAGACAACATGGTTGACACAAATTACCTTAATTCCTACCAACAATATCCATGCACATGACCGCACGTGCCGATTACGTTTCCTTATAAACAACGCAAGCATCAAAGCAAACGACCCGTTACTCTCCCAAATCAATTGAAACTGACTCGTCCTTGACTCAGTCAACTCGTCTCCTATTTGATGATTCAAATCTCACTCTACTAAATCCCCAATTTTTTCCGATCCCCAGAACCAGCTCACCGAAGCCCTAGTTTTTTTCACCCGAGAGCGACAAGGTACCGTATCAAGAGCTCGATTTCATGTACTGATTAGTTTTGTTTTCTTAATCAAGTCAAATCTGTATCTGTTAGAGGTTTGGTGAGGTTCGATTGATGTTTATGTACCTGTTGTTGAGCACCTATCATGATTCTAACTTTTATGCTTTTCGTGATCTTGAAGTCTTCTACAATCGATTTTTAAATTCGCCGTTTGGTGGATGAAGTTTCTGTTTTTAATATAATTTTTCCTTCCTGGGACTATAAATTCGAGTACCTGATTTTTCTAAATCATAGCTCATTCTAGGGTTTTCTGCTCAACTCACTGTCAAAAGGGTGTGTGTGTTTTTCCTCTGATCTAGAAATCTATTTTTTATTAGCTCTATAGGGTGTGTAAAAGTTGGATCTTTTATTGCTTTTTCTCCATATGGGTTGATGACATTAATGCTCATTTTACCAATGAAAGACTGATGGGTTTGTTGAATTGTGGTTGGTATAGGGTTTAAAGAGGAGATCTGAGCAATGGCACACAGTTCCACAAATGGAGATAGCCTGAAAACAACAAAGCCTCCCCCAAACCCATCGCCCCTGCGGAATTCCAAGTTTTTTCAGGTAATTTTTATCAAATTTGTTTGATATCAGATTTTAGGATAGGTATACTTATGAGTTAAACACAATCCTTTGATATGGTATCAGTTCAGCTGTGGAGATTTGATCACATCTCTTCATCTTAGTTGCCATAGTTATCTTCTATTTAGGTAGTGTTTTGCTTGTACGTTCGGTAATCTTTGGGTGATTTTTATTATCCATGACAGTCCAATATGAGGATTCTGGTTTCCGGAGGCGCCGGATTCATTGGTTCTCACTTGGTGGACAGATTAATGGAAAATGAGAAGAATGAGGTTGGCATTTCATCATTTCTCTCTCCCGTCCTCATCTGATTATATATTTTGCTACATGTCTCTTTGCATTCATTGTCCTCTTCTAGTTGATTATGTTCCATTCCAATAATGTCCTTGTTTTTTATCAGGTAATTGTGGCTGATAACTACTTCACTGGGTCAAAAGAAAATCTCAAGAAATGGATTGGTCATCCAAGATTTGAGCTTATTCGTCATGGTATTTTTTCTGCTGCTCTAATCCACTACTACTTTTTATTTGCTTCTCCTGAGGGTTGGTCCGGTAATAAAAATGTTGTAATTTGATGGTCTTCACTTTTTGCCACTCTTTGCAATACTGCTTTCTCCACCGAGATGCTGTTTATAGACTTATAGTATGCCTGTAATTTGATCTGACATTATTTTAATTAGTTCCCTTACTAGGAATTTGGGTTGTAGCGTTTAATAGAAACTCTAAATAGCCCAGCAAATGTAACCTTTCACTGGGTGGGCATTTGTGTATTTTGACCTAAAGTGACAGCAGTAGCTTCATATAATCATCTTGAGGGTGATATTTAAACCGGGTTATGATTAATGTCTTAGCAATGTTAAATGCCTATTGAGTTTTGACTTAGTTGACATATATGTGAAAGGTGATTGACAAAAATTGATAATCATCTTGAATGTGATATTTAAACCGAGTTATGATGTGTACTGTCTTGTTACCCGTTTCTTCTAGTTTCATTTTATGACTTTGCAATCTATTTAGACTTACACGACTATACTGTATTTTTGTTTGCTTCCTCAACAGATGTCACAGAACCACTATTGGTTGAGGTTGATCAGATTTACCATCTTGCATGCCCTGCTTCACCAATTTTCTATAAATACAATCCTGTAAAGGTCTGTGTGAATAAATTCCTACTTTGTTACGTATCCAGACGATTTTTTTACAATATACCTTTCTTGTTCTCAATAATTGTTTCCGGGTTAATTACCTTTAGTACCCCTTATGTATTGGTAACACACATTTATTACCCCTTATGTATTGGTAACACACTGGATAAAATTTTGGTCAAGTTTAGGCCATTTTGACGACCTGTGACCAATTCATAAGGCATGTAATTGTCCCGTTACCAATACATACGGGGTATTAAATGGTGTGTGATCAATTCATAAGGGGTACTAAATATGTGTTACCAAAACGTAGGGAGTGTTTTTGAACGTTACCAAACGAAAGGGTGCTAAAGATATGTTACCAATAGAAAAGGGGTACAAAAGGTAATTAACCCATTGTTTCCTATCAAAATCCCGTCACGGGTAGCACTGAACTGAACCAACAGAGTATATACTGATCTGTTTTTATATATATATATAAAAAAAATCAGTCTTGAATGTGGCCTGGATTTTTGATGATATGCTTCTTTTACAGACAATAAAGACGAATGTGATCGGCACACTGAACATGCTAGGACTTGCCAAGAGAGTTGGAGCAAGGTTTGAGGGTTTGATTCAGCATTTATTTCTTTCAACAGCATATGTTTGCTTTACTGATATGTATATTGAACTCGAAATACAGGATTTTGCTTACTTCAACTTCAGAGGTATATGGTGATCCCCTTGTGCATCCCCAACCTGAGACCTACTGGGGTAATGTCAATCCGATCGGTACGTTCACTGCTCTACCGTTTGATTTTTATATGCTTAAATTGGTATATTATATTTGCTCCTGAAAGTATTGGTTGCATGAGAAAATGTGGAGGAACATAAGTCATCTTCCATGTCATTTTTCTTCGAGCTTGATATGCAACGTTGTCATGGGGGCTCTCGTTGTTGGGATTTCACTTGACATGGCTACTTTTTTGGCGTATCAATGCCTATACAAATGCTAAATATGCGTACCTACTGGTTCATGACTTGTTATATATAGGGAGATAACACTTCATTACACTGAACTTTGGACTTTTTTGTTTCAATTTACCCTAATTTGAGCTCTAATGAAAAAAAATGGTTTTTCATATAAAGAATAAAAAGGTTGAAAAAAAATAAGAAATTTTAAATTAAGAAGGCTATTGTGTTTGTTTTTTTATATATAAGGGGCATTTTCATCATTAAACCTCAAATTAAGGTAAATTGAAACAAACTAAAAAGTTAATCAGGGTGAATTGATACGATTTAAAGTACGCAGTAGGTAATTGATAATAGTCTAAAGTATAGAGTAGTGAAATGTAATTTCCCCTGATAAATGTGATATATATAGCCATAGGTCACTAATGAGGCAGAATGTAGTTTCTCTTTCACCTTGTGACTGGAGGTGTTTTGTGTGTTACAGGAGTTCGGAGCTGTTACGATGAGGGGAAGCGTGTGGCTGAGACTTTGATGTTTGACTATCACAGACAACATGGGATAGGTATATTAGCTGCTTTTTATGCCTTGGAGCTTAAGTTTCTTTCTTTTTTAGGATGACTCGCTCATGCTTTTCATTTCTTTTAAGAAATACGAATTGCAAGAATCTTCAATACATATGGACCTCGCATGAATATTGATGATGGGCGTGTTGTCAGCAATTTCATTGCTCAAGCCCTTCGGTAAGTCCTGCTATGTATGTGGCATAACAATGCTCTAATTGGTCTTTAATGTGTTAATCATCATCCTTCTCTTAAAGAGAATGTTGAGACTGGAACAGTTCTGTACATATATATAGTTCCTAACTTCCAATCCGGTTTTTCAATATCCAGTGGTGAACCATTGACTGTCCAAGCTCCGGGAACACAGACTCGAAGTTTTTGTTATGTGTCCGATATGGTAAGTTTGGAACACATTAGTCTTCTGAATTTAAAATTTGTATTTTAAAGATTTTGTTCTTTCTTTTTTTTTACTTTATATATGAGGGTCTTTTTCGTCACTTGTAAATTGAAACAAAAATAAAGTTCATGGGGGTAAATTGATACAATTTGAAGTACAGTTCAGTGAAGAGTAATTTCCCCTAATACATATGTACACAATAGTGATTGTCTGTGGAAGCAGTGTTGAATTACCATACCTTTTGTATCTCTGTAGGTTGATGGGCTTATTCGGCTCATGGAAGGAGAGAATACCGGCCCAATTAACATTGGAAACCCAGGTATGACCCAACAGCTTATCCACATTCAAGCCCAACTTTTGAAAGAAAAAAAACTTCTCGCTGTTACTGCTAACCTCTGCAAATTTTGTCACTTTTAGGTGAATTTACTATGCTGGAACTTGCCGAGACAGTGAAGGAGGTGAGTTCAATCTTTCATATCCCGCTATTTCTGATCATGACGAATTGTCATTCTACGGTCCAATCATATCTTATCATTTGGCAGTGATGATTGTCTGTGTGAAGTGACATGATATAAATGTGCAGCTTATCAATCCTGATGTGGAGATCAAGCACGTAGAGAACACTCCCGATGACCCGAGACAGAGGAAACCCGATATCAGCAAGGCTAAGGAGCTTCTGGGGTGGGAGCCGAAAGTCAAGTTGCGTGATGGCCTTCCTCTCATGGAGGAAGATTTCAGACAGAGGCTTGGAGCTGCCAAGAAGAAGTGAACAGAAACAAAAACTGAATGGGTCTTGAGTTTGCTATCAAAAGTCTGAACTTGTGCCTTATGTTGTGTTCTGGGTCCTATGTCCTTTTTGTGTCTTCTTTTTGAGATATATCGTGAATTTGTGCTCTCTCTTCAATTGTATTTGTGCTCCTTATATATGTCTGCTACAATGGTCATAATAAACTGTTTACTTTTAAATTTATTTACTTATCATAGATCTTAGCTATGTGTTGTTAGATCATGTACAACTCACCGACCCTTCTCCCGATCCGTGACCCGTTATTAGTGGGTCGGAGCCACGAGTTGCATGTTGTGGCGTGAGGTTAATGCGGCTAAGTGGGTTGGGTTCGTGGCGTGAGGTTATTACGGCTAAGTGGGTTGGGTTCGTGGTTCGCGAACCACTAAAACGGTTCGTAGGTTGTGCGCGAACCACTGACACGAGGCCTTTTCGGTTGAAAAAAAAACATATTTTTTTAAATAAATTATATTTGAATTAAAAACAAAAAGAAAATCAAATTCCCCCACCTATAAATACTCTCATCCCATCATCAAATCACCAACAATTCTCATATTTCTCTCAAATTTTCAACTTCCTCTCTCCCATAATCCAATCGAAAATGTACGACGACAAAACTCAGCGGTGTTTTCACTGTATGCCGAAGGATACATGCCGGAAGAAGTCAATCCAGATGATCTCCACTTTAACCCCGAGCAACTGGGCGACTTTCAGAGCATGTTGAACCTCAACATGCCCAACAACTCGTTCATGTAGAGGCATTTCAACTCAAGCGCTTTAAACCCGCATATGCATCTTAGTTACAACTCAATTGCATTCATACCCGCTACTTTCAAATTCTCGACTTTAATTTCATGTATTATTAAAAAAATCTAAGTGGAGTATCATTTTTTATTATTATAAATGTCGTTAAATGAATTGCAATCCTGGTCAATTCAACCCCACCCTTCAACCCAAGTCTGAACTATTACGGCTACATTGAGAACGGTAGAACCAACAACACGTCGGCGACAGCAGCAACACCCTGATGTCATCTCAATCGTCCTCTTCCAGCCCTTCCCAACAACAAAGGGCGCCAAACGCTTGAAGAAAATGGAGTGTTGAGGAGGAGTCTCATACATATCTGGCTCTGCATAACCAAAGACCCAATTAAGGGCAACTCCCAAGATGGTACATCTTTCTAGGGCACAATTATCAGACTGTACAACGAAGAGGGGCATTTTCCGCATTTCGAATGGAGAGCAATCAAGAACAATAAGTGTAGACATGCGCCTCGGGTGCGGAGGTACCTCCACCTTCTAAACACATCAGAGGCCGACAAAAGAAGCGGATAGACCCCGTCCATGTATGTCGTCAAGGCCAAGCAGTTCTACAAATACACAATGAAAAAAGACGAACATAAACTTTTTGACCTCGATCATTGGGTCGAACTTTTGATGTACAAGGAGAAGTTCACCGTCGAGGAAGACACGGTCGCTTATGTACGACGACAATAGTTGGATGAGGTTGGGGCTTACAGTTCAATCCCACCCACTTGTCCTCCCACCGACGATGAAAGTAACACACCTCTCGGTGATGAGTCCCAATAGGATTGGGTATCCTTCGATCCGATCGAAGGAGGTCGTCATCGAAGTCCCCCTCCCCCTCAACGTGTAGAAGAGCGATCGTTGTGCAACAAGTCCATAAAGAGGAAGGAGAAGGGTATCCAAGAGCAAATAAGTGCCATTACCTCCATGGAGCGAGCAAGGACCGAACGTGAGCGGGTAGTTTGGAAAAAGGTCGATTACGGCGTGACAATGCACACAAATTAATCATAGTGTCCAACAAATAACACCAACTCTTCGAGAAATACGAGGCCATGCAGCAGAAGAACATCTTTAAGTTCACCGACGAGCAGCTGGACTAACACACAATAATGATGTCCCGATTGTGGGAACAATGTGCGAGGATGAGGGTTCATATGGACAAGTTTGAGAAAATGGATGAATAAATGTTGAATTTTATTATTAATAAATGTTGTTGATATTATTTATTTTAATTTATTTTATTATTAATTATTTAGTCAAATTTATTTCATTTTTTTAATATATATTGTTTTAATAAAGAATTTAATAATTCAGCAAAATATCAATTTAACATCAGTCAACATTCAATCAACATCCACTTAGAACATGAGTTCTAACACGAGTTTCACCACTGTAAAACGTAGTTAAATTCAAAAGCTAAAACTCACTATTTTGTATAGTCAGCACATGAGTCTCATAAACAAGTCTTTTCAATATACATGCTCTTAGAGCTTAGAGAGTTGAATATATAATTGAGACTTGATTTAAGTTCGAACGAGTCAAATCAAGATTGACTATATAGTTTGGACTTGATTTAGGTTCAAACAAATAATTGAGACTCCATTCTTGAATGAGTCAAATGCTCGATTTTATAGTGTTTCAGGTTCAACAAATTTAAAAGAATCAAGACAATGTTTGGATCATAAAGATAAGAGATAATTATGAAACTTACACCAACTTGCAAACTCCCTTAGATAATTTTTCTAGTCTTTGTGTTGAAGAATCAATGATCGTCTGAATGCCCCTAATTAAATATAAATAAAATGAGCTTACACACAAAGCTTTAAACTGTCGAGATTGTATTGAGAGCTGAAGCTCGAAGAGTGAATTGAGAACTGAAGCTTGATGGTGAGTGAATCAAGTGAAGTGTGAATGAAGGCGCATGTCAATCGTGATTGAAGTTGGCGGACAAGCAATACAAACAATCTGAAGATGTGATCGACATCTGATAACGGGGATTTGGGTCACCATTCATACATAACTTGATTTGTAAGGCAATTTCTACCTTTTCATGTATGGATGTTCATGATTGTTGATCGAGTCATATGTGTTTTAATATTATAAAACTATAGCGATGAATTTTCAAAACTTATCATATATTAAAATTTAGGGCTACGTGAGATGAAACAAATTGTGTGGGACATGTAAGACGAAAATGAAGGGATATGAAACAAGGGACATAAACCGAGTACCATCTTAATGCCTTGCAGATCGATTCAGTTGCTTATAAAAGGCAACCCATCCTTATCCTTTAAAGACACAAACCATAACTTTTCTAAAATAATGTCCAACCAAATTTATGGACCATGTGAATGAGAGCGGTGTTTCCCAAGTTGATATGGGACCGATACCAGTAGTGTACAAGATCCACTGAGAACAACGCCAGTGTGGTCGATTCAAGCGAACGAAGGCGAAGTTGATGAAGTATCAGCTGTCATTGACCAGACAGTACGCGGAAGCAGTTGCACTCGACACAAATGAATGGACCCCGTTGGAGAAGGCTAACCATGAGGCTCTTATGTTCGAAATGCTTCGAGCTATGAACCACAACTAGCATGTTCAATGTACTATTTTCGTATTCTTGTACATGGTTTCGAACTAATATGGTTTCGTTTTGTACTCAGAAACTTACCCGCAAAGTTCACAATAAATGTAACCTTTTATGTTTGTCTTTTATATGTAATCGAATCTACCTCATTAGTCACATGCGCTGAATCTATCTCCATAAATTAGTTTGACCGATTTTGCCAAGATAAGTGTTGGGCCGATTCAATCTCTTTTTAAAGCAAACCCTACAATTCAGCCTCCCCTATTTAAATCAACCCAAGTGATGAATTAGCTACTACTCTTCATCTTCAAGCCTCTCACCAAAACATAATCGACAACAGCCAGCTCCAACAACGAATCGATGACGTCATTGTGGACGGACGTTGAGGAGAGGAGACTAGTCGTTGCGTGGATGATTCATAGGAATGACACAAGAGAGTACTGGCACGAGCTCTACGAGGATTTCAATCCATGGTAACAGAACCATACCCCCCGTCTGAGAAACAACTAAAGGATCATTGGCAAAAGACCAACCTATAGGTGCAGCGATTCGAGTTGGCATTCTTGCAAGCCCGACATGAGCTCGACCCAACCGTCACCGATGTCGAGGTGCTCCTCGAGGCTAACCGGGTTTACACCCGTAATGTCGTCCTCCCATTCAATAAGCATGAGTAGTGTGCGACTGTTCGAGAATGTCCGAAATGACGGCCGATGAACGAGTTTACGAACATCTAGTTTTCATCCGCTCGCGTTGCTCGGGGATTGGCTGCTCGGAGGTGGGTTTTCTAGGTTATGGGGTTTGGGGTTTATCGGGTTTGCGTTGTAGTCTCGTTGTCTTGTTTTACATAATTAATAACATTAGTTTTTTTATATATAATTTTTAAATGCACATAAGACTCGGAATAGATCGAATCGATCAATTTCCACTGCAACCTCAAAAACAATAGACTCACAAATCGAATTGATTATGGAATGAATTTTCTACCATTTGGGCCTAATCAGACCTGCGAAAGGTCTATAAGAACATCGAACATTTCCAACGATCGTGAAAGAAGAGGGGAGACAAAACGACATCGTCTAAAAGTGAAGACGTGTATAATCCACGTAAGCAAGCCCATGTCTCTACTTTTCCCTCCAAAGTAAACCAAATTTCCCAACACCGCCAAAAAGGATAAACAAGGCGCAATCCGCGTCGATACACTATAATCCATCCACTCACATCACGCGGATCGATCCTATCCACCGTCGATAAGAAACAAATCCAACGGCTCCCGCGAATCCGCCCAACTTCAAATCCAAAATTCTCCGCCTCGCTATAAATACTACCACCAGCTCCAACTCCTCTTCATCAGTTCACAATCTCACCATCTCAATCCAATTTCATCTCCAGAATCTCAAGCTTTCGCCGAAAATGTCAGGAAGAGGAAAGGGAGGCAAGGGATTGGGTAAGGGAGGGGCCAAGCGTCACCGGAAGGTTCTGAGGGACAACATCCAGGGCATCACCAAGCCGGCCATCCGCCGTCTGGCCCGCCGTGGAGGCGTCAAGAGGATCAGCGGTCTCATCTACGAGGAGACCCGCGGCGTTCTCAAGATATTTCTCGAGAACGTTATCCGTGACGCCGTTACCTACACAGAGCACGCGAGGAGGAAGACGGTCACTGCCATGGATGTGGTCTACGCCTTGAAGAGGCAGGGCAGGACCCTCTACGGCTTCGGCGGTTGATTCTTATGATTTCTGCTTGTATCTAGTTTATGGGTATTCGTCTTTTGGATCTGATTTCTGTATTCTTTTGTAATGTTCATCTTTGATGTGAAATGGAAATCTATTTGGCTGCCAAATTGTGACTAAGTTCTTAAATCTGTGGTTTGATAGAATTCTATGGTTTGTTTCTGGGCTTGTGATTCAAATTCTGTTCCATCATGGTTTTTTATTTTGTTCATCATGTTCAATAGTTTGATCTTAAGCAATTTGCTGTATTTCTGGGTGATTCTGTTGCTATCAATTTCACTTTTGTTGAGGGCTGAAATGTTAAAATCTAGTTTTTTGTGCATGTATTCTCAGTGGCCTACAAGTGCTTAAGATACATTGAATGTCTAGTAGCATGATTTTCTGTTCTCGCTTTTGATTCTTATCAGTTGTACTTGTAGTTGTATTTAGGTTAAGGGTATTCATCTTTTGGATCTAATTTCTTGCTTCTTTTGTAATATTCATCTTTGATATGAAATGGAAATCTTTGCTACCAAATTGTGACTTGGATGATTCAAATTCTGAAATCTATTCTTTGGTGAAGTTCTATGATTTGATGTTTAAAATCCTAATTGGGTTTCTGGGTTTGTGACTCAAATCCTGTTCAATCATGTTTTTGATTTTGTTCTTACACAATAGTTGATTTCACTTCTATTGATGATTTCTTTCTGCTCCATTTTTATAATTTGGGACAATTTGTTATTTTTGTTGCTATTAGTTTCACTTTTGTTGAGGGCTAAGATGCGTAAGTGTTGTATTCGTGTAAATGTGTTCCCAGTGTAGTACAAGTCTACAAGAGCTTGATAGACTACATACATTGCCATGATTTCCTCTGTACTTGATTTGATGTTCCATTGAAGTCTTAACACGCCTCTCATATCCTTTTTTTTTTCTCTACACGAGTTCAAAACCCTAGCCTCCATTCTCGTTTGGTTCCGTCTTTACTCACTGTGGCCTCGACCATGGCGGCTTTCGGTGAGGCTCTCCTCCCCTCCGGTTTAGTGTTGTCCGTTCGTCTTGTTTTCTCATCGTCTTCTCGTCGTCTGTCGCCCTTGTTCGTCGTCTTTCTCTACCCTCCGGCCAGATCTGGTCCCTAAGCCGCCACCCACACCCTTCCCTTACACTCACAGTCCAGATTCTGTTCTCCGCCGCTCCTATCCGCTGCTTCCCGTCGCCTATCCCCTTTTCCTCGTCACACCTGTCGACCTCTCCGCCCCCCTGCCACCCTTCCTCTCCCGCTGGCCGTGGTCCACCGCCCTCGAACCCCATCTTCATCCCTCGACCTGCTACGGCTAGGGTTCCCACCACTAGCCTGTCGTGGCCCTCCGTCTTTTTCCGGTAAAACCCACCTCCCCACAGGCAATTTCAACACCCCCCGCCCTCCCCATGACCAGATATGTCACCATCTGGTCAGCTCAACTCCCTCGACGGCCAGATCTGGCGACATGGCCAACAGATTTTTCGATCGCCACACATCTCCTTTCTGCCCTTTTTCACTGGCGATGACCAAGGTAGACATATAGCTTTTCCCCTCCGAAATCAGATCCCAACGACTACGACCCGACTACCTCCGAAGAATAGAAGCGAATAACTCCACTACTCAAGGAGATAACAATATAAGCGAATAATTAAACTTGGAAATAATAGATAAATGAAAGTTCGCCAATACACCATCAGAAATAGGCAAGGAGACGCATTAATGACTACCAAAACGAGAACTACAGGCAGACGCATCATCGGTGTTGAAAACCGTCGTTCAAACCCTGCTTACACTCAACTAACATGAACACGTCTGAACCGAAGAACGAGAGGCATATCTGAGCGCCTCAGCTATCCTCCTGGAAATAGAGTTATGGGAGGAGTCTAAGACTAAAACCACAACATATTTAAAGGGGGGTGACCAGTACACATGATCTAAACGATCGAATTTGAAAGTCAGAGACGACATATCTAGGTAGTGTCGAAGGTTAAAGGCAACACGACACACGCAGAGAGGGAATCTGAACTTCGGAACGAAGAAGCTACGTTCATCGACAACATCTACAGTCAATGATCGCAAATGTCGCGACTGGAGGAGAAAGACGCGACCCTTTTCTTAAGTTTTGAAGAGTCTTTGGACGAGAGAAAAAAGAGTCATGTTAATTTCTTGTAAATTTTTGTCAAAGAAAAAAATGGTTAATGTAAATGGGGTATGGGAGAAAACTAAATTTAAATGCTCTAATCACACATCACATAGGTTGACGGCATACATTGTTGTATGTGTGAAGCCGATCTCGATTGATTGTCAAAATCCTGAGCTGCACAAAAACATTTGAACCATTTGCATATAATGCGTCTGTCTTTGATTATGTTGGGTCTTCCAAATTAACAAGTATCATATAAACTTATCTAAACCTGTTAAACATATTATTTTCAAAAAGTGGTATAAAATTGATATAAACATTCAACTGGATCATTTTTTAGTGATGAAAAAACGTAACAAACAATACAATCGTACAAGCTGCATGTCAGAACTCACTAGAACTACAACAAATTACAATACAATAGTGACATTGGATTTGAAGCAATTGATATGTAATTTTCTCGTTAGTTCTTAGTTTCTTTTTGAAGGTAAGAGATTTTATCAATCAAAACTAAGGCCTAGTAAGTAAAGAACAAGGTGAATAGTCTTCTCGTAGATAGACAATAACTAATCATTAAAAAAAGCTCAAGTATAAACGAGATTAATTTAGTGTGAGAACAAAAAGAAAACAAACTGAGACATAGATAAAAATAGGGAATAGAGCTATAGCAAAAACAAAAATACAAACTAAAATTACATCCGACTGTGGTATGAAACCAAAATTTAGTTCATAGTTTTTTTTTTGAAACGTGTTCCTAGGGAAAGTGCATTATTGTGAACAATAAATCATATAAAGTATGGCGTACAAGCCATGTGTTCCATATATATGTCCCGGTTGTCTGTAGGCCAGCCGACGCTAATTGACCCGTAGAAATAATCTGTTTTTTTTATCGCAGACATTAACTTACGACATCCTCTTACCGACATTTCAACAATACAAAAACGGAAATGAAAAGTTCAAATGTAAACCAAACTAATACAACCCAAATAAAAATGAACTAGTCCATAAAGCAGACAGAAATAGGGTGCTCTGAATGCGGTTTTTCCGAGATCTCCCAGCACCGGAAGTCCCGGGTCTATAGGTATAGTCCGTAGACGGACCCTCCCACCGCCGTCGGGTCTTCTCATTTTTTCGAAGAAGGTTGTAGTGCCTTCACCTGTATAGTCTGCTCCTCCTTGTCCTCCCCTTTCTTTACGGCCGCCGGGATAGCTTCCGCCAGGATATCCAAAATCTCGTTCTCATCTTCCCAATCCGGTATCGAATCGAGAGTTCCGGTTGAAAGTCTGGTCGGATCTGCAGAATACATGGCTGGACTTATAGAATACCCGGCCGGACTTGCAGTGTACCTGGCCGGAGTTGCAGAGAGCTTGGGTGGATCCGCCAAGGCGAGGGCAAAGCAGGCCGGGGGCAGACGGGGCGAGACCGCCGAGGAGCCTTACGGATGGGAGAAGCTTCGGCCGGTTTTAGCGTGAGGGTGGCGTAGCGCCGGTGATGCCAGGGCTTGTGCCGTGGTCGTAGATCGAGGTCGGGGAGAGGCGTGGGTGCTCTCCGTGAACGTTCCAGTTGCAGGAGCAGTGTTGCTCGACTTTGACTGATCCAGAATAGGCTCCGATTGAAACGAGACTGACGAGAACTTGGTGGGGGGGGGGAGTTGTCAGGGGCGGAACTAGGATTTTTTCCTAGGGGTATCCATTGACCACTAATAAATATAGGGAAATTTTTTTTCCAAGAATACCCATCGATAACTAATAAATATAGGGGATTGTTTCTCACAGGGATATCGATAACTAATAAATATAGGGAATTTTTTCCCAAAGATATCGATAACTAATAAATATAGGGAAAATCAATGATACCAAAATAGGTGATATCATCATCAAATATATTAATTTAAATATTATAAATTCAAATTAAATGTAAAAATAAAAAAATAGTTGTCTAGATGCTAGGGAGGATTAAACTTATCTGTGATTTAATGTTCATAATTTATCAAAAATAATTATTCTTTCTTAAACGTTAAATTATAATCAATTTCTTTACAGATTCACACATTTTTATTGTATATATTCATATCTAAATTCAATATTATTATTTTATTTTAGGAGAAAATTTATATTACAAAACTCAAACAATGAAATTAAACTTTATAAGACGTAAATGTAATACATTTTGTTTTAGAAGTGTTTGTAGCAGAGAATATTTGTCCCCCAAGCATTTATAGTTGTGCTTTGGGAATATATTAGCTTATTCCTGATCTTCTGTAATCTAGTTACAATTAGTGTTTGAAGAAATTAAATACTGTATTTCCACTTGAACAAATATGGCTTAGAATTATATGTTCCATGCTTACAAGAATATCAAACCCAAAACAAAGACATGCTGGTCTTGAATCATGGCATGCCTGTAGATATATTATTGACCTGACTTAATATTCTAACTATATTTCTGTAAGGTCCACTTAACCATTGAAGTAATGTTTCACAAATCAGCAGGTTTTAAATACTTATTGAAAGTAGCAGCCCAACAAATAATTAAAGCCCATCAAAAATCAAAATCAGCAACTTTTAAAAAATTTGGGTTGTTCCACGGAGGACTCAAACCCAGGTTGTGCTTGTAAAGTTGAGTAATTTTAACTATCAGACCACTTTTTGCTTTGTTTAGGATGTTCCATGGAACATCCTAATCCTCTCTGGATCCGCCCCTGGGAGTTGTGTTCCGATTGTGATGTGTGAAGGTGAACGAAAGCCGTGGAGAGGGGTGCTGGACGATGGTAGCTGCGTGAGAAGATGGAGGAGACAACCTTACAGTACTGAACAACCCTAGGGTTCGTGATGGATTGAAACATTGAAAGGTTAGTTTAGTACTTTAGTTCTTAGTTAATTATAAATCAAATGTTAAAGTCTGAAATGATAAGATATGATGGTCAAAATAAACAAATAAATTCATGCATTTCTAATGTAAAAATCGAAACATATATGATCCAATGTCATTAAGATTGTAGATAAGAGCCCCTACACGTTGGATCAACCCGTTCACTCAGATCACGCGGATCGATACTATCCACCGTTGATAAGAAACATATCCAACGGCTCCCACGAATCCGCCCAACTTCAAATCCAAAATTCCTCACTTCGCTATAAATACTCCCCCCAGGTCCAACTCATCATCAGTTCACAAACTCACACTCTCAATTTCTTCTCCACAGTCTCAAGCTTTCGCCGAAAATGTCAGGAAGAGGAAAGGGAGGCAAGGGTCTGGGGAAGGGAGGAGCCAAGCGTCACCGGAAGGTTCTGAGGGACAACATCCAGGGCATCACCAAGCCGGCCATCCGCCGTCTGGCCCGACGTGGAGGCGTCAAGAGGATCAGCGGTCTCATCTACGAGGAGACCCGCGGCGTTCTCAAGATCTTTCTCGAGAACGTGATTCGTGACGCCGTCACCTACACAGAGCACGCGAGGAGGAAGACGGTCACCGCCATGGACGTCGTTTACGCGTTGAAGAGGCAAGGAAGGACCCTCTACGGCTTCGGCGGTTGATTCTTATGATTTCTGCTTGTATTTAGGTTATCGGATTTAGGATCTGATTTCTGGCCTCTTTGTAAAATGTATCTTTGATATGAAATGAAATCTACTTTGGCAACTTTGCTACCAAATCGTGACCCAGAAGATTCAATTTCTGATTTCTGTTGTTTGATACTATTCTATGGTTTGATGTTTAAGAATCCCAACTGGGTTTGTGATTCAAATTCTCTTCTTTTATGTCTTGAATTTGTTCTTCACATTCAATAGTTTGATTTCACTTCTACTGATGTGTATATCTGTGTACTTGTATCTAGATTATGGGTATTTGGCTTTTGTATCTGATGTCTGTCTCCTTCTGTAATGTTCATCTTTGATATGAAATGGAAATTTACTTTGCTAGCAAATTGTTACATGGAAGTTTCAAATTCTGAAATATAATGTCTGATAGAATTCTATGATTTGGGCCAAGTGATGCAAATTCTATTACATGGTTTTTTGATTTTGTAATTCATATTCAGTCTTTTGATTTTGCTCTCTGACTTTTTTGTAATTTGGGATATTTCTGGATTTTGTTTGGTGCTATCAATTTCACTTTTGTTGATTGGTAAAATGTTCAAATTTCGTTTTTTTTGTGTGTGTATGTTTGTTTCAGTAGAGACTGAACATTATTTCCTCTGCATTTGAGTTGATGATCCTTCTCTTGCTTTTGACTTCTGATATCTCTGGTTATAGATAATTGGTGCTTTCTTATTCTGCCCCAACCATCATATGGGATGTCTGAATTTGGTGAATTGTTAGTATCCTTTACAAGTGATGTTCATCTCCATTAAATCACTAGCCTTATGATAAAGCTCCATGCTTTGGTGATGTTCAGTGTAGAGCGAATTTACCTCTTGGTTGATCCTTTCCTTATGAAAGGCTGCTAAAAAATAAGGAATTTGGATTAGCATATGGTTGGGATGTTATTTATTTATCGATATTCTATAAAACCCGTCTTTGAATAGATAATCCATTAGAGTTTGAACATGGTACCTCGTTAAAAAGTGTTCATCTTAACCAACTAGACCAGCTCTACTGGGATGTTATTATTTCCTGATTTTTGAATTTATCCTCCAATATTTTCATTGTGTTTGGTGCCTCTAGGCATGACAAATCAGATGCCTCTCTAGTGTTTTTACTTGAGGTACCTTGATCATTAAACTATGCAATTTAAGAACTATTGTAGCTTGATTCGGGTAAGTTATTTCTGTTATGTTCTCTGTTTTAGTGAATTATCTTATGGTTACTTAGAAATCAATCCTCAATGAAAGAATGATAAGTGGAGTATCCCTGAAACAAAATCTGATCTATGTTAAAACTTGAATCAATAATAGAGGTTCCAAGTAGAGATTAAATTCATGTACTTTTGACGTGAGATTTGAGATGTCAATTATGAGCCTCTTAACATTTTTTTAAACCTAAGGAATTTTTTTTTTGATCAGCAATTTTTTGTTTTTATTGAGCCCTAGCTTTCGATTGAAAGGCAAGGGAAAGGGATAACCCTCAAGAACCATTACACCCTTGAATTATCAAAGGAAAACATGTAACCTAAGTAACCCAAAACCGATTACTTGAACCCCAAGTCACCTTAAACCCAAAGTGCCTAAACCCTTGAATCACACTCTTTCAATTCTAGGTACAAAACAAAACAATACCCTGAGAAAAGTACCCCAAGACCTAAGGACAGTCATGAAGTTTAAACCAGCAAAACCAATTCCACTTCTGCTGCAATGAAGTAACCCTCAAGACTCCAAAGTCTTAGTGTTCCCTATAGTGTTCCCAGCTGAAACTGCAGCTAATTGTATCAGCAAACCATGGCAGCCCATTAAGCCTTCCAAGCAAAAGATTGTCAATGAAAGTACCCCCAAATGTGATGGTCTTAAAGCAGACCAAAACTAAAAAGATAGGTAGTACAGTTAAGAAAAAACATTAAACCAAAGTTATCCAAAACTCAGTCAGCTCCAAGAGTAGTCACCATTTCACACCAAGTACCCTCAACCTAATGCAACTACCTCCTCTCCATAGGTAAACTAGTGATATTAAATCTACCCCCACACCAACAGTCCAAAAAAATAGAAAAAGCACATAAGTCCTTACCACAACTCACAACAGTACCCAACCCTTCCCCCTAAACCACCCCAAACCCCCCATTTAGTAGTTAGAGACTTGTGGCCCAAGCAAATTCTAAGTCAATAACAATACACCAGTTTTCCTCCACTTGCAAGTCCAATGAGAGTTGATCCAATTCAGAAAGGTAAAGGAGTTGTCTTTGTTAAATTTAGCCCAAAGTAGTTGAAAGGAATAACTCTGAATGTTTTGGAAAATAAAGTCAGGACTGTCATAAACCTCATTGAAAATCCTATTGTTCCTAGCCAGCCAGATCATCCATAGCACAATGGAAGCCAGAAAAGACTAGTGTCTTGACTTGTTCTGAAGACCATTCCAAGAAATGAACCATAATTGAATTTGGTCTGGTGTTGTAGTAAAAATAGACCACCAATTTAGCACTTTGCACCAAATAGCCCAAGTGAACCTGCAAGATAAAAATAAATGGTCCTGTTCTTCTGGTTCCTCATTACAAAAAGGGCACCAAATGCAACCAGTATATAAGCCCCTAGATAAGAGATAGCATCTGGTAGGTATGGCCTTCATGCACAATAACCAAACAAATGCAGCAATTTTGGGAGGGAGGATGGGAGCCCAAAGCAAGGCAGGCCAGTCAATTTGCAGATCACCTTGTGTGTCAAGCACCTTATACATCATCTTAACTGAGAAGCCCCTCTGATCATGTCTCCAAGAGACCTTATCTTGACCCCCAGTCAGCTGATGGAGATTCAAATCATCAGCCAATAAGTGAAATTCACCAATCTCCCAACCTCTGAGATCTCTTCTAAAGGTTAGAATCCAGTCCCCTTCAAACCAGAACCTAGAAATCACCAACCTCTTTTGTGTACTGAGATGGAATAATCTTTGGTACTTGAATTGTAAAGCTATGTCTGACAACCAAACATCTTCCCAAAACTGTATAGTGTTACCAGATTTGACCTCCCATGTGAGACCAACAGCTCCAAATGCATCAGCAAAGGAAGGAATAGAGAGGAGGGACTGAATGTGTCTAATAAAGGATTGACCATTGTGCAGCATAAATTTAGACAAGTCCCAACTGGTAATGTCCCAGCCATATTTAGCACAAAGAAGTTGTTTCCAAAGTGAGTCAGATTCAAGTGCAAATCTCCACCGCCACCTAGCTAGTAAGGCCTTATTCATTATGTGTAAATTTTTGATGTCAAGCCCTCCCAACTCCTTAGGCCTACAAATCAAATTCCATCTGACTTTGTGTAAAGCTTTCTTGGACACAGTCCCATTCCAAAGAAATCTTCTCTACCATTTGTCCATTTCTTTGATCACACCTATAGGAGCTTTAAACAAGTACATGTAATAAAGAGGTAATGAGCTTAGTGAGGAATTAATCAGAGTGATTCTACCTCCAAAGGATCTGTGCCTGGCTTGCCAAAGATTGAGCTTCTGCTTGAACTTCTTGATGACAGGTTCCCAACATTTCTTTCTTCTGCGATTAATTCCCAACTGAAACCCTAAGTAATCAAAGGGGAGATCCATGGTAGCACATCCCAAGATGGAAGAGACCTCCTCACATGAAACAGTAGAAGCATTTAAAACCAGGACCTTAGACTTTTGGAAATTGATTTTGAGACCAGTTGCTTGTTGTAAACAATTCAAGGTGTGCTTGAGATGAATGACTTGTTGGAGTCCAACTTTAATAAAAATGAGTGTATCATCAGCAAATTGTAGATGTGAAATGAATGGACCTTGTTGATTAACTTGGATTCCAGAGAACATATTGGATGAAGTAGCCTTGGACATGAGTTGATGTAGACATTCAGCAATGAGAGCAAACAAAATGGGAGATAAGGAACAACCTTGTCTAAGGCCTCTGGATAATGGGAAATCACCAGATGGAGCACCATTGATCAAGATAGAAGAGTGAGCCTTAGTACATTCAGTGATCCAAGCTAACCATTTTTGACCAAAATCCATATTATGCAGTAATGTGTGAAGAGCTCCCCAGTTAACATGATCATAAGCCTTTTCAAAATCAACTTTAAACACAATCACCTCTTGTTTTTCAGCCTTGATTGAGTGTATGAGTTCAGAAGCTATAAGAATTCCATCCAGGATTTGTCTGCCAGCAATAAAACCAGATTGAGTATCATGTACCAATGAATTCATCACACCTTTCAATCTAGCAGCTAGAACTTTGGAGATGATCTTATATGAACTAGTGATGAGACTGATGGGTCTAAAATCTTCAAAGGTAGTAGGAGAGGCTATTTTAGGAATCAAGGTTATGAAAGTGGAATTGATACCCTTGCCCAACTGACCACCAGAATAGAAATGTGTCATGAAGTCCATGATGTCAGTTTTAATAAAGTTCCAACAGGTTTGATAGAACTTCATGGAGTAACCATCAGGGCCTGGAGACTTATCTCCATTGCAAGCCTTGATGGCACTAAGAACTTCTTCTTCAGTGAAAATAGCTTCCAAATTATGAGATTGAGCAGTAGTTAGACACTGAAAAGGGAGAGAACTAAGGTCAATAGTAACCACTGAGTCCTGAGAAAATATGTTGGCAAAGTGATTTTTAGCAGCCTCCTTGATCTCAGAAGGAGTTGACCAGGCCACCCCACCCTCAATAATCTGAGTAATTTGCTTCTTGGTGTGATTGAAATTAGCCACAATATGAAAAAAACTTAGGGCACCTATCTCCTTCTTTATTCCACTGAAGCCTAGCCTTTTGACACCAAATCTTAGACTACAGTTTGAGTTTCTGAATCAGCTGTGCATTAAGCAGAGCCCTCAAGGCCACCTCAGTGGGGATCAAAGGTCTGTCCACAATCAGTGAGTCTAGTGAGTGTATCTCCACTTTGAGTTTCTCAATATCTGTATCTAGCCAACCAAATTTGGTCAAATTCCAACCCCTCAGAAAGCCTTTCAAGGCCTTTAATTTGAACCACAATTTATAAGCTGGAGACCCATAAACAATGATGGGTGACCAAAACTGTTGAGAATCAGTGTAAAAATCAGCATGAGAGATCCATGCATTGATAAACTTAAATGGTCTAGCACCCCAATCTTGCCAAGGATCAGATAAAAGAATAGGCATGTGATCTGATAAACACATCTTAAGACAAGATTGAGAGAGATTAATGACTGCAGATAGAAGACTAGGAGTAATCAGAAACCTATCCAATCTTGAAGCAATGGAACCATGTCCAAACCAAGTGAAACTCCCACCAGACATTTGTAAATAAATTACTCCCAAGTTGATCAAGAAGTTGTTGAAATCTCTAGTGCTGATGGTAGGGCAATAGGAGCCAGTTTTCTCAGACTGGTCAAGAATGACATTGAAGTCACCAGCCACTATAAAATCCTCCAGATAATTGCTGATCTTGAAGCCAATATCTATCCACAAGGTTGCCCTCTTAGTTAGATCACAAGGAGCATATACATTCACAATGGTTAGTTCCAGTTGTGTAGGTAAATAAGTACCAGACCAATAAATGACATGTTCATCAACAAATGAATTCAATACTTCAAACACCAAAGTGTTCCAGATGGTAATGACTCCTCCTGAATTGCCCGAGGAGGGAAGGAAGATAGCCTCCCAATTAGGTGAGAAACCACAACAAGAGAGAAAATTCAATGGTAGAGTGGTCAACTTGGATTCCTGTAACAAGACCATGTCTAGATGTTGTTGGCAGCACACGTTACGAAGGGCTCTCTTCTTCTGTCTGGAAGAGATCCCTCTAACATTCCATGAGACTATCCTCATGGTGAGGAGAGTCTTTGTGTGGGAATGGAGAAATGTCTATCCTCCAAATCCTCTAAATCACAAAATTCATCTTCTGAATTTGTCTCCAACTCCACGGTAGGATTGATTTCATTTTCTAGGTTTTCAAACTGTTCCACAATCTGATCTTCTGATAGATAACCCTTGAGTCCTAGTGCCTTGCAATAGTCCCAAGCACCTACTCCCCCTTGTTTAAAACATTGTGAGTTCTTTGAAGCTTTTCCAGAAGTAATAGGAGCTCGAATAGTGGGGGTAGGAACTTTCTTCTTTGACCTTGTATTATAAGCCACCACTGACTGTGAACCCTTCTTTGTATTTGATTTCTTTCCCAAACAGTTAACAAGAGGAGTACTAATGCTAGGATTAGCAGATAAATTCGAAATAACCCTTCCCTCCATTTCTGAAATTTGAATTTCTGGTGTCAGATTTAGTGGCCCCAACCCAGTAACAGAGGAAGGAATGTCCCTCTCCACATTAATGCCCATCCTTTCCAAAGCTACTAACTGTCGATCCATCCCATCGACCAAGAATTCAATTGGTGTGGTTGGAATAGTAGTATCCGGAATAGTGCTGATTGTAACAGTATTATCTTCACCAAAAGTGTCAGGTGCAATTAGCACCTCCTTGAAAGTTGCCGGCGATTCCAAGAAGGTTTTATTCTTCCCAGGACTCACCCAAATAGAGGTCATTACTGCCTCATCAATGACAATCAAAGGTTTTTGGCAATCAACCGAAGTAATTGTACCCACAGTTGTGGTCCTCAATGGTTCAGTAATTAAAGGAGGAGAAACCTTGTCAGAAGTTGGTGAAGAAATCCTCTATTCCTTTTCAGAATCCTCAGTGGGACTGATCTCAAATTCACTAGAGACATCATCATCTGTGGATGTTGTTGTGTTCTCCAAATCCGACATCAACCTAACCCCGATGGAACTTCTTTGTGGCACCACAGTTATGGCCACGGAATAAGTCATGATTTTATACATCTCTTCTTCCAACTCCAATTCTGAATCTTTATGAACTTTCAGGTACTCTTGTGAATGGATGAGGACATAAGTTGCATCAAGATTGTCTCCCAACAATGAGATAAGATGAGTGCACACATAGGTACCCAAATCAGAAGTAATATCTTGGAAAGTCTGTTCACACCAAGCCATAATGGGAACCCCAATCACAGCCACCCAGCTAAATTCCCCCCCCCCCCAGCCTTGCTCAAGTGATTCTTGTTCATGATCAATGACATCCAAGGATTTAGCCACTCAGCATCTCCTTTTAAGGCTTGTTTTTCAAGTTCTGTGTATTCGAAATATACCAGAACAACCCGATCACCAAGGGCTTTAATAGCAATCTTACCACCTCGTTTGGATTCAAAGTGATTTTTGATGACTGGTATCGCATAATCATTGTGTAAAAGTGTTAGATGCCCTCTGTTGACCCAATCTCTGTGTCCTTCAACCAAAGTACCCTTTATCACCGGTTTGTTAGTCCTCCAATCCCGGACTTCTATCCTCCAGATTATCCAAGTTCTTTTTTCTCCAATAGGAACGGTTTATACTTTTTGTGGTTTCAACATTCCTTCTCCAAGCTTCTGAGACAAACAATTTAAAGCCCTTCAAGTAGTAACCATTGAAGATTTGGATGCTCTGTAGCAGACTTTCTTTGGTTTTGAAAGTGATGAAACCAAACCATTTGCCTCTAGCATTGAGTCTCTTAGGTGCCTCAGCCAAAGTGATTTCACCACATTCCAAGAAGAGATTTTGTAACCAAAGGGGCGAAGTAGAAGGAGGGAGATTGTGAATGAACACTCTGTACTCCTCTTGATTCTGTGTAGAATGAGCCTGAAAATGTGTCGAAATCTTGGGTTCAACTAACCTTGTTGCAGTTCCAATTGCCATAGTATTTCTCAGAGACCCCTCTCTGTCACGTAGTTCAAACCCCGTCGGAGGCCCCAAGTTGGAGGATGAGCTCATAATGTAGCAGATGTGATAAACAACCACCAAAGATGAAGAGATAACTCTGGTTTGTGGTGGTCCGAAGTCCTGTGATGGACAACCAGGACACTACACCAAATTCCAGATGAAGAAGAACCGTGGAAGATGTTGAAGGTGCTACAGTTCATACTTACTATAGTGTACAGTGGTTGCCTAGAGAGAAAGTTGCTGAGATTTGCCTTGATTAAACCTAAGGAATTTGAGATGGTAATTTTTGAATGACTAAATTGATATGTTATGAGTACAAGCACATAATATCCATGCAAGTTGTATCATGCCCAAATCATCACAATAGTATTGTTTTGTTTTCGTGTTTAGCATTTATAAATATAATCTATACCTTCTAGTAGGTTGGCAAATTATGGGTAGAATTCCTTATTAATAAATCTTTGTCAAAAGAAAAAAATGGTTGTAGTAGGGTATAGGAGGGAACTAAATTTAAACGTACTAATCATATATCATAGAGTTTGAAGGCTTATATGGCCACATATGTGAGAAGGATCTCAATTGATTGTCGGATTTCTAAACATATACAATTATGGATTTTAATCAAATGTATTTATGCGGCGTTTTCCACTTATATTGGGTCTTCTAGGTTAACAAGTATCTTATAAATTTATTTGAACTTATTAAACACATTCTTATAGGAAAGTGAGGCTTAAAGCATAATCTTCTCTCTACCTTTTTTTTTTCTTATATATTCTTAACCATAACCTATGCAAATCTATTTTCCCACTCACTAAAACTCCTACTATTTATCTATCTCACACTCATCCACATCTTATCTTCCCAACTCCAACTCCTTTAATTCTAATTTTGCGTCGTCATTGTCCCAACTCGCCTCTCTATCTCGTCTACAATGCACTGTAAAACCCGCTTCGTTTCGTTAGGGTATTAATTCGCAAACCGAAAACCTTGAGGTAGGTTTTTAAAACAAGTGCAAAAAAAAAGGAGCAGGTCTGGACCAGGCCAGGCGCGCAGGCCTAACCCAACCCAGCCAGCTCTCGGCCCGGTTGCCCTCTGAGGCCCAAATGGCCGGCCCAAAACCCACCCCCTTTAAAAGACTGAAACCCTAGGGTTTCAGTCTCATTTTCGCGCAGCCACCCTCACCCTTCCTTTTCTCTCTCTCGATCCAGCTCCCTCTCCTCCTTCGTCTTCCTCGCCGAACCAGCTCCGGCCACCACCGTTTCCGGCCGCCACCTCCCTCACCAGCCTCGTCCCGTCTTCTTCTCCCCCATCCCGACGCCGTCACCGCTCTGGCCAGCCACGCAACCACCGTCCCCGACCTCCCTATCTCTCTCCTTCGTCTTCCTCACCAAACTCCCACCGTCCACCACCAGCTCCGGCCACCGGTTTCGTCCCGAGCTCCCCACGCCATCGTCCCCGTCCCCGTCCAAAGACCGACCGTTCACCACCGGTTCCGTCTCGAGCCCTAGCTCGCCACCGAGCTCCGCCTTCTCTTCAACCGAACGCGAACCGAGCTCCCGCCGTCGCCGGCGAGCTCGCCAGATCCGGAACGGGACGAGTCTTCCGGACCCGAGCCGTACGCCGCCGCTCCCACCGCCGACCTCCACCGCCCGCCACCGTCCCCTTTACGGTGAGTTCTCGGTCCGTGGAACCTCGGTCGACCGGCGCCGGTGGTCGGCCGCACCTAACCCGATCCCGTTCTTCGTCTTTGCTTTCCCGTTCCCGAGTTCGTTCAGATCCGGTCGGGATGGAACGGAGCTCCCGAAATGGAAAGGAACAGAACAGAAAAACGTAAATCTGGTTTTGTTTAAAGGATTACTGTAAAGGTTGTAAATCTGAAGTGTAAAGATTTGTAAAGAAAACAACGACTTTAAGTGTTTGCTTTTATGTTCATAACTTTCTCTTTGGATCTGTTTAAGTGTGAAAATTTGGGTTTAAACTGGTTGTAAAATGAAAATCAGTTGTAAGAATAAAGATTAGATCTTTATTGTTCAGACGTAAAATTTGCTATCGATAAAACTAGATCGGCTTAGGTTAAACGGGTTTTAAAACGAAAGTCGGCTGTTAAGTTCAAGCTCGAGTTAAGTTAAATTGAAAAGGGGGAAACGAATTCAAATCGGATTTAGAAGGGTTTTGGACCAAAAATCTCGAGTTTGGAAACGAGCAGAAGGAAACCGTTTTGCTTTAAAATCAAAGAAGGAATTAATTAAAGCAAGGAGTTTCAAAGACGGTTTTAAGTAAAAAGGGGTTTTAACTGGGTTTAGATCAAACCTGGGTTCGGTGCGCGGGTGCTCGAACCCGATCCGTCGTAACCCGACTTTTATCCCGCTCGAGTGTAAACGACAACTGTCGAATTTAAACTGGACAAATCGTAGCCGTTAACTTAACGGCGTAACCGTTATTAATTTGGGGCTTCGTGTTAAATTTAGAGTCCGGCTCCGATCGAGGTGGAGCCCGGAAAGCAATTTACAAAACCCGGGCAGATTCGCCATGTCGGGCGAATCGGGCCTTTAAGGGTCCTTTATCGACATTGTCGGGGTTACGTTTGGGCGTTAAGTTCATTTAATTTCGGCCTGTTCGTACTAGTTTAAAAGTGAGTTAAATCTGTGTTCTTTTAGATCGTGCTGCGGACCGAGGCAAAGGGAGGCTCGGCGAGTGACTGCGATCATCTCGGGTTTAGTGGAGCGCTTTTGGAGTTGCTTACGAGGTAGGGAAAAGTAGCCGGATCTCGGCCCTGACTAGGGAAAGTTAACTATAGAATTGCATGTGACACTTGGGTGTCGTGGGTTATTTAGGTTATCGAATATTAGAAATGCATGATACGGGAACGTAGCGAATACTGGAAATGCATGTGACACTTAGTAGTGTCGTAGGAGCAGAGAACTTAGCGTTAACTGTTTTACTGGAGGCATATGACCATGCCCGGAGGTTGTTGCCCGTGTTATTTGTTGTTGAGTTGGGTGGCCTTGAGAGCCCGTGTTAATTATTGCTGAGTCTTGGGTGGCCATGAGAGCCCGTGTTGTCGTTTCGGTGTTTTGGGTGGCCGTGAGTGCCCGTGGGGTTGTGAACCCGTACTTTATCGTTGGTGTCTTGGGTGGCCATGAGGGCCCGTAGGGTCGTTGAACATGTGTTTGGTTGTCGGTGTTTGTTGGCCTTGAGTGCCTGTGTAGTTGTCACCGGTGTCGTTACTGTCTGTTTGAACTTGTTTGTGGTTGTGATTGGTGACTGGTTACTGGTGGAGGTTGTGTGGTGTAGCTAGCCTCCCGACTGGGATCGGGAGAAGCGGAGGGGTTGTGGGCTAGCTCCCCGACTGGGATCGGGGGAAGGACGCGCGGGTGTGGCTAACCACCCGACTGGGATCGGGTAAAGCGGAGAGGTTGTGGGTTAGCCTCCCGACTGGGATCGGGGGAAGTTGCGCGACAGGTCGACCGCCTGACCACGTCTATGATCGGTAAAGGGCGAGAGACAGAGTTGGTTACTGAGCAGCCATTTTGCGATCCTTTGTGATCTTGTTTGGTATTGTGTGGTCAGTCGTGTCTTGGAGGAGGTCGTCGATCGTAGTGTGGGGTCTACATAACGTATCCGTGTGTTGAGTCAATTGAGGAAAATACTGGTCGTGTGTGTGTCTTCGAGCCGTTGTTGGTGTCATCGGCTTTGTCTACTAATTATGCCATAGTCAGTCTGTTATCTGTGGTGGTGAGCGAACGCTCACCCCTAGCTGCTTTTCCTACATGTACCGTTCGTAGTCTGGACTAGGTGAGCTTCTGAAGCTTGAAGAGCTTGAAGCGGGTTGCTGGGTGTTTTGAGTCTAGAGACGTGTATCTCGTTTTGTCCAAGTGTGGGACTATTATTTTTGAGATGTAAATATTATTCTTTTGTGGAACTAAACTGACTTTTAAAGTGTTTTAATGAAAACAGGTTTCAGTATTGTAACTTTTTAAACGTTCGCGTCCCTAGTTTCGGTTCGCTGAAATTGGGGCGTGACAGCTACACACACTCAATCAGGTTCTTCTTCTCTTAGGTATGCTGCTACTCGTTTTTCTATCGACTGAGACTTATAGGATTTAGTTTAAGAGATTCAAATTGCAGCATCATTGATATAGATATGTTTATTGGTCGATATAGAAACGTTTATATGAGCCATGTTTAGAAGTTAGAGGTTTAAGGTACAACAACAATGATGTAGATATGTTTATGTCCGATCGAGATAATATATGAGCTTTTATGGGACACTATCTTGATCATGTCTCGATCTAGACATTATATATGAACGATGTGAAACTTCAGTAGATCATGTCTCGATCGGTTATTTATGTTTGGTTTTGGTAACTTATTCAACATATGCATCTTAATTAATGATTATAATAAGTCTGATTTTATCTCTTGTTCTTTTTAGTTCATATATGTGATCATGTGACAATGAGGGGTTTACATTCAGATATTGCATAATATTATCTACTTGTTTTTGTTAAATCTAGATAGTGCATAATGGCCGACAAGTTATCCGTGTATGACCCCAGGGTAAAGCGTCGCTTGGGACGTAGATGAATGGGTCTTCTCCCGAAAAATAACACCACATGTTGTCCTAAGAAGTCTCCACCCACCATAATGGATGAGGGTTTCTCAAGTCAACATGCTCCACCACTTTCTCGACCTTCCTCACTTATTGAGCGAATATAGAAACAAAAAAAAAAAGGAAAGAAATAAAGAAAGACCAAAAACAAGATGCGGTAATAGCCGAATAATTCAAGGAGTCTGAACATGGAATAAAGTAACAAAAAAGAACAGATCTAGAGAATGACCAACAGAAGGAGCAGGATGCGGTAATAGCCGAATCATTCAAGGAGTTTGAACATGAAATTTACCAATTCCTCGTAGAACGTGCTGGAAGATTATCATCGAAAAAATGAACAGTGTCCGGTTGAGATATTATCTGAATGATATTTCTTTCTTTGAATAAGCTGTGACGACTATTATAACTTTATTAACGAGTTGTTATCATAATGTTATTGGGTTCTTTGAGTAAGATGTGACTACTATTATCACTTTATTAACAATTTGTTTTAATATGTTTGGTCTATCGAGATTAAGAATTGATTTTAGTCTCTAGTTCGGGGTCCTAATATGTTTTTATCGGCTTCAATGTTTGGTCTATCGAGATTATGAATTGGTTGTATGTCTCGATTGGCTAAGATGTTTGGTCTATCGAGATTACGAATCAGCTGTATGTCTTGATCGATTGAGATATTTGGTCTATTGAGATTACGAATTTGTTTTAGTCTCAATGGAACGTGCAATTAGAGGATCGAACAAAGTCCTTAGTTAGGGAACCAATTATGTCTCGATCGGTTGAGATATTTTTCCGATTGAGAAACGCAGTGTGTTGTCTTTTCCGACAAGCTTTATGTCATAAGCCTAGAGGCCTATGATGGGAACATTGAACGAAGGGAGGAAGGAATATATTCCTTCTTTCCAATTCAAATTTGAACCTCAACCGCACCACTACGCCAATCAATACCCTACCCAACTCATCTTCATGTCATCATATGCATTCACCTCTTCTCCACAAATCTGATTATCAATAATGGCCCAGAACATTGAACACTATAAGAGGGTGCTGAATTTTTCAGAAACTCAAGACCAGTCTGCTAAAGATTCAAGTAAATGCGGTACAACTGATGGATGTGATTAGGGAAGTCGATAGATCAGAATGGACAAGCGTTGACGAGATTAATGTAGATGAAATCCTGGAACAACTTCCATAACTTCAAGCCTTCATAGTGTCATTCACAATATTGGGATGAAAAGAGGGCGATCGAGCAAGTTTGTTTGTAATATTGCACAAGTTCGTATAGGAAAGGCCACAGAAATCCAATATGTGTGGGTCTTTATTGTAATAAGTAGGGTTTGTATGTAATGTGCAATATAACTTTTCCTTAGGTGAATATGTTTTTACTTTTATTGTTCGAAGACATCACACTATGTGTCTCGATCGTTTGATATAAGTCTCGTTATCGAGACCAATCTGCTAATGGTTTCCTCTCAATTGGTATTGGTTGAACGACCGATAATGATCGAGCCCAATCTGTTAATGATGAAGTCAAGGAATTATTATGGAATGTTGGAGTTCGTTGGGTGTCGACAATGGGTGTATGGTGGCGACCGGTCTGTACCCGAACGCTAGATGGACCGTACCTCTAGATTGGTTGGAGTGGGGCGAGGGACTGAAGGAGCACGGTCGCCCCTGAGATCTTCATGTAGCATCCATCTTGGGGGCCGACCACTCGTCTTCAGGGCGATGTTAGTGGCGCACTGAACTCGACGAGTTAGGGGAAACATTTGGTACAGAGGCGGAGGTCCCATGTATATGATCGCAACCATCAGAAGGAAGGGTGGAGACAGACCAGGACGGGGCAAGCCTGCTGCTCGGAGATTGGACCATGAGCCCCATTGTGTCAGACGAACCAAGGTAGGATTGCACATATGACGAGCGACGGAGGGGATGACGACGACTTTATGGTGGATGGAAGCAAGGGCAGATGAAATGGATAGTGGGAGAGAAAACCTTAATGGTCATGATTGATATGAACGAAATTTACGGGAGCACATCTTTAATTTTAGCTAATATAAAATTCGAATTTAAACCCTAACGACAGGATTGTGAGCATTTAACTTAAAAACATATTATTATAAAAAAGCTAATAAAACAGGGATCAAATGTTGATATGAAATGATGAGATACTAGGAGTATCTCTAATGATCGTTGTACAGTAGACTTAAAGAGGAGGCTTAAGAATTGATGAGGAGATGGAAATAATAAAATAATAAGATTTGAGGAGAGATAGTTAATAGTTGCTAAATCCTACCACTACAACATTAGTCGGTACAGAAGGTTTTTGAGGAGAAAAAATTATTTACTAATAAAAGCATTGTAAACACCGTAAGGCCAAATAAAAATAAATTCCATACATTTATCATGTAAAATTGAAACTTATATGATCCAATGTCATTAAGACCGTAGATAAGAGCCCTACACGTTGGATCAACCCGTTCACTCACATCACGCGGATCGATCCTATCCACCGTCGATAAGAAACAAATCCAACGGCTCCTACGAATCCGCCCAACTTCAAATCCAAAACTTCCCACCTCGCTATAAATACTCCCACAAGCTCCTGCTCCTCTTCACCAGTTCAGTCTCACAGTCTCCTTCCGATTTCATCTCCAGAATCTCAAACTCTCGCCGAAAATGTCAGGAAGAGGAAAGGGAGGCAAGGGATTGGGCAAAGGAGGAGCCAAGCGTCACCGGAAGGTACTGAGGGACAACATCCAGGGCATCACCAAGCCCGCCATCCGCCGTCTTGCTCGCCGTGGAGGCGTCAAGAGGATCAGCGGCCTCATCTACGAGGAGACTCGCGGCGTTCTGAAGATATTTCTCGAGAACGTGATCCGTGACGCCGTTACTTACACAGAGCACGCGAGGAGGAAGACGGTGACAGCCATGGATGTTGTTTACGCCTTGAAGAGGCAGGGAAGAACTCTTTACGGATTCGGCGGTTGATTCTTAAGATTTCTGCTTGTATTTAGGTTATGGGTATTTGTCTTTTGGATCTGATTTCTGTTTTCTTTTGTAATGTTCATCTTTGATATGAAATGGAAATCTACTTTGCTACCAAATTGTGACTCAATTTGTTAAATGTGTGGTTTGATAGAATTCTACGATTTTGTGTTTAAAATCCCAATTGAGTTTCTGGTTTGTGATTCAAATTCTGTTCCATCACGTTTTTTATTTTGTTCTTCATATTCAATAGTTTGATCTTTTGGCAATTTTGGGTATTTCTGGGTTATCCTGTTGCTACCAATTTCACTTCTGTTGATGGCTAAAATGTTCTCAAATCTAGTTTTTTGTGCATGCATTTTCAGTGGCATACAAGTGCTTAATTAATAGTTTGAATATCCAGTAGCATGATTTTCTCTGCACTTGATATTAATTTCTTGTCATTGCTTTTGATTTCTGATATCTCTTGTTATGTTGTATGATGCAAGTAGTATTGTGGGTGGTTTCTCGTTTTCTCCTAACAATCCTGAGATCTCTGAATTTGATGGTTTGTCTTCTATCCATTATTTATAGAGTTTTCTACAATTGGTCTAAGAACAGATGATCTATTAGAATTATAACATTGCAATTTGCACCCCACAAAAAAAAATTGATTGTTCTGGCCAACTACACCAGCTCTAGTTATTAAGTACCTTGATCATAAAACTAAGTAAGTTTAGAATTATAGTAACTTGATTTGGGTAACTGTCTTTAACATCCTTTGTTTTTATTTCCCGTTCTTTGTACTCAATGAAATGGTCAGTATTGAAGTATCCAAAGATGGACACACATGTTCAATAAACGAGAGAACTCTTTAGTACTTGAGGCGTGTGCTTTAAATTGAAAATTCCAATTGGGTTTCTGGGCTAGTGATTCAAATTCTTTTCCATCATGTTTTTTGATTTTGTTCTTGATATTCAATAGTTTGATTTTACTTCTATTGATGGCTTCATGATCCCTCATCTTTTGGTAATTTTGGGTATTTCTAGGTTATTCTTGTTGCTATCAATTTCACTTTTGTTGATGGCTAAAATGTTCAAATCTACTATTTTGTGTATATGTTTTTTCCAGTGTCCTACAAGAGCTTAATATAGTTCGAATATACATTATCATGATTTCTTATGCATTTCATTTGATGGGCCTTTTCTTGCTTTTGAGTTCTGATGTCTCTGGTTATAGATATCTCAACAGATGGGATATGATGCTACTTAGTATTATGGGTGGTTTCTTATTCTTCCCCAACCATGCTGAGATGTATGAATTTGGTGAATTGTCTTCTACCCATTACCTGTAATGCTCATCACCATTGTTTCTATAGTGTCTACATATTGAATCTTTAGCCTTATGGTAAAGCTCTGTGCTATGGTGAAGTTCAGTGTAGAGCTATTTTGCATTCTCATTTGTTTCCTTCTTCACTTCATCTTTAAATAAAAAAAATTTGATTCACTAAGAGCATCTCTAATGCCGGTGGTAATTCCGGCGTTTTGTCGCTGGTAGAGAGAAAACGTCAGTGTTGTATTGGTGTTTTGCCGACGGTAAATCGACGTTTTGCTGTTGGAGGTGACTGTCGACGTTGACTCAACCATCAACACTAACCGCTGGCGCCAACGACTAGAACATAACTTTTTTAATTTTTTAATTCTTTCTTTTATAGATTCTTTTTAAAAATTCATTTTTTATATAAATTATTTTACTAAATTTTATATACACTTTTTAAAGTTTTTTAATTCTAATTATTTTTCTTTATAATTCTTTTATTAATTCTTTTTATTAAGTTATTTTTTAAAATTAGTTTATTAACTATTTATTAATTATGTCGAAACGCTCTCTCTGCTCGTGTGGCCGGAATTCCGTTCCCGGCGAGTTGGAAGAAGATCCGGTGGCTTTTCTCCCTTTCTGCACGCAGATGCTCGCCTTGTACAAGTATTATCGAGCCACTGTTGCCGGCACGGTTGCTGTGCACAAGATGGGGAAGAAAAGCACGAGGGCTGTGACGATCCGTCCGGCCAAGGTCAAGGGGAAGCAACTTCCGAAACAGAGCAAGGCTACTGCTGGTGGAGATGGAGCTAACCAAAAACAACCGGACTTGGTTGTGGAGAAGGAGCAAGCGCAGAAACAGGGTGTTGGTGGTGAAGCCGGTGCGATTGGGGAGGCACCGATCTCCGGCAAGGGTCCCCGTCGAAGTCCGGCGATCGGTGCGGAAGTCATCCCAAACGAGGTTTATCTGCGAAACCTTCCATACGGAGTGTCTGAGGAATGGGTTCGGCACACTCTTGGAGCTTTTGGTGACATAGAAGCGTGCTCTGTTTCGAAGCGTCTGAACAGGGGAGGTAAGAGGTTCGGGTTTGTTGTTTTTTCGACTCCAGAAGCTGCTGCAAAGGCTGTGGAGACTTACAATGGTTTCACCTTCAATGGGTACGTGCTGTTTATGGCCTTAGCCCGGCGTCCGGCTCCGGCGACTTTGGGCGAGGAGATCGCAGTTACGAAGGTCGCAGTCAACGGATCGTTGCCGCGTCAGAATCCTTCCCTTTCCAGTCCATCCCGGATTGTGAGGGATTCAGTCGTGCGTGATGTGCGGGATATAATCAATTTTGATTCAAATCCTTTAGATCCGGACGCTGCGCTCGGATTTGTTGGAGAAGACGGATTAAACGCGCCTGATGCTGTCGTTCCGGTTTCTGGTGATGCTGGGCCGGCCCGTACACTTGAAGAAGTCCAGCCTGCCCAAGCCCATGAACCGGGGAGTGGCGTGAGCTCAATTGCCACGCTCAAGGCGCATGTAGGGCTGCGCGTAGGTGAGGCTTCTGGGCCGGATCCAGCGGGCCTTGGACCAATTGCAGATCATTTTCAACATAGTTTTGAAGGAGATGTAATTACCAAGCCAAAGTCAGGACTAGGTGAGCAAAAGTCGGTCAGTGATCCGAGACTGTTCGACATTTTTACACGTATGAACACTGAGTTGGGAGCATCGGTTGTGGATGCGGACTCAAATATTCAACCTCGAGGTGAAGAACCAGTGGAATTCGAGTGTCAGTGTAGTTCGTGGAAAGACATTCTTCTGAGTAAACCCAGTATCCCCGTAGAGGCTCCAAGGAAGCGTGGTCGCCCAAAAAAGGGCCAGCCGAAAAAGACAGTTCCTCCAACTGTATATTATCAGACAAGAGACAAATCTAAAGTGGGCTCTGCCGGTAGTCTCACTATCGATATTGTTAAACAAAGTAAAGACGGATCGTGGTGTTTTAGCAAGAGATTTGTGAGGAAGGCGGTTTCTCATTCCACGGGTTTTGAATCCCCTCAGCAGAGGGAGGATGTGGAGGACGTCATGGATAGCGAGCTTGAGGTTATTCCGGAAATATCGCCTGTTCCGGTTTCTAACCGATTTCTTTGCCTGAATCCGGATATGGAGTAAGTTTGGAGGGCGTTGCTCTGCTTCGTTTGCTTCCTGTTTTGTTTTTGTTTTAGTTTGGCTTATCGCCTGTATCGGTTTGGGGAAAAGGTCATTTTAAGGATCGTTTTTCTTGCTTTCGTTTTACTTTTCTTGTAGAACGTTTGCCTAATAAATTCTTTCGCTTATCAAAAAAAAAAGTTTATTAACTATTTTTTTATTTGAATGAATTTTCATTAGTATTTCTTACTAATTCTTTTATTATCTTACATATACTTTTGTTTAATTTTTTTCATTGTTTTTTGTTAATTTTTTTCCATTTATTACCTTCTTTTTTATATTTTTAAGAGTTTTCATTAATGGGGTTTTTATTTTTCTAACTTCTTTTTTGTGTAATGTGTGTTATTTTAATAAAATTGTTATGTTTAATATAAATTTATTCAAACAGTCATCAACGAACAACCAGTAGAAAAAATAACATTAGAGGTTGCTGACTGTTCGTACTGACTGTTGGTTGAGAAATGGATGAAATATATTTCTTTAATCGAACAATCAACATAAGCATGTTAGCAATGGAGATGCTCAAAGAGAATCTATAGAGTGGTTTGATAGTGATAGAGGGGGTGATAGGGAGTACAAAGTGAGAAAAATAATAAAATAATAGATGATAAGGAGAAAAAGTAGTTAAATCCTGAAATGAAGTAGGAGGTTTGAGAATTGAAGAGATAAAATAATAACTTGATGTTAAACTATCACTAACTAGTGGTTACCACTTTAAGAGCCAATGGTAAGTGAGAGTGGTTGGAGATCAAAATTGATGCTTATCACTAACTGCTATTATTAGCTAGTGGTTTATCAGTGCATATACTCTTAGCCCTGATCACACATTGCTTCAAACAAGCTACACTGATTATTATAAGGGTTTCCTTTATGGTATTCAGTTAACTTTGAAAGGCTGCAAAACAAAAGAAGGTAATGGATTAGTACATTGCTTGGGATGTTATTCATATCATAAAGCACACGAGAATAAAGAAGGTATAAACCTGAATTTTACAATCATTAAGTTCAAAAGATACTGACATAACCCCAACTGATTTTCATAGAAAGTAGAACACACTGTCCCATCAGAACTATTGACCTTTCACAGCGACAGGAAGACAGTCACTAACAAGTCGACGATCAACACCGTAAATGATAGAGACAAATTAGAGGGTAATACCCCACCCGAACACATTATACCAAAAAATCGAATTTGAAGCTAAACAACTTAAGGCACAATAGACAAACCACTCGCCGACGGCAACACCTTCAAACAAACTAGCCCTAACCGCAGATGTAGAGGGAATCAACTGAATTCGGTACATCCTACAGTGAATCTTGAAAAGCTCGCCCAAGAGGAGTATTGGCCCTTGTCTGTCTCCAACGTAATAGAGATGGAGCTTCACATATTAGACACGATGAGAGCCAGGTAAGTCCTTAGGTTAGCCATGAGTGGTGATGAGAAGTAGAGGTAGGTGATGATTTTTTTTTTGTCTGCAACGTGAAAGACAGAAGAAATGAAGGTGAAGTACGACAGAAGCAAAAAAATTTAGAAAGAGGTTTAATCAAATTAAAACTTGTTGGAAATAAGCGTTCATATAACAAGATTGAGAAAAGAAAGACTTATCGAATTGATGATTCAAACTCTGGCATGGCGTGTTGAACTGTTAGCACTTGTTGGAACACACTATTATAGGCTGGTTGAACAAACTATTAACAGTTTTGTTGTAAACTATCAGCTGTGGCATGGTATGGAGGTCACTGCCTTGAAAGAAATATTTCCGAGTGACCGAGGTGGCGATCAGCAGCGGTTGCTCCCCAAGGTTACACAGCTCTACCCAGTAGCGCGCCCACTCGCTCTACTGGATGTGAAACAGCAGAACAGTACCAGAACCAGGGTGTAGTAAATTAAAAGAGAAAAGAGAGAAAAACTTGTATACTTCTAGCTCTGTAATTGCTTAGAAGATTGTATATCTCAAATGAAACCAAAGCTGAGTTTATATAGGCTAAGCAAGGACAAGACCAATAAAGCCCATTAAAAGCACAATAAAAACTGTTTTTTAGGTTTCAAGAATTAAACCACACAATAAAATCTTAGTATCGGTTTCAAGAATTAAACCACGTTTTAATTCCGAACCGTTACAAAATGTCCTTTGCAAGCCATTTTTCCAACAAAACTCTACTAGAGTTTGAACGTGCCGTGTATATTGAAACCTATACAAGTCTTGTCTAAGAGTTGTTTAACATTTAAACTCTACATAAGATAAAATTATCTCTAACCATAACTTTGACCAATTACAATGCGATTGGATCACTTTATTGTTAAAGTTGGAACTTGGCCTAACTGTCTAAGCATAGATGCTGGCCTAACTGTCTAAGCATAGTGAGATGGAGCTCTATATAAAGCACCAGCATGTACAGAAAAGGAAAGACGCGATCAAGTTGAGAGAGATACTATTATCATTCTGGCAATGGAATTTATAAGCGATCTTCACATGAATAGCAGAGCTCATGGTCACAACAGTTATGCCAACAATTCACTTCTTCAGGTACTTTGAAAAAAAAAACAGAATAGGTGATATGTACGAGTCTCGATCTCACACTATTCAGAATTTATATACATTTCGGAGTCATAAATCTACTATACTTTTTTTTGGGTCCGACCTCCCTAACATATAGATTATATGAGGTGAAATCGGCTACAAACCACTTTTCACCTAAAAATCGTGAGAACCAATTATAACCACACACACCTAAGATCCAACATTCACCATGATGTCACATCATCACCCCAATTTCACCCAAATTCAGGCCACTTTTGTCATTTCTCACACAAGCAAGAGCATAATTGTAAAAACATGGTGTCATGTGGACAAGTGTCCATTTTTTTTCTTCACTAATTTAATATTTCCCGATTCGTTTGAACTCCAATTAGCTTCAAACTTGCACCAATATTTTTATTTTTTCAAGGGCTTTAAATCAAGATCAATCATGAATATATTTTGAAGCACGAAAATAAAAAGGTATATCAGGGTGATATAAATAATGTTGAGTGTTCATAAATCTTCACTAATAAATGTTTGGGTAAATTACAAATGCATACCCTTAAGTACGCACGTTTAACCGATGAATACCCTGGATTTTAAAGTTAACTGATGCATACCCTGAAGTTTCATGTATTAACCCAGAACCTCTTCCGTCAGTCAGACTGTAACAGTGGACTGTAAAAAGACCAAAATACCCTCAACTACCCTTCTATATTACACAACCTGCCATAATTCAGTTTTTAATTTTTTTATTTTATTTTATTTTATTTTTTTCCTTTCTCTAACCTTTTCCTTTGTTTACATTTTTTTTAATTTTCTATTTTTAATTCTAAATCTTTATTTAGCAATTTCAGATTTTAATATAAAATTATTTTTTTAATTCTTCTCTTATTTTCAAAAATCATGTTATTTATAAAAGATTTATAAAATAACTCATCTATTTTTCTGAATTCTTTTTTCATAAAACTTTTATTTTAACATTTGTTTTGGAATTTATATATATTTTTTATTTTCTAACATATCTAATTATTGTTTTAAAATTTTCTAAAAAAAACATTTTATATATATTTTCTGTAACTTCTCCGGCCAAACCAACAAATCAAATTCAGCCCCAAATTCGTTCAACCAAGCCAAACCCTGATCGAAGGTCAAAAACTCGAAGAAATTGAAAAAAGAAGAAGGAGAAGATGTGTTGAGATCTGTTAGGGTTCGTCTAAAAGCCTCAACTGTTGGTTTTGGTTGCTGTTAGAGACTTGTTTCCTGACCTCAACTCTCCAGATCCGTCCGTCTCGCCAGAAATTGGAGTACCTCGCCTCTGATTCTCAGCTCCCCACCTCCAGATTCAGCTCCTCACCTCCGATTCTCAACTCCCCACCTCCGATTCAGCACCTCCCTTCGATTCCCCCAATTTTTTTCTCGAACCCTAACTCTACAACAGGACCAAATCGTTGTTTTGGCTCTTCTGTGGTCTCTGGGTCGTCGCTGGAGAGGCGGAGGAAGGACTAGTCGAATCGGAGCGGGTCGCCGGAGGTGGAGGCGACACAGATATGAAAGAGGCGAGGTGGGTTTTGGCGGCGTGAGGAGGAAGATGGAGTTGGGGAAGAGAGAGTTTGAGAGATGAGGAGATTACGGGTGGTGATTTGAGAGAGAGGGGTTGGTTTAGGTTTTAATAGTATATATTTATTTAATTTGTTTTTTATTAATTTAATTTTTATTTAAAAAATTATTAAAAAAATGAACAGTGTTGAGGGCATTTTGGGTATTTTTGAAAAAATGAACAGTAAACTGACGGATCTGACTGACGGAAGGGGTTCTAGGTTAATACATGAAACTTCAGGGTATGCATCAGTTAACTTTAAACTTTAGAGTATTCATCGGTTAAACGTGCATACTTAAGGTATGCATTTGTAATTTACCCTAAATGTTTTATATCGGAGGTATCAAACTAGTGCTAAATGTTGATAAAAACATGTACTGAGGTGATAAAAACCATGTTCAATTTTGATAATAAGCGTGATAAACTAGAGTTTAGCGTTGATAAAAAAACATGTGATGGGGTGATAAAAACATATGTAATTTAATGGTAAACATAGTGTTTAGTGTTGATAAAACTAGTGTTCATAATTACACGTGATGAGGTGATAAAAATCATATTCGGTTTTGGAAAATGAGGTGATAAAACTAGTGTCCAGTGTTGATAAAACCAGTGTAAAGTGTTGATAAAACCAATGTAAAGTGTTGATAAAAACTACCCAGATTTAATTCTTTTTAAATCAACCCCGAAATAATTCTTTTTTTTCGTGCTTCAAAAAAACATGTGATAGGGGTGATAAAAACACGCGTAATTTAATGATAAACCTAGTGTTTGGTGTTGATAAGACTAGTGTTCATAAAAAGCACGTGATGATGTGATAAAATCATGACCAGTTTTGGAAATGAGGTGATAAACCCAGTGCAAAGTGTTGATAAAACTAGTGTAAAAGTGTTGATAAAACCAGAGCAAAGTGTAGATAAAAATTACTCAGGTATAATTTTTTTTTAAATCGGTCTCGAATTTTTTTTCGTGCTTCAAAATATATTCATGAGTGATCTTGATAGAAAGCCCTTGAAAAAACAAAACTAATGGCGAAAGTTTGAAGCCAATCGAAGTAGGAAAATTAAATTAGTGAATTGGTAAAAATAAGTAATATGATAGTTTGACTAAAAAGCCCTTCCCACTTACTAAAAAGTGTTGTTTTTTTTTTTTGCAGTCAACAAATCAATTGTATCTCATCCCTCCATTCTTAAAATAGATGGCTTAGATTGGTTCTCACGGTTTTTAGGTTAAGACATGGTTTGTATTAGATTTCTCCTCTAGATTATATAGGTTTATATCTGTAGAATTATTTTTGAGCATAAGACTATATTTTATTGATAATCGAAATATAGACATTAAATTAAAAACGAAATTAGAACTATGAGAAAAAATATTGAAGTGAAATAAAATAAGAAAGAGAGACTAAGTCGTGATCCGTGGGCAACATATGCTAATCCTATAACAATAGACCCGAAGAACTAGGGTAAATTGACTAGTAGACTGCGACAATTGCAGTGGCAAACGGGAGTGCCACGAGGTTCGCAACATATATTTTACTGAGCATCCAGAGAGAACACCAAGAAACGGGAGGGGGGAGAATGTCGGATTTACACCGACCTCGGTAGGGTGTGATGTGCGTCCCCCCACACACCTCAAGGGTGTCAGACTCGCGATCCAGTGAATAGGGTTGGTGCGCCGAGTTTACACCTGTAGAAGGGTCCTGATCCTTCGGATGGGGATGAAGCATCATTGCACGGAGTGGTAGAGGCGACGTAGGATGTAGGTATAAACAAATACAAACAAGGTAGTAGGCGAGCTCGCGGAGGAGGCACCGTAGGAGGTGGAGGCGGCACATGTTTTAGACGAGCTCGTGGCGGAGGCGCTGGTGGTAACACAAGCGCTGGTGGCGGTTGAGGTGCTACACAAGCGTTGGTGGCGGTTGAGGCGATGGCTCAGTCGGGCGACATTGTTGGTGGCGGCCTGACGGGACAATGCGTCTCGGGGAGCGAGATCGCGTGGAAGGTAACAAGTGGATCGGGACCGGTCGTCGCGTTGGAGGGGTTGTTGTTGCCAGGAATATTGAGGCGAGACAGATTTATGGAAACCATAAAAGACGGTGGAGGAGGAGACACGGACAGAGATGGTTGATCCATCTGGCGAAACAATGAAGACAATGAGGATTAACGTGGTGGTGGTGAGAGTAGCAAGGGTGGAGATGATCGGAGAAGGACTTAGGACCGGTTGCCAAATTGTAGAAAGAGAGAAAAAGACAAGCTCACAATTTAAAAAATTAACTGATTAATGATATTCTACCTAGAAACTTAAATTCACATATGCAAAGTCTAAAATAGTTTATTTATAATTTAATTATATTTAGTACTCTTATGTATTAATAACGTATCTTAAGTATCCATATGTTTCAAAATATTCGATAAGAGACCTTATGTTTTAATCATAGCTCATTTACATGCCTCATGAGCTGGTCACAAATCGTAAAAATAACGTATTTAATTAAAATTTTGTCCAGTATAGCCAATACATAAAGGATAATAAAATAATCTTCATCTAATGATGATATTGTATACATCTTTTAAATTATTCTTCATCAATTTTTGTTTAGAGGGGAGTGATATCCAAGATAAAACCAATAGTAGAGCAAGCCATAAAGACTATGCAGCTAAACAGGGCTTTTCCAGAAGATTGTTTTGTAATGGCAGATTTGGGATGCTCTTCAGGACCCAACACATTTTTGTCCGCCTCTCATGTTATTGATGTCATTGTGGAGTTGTTCAGACAAACTGGAAAATCGATCCCACAACTTCAGGTCTTCCTCAATGATCTTCCCACCAACGACTTCAACTCGATTTTTTTGTCGCTGCCTGATTTCTACAACCAGAGGCATTTGAAATTGAAAGGTGACTCGCCGCCTTGTTACATCTCCGGAACGTCTGGCTCTTTCTATGGGAGACTCTTTCTAGCTTCAAGCCTACATTTGGTTTATTCTTCGTATAGTCTGCATTGGCTTTCTAAGGTACATCTTTTAAGAGTGGTATTTTTTTTATCAGCAATGTTTTATTAAAGAACCAGGTTTTCAAAACGAAAAACAAGGTCAAGGGTTCCCCCTCATTAAAACCACGAGAATGTCATATAGACATCTCAAACTAGACAAACCTAACCCATAATTGGGAACAAACAGGGTCTTAGTACCCAGATTTAACACACTTGAAGTAAACTACAGTGGTCTACAACCAGACCAAAGCAGAACACCCACGCCGGGGCAAGGACTCTTACCCAAGAACATGTATCAACCTTGAAGTACACCACGCCAACAAGGGAAACATTAAGCAAACCTAAACTCAAACAAACTGTCCCAACAAGGGGAAACAAACCAACCAAGGGTCTCCAACCCAGAAGAAACCAATAAAACACAAACTGTACAACACCAAAACAGAAGAACAGCTCTTGAAAGCCAGAAAAGCTAGCATGAACCCCATACACAAGAAAAAAAACTAAGAAAAAAAAGAAAAGGAAAAAACAGAAACACAAAGGTAGAAGAAGGAAGACTACCAACGAACCCCACCAAGACGAGCCACGAAACCAGAGAAGCACCCAAAACCGAGATGAGGGAACCACCACGACCGGGTAACAGATCCCACCCCAAGTCAAAGCCCCAACCCCAAATCCAGGGCCTCCCAACTCAGCTAAGAAGCCGAAAATCGACTCGTACGGGCCAACACCGGTGATGAGCCCCGAAATCCTCTCCGCACCACCGCAGGCGGTATCGGAACAAGGGAAGCCAGTAGATCTGGGGGGGGGGGGGGGGGAGCGAGGAGTGAGACCAAACTTGTAGGTGAAACAATCGAATTAGTCGCCTTTGTAAAAGCCAAGAGAGCCAACCCGAGAGAGAGAAGAAACCTCGCGTCCTGAGCGAGAAACCCTATATTTGATGTACACCGAAGTCGCGACGGAGAAGTGGCAAAGTTTCCGGTGACCGGTCCACACCTTGACTCAGAACTCGAAGAGGGCCAACACCACAAACTTCGACCTCCGGAAAGAACCGGAGAAGCGACAAGAGCCGGAGAGACGTCGGGCCTGCAGATCTGAGAGCGAATCGACGAAACTTAGGTCAGAGCGGGGAGGTAACAGGGGAGAGAGAAGCACGAAGAGGGAAAGAGGAACGGGGAGATGCCACCGCCAGTGGCTCCTCGGTCAGAGAGACCCGAGGGCCACCAGCGGAGGTACAGACGAGGGCGGCGGCGAAGGAAAAAAGGTAGGGTTTAGGGGTCGAAAGCTAAAGAGAAGCGAGATTTAAACTTCACTGAACGGCAAATTTCTTTCACGATTGGTATCATTAAGTGTTCCAATACCATATACAATATTTCTTACAAATCACTATTAAGGAATGCCATCTGGATGACGTAGAGGTACCTCACTCTAGGAGTTTATTGTGTCTCCTAAGTATTAGGGTGATGCAGCGTCATAGTCACTCACCTAAGCTATGTCGTCTGAATACTTAATCGACGCAACTCGTGTCATCTAGATATTACTTAGGAGACACAACATATCTTTGTTTCGCCTCAATAATGTATTTGGGCGGCGCATATGTGCGTTTCTCAAGATTTTTAAGTTGTGTTTTACTATAGGGACATAGCATAAAAAACAGCGCACGATCATATCGTGTATGTTCTATTTGAAACCTATTCTTGCAAATAAATAATATTCTTATCAAAGTAGTTCACATTTTTTATATTAGCGAATGCAAATAATAATAGCCTCTTCTGAGGTGGAAAAGGTAATCGATACAAGTAAAGTAGTTCGTTGTTCCAAACCATTTACAATATTCATACCTTTATTTTTGATCAGCGGTGGATATATTGAAACCTCGATCTTCTAAATAAAGATACAAGACAAGAGACTATATGGTCTCAGAAGGAACCCAAGGCTAGAGGCCATACAAACAACAACATGTCCAACTTGACAGATCATAACTGAAATATAGGTTAGAACCTAGATATAACAGACATTAAGTAAACAAGAAGTAAATTTTTTTTTAAAAAAAAGGGTCTACGACCTATGTTTAACTACTATTAAGCCCGATTAAAACACAGAAACCAAACAAGTAAAACGAAAACAAACCCTAATCTAAATAAAGAACCGATGATGCCACACTCCTTAATAATTTAATTTATTCTAATTTCGTTTAAAAGTATTTTAGATTATGTAATTTTGTGTTTATAATTTTATAGTCACTCAATTGCATAATTAATTACTTTATAATCTCATTCTAATTCATTCATCAAACCGAACCAACAAATTAACATAATTAATTGTCGTAAGCAACCACTTCTATAGTGACCGACCTACCTTCTTGTTTTTTTATCAGAGAGAAATACAGGGAAATTCTACTTTAGCCTAATCTAACCCACCACCCATACATGCTCCCAAGCAAGTGTAGTTAATGGGATTCGAACCTGTGACCTCAAGAAGAGGTGAGATGTGAAGAACTCTTCACCATCAGCTAACCCTAGTAGGGACCTACCTTCTTGTTTTTCTCTCTTGTTTAATAGAATTTATCGTTATAGTAGATGTTCTAACATCGCTACCCTTATCCATTAAAATAAATGTTTGTTTTGTATTAGGTTCCTCGAGGTATTGAGAACAACAAAGGACACATTTACATGACAAATACAAGTCCTCGCAATGTGTTTGAAGCATATGCGAACCAATTTCAAAGTGACTTCACAATTTTTCTTAGCAACCGAGCGAAAGAAGTGAAACAAGGAGGTGCAATGGTACTTGCATTCATAGGGAGGAGCAACAATGATCCAACTAGCAAAGATTCCGGTCTTATGTGGGAAATTCTATCCCAATCACTACTTGATATGGCTGCTGAGGTGATTAATTAGCTCAATTAATGATATAATATCACACATCGATTTGTTCTATAAGTTTCAATATTAAAATCATTGACTTGAAGATCGATTTCTTTTTATGATAATGGATGTCTAATGTGCGAAAACGTTTAGGGAGTGATTGAAGAGCGTGATGTGGACTCCTTCAACATTCCACACTATTATCCGTCAAAAGGAGAAGTGAAGGAGATTGTAGAAAGAGAAGGGTCGTTCAATATTGATCGAATGGAAAGCTTTCAAGTTGATAGGGATGTAAACGAGAACGAAGACGAAAAACACTATGAGTTCGACAAGGAAAGGAGCGGAAAGAATATGGCAAATGCTATAAGAGTTGTGATAGAGTCTATATTAACAAGTCAATTTGGAGAAGGGGTGATGGAAGATTTATTTAGAAGGTATGCCAAGTATCTCTCAGACCATTTATATGTGGAAAGGATCAAGGTCTTCAACATTGTCATTTCTATGTCAAAGATCTAATGGTATTTATCATACATGTTGTAAGCATAAACATGCAGTAGCTGCAGAAGGGTTGCTAGGGTTCTTGTTTAATCTGTAGATTCCTTTTGTGTGGTTCTTTCTATTCTTGTTTGTGCTTATGCTGAGTTTCGGGCTCTATTACGTGTAACTTGTGCCTCAAACTTATGTTGTAGTTGGGTTGGTAGTTACTTGCACTACAAGCTTCCTCATCATATATTATGATCTTATTCTTAGAGCATCCACAACCATCTCGCCGGCAGCTGGCGAGATGGCGCTGGCGGGGACAATAAAAATCATTTTTTTGTCTTAAAGTCAGCACTCTCAGCCATCGAGCTACAATGGTAAAGCCTTTTTGTTGGCTTATAGCAGCCCCATTTATTCACATTTTTGCTCCCCGCCAGCGATAAGTGCCGACCTTAAGCTCCCAGCCAGCACTCCCCGCCAGCGAGCTCCCCGCCTGCTCCCAGCCAGCTCTTCGCCGGCGTTTTCTCCTCGCCAGCGCCATCTCGCCCATGGTTGTGGATGCTCTTAGGATGTGTGGAGGGCTTTTCTCTTAGCTTATTCTTCATTTTAAATAATAATTTATATAAATAAATTTATCATTGATAAAAAAACATGCAGTTGTTAGTATAAATAAATTATTGATGATCCTTTTGGAAATATAAAATAATATATATATATATATAGGATTGGTATCAGGTACAAACCACTCCTTATTGTGCAAACTACGAACTCACCAGGTGCTGACACGTGGGCGCGCGCGCACAGTGCTGATACGTGGGCGCGCATAGTGCTAATAGTTTGGGCGCACAGTGCTAATAGTTTGGCACTGTGCTAAACTATTAGCACTGTGCGCCCAAACTATTAACATTGTGCGCGCGCGTGGTCAACACGCTCACGCGCACGGGCAGAGGCGCGCGCGAAGCTGCCACGTGTCAGCATCGCGCGCACTCTGCTGACGTCACTTTGACCGCATCTTGTGGCTTAGATTGGTTCGTAGTTTGCACAATAAGGATGGTTTTTACTGGATAGCTACCATATATATATATATAAGACAGTCAAATGTAATACAAAAATAAATTTGGGAATTTGTGAGGATAAATCATCAAGATAAGCATATCATATTCTTTGACCACAACTTAAGGTTACTTTAAATTTGGTTTTCTTTTTATGATGTAATATATATGTTTAGCTATTTTTATATAATCAATTTCGGTTTTGAACGTGTTGCATGTTTCAATTTGGGAGGGTAACAAGCCCTGTATTACATGCCAATTATGCATGCACCAATTGGGGTGATTAAGGAATGGGAGAAATAGAAAAGGATGCTCTTGTAGGGTGGATTGACCAGGAAGAAAGCTGTAATAACCACTCCCGGTCAACGCCAGTCAAACCTGCGAAAAACAGGAAAATTTAAAATTTTTAAGACGGACACTTAATGAACCTAAAATGACCCCGAGTGTCATACCGGACTTAAGTTGACCCCGTTATTGACCAAAGTGAGTTACGGGGGACTCAGGGCAACTTTCTGATCAATTTGAGAAATGTTGACTTTTCGCTGGAAAAGTCAACCGAGCGACGTTTTGGTCCATTCGAGGACCGTTTTGGATCCGAAAAGCTTAACCGTCATCGCAGCGGTCTTAGTTGAGCCGTTTCCTTGTGGCCCGCCAAGTTTCGTAATTTTTGGGAAAAAGTGCCCGTTCGGGGCCCGAAACGTCCGATTTTCGCGAATCTGATTGGAAAATATTAACTAGATATTTTCCAAAAGGTGTGGGACCCACCTTGACACATGTCCTAAATGTGGTGGTGTTAGTTTTGGGGGGGAAATGAATGGAGGAGAAGGGTTGGCCGAGACTTGGGTTTTAAAAGAAAAAAAAAGAGTTTTAATTGGGTTTTTATGTTAGTTGTTTTAAATTAGAAAGAAGAAGAGAGGTTTTAGAGAGAGAAGGAGAAGGAGAAGAAGAGAGAAGAAGGGAGGTTGAGCTAGGGTTTGTGATCGAGCCCTTGGATCGAGTCAAAGCAAAGAGCAATCCCGTTCCCCTCGTTCTCCTCTACGGTAATACCCGAATCGATTCTCGTTTTGGTTATTTTCTTGGAAGCTAGGGTTTGAGTATAAACTAAGGCTTAGGGTTGTGTAGAGTGTGGGGAGGTGTTGGAGACGTTTTAGAGGTGTTTGGGGGTTTAATTTCACGTTTTCCGGTGACCGGAGGCTCGGGAGGAGCTCCGGCCACCGTGGGTGGTGGCCGGCCGGCCATGAGGTGGCTGGCCGGAGCTGGCAGCAGCCACCACATGGTGGCCGAGCCTCCCCTTAAACCCTAGGGTCTCGGCCAAGTAGTGTGGGTGGGGCTCACATGCTCGGGTGCTCGGTTTTTATCGTTCGGGTGGTTTAAAACGTTCCCCGGACCATTTATCCTTAATCGAATCGAAATTTGGAATTAAATTGGAGAAGTTGTAATTAACGGGTTTTGGAAACTTTAAACGTTAATTAATTGACTTAGAAGTCGGAATTCAATTCCGTCAAGTGCGTTGGGTTCCTTGAAATATTATAAGACCGTAGAAACGAAAACGGGAACTTTTGGAGCCCCGGAAGGCAATTAACCAAAACCCGGGCAGATTCGCCATGTCGGGCGAATCTGGCCTTTACGGGTCCTTTATCGACAATATCGAGTAATTGGGAAGTTTGGGAGTGATCGGCATTGTCGGGGTTACGTTTGGGCGTTAAGTATGTTAATTTTCGGTTTATTCGTACTAGTTTAAAAGTACTTTGAATTTGTGTTCTTTTAGATCGTGCTACGGACCGAGGCAAAGGGAAGCTCGGCGAGTGACTGGGTGTACTTCGGGTGTTGTTGGAGCGCTTTTGGGATTATATACGAGGTAGGGAAAAGTAGCCGGATCTCGGCCCTGACTGGGGAAAGTTAACAGTAGAATTGCATGTGACACTGGGGTGTCGTGGGTTGAATAGGTTTATTTAAATATTAGAAAAGCATGATACGAGTTTGTAGCGTTTATTAGAAAAGCATGTTACGGGGACTTAGTAATTATTGGAAAGGCTTGTGACACTTAGTAGTGTCGTAGGAACAGAGAACTTAGCGTTAATTGTTTTACTGGAGGCATATGACCATGCCCGGAGGTTGTTTGTGAACTTATCTATATTAGGAGTACTGGAGGCATATGACCATGCCCGGAGGTTGATTGTGAAACCGTTGATGTTAGGACTGTTGGAGGCTTGGTTAAGCCGGAGGTTGATTGCTTATTTGGTGTCTTGAGTGGCCTTGAGAGCCCGTATTTTTTTATCGAGTTCTGGGTTGCCTTGAGAGCCCGTATTATTTATTGATTGAGTTTGGGTGGCCTTGAGAGCCCGTATTTTATTATCGAGTTTTGGGTGGCCTTGAGAGCCCGTATTATTTATTGATTGAGTTTGGGTGGCCTTGAGAGCCCGTATTTTATTATCGAGTTTTGGGTGGCCTTGAGAGCCCGTATTATTTATTGATTGAGTTTGGGTGGTCTTGAGAGCCCGTATTTTATTATCGAGTTTTGGGTGGCCTTGAGAGCCCGTATTATTTATTGATTGAGTTTGGGTGGCCATGAGGGCCCGTCTATTTAAATTGGTGTTTTGGGTGGCCTTGAGGGCCCGTGTACTAAGGATGGTGTCTTTGGCTGGCCTGACCGAGTTAGAGTCTCGGGGGGGTTGCAAGCTTCCTTTAGCTGGCTTACGAGTTAGAGTCTCGGTAAGTTGCAAGCGTGTCTTATGGTTGGTGTCTTGGGAGGCCGTGAGTGCCTGTGGGATTGTTGAGTCTGTGTCTTACTATCGGTGTGTCTTGGGAGGCCGTGAGTGCCTGTGGGGCTGTTGAGTTCGAGTTTTACTGTTGGTGTCTTGGTGGCCATGAGTGCCTGTGAGTGTTGAACTTGTGTTGTTACTGGTTGATGAATTTGCGTGTGATTGTGATTGCGGATCCCGGTAGGTTGCAAGCATTCTTTGGCTGGCCTGACCAAGTTTGAGTATCAACGGGTTGCAAGCATTCTTTGGCTGGCCTGACACGAGTTTGAGTAACACAGGTTGCAAGCATTCTTTGGCTGGCCTGGTCCGAGTTTGAGTAACACAGGTTGCAAGCATTCTTTGGCTGGCCTGGTCCGAGTTTGAGTAACACAGGTTGCAAGCATTCTTTGGCTGGCCTGGTCCGAGTTTGAGTATCACAGGTTGTAAGCATTCTTTGGCTAGCATGATCCGTGTTCGTGTGAGTGGGAGAGGTTACTGAGCAGCTGGTATGCGATCCTTTGTGATCTTGTTTGGTGTGTGATCCTTTGTGATCTTGTTTGGCGTTGTGTAGTCTTTCTGTCGTGTCCTTGGAGGAGGTCGTCGATAGTTGTGTCAGGTCTACGTTGTGTTATCGAGTGTTGAGTTTGTTGAGGAAGGTAACGGGTTGTGGGTCAGTTGGGTACTTGAGTTGGGGACTATAGTCCCAGTGTTGGGTTTGGTTTTAGTGTTACTGGCTTTGTCTGCTAATTATGCCGTAGTCAGTCTGTTATCCGTGGTGGTGAGCGAACGCTCACCCCTAGCTGCTTTTCCTACAGGTACTGTTTGTGGGACGGACTAGGTGAGCTCTTGAAGTTCATGGAGCTTGGAGCGGAGTCTGGTCTTTACTTTTGTTGAGTCTAGTGACGGATGTGTACCTTGTCCACTTGTTGGGACGTTTTTGTATTGTAAATACTACTATTATTTTGGTAAATAAATGGAAATGTCAAAGCTTTTATTCAAAACAGGTTTTAAGTATTCATGTTTTAAAAGTTCGCGTCCCGAGTTCGATTCGCTGAAATTGGGGCGTGACAAAAGCTATATACAAATTCAATTAAAAAGTGGCGTGCTCTTTGACATTCCGAGAACTAACTCTCAGAATGGCATAACAAGCGTACCGGTCGTCAAGTAGTATTCGGGGTTTAGTCCGAGATATCGTACCCAAGGGAGCAATTAGACAAGCACTTTAATTAATTAATTCGTTACTCAAGTTATTCCTATACCGATGATTGTTTTTGTTTTGTAAAATGAAACACTTTCATGCAAATAATAAGTAATATAAGTGATCTGAGAATAGAGCGCAAAATCACAAGTGGATTGGATAACAGAGATTAAAGGCGATCTAGGACGTTATTCGGGTTCGAATGTGATGAACAACTTAACGGGGTTCGATATACATTTGCAACTAATACTATTCTATGGACAACGGGAATTCTCTCAATGTAGTCCTAACCATCTCTCGATCGTATTAGGACCCTAATGTACTCAGTCCACCCAATTATCTCTAATCTAGGTGTAGAACGGTACAAAGCATTACAATTTAGGAATTCCTCTCACTTTCGGTTTTTACACCTATAACTATTGCACTCATGTCAGTCTAACCATATTCTAGTCTATATTAAAACCCGAGTTATTTAATTCTTATTTTCTCATATTAACCTCATTTCTCAATTGTTGGTTAATACAATTGAATCATACATCACGTGATTAAGGCGACAAAGCATTAAGAGCATAATTAAATAAACAATATCCTAGATACTAATTTAACAAATGTACAACTGAAATGCGCTAAATTAATTCATCGCATCGTTCCCCTAGCCCCAGATCATGAGATTTTAGTTCATGGAAAAAGAGTATGAACACAAGACAAGGATTGAAACAATAACATTCATGTTAAATTATGAAAGTAATACCAATATCAAGTAACAATCCAAACTACAAAAACCTTTGATGTGTTTCTAGTATTTCTTCTTTGATATTCTCCAAGTTCTCCAAGCTTTCAAGTGCGTTTGTCTCCCTAATTTCGTGATCCCCTATTTTCTGACCTAATCCCCCTTTCATATCGAAAGTTAAAACTAATTAAAACATGAATCACAGTTGAAAACGCATCTCTGGGCATTTGCACGGTCGTTTGCACGGGGTGCAAATAACCGGTACATCTTTAGTAGCACCGGTAAAATGCACGACGTGCAAATACCCGGTTCATTTTCTGGCGCTTCTGTCCAGAATGCACGGTTAAATGCACGACGTGAAAATAACCGGTGCATTTTTCAACATCAAATCTTTCATAAAAATTGTAGATCTTTGAATTCCCTTCGATTTGATATGTAACGGGCGAAAATCGGAGTTCGAATACGAAAGTTATGCCCTTCACAAGATCAATTACACTTCAAAACTACTTGAACCGATTTTTGCTCCATTTCACCCTTTTTTCACTCCAAATTCCTTAATACCCATCAGGAGAGATCGCTGGCACAAATAGTGAGAAACACATATTAAATGCATAATCTCGAGACTGAAAAGCTCAAGAATGTGGGCTAAAAACATATAGAATAGATGCATTTTACGTTCACATCAACACCCCACACTTCGTCCCGAGAAAACCAAACTAAACAAAACAGTAAGATATGTCCCGGTTAAACCCCGAGGTTCACCTCGATAGAAAGAGTCCGAGTCTCCTTTATTAAGACAATGAAAATAAAGATACACGTGCAATGCATGATCCTATTGCTAATACAATAGGATCACGAAAAATTGATAACACACTTTCCTATTACAGAAAGTTTACTTTTAACCCATGAATAAATGTTCAAAAGATATGTCTTCCACATCATCGAGATTGTGGATAAGACGTTGGGCCATTTATTGCTTTGGATGAATCTAGAAATGTATGTAACACATTTTCAATGAGTAGGAGTGGATAGGATTTGGTTTGCCTTTTAGGTATTTTTCGTCAATAATTATAATGGGACCTGTTTCATTATAATGGCATTATTGTAATAAAACGTGTAAGTGGTGCCTAGACCCCGATCCTCTTCACCAGCCATTCCATCACGTGAGTCAACAAATCCAAGCACCGGCCAATATCGATCACGTGCCATTAATCCTCCAGTCCCCCGACACGTGGCCGAATCTGATTCAGCCGTGACCTCCATATTAACCCATCAGTGTCATTTTAGCGAAAACGTTAACAACAAGTACACGTGTACACCACGTATCATCACCACTCCACTCCGCCACGACACAACACCACACCACTCTCCTCTTCTCTTCTCTCTCCGGCGCCGAGGTGTTTCTTCTCCGCTACGCCAGATCGACCCTCTCTCTCACCTGCTAATATTTTACCCTCTCCGGCTCCGAGGTGTCAATCGGAGACCTCGAAGCTTTCTCTTCGACATTGAGATTCGGTGCACACTGACTGAAGAACCTTTCGCGGCTTCGAGACTTTGAAAATCGGATTGGGGGTTTCGGTGTCGGCGTCGTGCTCCGGCAGAATGCAGGAATTTCCTCGACCGCGTAGACGAACAGCTTATCTGGATGCGCTCAGCCTGGAAATCCAGAAGAAGCTTCAGCGGGTTTGTTTCTGGTGTTACCTCTTGTTTCGTGTTTGTTTGCTCGGAAATTGGAGGAAAATTCAGGACATTGATATTTTTTCTTATTATTTTTCCAACTCTCGTTTTTTCCGTCTGAGTAGTTGACTTATTTTGGTTGAATTTCATGTTCTGTTCATAATTGTTATAGATATTCTTAAATTTTCGTGGTTTAGTGACCTAAATACTGAGTGAATGGATTCAATGTACTGAATGTTATTGCAGGCACGGAACTCTCCTTCTCAGAGGCTCAAACTTTTGCAAGATTTGTTCGCTGACATAGCTTTAGAGGTTGATGACCGAGCCAGAGGTGAGTTGAGGTTGAAATTAAAGTGTGAATTTGTGCTTAAGTAGTAGGGCTGGAGAGTAGGTGTGAGTGAACAAGCTTATATAGTATATACTCGTTGAGCTTCCTGTGAACCTAATGTGAATGTTGAGAGTTTGATTTAATTTGATCCTACCCTTGAGAGTTTGGTTTAACTTGAGTTACCCTTTTGATGGCCAAACATTTCAAGTCTCAAGTTGGGTTTCATGTTAACAAGGAGATAAATGTTGGTAATTGGTCTCCCATTTAGGTGTTACCTCTAGATGTTGGTGGTTTGTTGGAACTTGTATGGACTGGAGGAGATTGGAAGATAACACATGGTAAATAATATATTAACGAGAACCTATTCTTAAACTACAAGTGCTCTGGCCTTTTGAAATGTGCATTGTGAACTTGAACTATAAGATTGGTGATGTTAGATTGGTTCTGTTGGTCATCCTATTCTGATTTATAATATGTGTTAGTTAGGTTTGGTATGCTAATACATATCCTTCTTGGTTTTTCATTTGTGCAGTTAAACTAAAAGAAGATATAGCTTACAACGGCAAAAAAGATTCCATTTCACCTGATGATTATGATCTTAATAGTCAACTATGCTTTTACGATGTGCTTGCTGATCATTATGTATCGGTTCCTGAGAGTGGAAAACCAATACTTGATTTGATTGTTCAACTATGGAGCCAGTCATTTGCATCTCATATCTTCTCCCTCTTGTTCCATAAATGGGTATGTAAGTTTCCATTTAGTGTATTGTAGAGATGCTTGACTAATATAAGCTTTTTCTTCAAAACACTAAACATTGCCTGCAATGGTAAAACCTTGTTTCATTATGTTAGATATATATCTTTTGGGGAAAGTAAATGAAGGTACTTTGCAAGTGTACTTAATATGAAGCTTTTGTATTCGACCAGAACTTGTTGACCGCTAGTTTCATGGTTTTTTCATGGCCTAAGTGGGATCAATGACCACACTATTTCTGCTAGCCCTTCAAAAGGTCCAAGTAGTGAGTTCGATTTGGAAAAGGATCACTTATGCTTTACCGTGGAAAAATATAATATGCCACTGGACATGTAGCTGCCTTACCTGGGAGGTTACATGTACATGGTTGTTATGGGAAACATGTAAAAAAACATGATTGGAGGGTATTTCTTAGCATCTACTCAAGGAATCTAACTATTTATTAGGTTTGAACATTGGATATAGAGCAGGCAATACAAAACAAAGGCAATCGTTTCCTATTTACATGCATGTATACCAATAAAAAATAGCAATATTGTTCATCAAGTCTTCTCTCATAGTTGTGCCTTGTGATTTAGTCCTAACTCTATGTAAAAATATGCATCACTTAGAAATGCTCCATTCTGAATACATGGTCGTCCAATTACCGTTACAGCTAAAAATTCATGTGAGTACATAGGTCTTAGTCGTATATAATTGCTATATTGTATTTGATTGTGACCGTAGTAATTCATATGATCTGAATTAACATCTTGATCGATGTCATACTTCACTCAAAAGTTAGAAGCTTTCTAGTGAAAAAGGTAATAGAGGCTGAGGAAGTAATGACAATGGAATAGATTAGGTGCTTGTACTGTTCGAGTTCAAGTATAATTAATTGCTTTTCATGAATTACCATGTTCCATGTGGATCTAATTTTGATTATTAAGATTAGGGTTCTTCGTTTCTCACATATGATTGTTCTATGGAGCTATAATAATTATAAGTTGCATGCCTTGTCGTACCATTCTGCAGCTATTTGAAGTTCAACTAGACAATGCTGAAGTCCTCCTCCGTTACTCATCCGCTCTTGTTCAAGGTGCTACAAATGTTTTCTGGTAGGAATGTTAATAAGACATGTTCATAATGTTAACTGTCTGGCTTCATTAAATTGACATGCAGATTCACCACGTAATTTTAGCACTTCATAATGATGGATCCACAGTTAATTTTTAATTTCATGTGAAAATATCATTATTTATTTTTCATTTCCTTTGCTATACGTGATCACTGTGGAGAAAATAGCCTTTGATGTTTTCTTCACAGGATTCACCTTTTCCATAAGGATATCTTCATAATATGTTTTCCACTATCACCAATAACCATTCAAAAATTAAAATGTGGAGATAGGGCCAAGATGATCAGCTTGTAGGAAAACAACTATAATACTATGGATATCTGTATCACATTTTAGTCTTGCAGATATATTATGAGGATATCCTTATGTTGTGAATGTTGTAACCTCAATTTGGAGTTCAATAAGAAATGGGATGTCCTATTGACATAGGTTAATTTGTACCAAAGTTAAGTCACCTGCACAAATTTGTAAATTTGCACTCATTCCTTAAAGATCCTTCATATGATTTGTGTATATCTATATTAATGATTATAGTACTAACAAATAATGATAGAAACACTGTACTTGTTGTAGGATTGACATCCAAACAAACACGAGGCGTTTTCAGTCTCTATTTCGCGTGAGTTATTAATAAGGAATAAGCATTTGAATAATTCATTTATGCCAAAACATTGCATGACTGAACTTTTTTGTTTGTTTGTCCAGTATCTTCTTGAAGAAGTTGCCTTGACATCGACACGGTTGAACAAAATTGCCCCACAGGTATGCATCAATATTCATCATGTCAAAATGTCATTTGTTTTAAAAAAAAAAACTGAGTTTTATTTATTATGTTATTCAACTCAGGCCCAGCGGGATCTGTACCTTCTTCTCTCAAGGTTTATTTTGTTTTACAACTCAGGTGGGCTTCATTCTTAGTTTAGCTTTGCATGTTTTGGAACAAATTGTATATCATGCTGAAATGTGTTACTTTACACAGTTGACAAGCTTGAAGCCTTCTTGAACAACTTTCCTGCTTTTCCAAACGCATTTTTGGTCGGTGGTCCAGCAGACATATTTGTCATTGAAGTTGCAGATCAGGTGAAATTTTAAACACAATTTCTTGATGTAACCCGTTTTTCTACTGATGGTGTGACATCATCTAATGTTCAGACTTTTTTTCCTTTCAGCTTCAAAAGTTAAAGGTGGAGCCAGTACTGTTGCATTACCTCTCACGCATTAAAGTTCTCCATGGTAGTACTGTTTTTGTATAAGCTTAAGAATATTCATTTTCCAGATCTTTTGAATTTAGGCTAACCGTTTTGATACTTTCTGCAGGATTGGAACTGAGAATGACGACGAGCACTAGATTAAAGACTTGTTTGTATAGCTTCACTTCTCCTGGCGGCCCAATGTATCCTACAAGAGCTGTTCGTCATGCAGCCTGGGATGCATTGGATGCACTCTTCCCTGTAAGTGGTTTCACCAAAATGTGTCTAAATATGTATTAGATTGATCTGTTATACGCTATATATGTGTGTGTCTTATGATGAATAAGAGGTTATGGGGTTCTAGTTGTAGATAAGAGTGCTAGAATTATTTACAGATTATAACACGGGATAATTGTGTTGTGCCCTTACATCCTGAACTCGGGGTGATTACAACAGGTACCGTGACTTGGAAATTTTGTTAGATAAAACAGCTAGTTCCCCCGTACACATAAACATCAGGACAAGTATTATTTTTCTAGTACTTATTAGGTGAAAACCAAATGTTGGAATGAAAACTGAAAACCATCCGTGTCCATTGGATTGAATTTTTTGTCGGATGAGATGTTTGTAAACTTTACAACATAGGAAAGTTTGAAACTTAATCTCTACTGTTACAATAGAAATCCAATTACCATGATTAGTTGACTTCATTTTTTTTTAAATAACACTTTTGCCCTTTACAATATAGTGTGTTGCAATTCGGGATCCTTATGTATACACTTGCAGGGGAACTTTCGACTTGTTTTTTAGATTGCAAGCATTGTTTAGGCATCAAGACTCGTGTTATGTTGTGTTCCAACCAATGTTGTTGCTGATATGTTTTGCATGGCATACTATCATGCAGATTGGGAGGTACCCTAGACATGTTATCAGTCTCTTCTTTCGGCTATTGTATCCATGGTATTGGCCCTCGTCGTGTTGGAACTTCGTTATGGCGTGTATGATGACAGTGTTTTATTCTTTATTGAGGCTCGTCTTCTCCGGTTGGGAAAAACTGAGGAGGCCAAAGGCATCTTAGAATGAACAAGCATCAGTGCTTTGTACAGTTTTGAGCATAAGTGTGTTGTGTGTACTTTTATGTTTGTGAGGAGTTGTGCATTCTATGTGGTTTTGCTCCCAATCTTAATTATTATAATTTTCGGTACCCTCTTATGTTTCTTGATCGGTGTTAGTTAACTGATCTGTGAGTCAGGTTATAGTACTCCGCTCAAGTGAGTGGACTACTTTGTCATCTTAATGGTTTTGGCTGGTTCGGACTTGAATTTCAAATAATGAGCTTATAAGTTCAACATGGTGCATAAGATTTCAAATTTGTTTGGTGAAACATCGCTTAATGAGCTTGTAAGTTGAACATGGTAACAGGATTTCAAGTTTGTTAGAAACATTGCTTTGGGGCAATATTTGCTTAACATTGGTGTTAATCTAAAGTTTATTCTCAAAATCTATCTCTAATTTTGTTTATAATGAAGTGATTAATTACAAAAACCAAGTTAGTCTTTCATTTGATAGCACCTCTAAAACCAGTAGATCACAAAGACAAGGGAGACAAGATATTAGCTCTTTTGCAAATTTTAGTCTCCTTGCTGTACATTATGTAATTTGTTAAAATGATTAGGAGGAAAGATTAGGAGCTATTGGTGAAGAGTTCATGGATAAGAACCCCCTAAACAATATCACCTACACAACAAGAAGGTTCAACATAAGCAGAAGACATTTTTTTATAATCAAGATCCAAACCATATAATCCAGTACTCGCCCTCCTGACAGAATATAAGAAAAATATGAATTTCAATAAATCAACAATAACTCGATAAAACAAATTTCAAAACTATTTCAAGGGAAAATACGGTAAGTGTAAAGTCTACCTCGATGAAGCCTCTCCAATACGTAAGGAGAAGCACTCAATCCACCAAGGGCTGTGTCACTACTCAATAACCTGTGAAGCTGAATCCTCCCAGCTTCTAGCCAACAACATGAAACAGCTATTCCCACATCCATATCCCCAAACAAGGGAAAGTCGAAGAAACCAAAAGCATAACCAAGTTACATACTTACTGTCCTTCCAAACATGAACCCTAACACCCTAAACCAAATAGTCTAACAATCCCAGTTCATGATGTCAATTTCATCAATCACAACATGGCCACATCATATGCTAAAGGAAAAAAACAAACGGAACATGAGAAATAGCTTCAACTAGTCTTCCATCACTTCTGAATGATACTTCTCCAAATCAGCATCAAGATCCTCAGCAGATACCTTTTCACCGCGCCCTCTTCCCTGTCCACGTCCCCTTCCTCGCCCACGTCCACGCCCGCCAACATTTCCACCACGCAGCCGTCCTCGCACGCCACCCCTTGCATAGCCACTGCAAAATGGTCATGTTACCAAGAGATTAGAGTAATGTTTTTATACCAATTACATCAGCCACACCAAAAAAAAGGCAGCCAAAAATTACAAATGTGTCCATCTAATAAGACTAAGATATGCTAAATCCACCTTACACCACCACACACACAAATGAATTGAAAAATCACAATAGAGGCAGCATAGAATCAGTGCTATAAAATACATGTTAACTTATAGCCTAGGTTACCAAAGCATGTGTGTCCAACTGGTCAAGCCCTTGAACTTGGGTCTTAGGACCTGGGTTCAAGTTCCAACAGCAATACCTCACTTCTTATTTCTCTTCTCAACTTCTGTTAGGCTTCTCTTTCCCTCTCTCTATCCAACCCTTCTTGGGCCTCTCTCATTGTGGGGGTCAAGAATTTACTGCTCTCTTCTACGTAAGGGAGCTCATTTCTTGCTTGAAATATCAATCCTAAAAAGCTCTTTAATAATCAAAAATTGTTTGGTGCTCCCTTCCGTCTACATAAGGTCTTGAGCCCAAAATGCTTTGATAAAACCTGATTTAGTTGACCGAAAAAATTATAACCTACGTTTCATCACCTCTTGACACAACCATCAACTTACCAAACTGAATAATTACTTTCCATCAAATTACCTCAGCAGTGAAAGAACAGTCGATTCATATACGCGGAACATCAACGATAATTGCATTGCAGTTTTGACTTGCCTGTCTCCCTATTTAACTTAATATTGCACAACAGGCTTCCAAATTCAAATGACAGCTGAATCTAACAATATATACTCATATGATAAGACTCTTCATTAACTAGGGCGGTGGAGGAACTAAAGAATTCCGTTACCCAAATTTCATGGCATAAACCACCTTCCAAGTAAGATAATAAATACTTTACAACTAGCACAACCAAAGAGTTTAACTGGCAACCAAGTGGATAACCATTGAATAAAAGCAAATAAAAAAAAGATAATTTAGTTTTAGGAGCATAATGTATAGACAGATTGAGAATCTCGTAAGAAAATGCATACCCTCTGGGAAATCCATTCCCATTTCGGAAATTACTGTTTGCAGCTGCAGGAGCACCAGAGGCTACAATGTTTGATCCAACAATCTCTATCTTCATTGGTTTCCCATCAAGCTGTACACCATCGTATCTCTTCACCGCAGCCACAGCATCTGATTGTCGAGAGAAGACAACTTCCGCCGTTCCCTAAGAAAAAGAGTTTCTCTCTAAGCTAAAGGACAAAAGGAATTCATCAGAAAGACCATTTGCAGCAAAACTTGAATTGATACCTTCGATCTCCCACTTCTGTCGTAATGGAGGGAATACTTTTTCAGGTCACCAACTTCAGAAAATAATTCCTACACACAAGTAAACTAATGTTACAAAAGATAACAAGGAAAATAAGAATTTACGTAAACGGTTCATGCTCATGAAAAATGCCACAATATTTAATTGAACTCAACGAAACTACATGATCTGAAGAGAAAAGTATATGTTCCTCGCCATATCCTTCAAAACAAAATAACCAAGTAAATCAAGAAAAAACATCATACTTGACATTAAGTGAAAGATCAAAATGCAGCCACCAAGGCCAACAAATAAATCAGACAAAACAAGTTGTGTGGACGTTGAAAGCAGTTGCCTCGCTACCGAAAACATTAGAGGGGGATACATGTAATTTAAATAGGCAATAACTCTAAAAAGTGACGATGTATCTAATATTTTGAAGATTTAAAAGAACAATTTTTAAAAGATAATAAGCTAGCATAGAAGCAACAACCAAAAGAACAATAAGTGTCAAGTCCAAATGACATGAATTTCAAAACATACAAAATCAACAAAATGAAAGGTAGAGACATGAACAAGATCATGTAGCTCTAGACCTTATCACTTTGGAGGCATACAATCAAGGCTCATACCCAAACTTCACCATTGTTATTCATATAATAATCCAACAAAACCAGCATGCTAAAAATACTAATATAGATCTATCCTAGCTTGCATCTTAGCCTAAAAATCAATTCAACCACAAACCAACAGCTGCCAATAAATTAAGAGAAAACAAGATATATCATATACATATATATAATAATAAAATCCGCATAAAAACATTTAGAGGAAACCATTTACATGTATACAGAGAATCACACAGTTGTTATACACAAATTTCTTCACTTCAGCCAAAGATTTGCAGGGAAATGAACACAACAACCCACCTTAAGCCTAATAGAAGATCAACATTCAGATGTAGACAAAAGAAAATACTTTAGCCACAAATCAACTAGCAAAACAAGAGATAATAGTTTCAGTGATAGCTTGATGCAAAACAAGAGATAACAGAGCCACGCAGATCTCAAACTCAAAATTTCATAGCTTCTGCACAATCGAATCTTCATTTAGGACAAGTACGACGAGCTCATTCAATACCTTTATATCTTCGTTGGTAACGCCGTAGTCCAAATTCGATACGTAGAGCTTGGTTCCAGTTTCAATGGAAGAGGCACGACCTGCTTGGGACTGGTACGCCATAGGCTGATCTACGAACAAATCGTGCCGCCACGGCGCATCCGGCGCCTGAAACACCGTGATTCAGAAAATCGAGAAGAAACCACTGGAGAGGAAATGGCCAAAACTCCAAATTACCTTAGCCGGCGGTGCAGTATACGGCGCGGCGCGAAAGCCGTTGTGGATGGGAGCTCGTCGGACGGGACCGGGACCGGAGGCACGGCCGCGGCCCCTGAAATTGCCGGATCCAGCCGATTTGCTGCTCTTGATGATGTCGTCGAGGGACATGTCTAGACCGCCGGACATCTTTGTGACGTGAGCGAGAGAGTATTGAGTGGATTGAGATGGAATCGACGAAGAAGAAGGAATTAGGGTTTTATATCGAGGAGAGAAACTTGGAGGGAAACACAGGACCCCAGTCAAAATCCACCACGAGTCCGTTTGCTGTTTGTGCACGCGCCACGGCCTATTGCTATGATGGTGTTTGGCTGTGGACTCAACTTCGTTGTTTTACCTTTTTACCCCTTCTTTCATTTTTTCAATGTGGTTCGTATTATTTTTTTTCCTTTCATTTATAAATTTAATTCTTTCTCATTACCGGTTCAGGCATGTATTTCAGTCAGTTGACAAATCCGCCGGTTTAGGGATTTGTTGGCAGGTCGCCGGCCAATACCTCGTCTGTTTTGGCGATTTTATTATCGGAAAGTCGTCAGAATCTAGTGGTTCTTGATCCTTCGGTGTCGGAAAGGATTAGTTTTGGTCAGAATCCGACAATATGGATTTTTATCCCTTCCCTACTTATCACTGTGTTAGTTTATTTATCTTTCACAAGTCTACATCCTAAGAGCACCTGCAACGGTTGTGGCAGGTCTGTCATTGCAGGCCCTGCCACAGCTTGTTGCTACAGTCGTCGTTGCAAGGGGTCGTTGTAGGGGTTGCGTAAAAGCTATTTTAAAGGATAGATAATGTTATTTTACTCCAAAACAACTACAAACAATGACTCCATACCACTGGCCATGGTTTGTCTTTGGAAAGACCGTGGTGGGAGCCATGGTATAGAGTAGAGAAAAAGTCAAAAATGAGCTATTTACCATGGCTCCATACTATTAGTCATGACATACCATTATGGATGCTCTAAGCAGTTTTCTCACTTATTATTATTTTGAACTAATTTCTATATTCACTTTTTTAGTACTCTTGCTAAACCTTTAAATTTGGAAGAAAAAAATTATACCCTTCAACGTCTTGTTGAGACCGTCCATCCTCTTTGTCCTCCCAATTTTTTTTATCAGGAAGAAATATAGAATTGTTTAATTGGGTTAGCCAGATTGTGAATATCCCTTCACATCTCACCTTTTTTCGGAGAAGAGATGTCATTTGTAGTTTAGGAACTTGTAGAAGGTGGATAAACCAGGATAATGAAAGGTAGTTTTCCCTAATTTATTCGTTCTCATTGGCTCGTATAACATCTTAAGAAAACATATGATTAGAAACGGTAGTGCAAATGGTATGATTATATACATTATGATATCAAGTGAAAATTGCTTAAGAGAGTGAAAACTTGTACCGTTCAACGAGTTGCCGGATTCATTGATAGCTTATTTGATATGTATCAGAATGCAAACTCCTATAATCCCGAATTACCAAAGCTCAAAGGCGACAACAGATTAGCGGAGTTCTTTACTTCTAAAACGACGCTCTGACAATCTGCCTCAGACACTTATCATACTGCAGACATTAGCTTTGATCCAGCTAAGAGTGGAGACTATTAATCAATACAGACTGTTGGGAACTAAACCATTATTGATTGCTTACTTCAGACAAAAAATAAAGTGAATAATTTAACATGGTGGTGAAATTGCAATAAAAATATATAGTTGACATAAAGATATGTAATTAATGAATAGCGTAATCTCATTCATTAAAATAAAATCTAATGGACAACCATCCTACTAGTTAGGGTTGAAGAATGTAGCCCATGTAAAACTAAATTTAGAAAGGGATGATTACACCCTGAGAGTACTCAAGAAACAGTAGGAGGAATATTTCTTCCCATGAGTAAGTACTAATCTATCTGTTTTTATCGCATTCTATTGACAAGTACAATCCATATCTATGTTCAATACATGAACCAAAATGCAAATTAAGAAAGAAATATGTGTTGTGAATCTAAAACAAATATTGAAATGAACCCATATTCTTAGAACAACCCAGCATACACAAGTCAGTTTCATCTAGCCAAAGGAAGATCAGATTAACATCTAAAATAAATACTAGAAATAAACCCATATACACAGAATCAATCAGCATACATATGTCAGTTTCATCTTGCAAAGCAACATTGAACTTACTATTCCTACAATCACTCCTATAACTCAAAAAAATCCATACAGCCTAATCAAGATCACAAGAACATCTCCTCCATATCACCCAAAAAAAAACTATCAGAGATCAATATTTGTATGGTAACAGTTATCCCAAAGTGTCTTCATAATCCTTACCAGAGATCTATATCTTACTCAACCAATTACTAATTGTAGTGAATTTGCAGATCACAAGTGTAGGCAGAGAATAGCATTTACCTTTACCACCATGAACAAAAAGTACTTTCTTCCAAAGATCTGCACAAGTATTCACTAATGTAGATGAAATTAGGGTATACATGAAAAGTCCCCACAGACAAAAATATATATACAGAACTTCATAGAGTACCACTTCAGAAGAAACTATAAAACAGATGAAGGACAGTCATGAACATTTTCATATAACAAATATCCCCCAAAGAAACCCTTTTTTCCAAAGATCTGCACAAGTATCTACTAATATAGATGACAATGGGTTATACATGAAAAGCCCGAACAAAGAAATGAAACGAAATTATACAGAACTTCATATAGATAATTAATTGAGAACAATCTATGAAACAAATGAAGGGTAATCAAAACATCACCAAATTTGAACTTACCAACACCCACCCAATCAATTCAAAGAGAATCATATAATTCCAAAGCTTGAAACCTTACTAAAACTACAAAACTCAATTCAATACTCAATGCACATTTGAACGATGAATTATGAGCAACGCTTGAAGCTATACTAAGATTACCAAACTCAATTCAATATTCAGCACACATTAAACCCCAGAATTGTGAACAATGCTTGGTAAAATGTTAAGATTCCATAAGGTTTCGAAGCCATCAAAACAAAACATAGCAGGAATGCACATAAAACTCGACAACAGCTGATGGCCAAAAGCAATTTCATTAAACCCAGTTCACTACTTACATCATGAAGTATATAAAAGACAAACATTAGATAATTTCCATAACCCTAACCCTGATCATGGCGAATTCAAGAGCTAGTGAACTTGGTAACAGCTTTAGTTCCCTCAGACACAGCGTGCTTAGCAAGCTCACCAGGAAGCACCAACCTCACAGCAGTCTGAATCTCCCGGGAAGTGATGGTGGGCTTCTTGTTGTACCTGGCGAGCTTGGAGGACTCCCCAGCGAGCTTCTCGAAGATGTCGTTGATGAAGCTGTTCATGATCCCCATGGCCTTGCTCGAGATCCCGATGTCAGGGTGGACCTGCTTGAGAACCTTGAAGATGTAGATCTTGTAGGTCTCGACGCTCTTCTTCGTCCGCTTCTTCTTCTTGTCTCCGGCGGCCTCCTTCGGCAGCTTCTTCCCGGCCTTCGGCTTCTTCTCCGCCGGAGCCTTCTCCGCCGCCGCGGACTTCTTCTCCTCCGTCACCTTCTCGGCGGCCGGCTTCTTCTCGGCGGGCTTCTTCTCTGCCTTTGGCGCCATCGGAATTATCAGAAAATCGAAGATTGAGAGTTGAAAAGGAGATTGATGAATTGTGGAGGTTATGAGACAATGGAGGGTTGCGGATGGCTTTTATAGAACCCGTTGCTAGGTTTTGATTGGATACCTGAGAAAGACGCGGATCGATGACGTGGATAAATAAAGGTCGTCGATTTGTTTATAGATCCACGGCTGAGAGAGGAGCGTGAAATGAAGTATCCGTGTTGAAGGTATGGATCGATGACGTTGCCACGTTGGACTGGAATGCCTCATATGGGCCTGAGTCACAAGGCCCATGATCGATTTTGGGCCTTGTGTACGACCCAAATCGAGCATCTCCCTCTGAGAGACGACATTCCCAAAAAGCTCCGATTTTTACTTCAAAAATCAAAACCTTCTCCATCTACGGCTCATTTCTGCTAAAACCCCAATCGGCTAGATCTCCGATGAAGCTCGCTCGCCGTCGTCGAGCCTTCGCAGGACCTAATTTCCTCACCCGAAGCGGTCAAAGGAGGCTCTGCACCTCCAGATTCATCATCACCAACGATAATGACGAAACAGATTCGCAATTCGTATCCCTCCTCTGCGGCATCGTCCGGGGAAATCAGAGCTGGAAAGTCGCGCTCAACGACGAGTTCATTTCATCTTCTCTACGGCCTCGGCATGTGGAAAATGTCCTGATTCGTATCCTAGACGATCCCAGGTTAGCTCTTCGGTTCTTCAATTTTCTGGGTCTGCACCGTGGTTTCAATCACTCCACGGATTCGTTTTGCATTCTGATCCACGCACTGGTTCAGTCTACTCATTTCTGGGCTGCGACTTCGGTGTTGCAGACGCTGATGCTTCGTGGGTTGAGCCCAAATGAGGTTTTCGATAGCCTCATGAATAGTTATGTGAAATGCAAATTCACTTCCAGTTTCGGTTTCGATTTGCTTATTCAGAACTATGTTCATAATAGAAAAGTACTGAATGGCGTTTCGGTTTTCCAGCTCATGAGGGACTATAGGATAGTGCCTGAAGTGAGGACTATGAGTGCGCTTTTAAATGGGTTGGTTCGGATTAGGGAGTTTATCATGGTTTTGAGCTTGTTTGATGAAGCTGTTAATATGGGAGTTGAGTCAGATGTTTATATGAACACCTCTGTAGTTCGTTGCTGGTGTGAATTAAAAGATTTTGATCAAGCAAAGAGATTTGTAGTGTGGATGGAATCAGTTGGGCGTGATTTGAGCGTGGTAACGTACAATGTATTGATTCATGGGCTTTGTAAGAACCAAAGAGTTTTGGAAGCCATTGAGATCAAGAACAGTTTGAGCCAAAAGCGATTAATACCAGATGTAGTTACTTACTGCACTTTAGTAATGGGTTGCTGTAGGGATAAGGAACTCAAAATGGGTATGTGTCTGATGAATGAAATGATCGGTCTTGGATTTGTCCCAAGTGAGGCCGCTGTTTCAAGTATTCTTGACTGTTTGAGAATCAGTGGAGAAGTTCTTGAAGCTTTCGATTTGGCCAAGAAGCTTACCAGACTTGGGGTATTGCCTAGTTTGTTTGTTTACAATGCTCTGATGAACTCTTTATGCAAAGAAGGTAAGCTCGATGAGGCAAGGATACTTTTCGGTGATATGGCCAAGAAGGGTATGTTTCCAAATGATGTCACTTTTGCAGTTTTGATCGGTTCTTTCAGCAAAGGGGGTAAACTCGATATCGCACATCAGCTTCTGTTGAAAATGCCCGAGTTGGGCATGAAAGAGACGGCGTATCCTTACAATTCTTTGATATACGGGCATTCCAAGTTTGGGAAGGTGAAAGTGGCTGAGTATGTATTCAATGAGATGATCCGGAAAGGAGTGAACCCAACTGTTGTAACCTATACTTCGTTGATAAACGGGCATTGCAGGGAAGGAGAGTTGAAGAAGGCATTCAAACTCTACGGTGAGATGAAGGGTAAGGATGTAGAACCAAATGTTTACACATTCACCGCACTCATTTCGGGTCTTTGTCGTGCGAAAATGTTGCCCGAAGCAATCGAATTGTTTGATGAAATGGCGGAGCACAACATTATGCCCAACGAGGTGACCTACAATGTGTTAATCGAAGGGCATTGTAAGGAAGGTAACACGGTAAGAGCCTTTGAGTTACTGGATGAAATGGTGAAAAGGGGTCTTGTACCAGACACGTATACCTATAGGCCTATCATAAGCGGGCTTTGTTCTATAGGTAGAGTATCCGAAGCGAAAGAGTTCACGGATGACCTTCACGAAGAGCACAAGAAGGTTAACGAAATGTGTCTAAGCGCTCTAATTTATGGTTATTGCAAAGAAGGGAGATTAGATGATGCATACAGTGTTTGCCGCGAGATGGTGAGAAGAGGAGTGGACATGGATCTTGTTTGTTACGGGGTACTCATCTATGGAACTCTAAAACAACACGACTCAAAACGACTCTTCGAGATCTTGAAGGAAATGCACGATAGAGGGTTAAAACCCGATAATGTGATCTACACAAACATGATTGATGCATATGGAAAAGAAGGAAAAATCAAGGAGGCTTTTGGGTTCTTGGATATAATGGTTGATGAAGGATACAACCCAAATGCTGTTACGTTTACCTCCCTAATATATGGCTTGTGCAAGGCGGGAATGATAGATAAAGCCGAGATTTTACTGAAGCAAATGCTAATTAGTAATAGTAACAGTAACTCTCTTCCTAATCATGTAACATACGGTTGCTTCCTTGATCATCTTACCAAGGAAGGAGATATGGAAAAGGCTATGGAACTTCATGAACTGTTGATCAAAGAGCTTTATGCAAACACTGTGACGCACAACATTATGATCCGTGGCTTCTGCAAATCTGGTAAGCTTGAGGAAGCCAAGAATCACTTGGTTCAGATGGCTGAAAAGGGTGTATCTCCAGATTGTGTTACATATTCAACAATCATGTATGAGTATTGCATGAAGGGTGAGTTAGAAGAAGCTATCAAGTTGTGGAACTCTATGATAGACATGGGCTTGAAACCCGATACTTTAGCTTATAACTTTTTGATACGTGCTTGTTGTGTGGCTGGACGAGTTAGTGAGGCCTATGAACTGCACGATGATATGATGAGAAGAGGCGTGAAGCCTAATCGGATGACTTATAATGCTCTGATTCATGGGACTTGTTTGGTTAGCTCAATTCCTTCTATTGGTGAGTAGTTTGTCTCATCCGTTGGATTGTGTGATTATGCATCAAAGTTCTGATTGTTTTAAGGTATTGTTCTCTGCCTTAAATGAACTGCTTGGCTCCATAGGATTAGAGTCTTAACACCTTCAATTGGAAGCTGGTTGGTGATTTGGCTGTCCTTAAAGGACACTGCTGCAACCTTGTAAAGTATGGAATGATGATGATGTAAGCTTGAATGTTTACAAGAAGAGAGAATTACTATATTTTTTTTCAATGTTCTCTTTTTTATTGATCTTGTATACTTTGTGTTCTCTTGAATCCAGTGAGGATGGTTCATAGAAGGTATGTAAGTACCCACCAATATGCAAGTTTTCACTGGGTTGTAAATGAGTTGTCTTTATTGAGTTTATTAATCTTGATTCACTAGACATATTTAAGCTCGTTATAATCGTTCGAATCCAATACTTCAAGACCGGGTAGACCTGCAAATCAGCTAATTAGTATTTATTCAAGGAATAATTGCAGCTAATTAGTATGACTAATTTCAGTTAAAGATAACGGATTGGTAGATAAAACATAGATTGGAGAATGTTTTTGCAAAAAAAATGATAGTTCAGTGATAATGTTTGCAAAATGTGTATAATTTACCACATTTTTTTGTAATTAACCTGGTATTTAATTAATTGTTTAACATCCATTGAATATCTGTAATAAAAACTATATACATCAGACTTAATCGAGTATCTGGATCTGATTCAGCTCATTGACACCCCTAGTTTTGTGAATACAGGTCAATAATTACCAAATAGCCACTCCTACTATAACTATATGCAACAAACATCATGTTAGTCAGTACAACAACGTTGTCTCCAGAATTTTGTGAATACACACTCCCACCCTTACAGACAGGACGACAATGTTGCCTCCTGAAATGCTGGAAAACATAATTGTCTGGAAAAAAAAAACACAAACCAAACCTTGTTTTCTGCTAACTTAAGTCATGGGGATGGTGTACCATGTAGCATAACCAAGAAAGGAAATATCCATCACATAAATTCCACACATTACAAAGCATTAAATAAAACCCGACTCTGTTCTAGGTGAAACAAAGACTGTAAAGTGAAACTTGAACAAACCCACATAATCATAATTCGGTCAGGTTTAAACCAGACCACAAACTATTAACATTTCACTCAAAAGCCAAGGAGCATAAGTAATTCTCCACCATGATGCTAGAGAATACGGTTTAACTGACACGGCCTTTGAGCACATCAAGTCCCATCTCCGTTGGATCGGTCGCCTGCAACTCAACCTGGATCCCATCAAGTTCTCTCTTGAACCTATCCTTGGAGCTTGCATAAATCATCTTGCTTCTCACCCTCGATGAATCCGGAGACCTTTGAAACAAAAAACAATGGTTAGAGCAAAAAGTAGAGTGAAGGGGAAATCACGTTTTACCACTCAACTATCAAATATGTACAGTTACTACCTTATACTTTTAACTTGTTAGAAAACGATAAATTTAGGGTTTCGGGAATACAAAATTATGCTATTAGATGAGGTAACTGAGCAAGGGAAGACATAATTTCAGCATTTCATTCTGCAATAGTTGTAAAAATGTACCCTGAGGTATTCACTTTTTGCAATTTGTAGCCCTCTTCTTTGCTAAATCCAAGAAAGTGCCATCAACTTGTCTTTTTGTTGCACTTTGTATAAAAATTTGGATTTTACCCTTGAAAATTTAGAATTTAAAAATAACAAGTATAAACCAAAAACAAAATCCAGGTTTTCATATCCCGTAAGTTTCTTACTCTTTGGATGGTACATAGGGGAAGAAAATAGAGGGATATGAGCATTTGTTTATTTTTCTTTATTAATTTTTAAGTTTAAATGTTCAAGGGTAAAATCATCATTTTCATATCAGGGTACTTTTTTTGTAATTATCAAAGAGGGCTACAAGTTGCAAAAAACAAATACCTCAAGGTACTTTTTTGCAACTATCTCTTAGATTTATCCAACAATTAAATTTAACGGATTTTATACAATTCAACCGACAATGCAACAGATCCAAAGTGTAGGGGAGTAAACAGACACTCAAAAGTTCAGGGGTACTAAACTAACTAGTAAGTTGACACACTTTAAAGTTCAGGTTAGTGAACTATAAACCGGGTATTGCACTGGGTTGTAAAACATAACTAACCCATAGAGTAAAACATAAAGATGGAAATTTTACCAGGCGATGAAAAAGATCCTGCTCTTAGGGACGTTCTCAGCAGTCAAAAAGTCGTAGTCGAAAACTGCGTATCGGCACTCATCAGCGGGGAGGCACGCAGCGAAATTATCGTAGCTTTCGGCTGGCTCACCAACTTTTTCCACGATAACTTGCTTTTGCTTCTCCTCGATCTTGTAAATGATGAAGCGGTGAGTTCTTTTCGCCTTCAACTCCATGAACTTTAGCTTGCAATCATCGTGCACAGCCATTCCCGAAGCTGCATTGGCCTGTCCATGCAAAAACGAACATCGATAAATAAAATATTTACTTCATCAACACAGATTCATCTTCCACATCACCACTGTTGAATGCGGGGAAACCATGGAGAAAATGGCAAGCTAAAGATGTAATTTTGTATAATCATTTGACTATGAAATTAACCAAAAAAACAACTAAATGTGACTGAGATGGCAATGCATGGGGAAATCTCAATCAAGACACCCTACACAATCAGTTGATCATGTTTACCGTGATATCTTGAAAATAAAATTGAAAATAAGCCATGTCCCCGTTCTCTTTGCAGTCCCAAACTTTAAGGCGTAAGCTCTAAGATCAAGTTACCCCTTATTTTATCTAGAGACCTCTACGAGACTACAAGAGGTTTTATTTTTCTAGGGATAATTGCAAAAATACCATAATGTATTCACTTTTTGCAACTTGTAGCTCTCTTCTTTGATAATTGAAAGAACTTGTGTTTTTGTTGCAATTTGTATAAAAATGATGGTTTTATCCTTACAATTTAGATCTTAAAAATAAGTAAAAAAACATAAAATAAAAACAAATTTTCATATCCCTTAATTATCTTCCTCTTTTTGTTTTTTAATTGTTATTTTTAAAACTTAATTTCCAACAGTAAAATCATCATTTTGAAACAAATTTATACAAAATGCAATAAAAGGACAAGTTCATGATACTTTTTGCAGTTATAAAAGAAGATGGCTACAAGATGCAAAAAAAGTGAATACCCCGGGTGTTTTTTTGAAATTATTCCTATATTCATTTAAAAACAAATACATTTTCCCAATTTTAAGTTAAAAAGCACATGTTAATCCCATTACTATGGAGATGGAGCATTGATGCATTGTTTATCATATTTAGTCCTAACAAAATAAGGACACAAAAAGAGTGACCCATTAGTAGTAAGCTTAACATGCATGTAGTTAATGATAAGAAAACTCTCACATCAACCATATTTATGGCTAACCACTTGTTAGAAACACACATAACAGTTCATTCCGTACTACTAAAAGATAATTGAGAATTTTAACGAAAGTTCCGGGCAAATGTTGAACCTAATCTCCACTACACCAAGCCATAAATAAGTATCATCCAACTTTCAAGGACATGATAAAATCAGAAACACAACAAATCATAGGGCAAAACTAGGTTTTGTTACATTAGATTTTGTTCAAAATCCAGACCTCGTGATCACCCGTGAACTGATCTGCACCATTTCAACAGAATCACCACCCCATTTGTTTGAAATACTCAAAAACGCCTTCAAAGTTCCCATAAATTAGGATCACTAAAAAAATGTTTCCAAGCCTTGGGAGTCAAAATCGCCTCAATATGTGTGGAAAAAAATAACTTCTGAGACATCAACTCATGAATTTGCTCTATATTGTCAATGAACTGACCAACATACAAACAATCAGAAGAAATAAACTTAACCCCACTGTTCAAACAATCAAACAAAACCAAACTCAGTAATTCTACACCACACCGCAACACAAAATCAACTAAAACCCGATGCAATCTCAACAACCCAAGAGAAAAATCATATGCATCCGTCCATGAGCATTCAAACCCATGACCCTATCCATCTTCAGCCATCAACAGATCAGACCCACCAGACATAAATTAAAAAATAATATATTTTGTTTGAGGAAAAATAAAATTCAAATCAGATCTAGCAAATACTGAAGAAACATCCATACGGGTCATCAGTCACAGATCAGAGATCGAGCAAAAAAAAGACATATATGTGCAGAAAATCATGATAAAAATAAAATTAAAAATCAGAGGCTCACCATGGTTGTAGGGATCGAGAGAACGAATCTAGGTCAAACGGAGAATCAGGATAATGGTACGAGAGAGTCTCTAATGGAGGACTTTTTTTTTCTTCTTCTCTTGTTCTTTGAAGTGATGTGCTGTGTATGTACTGTAAGAAAACGAACAGCTCCGGTAGGTGGTGGCTCCACCTCTTCCTAAATATCATGATGCTGGTCATGCGTGACAACGGAGAGAAAGTTGGTCTGTCCAATCACGGGACGACGCGTGGCCTGGTCCGAATTGCCGAACGTGCCCTGATATAACTTTGCTTTCTCGGTCGTGAAATATCTTAAATGCCCCTCGCGTTGCTTGCTCGGTCGGTCGGTTTCGTTATTTTCGTGTGAATAAGTTTTGTGACAACGGTAAATGACTCCGAAAATAATGTTCGTATCAAAATATCTTTTGTCAGAATAACTAATTACAATAATTTAAGTTAAATTGTGTTTTTGAGAGGTAAAATACCCTAGTAGGTTCTCTCTCTGGATTCTCTGAAACCACACTGTCGTAGTCATCGCCTCCATGATTTTTCTCCGCTCAAGCAATGGCTTGATGCGGCCAAGAATCGCAGTATGATTATACCAGAACCCTATGAGTTATTTTAGAACCGTAAAGATTGCCTCTTCTTCCATTTTCTCACGTAGCCACCACCGTTCAGTCCTCGTTTCCATGGCTTCCGGTCACCTTCACACACCACAGCTGGAACACAACTTCCCCCTCAGCGAGTTCTCTTCGGTCTCGCTTCAATCAGAACCTATTCTGGATCTGGAAAAGTCGAGCAACATTATTCATGCGATTGGAATGTTCCCGAAGAGCAACCACGCCTCGCCCCCGCCTCGTCCTACTACCATGGCACAAGCCCCGGTATGGCCGACACTCCGCCGCCCTCACGCTGAAATCGACGGGAGCTTCTCTCGTCCGCAAGTCTCATCAACGGTCTCGCCCCGTTTGTCCCCGATCTGCTCTGCCCTCGTCTTGGCGTATCCATCCAAGCCCCCTGCAACTCCGGCCAAGTACAATGTAAGTCCAGCCGGGTATTCTATAAGTCCGGTTAGATACTCTACAAATCCAATCAGACTTCCAACCGGGCCTCTCGATTCGGTGTCGGATTGGGAAGATGAGGACGACTTTTTGATCGTCCCAACGGAAGCTATCCCGGTGGCTGTAAAGCAAGGGGAGGACAAGGAGGAGCATATTGTACAGGTGGAGTCGCTACTACCTCCTTCGGAATAATGAGAAGACCCGGAGGGGGTGGGAGGGTCCGACTACGGACTATACCCACAGACCTAGGACTACCGGTGGTGGGAAGTCTCGGGAAAGCCGCAATCAGAGCACTCGTTTCAAGCTTGCTTTATGTGTTTTCCTATTTTAGTTTGGTTTGGTTAGTTCCTTTCGATTGTTGGGCTAGTTATTTTCTATTTGGTAGTTTTGAAATGTCGGTAAGGGGAACTCCTGAGTTAAGATATGCGATCAGAAGCAGACTATTTTTATGGATCTATGAGCGCTTGGTGGACTACAGTCGACTAGGACAAATATCTGAAATCTTGGGCAGTTATGTCCTAACTTGTAAGGTTTACATTTTACAGTAATACAATACACCATCTACTCGTTTCAAAAAAAATTACAATAATTTAGATTATTAATTTTGAAACGGATAGGAGTGTGTGTTTTATTAATAATGCATACCGATGATTACGAAAGTTGCAAAAGTAAGGTCAAAGACCTGAGTTCTAATACTATCGTGAAGTTCTTGGTGTTTTTGGACACGTAAAAAAGTCAAATTTACATCCTAAACAACTTAGAGTAATAACGTACGAAGGGCTGGAATAAAAACTATAATATAGAAAACAGTAAATCATCTCATGATCGAAGTTGTCTAAGATCCTTGAGAAGGGTGCATAGCTCACTATTGGAACGTCTCATGATAGATTATGTTTTTCGGGTCAGCATGGGATGTTTCGCACGTAAGGGATTGATCGACATGTCGTCTTGAATCGTCGGGGTAACCCAATCTGGGGTGTCATGGAACGGTAAACCAACTTACTGTCCCACTCTCGAGATCCTAAAGTCATTTGTTAACCGTAATGTAGAAGACAACGACAAAAGGGGACGACAAGGCTCGTACTTGATGAAAACCGGGGAGGTGACCCCTAAAACCTAATCCTCAACGGATGCTCGGGCTCTCCCTAGCCTTGGGCGGATGTCTTTGTCTCTTACCATGAAGAGAACGATCTTGACGATGTTGGAGATTGAAAGATCATTCTAGAAAAGACTAGATAAAGTTGATTAGCCTGTTAGACTCTATTATTTTAGATTTAAATGTGTGATTTTATAATGAAACAAAGTCATTACATATTAAAATATGAGTATATTACACCGTTCTAAATATTATTTAGGGATTGATCTGTACTTTTTCTAATAGTGATGTATACTTTTTTAGCAAAATATTACAAATGAAAAGAAAATATAGGGAATTGACATTAGGGAAAACGTCGGTTCCTAACCTTGTGTGACCTTCATTTAGTACTTCCTAACTGTGGTCAACTTTTTCAGACACTTCATTACTTATAAAATATAAAAAATTACATAATCTATCATAGACCGTCCAAACTAACGATTTCGTTAGTTTTCTATGGGAAATGTCCAAACTATCCCCGCGTCAAGTTTAAACCTTTAAGTTTCTCTCAACCCTTCACTTACACACTTTACCTTTTAGAAATCATTTCTCAACCTTTCACCTCCCTCTTCTCTCAACCTTAGAAACCCTAACGTGTTGTTGAACGAAGGACGAAGGTAAAGGAAGTTGTTGGGTTCCTGAATGAAGGTCGAAGGTGAAGGAAGCTTTTGGGTTGCTGAACTCACACGAACTCGTTGCTGAATGATCGAAGAACTCGTAGCTGAAGGAACAACAATCCTTTGAAGGTAATCTGAATCTTTGTCTTCATTAACCAGTACAAAATGTTAGGGTTTGAAGGAAACATGGGTTGTGGGCGGATTTCGTTGCAGTCTGTGTTTTAAATTTTAGGGTTTGAAGGAAACATGGGTTTGGGTTTGGGTTCGTTTGTTTGCATGTTGTTGTGGGTTAGGAAACATACGATGTTTGCATGTTTGTGCCTAATTGGCTTATAGGAAGAAAAAAAAAACTATTTTGTTACCCTTTTAGGTTGATTTTACTGAAGCATATGCATATGTGAAGTGAACTGCTTCACTATTTGGTTCAACATAGGTCTTTTAACTTGCTGCTATAGTACATGATTTAGTTTCCAAAAAAGAAGGTTTGGTTTCGAATTTACTAAGGTTGAGAAAAATCTTATAAACATGAGCTCATATAGTTGAGTTGAACTGTCATAATTCAAAACAATTAAGTAGTTATGTAATAAAACACATATTGTTTTAGAATGTTGAAGGTTTTGTGTGCTTATTGAGTAAAAGACAGTTGTTGTTAGAGTAATTGCCATGGGCAACATACGAACAATCTAGGTTTCCCGATTTTGTTAGTTCATTATTTTCATGGTTGATATTTGTATTTCATAATGCATATGGTTAGGCCTAAGAAGTTGAAACCTATTAGGAGATTAATAGATGAACCCTCATACGATGAGAACATTGGCCAGGCTGAGATGTTTGACGAGGAGATGATCGATAATGAGTTGTTGAATGAGGTTGATGGTGTAGACAGTGATGATAGTAGAAGTGATGTAGCAGATGATTAAGTAGAAAACAAATAAAATGAAAGTTTACAGTAATGAAAGCTCAAGTGAAGACGAACATAACAGTAGTGAAGAAGAAGAGGATAACAACAGTGATGTGGATGAGGAATACAATGAGGACACATCAGATGATAATTCATCGGACGATGAATCTGTGGAGGATATGGCATGTGAGGCTGAAATGACTGAAGAATGGAGGGTTGGCGTTGCAACAAGTTTAAGGAGAGAACCTCGGATGTGGGATAAGAAATCTAGGTTTAAGAAGATAGAACTTGTTGTTGGGGACAGATTCGAGACTGTAGCTTGGTTTCAGATCGTACTACGAATCTATTTTGGGCAGAAGGGCTTCAACTTCAACTACACAAGGAATCAGAAGCAAGCTGGAATTGGTACGATATGTAAGGAGAAGAGATTTCCATTTCTATATATGGTCTGAAGTTCAGAAGAAAATTGGTGTTTGCACATTACTAACCTACGAGCTCAGCATTGGTGGACACCGAAGAAATTAGGTCTAAATGTGACTTCAACCGCAATTACATGGAGGATGCGTACTTATTTAGAAAACATGAAGAAGAATGACATTGATGCTCTCTATAACTATGTGTTGAAAAAAGTGGGGTTGAAATATCGGTTGCGAAGGAGTACCGTGTAATAAAGAAGGCTAAAGAGTTTGTGCATGAGGAAGTTGGAGAACAGTATGGTATGCTAAAAAGATACGGGGATATGGTGATGAAGAGTAACCCTAACTCGAGGTTTGTAGTCGTTGAGGAAGATAGTGTCCCACCCCGGTTTAAGCGATTATACATTAGGTATGGGGCTCAGAAAGCTGGTTTCCGGGAAGGATGTCGCCCTTTCTTAGGGTTAGATGGTTGCCACCTCGAAGCCAACCATGGTGGCATCATCCTTATTGTTGTAGCAATGGATGCAAACAACGGGATGTTCCTAGTAGTATTGGTCGTTGTTGAGCAGGAGACTAAGGAATCGTGGAAGTGGTTTGTGGAAGAACTTTTGACTGACTTGGAAGCTGGTGAGGACACATGTTTAGTGTTCATGTCTGACAACCAGAAGGGGACCTATATCTTTCTAATTTTCGAATTCTGTTTTGAAACAACTTGTAGAATAGGCATGCTAGTATTCATAATTACACGTTGTAGGGATTAATAGAGGTATTGAGTTCACATCCTGAAGTGGAGCATAGCCATTGCATGTGGCAGTTGTACAAAAATTGGTATAAGAGTTTCAAGTCGTACGAGTTGAAGAATCTGTTGTGGAAGTGCTCATGGTCTACAAACGTATAAATGTTTGAAGAGTATATGGATGAAATGAAAGAAGTGATTGAGAAGGTGTACTTGTGGTTGCAAGATAGACCTCCAAAAAACTTGTGCAAGGCATTTTTCAAGGCAGAAGCAAAGTGCCAAGCTCAAACCAACAATATATGTGATTCACTCTGTAAGAACCACCCCCGGTCGATTCCGGTCGATTCCGGTCGAACCGGTGACTTTGGACGAAGTTTGAATTTGGGCCAGAAAAGTCAACCAATGACTCCGGAAGTCATTTGGGATCTCTTTCGGGGCCCAAAAATCTTAGCCACTATCACGGTTAGCTTAGTTGGGTCGTTACCTTTCGTTTGACTCTAATATTGAATAGTTCAACTTTCGGTCAAACCCGAGACTCTTTATCGACTAGTTCCAAATTAACTAAAGTGTTGGTTTTCATTAGAGGCAAAGTGGTCCACAACTAGGACACTTGTCCCTCTTGGCTTGGAGGAGAAGAAAAGACCCATACTTGACCCTTTTACCCTCACAAAAGTTAAATTGGAAGGATTGGACCTAAGGGCATTATTGGAATGTCATCAAACTAGGGTTTTAAAGCAAATTGGAGTACTTCTCTCCTCATTTTGTGTGCTGGCCGAATTTAGAGAGAGAATGGAAGAGAAGAGGCAACTTTGGAGCTTGAAGGTGAAGAAAGGTGCAAAAATGGAGTCTTGAGGAGGTTTAACTCCCAAAACTCTCCAAAACATCATCTTCTTCATCCATTCCTCACTCTCAAGGTAAAATTTTCATCTAATTTCGTTTCTACCACTTTTGGTTCATGGGTTTTGGAGAAATTGATGAACAATAGATGGGTTTGGAGTTGAGTGTTAAATGATGAAGTTTTGGAGGATTTTGATGTTATATGATGAATTTAATTCGTATTTTTAGAGTTTTGATGAACACACATGTTGGGTTTTGAAGTAGAGACGTTTAGGAACTGTTTTTGGAGCTTTAGAAGGTCATCCATGGAGTTTTGGGGGTTAAAAATCTTGAAAACCCGAAGCTGGAGGAAGCAGACGGATGAACAGTACCAGGCGTCACGGATTCGTGATGGGTACCGTGATGGTGGACGTCACGGCTCCGTGAGGGAGACCGTGACGGCGTCAGAGACGGCTCCGTGAGGAGATCCGTGACGGCGCAGCCCACGGATCCGTGACCAGATCCGTGGTAGACCAGTTTTGGTCCCTTTAAACCTTTTTCGGTCATTTTTCGTCTACTTCAAGAAGATGTTTTTGGAACAATGGGGGGAGTCCTTTGACCTTAGATGATTTCACCTTGGTTAGCTTTTAATTAAAGTTTAATTGTGATCCAAGATCTTGGAACCGAGCTCGAAGGAAGACGAAGACTACTTGGAGACCGTGTGAAGCAAGGAGAGGAGGCTAGCCGGACTTCGTCAACTAGAAGAGTTATTAGAGGAAGACCACAAGGTAGGGAAAGTCTTAACTTCTCATTTAAATAACGCTTAGTATGCCTATTAGGTTAATAACATTGGAAAGGTCCTAGAATTGCATATAGGATGCGAATAACTAAAATAAATGTCTTTCAATTACTAATGACCGGATGTGTCTAGTAAGCATGCTTAGGGTGTGAATCACTAGTATAGCTCGCTTTCAATACTTGGGAATTGATTTACTGGTAGAGAGGCCGTGATGAGCCCTCGGATTAGTTATGTTTGATTCACATGCTTGGTTGCTTAGTTTGGATAAGCTAAGAGTCTAATACAACTAGATGATTCGAATGTCAAACATGAAAGTTTGAATGCTTATTTGATTGGATGCTTGGATGAATGATTGTATGAACGTTGAGTGTAATTGTTTGTGCTAAAAGATATGATCGGGTGAATGATAGACCGATGGAGTGCGATTGGTAAGTGTGATGGTAAGTGTAATTGTGGGTATGAATCCCGTGTGGTGTGTATTGATGAATCTGTGAACGAACACCACGCTTTCGGATGCACCCACCAATCATTATGGACTTCAAAGTATTGGGGGTGGAGAAATCTTACTTGAGCTTGTCCCTTCATCGTGCTAGCTTCACTTGAGTCATTCCTAAAGCGAGGATCATACAATATAATGATCAATAGGGATTGTGCTACATCTACATATACAATAATTTTAGCACGAGAACAGTTTAAAAGTTTAAGATCTCTATCTCATTTCACTTTTATCCCACAAGTAAACCATGTACATTAATCTAATAAACATATATGAAATCGTATGCAATTTTGAAGCAAGAAGTCGTGTTTTTCAAAAATCACTTTTGGCCTTCATTAGTAAGGTCAAATTTAGGATGTTATGAAAACTCGGGATCCGATTTCGAAAATTCTATTTTTATAAATAAAAGAAACATAAATATTCAGATTTCAAAAGATTATGAAATTTCGAAATATCCAGCAATCACCATGAATTTCAAAAATTCATGGTCTTTTCCTGATTAGGGAAAAGTTAAGGTATTTTGACAACCCGATATCTTATTTCAAAAATTCCAATTTTATAATTTCATAAATAAAAGTTATCCAGATTCCAAAACATTAGGCAAATTCAAAATCTCAAGCTAGATATGTTGTTATCCAGTCTTATAAGTGTGTTATCTCTGTTGTTCATTATCTTGTTCTTCGTTAGATCTGAAAGTTTTGGAAAAATGAAAGATCAGTTTGTTTCCAGATCTATACATCTGTACATTTAATAGCAAAGGAAGGTTATGAAAAATAATAATTATTCTTTTAATTTTATTATAATTTATTCATTAGTATAGTTAGGGGTGTTTTCGTCCTTTTAACAAAATTTAATAGAAAAGGTAACCGAGAATCAAATAGTGATAATTTTTTGGAAAGTTGAAGGGGATGCATGAAGCGTTTTTATATCTGTGTATGTAAGTGATAATCACACATATTTTTATACGACTTTTTGAAATTTACCCAATATAATATCAACACAACCTTCTTAGACTCGCGAATAAAACAACGGTCTCTATAAATCTAAATTGTTATTATTATTATTATTATTATTATTATTATTATTATTATTATTATTATCACCCGTACAATCAAATATGAACTTATATATGTATACTATAATTTTAGCTTTTGTTAAAATTGCATGCTATGGACGCTCTCTCTCCCTCGCATAGGGTTCCATACCATCATCGACGCTCTCTTTCCCTGGCCCCATCCATCCACCGCCAGTCCATCACCACCACCTCATCCCCTATTTATTCAAGAAATTACTCGTCGGATCCTCTTTTGGAACGACCAAGCAAGGGATCAAAGACGTTCCCTACCCCACTACTGCTTCCGATGGCTTTGTCGTGGTCCCACACCTCTTCCCTTGCTCTATAGACCACTATTTCATCCGGAGGATGAGAATGATCTTATTGACAAGAGAGGGCCAGTTCCGATCACTATGGATCTCCGTGATGAGTCATTTCATCCACCAATCTGAACCATAGAGATTGTGATCAACGTCTGGATTTGTAGGCATGACCGACAATGGAAGATGGTGGTGTCTAATCCGGAGTGTCGGCAACAATCGGTGAAAAATCAGTGACGATGTAGTGCTGTTGTGGATCAAGAATATCGTTGGCTCCAACAATTAGGTGAGGTTTGCTACGCAACCTCGTTAGTTCCAATGAGTACTAGAAGTGAGAGTGAGACGCTTTCAAGAGATACGTCATGTTCCAATGAGATCTGACACAACCCAATCTCAAGTCTCATCTTTTTCTTGGATACCTCCTTGGCCACCTGACGTCATCCTCTCCTCCCCCAAGGGTCTCCGTTGCAGGACTAACATGTATTTTAGGCAAAACAACTCCACCCAAGTCAAGTTAGGAAAAGTGATAGATGCACATCCTCTCGAGAATAGGAAAAAATTCTCTAAGTTATCACCTAGATTATCTGAACATTTTAGTTATAGGATAAACGTTTCACGCTTGACCGAAACTATGACTAACCCTTACTCCTTGTTTTCATAATAAAACTTCCTTATTATGCTCAAATGAAAGCTTTTGTTAAAATTTACCAATCATCATTCTAAATACATTTGAACATACTATAAATTAAATTAAGATAGATGATAGTTCATTTTCAATTCAACACCAATCTCCGATTAATCTTTGACTCATATTACATCCAAATAGTATAAAAATACAACATGTGGCATCTTCAGAAGTCACAAAAACAAATAAATTAACTTCATTTACAATGAAATACATTACAAATACCTCATACAAGAAATTTAAAATAAATAAAGGAAATTCACAAATTTCATTTCATTTCATTTCATGTAGTTTCTAAAAACGGCATACAAATACTTTTAAGCGGGAAGCTGAAATTTTTAACATCGGCGCTCAAGCACAAACGGACCCAACAAAACGCTGCCTTCCCATTGGTCCATTTAAAACCACACGGATCGCACCAGATGCCTCATCAGCCGTCGATTAAATCCAAATCCAACGGCCTCAATCTCCCGAACCAGGATCACCGAGTCGATGAACGGAACACAACCCAGTATAAAACGAAGCCACCACCGGAACACGAACTCAACCGCAAATCCACCACTCTCCAAATCAACCCAATCCCATTTCAGATTCAGAACCACCTCGAGCTCTCAGAGAAATGGACGCTTCAACGAAGGGCAAGAAGGGCGCAGCCGGAAGGAGAGGCGGAGGTCCGAAGAGCAAGCCGGTGTCACGCTCCGTCAAGGCCGGCCTCCAGTTCCCCGTCGGAAGAATCGGCCGGTACCTGAAGAAGGGCCGCTACGCCCAGCGAGTCGGCTCCGGCGCCCCTGTTTACCTCGCCGCCGTGCTCGAGTACCTCGCCGCTGAGGTAACGATCAAAACCCACGATCCCAGATCTGGAAATTTCGAAGCTTTTTTGAATTTCGTTCACTGATTTGGTTTGGGTCTGTTTTGCAGGTTCTGGAATTGGCCGGAAACGCTGCTCGGGACAACAAGAAGAGCAGGATCATACCGAGGCACGTTCTTCTCGCCGTCAGGAACGACGAGGAGCTCGGGAAGCTTCTCGCCGGTGTGACGATTGCCCATGGAGGAGTGCTCCCTAACATCAACCCGGTGCTGTTGCCGAAGAAGTCGGAGAAGGCGGCGAAGGAGCCGAAAGCTACGAAGTCTCCGGCGAAAGCTGCGAAGTCTCCGAAGAAGGCCTAAATCGGTGGTTTAGTTCGTGTATGTAATTTATGGCTACTGTTTAGGCGCTGCTGTTATGTAACTGAAACATCTAGTTTCTGCCTCAGATTTGTGTTTCTGGTGTTAATTATCAATGAGCTCAATCTGATTTTCAATTAAAGGAATAATGCTTAATTGTCATTAAACTCAGCTTTAAGTCGATATATATTTGTTATCAAGCAAATTGCCAGTTAAGATACTGCACAAAATTTCATGAAATGGTATTAGTTTTCAACACGAAATCTCATTTAATACTCTTCATGTTAGGCTCATTCTAATGAATGTCTATGTCTAAACCCAAATTTAGAGCATGTGTGGAGTTAAACAGCTAAGCTTATCAAAGCTAGGGATGACAATGGATAGGGTATGAGTTCAGTTTTGTGATATCTGTATCCTATCCGATTTTAAGACCTAATACTTATATCCGGTCAATACTATACCTGATCTCTACTCGTACCCTATTCAACTTTAATACCTAATACTCATACCTGGTCAATACCTTACCTGATCTACTCGTTCGGATCGAGTATTATCCTACCCGATTTGTTCATATGACATGTGAATTAGAAGTCAAAAAAATTCAGATCTAAGTAACAATTCCATATAAATTTTAGTAGTAAAAAAATATGAAATTATAGAAACAAATTTCACGTCTCAAGTATCAACATACAACAATCCTAAAATTAAGTAACAATCAAGTAAAAGTAATCCCTTTCAAGTTTGTTTTTTTAATGATCAATTAACTCGAATGAATTGTGTGGTATTACGGGCATATGACTTATGACCGTATAATTTTTAATTGTAATTGACTTACTATTAGGTTTATTATTGTGAATTTATTTATGTATATAATATAAATAAATAAATATACATGTGTATTATAAGATCGGGTTGGGTTCGGGGAGGGTAAGGCCAAACCCTTACCCTACCCTTACCCGGTCAACGGGTAATACACTACCCGATCAATACCCTACCCGATCGGGTAGGGTACGTCGGGTTATTTTGCCATCCCTAATCAAAATTGTTTCATTGGTTGGACCAATACTGTTTTTATAAAAAAAAATTGAAATTATTATTTTGTTACTTTAATAAATATAATCAAAATTGTAATAAATTAAAAACTTAATTGAGATTACACATTATTTCTTATATCTCAGCTTGTGTATGAACCTTCAAGTTGAGTAAACCTCTCAACCAAAATATTCAAACATATATGGTTATTCTTGACACAAATTTGGATTCACTTTATTTTTTGTTATATAAATAAGATTGGTGATCTGATAGGGTTAGCTAATCAAAACTAGTCGTTCAGTCTTCAACAAATGTTGTGCAATTTGCTGGGACAATTGATATTGTTAGAGGACCAACATAACTAAAAGTTAAAGTTGATAGTTGAAAGTCTAATTAGCAGGCGTCCTCACGGTCAAATTTGTTTAAAAGAGGAGATAAGCTAATTGAGAAGAGAGATATAATGACTGATCCATTATGACAATGTTGATAAATTAAGAAAAATTAGAAATTTATGTAGATGAGATAAATCCATTGAGAAGAGAGATTTAAGGGCTAACCCATTATGACAATGTTGATAAATTGAGAGAAATTAGAAATTTTTGTAGATAGTAGAGTTTGAACCCAAGACCGTAAAAAATCAGGCTCTAATATTATATTAAAAGACAATTCAACTAAAAGCTCAAACTGGTAGTTGAAGATCTAATCATTTATATTATAACCGATATAATGATTATGGTAAAAAATGGTCCATAAACCAAATTCATCCACTCATTCATCTACTGTTCGAGATACCATAACCACAATTTACCAGTTGTTATCAAAGAAGTGTCTATTAGGGATATAATACAAAATCTCGTAAACAATGTTCATTTTAGGCCTATTGCAATGTTTTTCTATTAATAAATATTGGTAAATTCTACAACACTATTTCGTATTGTTTGTTTTTGTCTAACTTACATTGGAATCTATTTTTAAAAAGGTACTGGTTTAATTTTAAGATCCAGTGCTCTGTTCCCTCTATCCTGCAATTATGATTTTGTTCTGATTTCTTCTTTATAATACAACTATTCCAACTTTGATTTGGAAAAAAAAGAAAAAAACTTTTAAGAGCAGATGAAGTGGTTGTCGCTCAATCGTTGTAGGCGTACCATCGCAAGCCCTACAACGCCTTGCCGCCACAGCTAAACGTCGTAGCCGGCGTGGTTTAGGGTACCATCGCAGGCGGTCGCCTCAACTTTCTGCAACTACGTAACGGTTAATCGGCGGCCCAACCCCAAACCAACATGTGGCGACGTCAGGTTTTTTTAAAACCTAATTTTTCCTTATAAATACACAAAGACCCTTATCCTAAATTCACACTCTTCTCCATTACACTTCTTCCTTCACACCATCTTCTCTCAAACTCTGTTCTTCAATTTTTTCACCGATAGATCGTTTTCGATATTGGCAGAGTTACAAAATATAACTCCTGAAGTAATAGAAGAAATAATGGGGAGGGTGGCTGCAACAACAGCAAAACGAATTCAAGACCCGCTTTTGGAAATGTTAGATAAGATATACCAATATAGCTTTGTTACAAGATAAGTATTATCCAATATACAAAATAAAAATGAGGTATATCTTATCTAACATGAAAGTATACATCCAAGGGTAGAAGATGAGGAGGCCAAGGGTTCCCAGTCGTCGACGCCACCAAATAGGAGAGTGATAGAGCGCAATCGAGACGATGCACACGAGTGGTTGATAGCTGAATACTTCGCGCCTACTTTGGTGTACATCGACTAACAATTTCGGCGACGCTTCGGATGTCGAGGAAATTGTTCCTACGGATCATGAATGCATTGAGTGACCAGTAAGCATACTTCCGTCAATAAAAGGATGCTACCGGAAAGCACAGATTCTCTCCACACCAGAATTGCACGGTAGCACTTCGTCAGCTCTATTATGGCGGTCCCGCCGATGCCGTTGACGATTATTTACGAATGGCGGAGAGCACTACTATGGACTGCGTCAAGAAGTGCTGCATGAGCGTCATCAAAAAATTTGGGCGGACATATCTACAACGCCTAACAGAGGAAGATACTCACTCTGTGCTGGAAATCAATGAAACATGCAGGTAGGATGATAGGGAGTCTCGACTGCATGCATTGGGATTGCAAGAACTATCTTGTGGCATGAGGTGCACAATTCTCAAGCAAGGACCACATGAACGTCCCCATAATCATGCTAGAAGTCGTGAATCCTACGACCTGTGGATATGGAACTCTTTTTTCGGAACATCGGGCTCTAATAACGACATCAACATTGTAATAACACTTCCGGTCAACGCCAGTCAAACCTGCGAAAAACAGGAAAATTTAAATTTTTTAAGACAAACGCTTAATTTAACATAAATTGACCCCGAGGGTCATACTGGACTTAAGTTGACCCCGTTACCGATCAAAATGAGTTCCAGGGGACTCAGGGCAACTTTCTGATCAATTCGGGAAATGTTGACTTTTCGCTGGAAAAGTCAACCGAGCGACGTTTTGGTCCATTCGAGGACCGTTTTGGATCCAAAAAGCTTATCCGTCGTCGCAGCGGTCTTAGTTGAGCCATTTCCTTGTAGCCCGCCAAGTTTCGTAATTTCTTGGGAAAAGTGCCCGTTCGGGACCCGAAAATATCAACTAAATATTTTCCAAAAGGTGTGGGACCCACCTTGACACTTGTCCTAATTGTGGTGGTGTTAGTTTTGGGGGGAAATTGTGTGGTGAGCAAGGGGTGGCCGAACATACGGTTTAAAGAGAAAAAAAAATAGAATTTAGTTAGTTGTTTGTTTTAAGTTAGAAAGAAGAAGAGAGTTAGAGAGAAAAGGAGAAGGAGAAGAAGAGAGAAGTTAAGAAGCTAGGGTTTGGAGGATTATCAAGCCCTTGGATCGATTCAAAGCAAGAAGGAAACGTCTTCCCCTCGTCTTCCTCTACGGTTTGTACTAAACCGATCGTCGTTTCGTTTATTTTCAAAAGCTAGGGTTTCGTTATTATGATTGGGTTAGGGTTGTATTGAGGTTGGGGAGGTGTTGGAGACATCTTTGAGGTGTTTGGAGGTGTTTTGGCATGTTTTCCGGTGACCGGAGGCTCGGGAGGAGCTCCGGCCACCGTGGGTGGTGGCCGGCTGGCCATGGGGTGGCTGGCCGGAGTTGATACAAGCCACCACATGGTGGCCGAGCCCCCCCTTGAACCCTAGGGCTCTCGGCCAAGGGGTTTGGGTGGGGCCCACGTGCTCGGTTGCTCGGGATTTAATGTTCGGGTGGTTTAAAACGTTCCCCGGACCATTTATCCTTGATCGAATCGAAATTTGGAATTAAATTGGAGAAGTTGCAATTAACGGGTTTTAGAAACTTTAAACGTTAATAATTCGACTAAGAAGTCGGAATTCGATTCCGTCAAGTGCGTTGGGTTCCTTGAACTATTCTAAGACCGTAGAAACGAAAACGGGGGCTTTTGGAGCCCCGGAAGGCAATTTATGAAAACCGGGCAGATTCGCCATGTCGGGCGAATCGGGCCTTTAAGGGTCCTTTATCGACAATGTCGAGTATTTGGGAAGTTTGGGAGTGATCGGCATTATCGGGGTTACGTTTGGGCGTTAAGTTTATTGATTTTCGGGTTTTTCGTAATAGTTTAAAAGTGCTTTAAAATTGTGTTCTTTTAGATCGTGCTGCGGACCGAGGCAAGGGGAAGCTCGGCGAGTGACTGGGTTTGCATCTAGGTTTAGTGGAGCGCTTTTGGAGTGTTATACGAGGTAGGGAAAAGTAGCCGGATCTCGGCCCTGATTAGGGAAAAGTAGCCGGATCTCAGCCCTGATTAGGGAAAGTTAATAGTAGAATTGCATGTGACACCGGGGTGTCGTGGGTTGAGTAGATTTATTTAAATATTAGAAAAGCATGATACAGGATTGTAACGTTTAAGAGAAAAGCATGTGACACTTAGTAGTGTCGTAGGAACAGAGAACTTAGAGATATTATAATTACTGGAGGCATATGACCATGCCCGGAGGTTGACTGTTTAATTTATGTCTTGGGTGGCCATGAGAGCCCGTGTATTTAAATTGGTGTCTTGGGTGGCCATGAGAGCCCGTGTTTTAAGTTGGTGTGTCTTGAGTGGCAGTGAGTGCCCGTGGGGTTGTTGAACCCGAGTCTTGACTGTTGAGGTGTCTTGAGTGGCCGTGAGTGCCCGTGGGGTTGTTGAACCCGAGTCTTGACTGTTGGTGAGTCTTGAGTGACAGTGAGTGCCCGTGGGGTTGTTGAACCCGAGTCTTGACTGTTGAGGTGTCTTGAGTGGCCTTGAGTGCCTGTGTGATTGAACTTGCCTGTGATTGTGATTGTGGTTACCTGAAGTTGTGAGTTCGAAAGGTCGACAACCTGATCCGACTTAGTGTCGATGAATTGCGATAGGTCGACAGCCTGGTCCGACTTAGTGTCGATGAACTGCAAAGGTCGACAGCCTGATCCGACTTAGTGTCGATGAATTGCGATAGGTCGACAGCCTGATCCGACTTCGTGTCGAGGAATTGCGATAGGTCGATCCTGGACCTGATTGAGATTGGTTACTGATGAGTTGGTGTGCGATCCTTTGTGATCTTGTTTGGTGTTGAGTAGTCTTTCTGTCGTGTCCTTGGCGGAGGTCGTCGATAGTTGTGTCGGGTCTACATTACTTTATCGAGTGTTGAGTCTGTTGAGGAAAGTAACGGGTTGTGGGTCAGTTGGGTACTTGAGTTGGGGACTGTAGTCCCGGTGTTGGGTTTGGTTTTAGTGTTACTGGGTTTTTCTGCTAATTATGCCATAGTCAGTCTGTTATCCGTGGAGGTGAGCGAACGCTCACCCCTAGCTTCTTTTCCTACAAGTACTGATCACCAGACGGACTAGGTTATCTCTTGAAGTTCATGGAGCTTAGAGCGGAGTCTGGTCTTTATTTTGTTGAGTCTAGTGACGGATAATGTACCTTGTCCACTTGTTGGGACGTTTTTGTATTGTAAATATTATTATTATTTTTGGTAACTAAATGGAAATATCAGAGTTTTATTCAAAACAGGTTTTAAGTGTTTCATGTTTTAAATGTTCGCGTCCCGAGTTCGGTTCGCTGAAATTGGGGCGTGACAAACATGCTCAATAGGTCTACATTTTTTCACAGGCAGTTCGAGGCTTCGCTCCAGATGTTAAGTTCAAGGTCAACGATAACGAATACACAACCCCTTATCACATGACTGATGGAATTTATCCTTCTTGGGCTACATTTGTGAAGAAAATACCAACACCACAAACGACGAAGCAAAAGTGTTTTGCTAGAAACCAAGAGGCGTGTACGAAGGATATCGAACGAGCATTTGATGTTATAAATGCTCGCTTTCACATTGTCACTCGTCCGAGCCGAATGTGGGATAAACATTCACTCGCAATCATCATGACTTCTTGTATCATCCTGCACAACAAGAATATTGAGGATCAACAGAGGCCATACCCCACTGATCCGTTTGTAGATATTGGTGTCCCGAACCCACCGACCCGTAGAGGACCACCGCCAACAATGGACTTGGATAGTATCATGAGGCATAGAGGAAGGATCCGGGATCATGATGTTCATCACAGTCTCCACGCCGACCTCATCGATCACATATAGACTAAAGTTAGGGACGACGCCAATAATTAAAGTAATATAGTAATATAATGTATTTCAAATCTGGTATAAATAAAAATAATAGTTTAATTTGAGGTAGTTTTTTAAATATTGAAAATACAAAGGGGTAACGACAATTCAGGCCTGTGGACAAAGGTCGATTTTCATGTATGAACTGTCCTCAGGTTTCGATATTATGTCTTGCCTGAAAGATACTTCCCATATTCAATTTAGGGCAAAAAAACGTAAGTAGATGACGACACCGTCAAAAGGGAAAACGAAATGTCGAAATTGCCCCTGTTTTGTGGTGAGTCGGGGTGAAGTAGGATCACAACACCGAATTCCTCATTTTGACTTCCGAAGTCGTCTTCTCCATCTCTCCACATATCTCCCGACGTCGTCTTCTCCATCTCTCCCCATCTCTCCCGAACTCTGGCCAACCATGACCGGTAGAGAAGCCGGGGGCCGTCTATCTGTAGTAGGTGAACGTCGGCCATCTGCAGAAGCTGATTCAGAATGAAGCACGGTAAGGACTCGTCTGATGTTTTGTCCTTCAATTTTTCTGTTTAGATAAAGGTTAAGTGGTTATGAAGTTTAAGGGCCTATGAAGCTTAAGGTCTTCTTGAATTTTTTGGAACTGATTTCTGTGTATATGAAGCTGAATTTGTTGGTGTATATGAGAATAAGACTTAGGGTTTCGAAAATTGAAGGACAATGGGGAATGAAGCTGAATTTGTTCGTTTATATGAAGCTTAATTAGTTTGTGTATATGAAGCTGAAAATTAGGGCTTAGGGTTTCGAAAATTGAAGGACAATGATGAATGATGTTGAATTTGTTTGTTTATATGAAGCTTAATTTGTTTGTGTATATGAAGTTGAAAATTAGGGCTTAGGGTGTCGAAAGTTAGGGATTCAAAAATTAGGGGTTAGGGTTTCGTAGTCTGTTTTCTTATTAGCATGGAACTTGTTTTTATTAGGGATAACATCGAGAACTTATTATTAAAATAATATGTCGCTCGAAAACTAACTATGTGTGTGATTGTGTTGTGCTTTATGCAATTTTTTTCGTTCCATGTGCTCTCTCTCAAGCTAGTTAGTTTGTTTTGGTTATTTTTGAAGATAAGTACCGTGTTTTGAGTTTGTAACGAGAGCTGTTTTGATGTTTTCCAGCAGATCTGTAGGTGAATCTTCATTAGTTGAATGCGTTTTATAAATATGAGTCTATCGTGTCTCTTATCTTTGAGACTATGTTTCAAGTTGTTGTGATGTGTAACCGATGGATTTGGTGTAGTGTGAGGGATCTTACTGCGGTAGTCTTGTAGACAGGTCGCATGTGTATGTTTTTTCATAATGTTTTGTATTTGCCTACAAAAAGCTGGGGCTGATTTTAGCTTGTATATGTCTATAGCAGGAAGCATAGATAAACAAAACAGACCAAAACTTAACTTCTGTCCTATTTTGTTCCCTCTTGGAAGCAAACTTGAAGTACAAAAAAATGTATATGAAAAGTTTGTAAGTATTCATTGTATAACTATTATGGATTTCTCCCTCTCTGTGGTTTGTTTTTCCAAGTCAAATTCTATAGAGGTCATGAGGAACTCTGTTCCAAATGGATTTGATTTGGTGAAAATTTATTGTACAGTGTTTAATTCCGTGACAACTTCAAGTTCATTAAATACTTTAACTATCTTATCAGTGAATTATTTGCTATTTTGTTGTTGGATATTACCATTCATTTAATATCAATAACGAAGGTTAATTGTCATTTTGATGACATATAACTTTTGTATTGTACGTGATTAATGTAACAGTATTTCTGTAGTTCGAATGTTTCTAATTGAATTGACGTTGGTGCATGTAGATGTTCCGACCACCTAACTTACCTATAAGACGTAGGTTGATTGATGAACCAGAAGAGGATGAGTTGATTGCTGAAGATGAAGATGATGGAGATGGAAATGAGGATGATCAAATAGAAGGTCTGACTATAGAGGAAATAATGTATGTTAGTGATGAAGATGATGAATTTAGTGTCAGTGATGAAGATTTCAATATAGATGATATGAAAGATGATAATGGATACAACAATGATGACACAAGTGTAGATGAAGATGAAGATGATTGTAGTGATGATGAGGATGATTGTAGTGAGAATGTGTCTGAAGATGATATTAGTGATGATGGTTTAGGGGGTGAAGTGGACACGGAGAATGAAGATGATTTCGAACCTATACAAGCTGGTTATAGGTCGCCCAAACTTTGGGATACGAAATTCGACCTTAAACGTATAAGGCTAGTAGTCGGGGACACCTTTGAGAGTGCGAAATGGTTTAGGGTGGTGTTACTCAACTATGCTGCTGAGAGGAATTTCTCTTTCACATACACTCGCAATAAAAAAGGAGATGGCATTGGGGCGATGTGCACAAAAGATAACTGCAAGTAGTACATATGGTGTGGGGTGATATTATCCTTGGACTGTTTAGGACTTAAAACATTCCGGGAGAAACATACTTGCCAACCATCAGAGCTTGAATGTCGTAACATCACTGCCATGGCACTAGCATACAGGTAGTTATTTTTCAATTTGAATGTACAATTGAATTTGTAACTATTTTTCAATAAGTATCTGATACATGTTAATTTATTTGATTTGATTATGTTGTAGGTACTCCCATTATATAAAGACACATCCTAAAATTAAGATCAGTTCATTCAAGAATGTTATTGACGATGATTTGGGGATGGAGCTACATGTGCAGAAGCTGTACTGTATAATCAGGCATGAGAGAGAAATTCACCATGAAGATGAAGGATTACACTATGAGATGCTGAAGAAATATCGGGAGCTATTGATGAGGGCCAATCCAGATCCTGTTTTCAACATTGTGACTGATGAACAAGTGCCACCAAGGTTCAAGAGGCTATACTTGCGGTATGGTGCCCAAAAGGCAGGATTCCTTAAGGGATGTAGGCCGTTGGTAGGCTTTGATGACTACCATATGAAAGCATATTATGGTGGTATCCTGTTATCCGTAATAGAGAGGGATGCAAACGATGGTATGTTCCCACTAGCAATTGCAGTGGTTGAGCAGAAGACGATCGAGACATGGCGATGGTTCATGGACGAGTTCTTGCTAATTATGGCTCTGGAGAAGAAAATGGTTGGGTTTTCATATCCGACAAACAGAAGGTATATGAGGTTTTACTACTACATGTTGAATGGTTATTAAATTCAAATTTGTTTTATATTTATTGTTTTATAGTGTTTCGTATGGATTAATTGAGGCGTTTAGCAACAATCCATATGTGGAGCACTGTCATTGTATCCGCCACCTGTATCAGAACTGGTTCAAGTCGTTCAAGTCCCTCGAGCTCAAGAAATTGTTGTATCGTTGCGCCCTCAGTACAAGCGAAGAGATATTTGAGAAGACGATGGAAGAATTGAATGAGCTAAATGAGAGAGCTTATGACTGGTTAAGGGAGAAGCCACCAAAGAAATGGGTCAAGACGTTTTTCAGTGAACGAGCTAAGTGTGGGGCCCAAACGAACAACATCAGTGAAACGTTCAATGCATGGATTCTGAAGGCAAGGGACAAGCCTATATTGACATTTCTGGAGATGCATCGACTGAAATCGATGAAGTGGTTTGCAACTAAAACACCATATCTTGATACAGAGGGAGGGCAAGTGTGTCAAAAAATCAGGGAGAAGGTGAAGAAGGCTATCAATCATGTTAAGAAGTGTAAGGCCGTTGTTAATGGGAGATGGATTTATGAAGTGAAGGATCGATTGGAAGGTTATACTGTCAACGTGGTTGAGGAGAAGTGCTGGTGCCTTAATTGCCAACTGAACGGTATCCCGTGAAGACATGGTATTGCTGCCATGAAGCATTACAGGAAGGAGCCATGGAAGACGGTTGACCCTTACTACTACATGGAGACATACAACCAGATTTATGATGGGCAGATTTTTCCTATATTGGGTATCCACAAGTGCAAGAGCAAGAGATATTTACTCTCTACTACCTCCAATTGTTCGGAAGCAGCCTGGAAGACCGCGTCAAAATCGAATCAAGGGATGCTTGGAGAATCCTGGGAATAGTCAGAGAAGGGCAACCACTGTTGCAGAAGCTCGTAGCAAGAACCCGAGGTCTAGGAAGGGGATCGTGATCCATTGTAGTAAGTGCGGTAAGGAAGGACATAACATGAGAAGTTGTACTACGAAGGATTACGGTGTGAACAATACCGGTTCAGCATCGAGGCCTACTATATCTAGACCACCTACCAACAGTGGGAATAATGCACCACGTAACAGTGATGGGGTGAAAAATGTACCAAGTGTGACTGATGGGGTGGAAGGTGTACCAAGTGTGGTGTCGGGTACCTCATATGGTGTTAGAGGTGCTGGAGCTGCCGTTGGATCTGTCCTACAAAAAAAGAGAGGCAAGTTTGGCAAGAAAAGAGAAAGACAAGATGGGAAAACGAGCGAAAAGAGCCTAAGAGCGAGCTGCTCGTGAAGCACAACAACCTGTATTGCCTGAAGAAGTTGTTGATGAAGCTACTGATCTCCCTGAGGAAGTGGTTGATGAACCTGTTATGGTTGAGGAACCTGCTGATGTCGATGTTTCACAAGTCGATCAACACACATCACCACTTGTTAGTTCAGCTTATGAGGAGGATTGGTCCCCTGTTTCTGACCAGCTACATGGGGGTCTTGACATGGAAGAGGCTTGGACAGAAGCAATTGAAGAGTCTACCCCACCTCCCATAATTGAAGGTCTGACCCTACCACAGTTTACTACTGATTTTTGGAGGATGACTCCCGGTGAATTTGCAAGAGCTGAAGCTAATAGGAAGGAGGCGTTGGGCATGTTAGCTAAGCGTCAATGTGAGATTGCATCCGAAATACAGAAGCAACAAAAAGCTGACATGGAGAAACGATTTCAGGCCATCAAAAGACTTGCTGTCGAGAGGGAATAAAATGGTAATTCTGGGGATGCGCATACTACAAATCAGGTACATACGAAATTTACTTGAATCTTGTAAGTTGAATTATTTGACTATTTGTAAACATTAATAACTCATTTTTCAGCAATGTTCTACAAATCCTGAGAACTTGGTGAAACTTATAGTAGTAACATATAGTCTCCTATAGAAACTTATAGAATTATAGAAAGTATAGAAACTTATAGAATTATAGAAAGTATTTGATTTATAAAAAAACTGAGTATTTGATTTATGTACTACTGAAGTTGTTATAATATTTAACATATAGAATTATAGAAATTACCTTTGCACTTTTCAAACTCCATTGCAGTAGCAGATATAAGTGCCTAACCTTGTTAGCCCTGGATTCTTCTTCCTATATTAACAATCACTTCAAATGAACTAGAAATTAACATGAAATTTACTTCAAATGAACTAGAAATGAACATGAAATTTACTTCAAATGAACTAGAAATTAACATGAAATGAACATGAAATTTACTTCAAATGAACTAGTAATTAACATGAAATGAACATGAAATTTACTTCAAATGAACTAGAAATTAACATGACATGAACATGAAATTTACTTCAAATGAACTTGAATTGAACTTGAAATTCTGAAGTCCTATAAGTTAAATTACACATGAAATTCGGTTAGATTACAGGGTACATGGAGTATACCTTGAAATTAACATGAATTTAAAATGAATTTGACATTCATTTGGCATGAATTTGACATTCATTTGGCATGAATTTGACATAAATGTTTCTGAAAATTGTTCTTGTTGGTGTGTGAAATGAAAAGAATCATGCTGGTATGCTGTTTGGAATGACAGTGAAATGAACCTGAAATTTCATATTGTCTTTGCTTTTTCAAGATTCATATATTTAAAGTTGATTTGAAGTGTGCTTACCTTTATGTGGGAATCTTGAATTTACAGGCAGGAGCAGGAGCAGGGATTGCTACATGGCAGAGGGTCTTGAAAAAATGGGGCAAGGATGCATAGGGAAGTTCATCCCAACCGAGTTTGAGTGAAAATGGAGGCATTGATAGTGTTGTGAGGAGCTCTCATCCTTGCTATCTATGTGTGTTGGTAATGGGTAGGTGTAGATATAGGTAATGAGTGGTTGGCTGGCATTGAATGCCTTTTTGTATTAAGTGTGACTGTCATTCAATGGCTTTTAGTATCAAGTGTGGTAGACAAAAACATGTGAGGGACCAACACTCTTTTGAAACACCCAATGAGAATATATTCCCTCTCCTATGAGTACCATTCGGGAGATATATTTTGTAGGACAACACATGGAAATTACTGAAAAGTATTTTGGCAAAGATTTGATGCGATGTGAATTAATTACATATTTTCCCTTGGTCTTCATCCCATCTATAAAAAGGACAAGTCTATAAGTGAACACATGTGCAACAAGTGAAGCAATTTTTTTTTGCCTACTTTAATATTGTGGAAGCTACTGATGTCTAATTTAGACTCTACCCCCTCTATTTATCGGAAGTAGTCGGGGTATTTCACCCTGGAATCATCAACAGATATAAGTGATTAATGGGGGAAAAGCACCGTCGTATGACACCCTCTTCCTTCAGCATATTAGCACCGCGATGAAAAAGCCTGCAACCAACAAATTCCACCTTCAGCAGAAGAACCTGAGCCATGTGAACCAGAAGCACCATCTGAGAATGAGCCACCCTGCAATGATTACCCGACCTATCAAGACGATCTGGCATGCAAGACACCACCATCTCAACAACAACGCCCAATTGTTAAAGCTCCAGCACAGGATCAACACCTACCAGCTGAAGTGGCCCGACCAACCCAACAAAACCCTACCACCCTTCTACATCCACCATCCGAAGATTACTACGGTGATGAAGAAGACGGTGAAGAACAATACGTTTCTTCTCAAGGTAGTTATTGAACTAAATGTACTTAATAATAAAGAACGTAACCTCTTTATTTCGTCATGTACTCGTTCAAGTCTATGTAAAGCTTTTTCCATTCCGTTATCTAGTTGTCCTTAAAACGTATGATGTTAGTATTAAACTGTTGTCATATATATATGTATTTAAGCTCCCAATTTGTTAGTATGTACATTTAAACACAAAAAACCTATCTGTTCTGACTCGGTCCTCAGCCTGTACCATGCTTCCAAATGGGCCGGTTACAGGCCCGGTCCGTGCGCCCAACAGGGCCAATTACATGCCCGGTCTGTGCGACCAACAAGGCCGGCTACATGCCCGTTACTTGCCTCCATCTATGCCGAAGATGAATCATGGTCATGTCGTCTCACATCTGACCCAGACGAAGGCCCGTTCCAAAAAAAACGTTGCTGAAATAACATAACATAACTTCAAAATTCACCATTAAAACATAACATCAAATCAGTACCACCGGGATTACAATGTTACAGACTCAAATATACCTCAACTGTTTCTTCCCACCTACGTTCCCATGCCCACTAAACATACGTTCTAATATTAGATAACATAGACACACAATAATACCCAACAATACTTAACGACATTTCAGGTTCCATGTTGCGTTCTTCATCAACACCATGTTCTTCCCTTCTTTCTTCAGATCACCTTCCATTCTTTCAATTCTATCATACAGTTCAGGCAACACTATTTTTCCACGACTACAACCTTGCAAAGGCGAATCAACCCATCTGAAAAATCCACACTTCCGACCAGTCTGCAAATATACGCTACCAAATAATTAACATATTATGTCAAACCAACGAATGACTTAAGTTATGTCTACTTACATGAAAATTCCCACAACCAAGAAACCTGCTACCAGGATTGTCTCTAGAGAAGGATATTCTAAGTGGAGTCGGTACTCCACAATAACAACGCACTATTCCTTCACTCTCACTTCGTCCGCCCTATCAATAGAAGATCACATATAATTGATTTTATAAGTATTTTCTTGGTTGAATGCAATGAAAAGCTTGAATTTATAAGTATACTTGAAAAGGTACAAATTTGCAATCATCTAGAACAAACTAAATTCAGGTAAAAGCAAAACTAACATCATCACGCACATACTGCAAATGAACCGAAACCCGAAGCCACACCATGATAATGATTCGGGAATGTTTAAAACTAGTGCTCCGGTTACAGGATGATTACAACTTCTTCGGGAATGAGTTTGCTTCTACCATTATCAAAACAATTCGAAGCAAGATTTTCAATTACATGCCCTGGCTTTTTAACATAGAGGAACTTTATCAATTTCATACCCTAGATTCCTAGGTTTTCAACACATGAAAATCTTGTATGGTTCTTCCCTAGATTTACAACAATAACCAAACACTTCAATGATTTTCAACAACCACCATCAATTTCGAAAACCCTAGTTCAGAGAATTTTTCATCGAATTGAAATCAGAGAATTTTTTTGCTTACCATGTGAAACTCTTCATCTCTATCCTTCATAACCTTCTCCATGGCTCCGATGACCTTCTCCGGCGACCTTCTTAGAGGATTTCTCTCCACTCTCAGGCTTTCCTCCACTCTTCACTTTCTCAAACACATAGAAGTTGTACTACGAAAATGGGGCACAATGGTTGGTTTTGGAGTGAAATGAGAGGGGTATTTGTGCCAAACTCTCTAGTGTTTTTAGGTCACGTGAATCGCACACGGAGATTCCATCCACGCTGCCGTTTTTTTTGACGTTTTTTGACCTTATTTGATAATAGCGTTTAGGTGGACGACCATGACATGAAAACAAAGGTGAGGACAACCTAGACATGCGAAAAAAGATGAAAATATCGAACTGATATGAGGAGAGAGAAACTCAAAATATGTTCAAACTACTGCTCCAAATCAGCTGTACACTATTGGAGGTGCTAGACTATTATAGTGAAATGATCACCCGTGGGCCGTCAGACTATTTGGGCCACTTTCAGCCAACTACTAAACTAGACCACACAAGAAAGCCCAGGTCATCTAAATGACGATGAATTAGGCCTCATGTGGCTCACAGAAGCCCAATAAGCCCGACACTCTTCGTCTACATATATTACAAAAACCCTAACTCATAATCTTCATTCTTCACTCTCCTCAAGCTACCAGAGACCGTGCTTGCCGCCGTATCTTTCTTCAGGTAAACTCATTCGGATCTGATTCTCAAACTCCCATAATCCGATCGAACTCATTGTTCCGTGAATCGATTATGAATTTTTCAGTTTTTTCTCTCTGAACGCATCGACTCTATCTGTGTTGTATGTTCATTTCTTCGTGCACTGTTCCTCGATCGGTATAATAGGTCTTGTGTCTTTGATTATGTTCATTTTTCATTGTTACTTGCAAACTTTCTACCTTCTTCTGTTTATTCGATGCTGTGGATTTTGTTTTTTTTCAATCCCAAGTTTTGTATGTGTGTTTGTATAAATTGTTTGTAATCAATTGCGTTGCTCTGATCTGGTGTTTAGTTATATGGGGAAAATTGCAAATGCTAGAAAAATTGTGTCTTTTTTATCATCATTTTTTAGCTTATACCCATACTATTGTACAATTTACTATTTGAAGGGTTTATTAATCCTCAGAAATTTGTATGCCTTTTTCTCCGTCTTGGTTTCATGGGCATCAGAGATGTATTAGTACTTGTTGCTGGAGCCATTCTGCCATAGAAATGTGTATAATTGTTGAGTTATGTGTCAGACAAATCAGAAGAAATCAGATTTAATGAGGAACTGGGATAATTTAATTTATCAATCCTTGTGTAAAATGCCCAATTACATTTTAACCATGCAATGGTTTTAGAAACGTATTTGATCGTCTGTCAAAACCAGATTGAGATGAAATGGCTAAATCAAATTGCTAGCTCCTTTGTAGGGTTACCCATACATTTGATAAAGTGCCTGGCTTTTATTAGAACTTATTTTTTCTTTATTTGCATTAATATGTTGAACCAAATTGCTAGTTCTTTGTTTGCTTCAATTAGTACCATTAATTGTTTGGTTAATGACTACTAATTGCTAGATCTTTATCTTTCTTTGATTGTTCAATTTTACTTTCTTATGTTCATTTTCTAATCTGAATGCCTTGTGTGCTTACCCTCATTTTTTTCTGTAACAATGGCAGTAGCTTGAGTTTAGAAGGATGGTGAGAGTTAGTGTTTTGAATGATGCTCTCAAGAGCATGTACAATGCCGAGAAGAGGGGGAAAAGACAGGTCATGATTAGGCCTTCATCAAAAGTCGTCATCAAGTTTCTTATTGTTATGCAAAAGCATGGTATTCTTACTTGCAGCTACTTTCATTTGTTTGTGTATTTTGTATTTTTCTCATTCACCATGGCATGCAATAAATTCAGTAGCATATTTTAGTAATTTTTCTTTATTCATTGTTGTTTTGTAGGTTATATTGGAGAGTTTGAGTATGTTGATGATCACCGATCTGGAAAAATTGTGGTTGAACTGAACGGACGACTGAACAAGTGTGGGGTCATCAGTCCTCGTTTTGATGTCGGTGTGAAGGAGATTGAAGGATGGACCGCTAGGCTGCTTCCTTCAAGACAGGTCAGTCCCAGATAATCCTTGTACATCATTCTTTGAATGGATAATTGTAAAAACTTGCGGTGAACTCTGGACGTTTTGCAAATATTATTGCTTAACTATTTCTTTTGCAAAAAGCATCCCCAAACTATTTTCTTTCTCCTATTCAGTTATCTTTTAACGGAAATTAGTCATGTGACTATCGCATGACTTTGGCAATTTTTCCCTTTACAGGTTTTGCAATTTGTAACTTTTATGTGTACATGTTTTGTAATTCGGAATTCTTATGTTTACACTTTTGCATGGATTTCAACCCTGCTTGTCCATTTGCAGATGGAAAATAGTTGAGGGGTGATTTTTTGTAACAAAAAAGTTCACCGATATTATTTGTAAAATGTTCATAGTTCATCACAACCTTTTGCAATTATTCCTTTGAATAACTTGTATTTAGTACATACATTAAGTAGTGGGTGTGTGAAAAACTAGATTAGCTTGTTTACGGTGTATTGTAGAATGTAAATTCAACCCTGCTAGTCCATTTGCAGATGGAAAATAGTTGAGGGATGATTTTTTGTAACAAAAAAGTTCACTGATATTATTTGTAAAATGTTCATAGTTCATCACAACCTTTTGCAATTATTCCTTTGAATAAATTGTATTTAGTACATACATTAAGTAGTGGGTGAGTGAAAAACTAGATTAGCTTGTTTACGGTGTATTGTAGAATGTAAATTCAACCCTGCTAGTCCATTTGCAGATGGAAAATAGTTGAGGGATGATTTTTTGTAACAAAAAAGTTCACCGATATTATTTGTAAAATGTTCATAGTTCATATCAACCTTTTGCAATTATTCCTTTGAATAACTTGTATTTAGTACATACATTAAGTAGTGGGTGTGTGAAAAACTAGATTAGCTTGTTTACGGTGTATTGTAGAATGTAAATTTAGATATATTTTCCTATGTATGTTTATAGGTTCAATATTATTATCATGAGAAATTGAACTTCATTAAGACTTGGCCACTGTTATTGTCGCTTGCCATATTTGTTTAACTAAATCAATCTAATTAATTTTTTGAATTCAGTTTGGATATATTGTAGAATGTAAATTGTAGATATATTATATTAGATATATTATAGAATGTAAATTTAGAAATATTTATCCAGTGTTTGTTTATATCTTCAATCTTATTATCATGAGAAATTGAACTTCATTGAAACTTGCGATCTACAGTTTGGATATATTGTGCTTACAACTTCTGCTGGTATCATGGATCACGAAGAAGCGAGGAGAAAGAATGTTGGTGGCAAAGTGTTGGGTTTCTTTTATTGAACAGAGTTTTTGATGGATCTCTTCTTGGGAATTTTGGGGTAGGATCAAGTATTTTCTTTGACAGCAGACTTGAATCACCCACAGTTTAATCAGTAATCCTGACCTTGGATAAACTCTATGAGGCATATGGTTTGATGTTATGTTTGATACAATTTGAGATATTTGTTCCCTGAATCTTTTTTTTCCATTGTCCTGACATGTTAAATTATTATTCATTGACTACTGCTCAAATATGTTGCCTTAAAGCCAAGGATAATTGCAAAAAAGTACCCACATATTTGAAAAAATGCATGACCTTGCCCTTTTGCTCTATGCACCTTTTTTTTTATATTTTTGTTTCAAAATGATCTTACCCTTGAAAATTTAACTTTTAGGGATTTTTGAAGAACGAAAAATCCGCAGAGATTGAAAATATTTGAAAATTTAGTTCTTCCCCTAAAATAGAATAAAAAGGCAATATACTTTTCAAGTAAGACTTAGAAAAGTTAATATACTTTAGAAAATCCGGTATGGACTTTTTTTGGTAATTATCAAATAAGATATTACAACTTACAAAAGTTAATATACTTTTTAAATTGACTCGACAAGATATTCACTTGTGCACATATCCAAAAGTTTAGAAGCACTGAAGATGCGTGTCTCAGTAATGCAATTGTCTATTCTAGTTCAATTAGTTTCACATTTCTCACTCTATTGTTTGTATTGTTAGGTTGGATTTTTCTCCTTAACGATGTTTTAAAAAGAAAGCACCGGACAATGTTGATACGATATTAGGGTTATATTATAAATCAATTGAAATTATGGAAATATAAGTCCAAACATCTTGGGACCCAACAAGCAAATAAAATGACTGAAATAAATGTTCAAATTATCGAATTGCTCAACTGAGATGTTTAGAAAGGGGTAATGCTCCGAAGCAACCGATACAACATATCTAAACTTAGAGCTAGGATAGAGTCGGCTCATTGCCGAATTGTCACCTACACAGATTGTGTACTCTCACGGGTTACCAGCGTGCGTCATCCTCCTTGAAATAATATAGTAGGGCCCAAGATCACATCGGACCTAAGATCATTTGAGCTCTAACAAACAAGGACAACCTGCCATCTGTTGAGAGCCAGATCCCAACGATACCTGTCCACCCTACAACCAGCCAAACAACAATGACTGATCGATACACCGGACGACAATGCCATTACCTCCGGACTGTCCTCCACCTTAGTCATCGTCGGTGTGTTGTTCGCTGTCACTGGTCAAGGGACCAATTGAAGACGTCGTGGCATGTCCCTGTCTCTCCACCTCTACAAAACCGACCCCCTTTTGCGTTAAGAGAGAGGTAGGGCGAGCACCCTCGATTCAGAGAAGACAGATCCTCCTCGATTCCTTCGTTTGCCTCACGAGCATAGGAGCCTCCTCCTGCCACAGTTGCCAACTCATCCGACTCCGCTACCATGTCCACAACCGATAGCGACCCCCATAAAACACCTCTCACCCGATGGTATTGCTCTCCCTCCACTAAAGACAGGATACTAATTCTGGCCCACATGTATCTTAAATAGGGGGTGGGCATTGGGTGGTTAACCACCCAATGAAACCTTATACGAACCCAACCCGATATTATCGGTTTGACATATCTTGAAACCAACCCCAACCCAAAAACCAAATTTTCACAATGAAACCAACCAGTTCACTGACCGGTTGGTTAGTGGTTTTAACCAACCAACCACTTTACTACATGTAAGTACAAATTTAGATACCAATAATCATACACATATTTCTATTTCAAGCCAAAACATATTATTACATTCTCCAAAACAAAAGAAAAATTACATATAAGTCATCATGTTCTATGTTAGTAATCTGTATAACACAGAAGAGTGCTCAAGGGCCATTCATCTATATCAGATCAGTGGCTATTATGAAGCCACATGTATAAGATGAACATTACCGGTTTGGTTGGTTAACCGATGGTTTGACGTTTCAAGAACCGACAACCAACCGTTAATTTTCCGGTTCGATCGTCAAGAACCAATAACCAACCGTTATCTTTCCGGTTTCGGGTTTTTCGGTGCGGTTTCCAGTTGGTGGTGGTTGGTTTTAGCGGTTTTGGTTATTTTTGCTCACCTCTAATCTTAAATCCTTAATTATGCAATTAAGTTGTCCTTGTCCTTTTCATTTTCAGATAATTATACTGCATATTAATGCATAATATACAGCTGTATGTATATGTCTTTGTCAATTTGCGTCATTTAAATATAACATTGATTGTCACAATGACAAAGTCTTTGTCAATTTGATTTCTAAACAGCTATGACAACAAGGATATCAGTATTTCAAAACTGAAACCTGAACAAGTCACTCCACTTGTGGGCCATTCAGACATTTCATCTGTACTGTTTTAACGGTCAGATCAAGATGACTAGCTCCCTATCATGCACCCGACCACAGGCGGTCCATGTGCTGTTAAGTGGTTGGTTACCCACCGATGGCAGCTGTCTTCTTCCTCAGTCACCGAGTTCTGTTCTGGTACGTCGCGGTGTAAGATCAGAGTCCCAACACCACGACCCAGTGGCGGACGCGTGTCATAATGTATACGTGGCAAGCGAAGAGAATGATGGGTTTAATCAAAGCCCTGACTCGGAGGAGAGAACTGAGAACAGAGAAGCGGTCTATGCTATCTCTCTCTCGCTCGCTGTCGCGGTGGTTATACCTTGCTAACATGCGCATGAACGTAACCGGCGCATAATAGTAAGAGCTGACACGGCACATTTTAGCCACCCACCATAGTCGGAGGAAGGTCTGTAGGTGCGTGAATTCACCAAACGATCACCCACCTCTCTCAAATTTCTTCTCTCTCTCTATCTCTCTTAATCTCCATGGCTTTGTGGAGAAAAATTCATGTACTTTGTGTCGATTCTTAATTTGCAGAGAGGTTTTTAGGGGTTTTTAAACGGTTGATTTTGCAATGGCTGCTCCACCGGCACGAGGTAGAGCCGATTACGATTACCTTATAAAGCTTCTACTCATCGGCGACAGTGGTAAGTTTTGATTTGTTTGATTCCGGGTCACATTTTTGAGATTGAAAGGAAAAAAAAAAGATCGATTTTTGACTAATTGGTTGATTATGATTGCTATGAGTTGTGCTTGATTGGGTCAAGTTTGTTTTGCATTTTGCTTTGTTGTTTATGCTTGGATCTAAGTGTTTGATTGAGGTACTAAAATGGTATGTGTCATTTGTATTAGGAAATCAATTAAGTTTGAACTTGATGGTGTATTTCAATCTGGGTTTTGGTACATCATTCTCTTGTGGCCATGAATTTTGATCATTTAAGCTTATAATTTGGTCTAAACGTTATAAATTACATTGAAGGGGTTACTCCTAACACCCACCTTTCGTTTATTACTTAAATCCTAACCCAAACAAACGTTTATCTCATGTAGTAAGGTTGACCCAACCTATCGCATTTTCCGTCCACAAGGTTAACGGCCGTTTAACGGATAACATGAAAGTAGGGCTGTGTTCGGTCGGATATCCGGCCCGACCCGTACATATTTAGGCCTAACCGTAAATTCGCGGGTCGGATATCAGTTCCTTACAACCCACCCATCGAATCACAATTTTGAGTGAAATCCGACCATTCGGGTCTAGATCGGATCGGGCCAGACCCGCGGATATCCGAAAGTGTAAAAAAAAGGGGGCTTTCATATACAAGCCCATATCTGTGGTGTCTCGAGTTCTTCGCCTCGAGTTCGTAGTCGCGAGTTCGTCGCTTCGGGTTTGTCGCCGCGAGTTCCTCGCCGTGGTGTCTTGGGAGACCCTCACCGGGAGGTCGGTGAGGGTGTGGCGTGGGAGGACGGCGAGGCGTCGAGTCCGGTGGTGAGGGTGTGGCGTGGGATGAACGCGAGGCCGGTGGTGACTGGTGAGGGTTTGCCGTGAGAGGACCACGAGGCCGGTGAGGTTCTGGGCTTGGAGTGGAAGGGCGGCGAGCTAGTGAGGGTGTGGGAGGGCGGCGGCGAGCTGGTGAGGGCGGCGGAAGAGAGAATGTGAGGAGAGAAGATGAAGTGAGAGAGGGTCTGAAGTTAGGGTTAGATGAGAGAGAGAGTAAGAGATAGAGAAAGAAGAATATGAAGAGATGGTGAGAATCTGAAAAGTTGAGATGTTTGAGTTGTGACCATTTAGAGATAGGGTTAGGTGTGAGGTAGACACAGAACCACGTAGCACAATCATGAGCGTCCATTCAAAAAATCAAGACCTGATCAACGGATATCATTAAACCATGTATATTAAATTAAATGTTCGGTCGGGTCGGTTAACCCGCGGGTAGTCCGGGTCCGATCCGACACCCGTCCGAAAAGCTTCGGATCTGGCATATTCCGACCCGGACCCGACCCACTATCTTTCGGATGAGAGATACGCGAGTCGCGGGCTGGTCGGGCTTTCGGGTGGGCCGCGGGTCGCGGGTCAAATACACAGCCCTACATGAAAGGTTGATAGGTCAGAGTTATGATTTGAGAATAAAAGGAAATGTCTACGTTATGACATCAAGTTTTCGCAAGCCATTTTTGAAAAGTTTTAAAGCACGTGCCTAGCATGTGACTGGTATTTCACGGAATTAGTCACACTTAACATATTTTGATACATTTTGAGATTTAATTGGTGAAACTTGTTACTATGTAATAATTGTCATACATCTGGGTTATGATTTGATGTCTGAGCGTAGTACAGTGAGGTGACATACAATTACCCCTACATTGAATGATGATTGTTTTGTTCAGTGTTATCATTAGGGGCAACTTCACTTACACACTCTCGGTGACCTTTGATTTTAGTGACACACTCCCACCTTTTGTTATCATCAAAAAACCATAGATTCACACTGAATAGGCGATGGCTTTATCAAGCTCACACTGAATAGATAATAGGTGACAATGTGTTCCTGATAATCCATCACATATAGTTTTTTTTTTTATAAAAAAAATCAAAGGAACGTTTTTCCTTATCATTACAAAGAATCTTGTGCATTCTAGGCCTCAAGCAATTGGTTGTCTTACATTATTTATAAATTTTGGCTTTTGATTTTCTTGTGAAGTTATCTGTCTGTTATAATATATACAATAAAAAAGGCTTGCCTTGGTTGTTTCTAATATCGAATGTTTTGTACTATCTTCACAAAAATGATTTTTATGTTTAACTGCTTGGGGTTTGCTTTCTGTTTTGCAGGTGTGGGTAAGAGTTGCCTTCTTTTGCGTTTCTCCGACGGTTCTTTTACCACCAGTTTTATCACTACAATTGGGTGTGTATTTATTCAACTATGATTTTTTTATCAGCAATGTGTATCAAGATTTGGGTTCACATGCTTATGTAGAAGCGATGAACACCAAACTTTTGATTCTTAGACTTTCAAGATTGACATATCATGAGCTCAAAACATCCTTTAGACTTGAAAAAAGCTCTAGTATTGCCGCACGACCTCCCACCTTGAGAAAAAGGCCCACTAGAAGTTGGGAAAGATGGAGAGAGACCCAACAAGAGTTGGTGAAGAGAGGCCCAATAAGAGGTGGAGAAATAGATGATAAAGGTGGGAGTGGATACCGCTGCTGGGACTTGAACCCTGGTTCCAGAGACCCAAGTATAAGTGCTTGATCAGTTAGACAAGCAAGCTTATTTAAACTGCAATTTTCATTGTACTTTGTTTCTTGTCATATTTTCTAACCTTTTGTGGCAATTCTTTCATGCGCAGAATTGATTTTAAGATTAGAACCATTGAGCTGGATGGCAAACGAATCAAACTCCAAATCTGGGATACAGCTGGTCAGGAACGCTTCCGGACAATCACAACTGGTTAGTTTTTACACTCGAATGGGATTTCCCTGTACTAAACAGGTGTCCTGTGAAAACCTTAATCCCAATTTAGTGTTGATTGTATCCTTAGTCCAAGATCATTAGTTATGTATCACCGTTTAGTGGGTTAGCACTTAGTACATAGCAACATGATATGAGGCCATGTCATGTGGGAAAATCAATGCATAATAACCACACTAATCTTAAATCTTTGCTGAAAAGGTAAATGAGACAATCATTTTGGGACAATGAGATTTATGTGCTTGGCAAATTGTTCATTTTTAGAATTTCTGGAGGTCAAACAACTATTGTCCCGATGGCTCATAATCTGTGTAGAAGTTCCCTAGTTGGTTATTGGGATAATTGCAAAAAAAAGTACCTTGAGATATTCACTTTTTTTTTATAATTTGTAGCCATCTTTGATAATTGCAAAAAAAGTGCCATGAACTTATCTTGGGATAACTCCACAAAACAACTATTGTTCGACTTTCGTTTTCACAATATAACTGTAAACTATATTATGGACCATATCACATCGTTGGGTGAATTTTTTTTCAAAAACCATAATCTGCCGTGACATGTTTGATGAATCGTTGGTTTTTATTGGTGTGCCACGCACGACTAAACCATAATCCACTGATTTGGTGTGCCACACACGTGCTTTTCCACCTAAGCACGTGCGTGGCACACCAAAAAAAACCAACGATTCGTCAAAATTGTCAAGGCAAATGATGGTTTTTGAAAAAAAATTCACCCAACGATGTGATATGGTCGATAATATAGTTTACAGTTATATTGTGAAAACGAAAGTCAAACAATAGCTGTTTTGTGGAGTTATCCCACTTATCTTTTTGTTGCAGTATAGAATTGTATAAAAATTACGATCTTACCCTTGGAAATTTAAAATTTTAAAATGATAATTAACGAACAAAAAATCCAAATTTGCATGCCCCTTAAATTTCTTACTCGCTGTGCGGTAAAAAGAGGAATGAAGTTAGGGGATATGATAATTTTGATTTTTTGTTTTTTACTTATTATTTTTTAAATCTAAATTATAAGGTTAAAATTGTCATTTTATAGAAATTGCAACAAAAGACAAGTTTGGGGTATTTATTTTTTGCAATTATCAAAGAATAGGGCTACAAATTGCAAAAAATAAAAACGAATACCTCAGGTACTTTTTTGCAATTATCCCTTGGTTATTTGAATATATGGCGCTTGCTGCATTGTATTTATAGCATGTAAGTTGATGGAATCTTCTTAAGGCTTCCACTCCACCTGAAATGATCTGTTTGGATAACATGCTTACAATCTTGTCATTACACTGATACTTTGCCTCGTAAGATCTTTAGGAGCAGCAATTTTGGATAGACATGGTTTGTGACTGTGTTGCTTTGTACTTCATAATCTTTAATTGGTAGAAGTGTCTTGCATTGAATATGTTTTATTTTATTGCAGCTTACTACCGTGGAGCAATGGGTATTTTGCTGGTCTATGATGTTACAGACGAGTCGTCTTTCAACAGTAATGTCCTCTTCTGATGTTCGATAGCATTATTCATGAATGGATTATCCATGTACCTTCATGCTTCTCTTTCTCTGTTGTTTTCTCATAGTTCTGATTCTTTACCATTCCCAGACATCAGGAACTGGATTCGTAATATTGAACAACATGCTTCAGACAATGTCAACAAGATATTGGTAGGGAACAAGGCTGACATGGATGAGAGCAAAAGGGTATGTGTGTGTGTGATTTCAATTTGCAGATCAACTTACGGTACTTTAATAACTATTCTGCTCATCCGCATTATATATCATAGTTGCATAACTGCAAAAACTTATCGAGTGGTTTACACTTTCTGCAAATTGGTACTCTTTGTAAAACCCATTGTAAGTTGGTACTGTGATAAATATATATTTTATGTTTATTGGAAAGGGGTAAATCATGGGACTTCCCCATTAAAAAAATACCAATTATGTTAAACAATCACATAAAACAAAAAAATTATCAACATATCTACTCAAATATACGAAAGTGTTCCTTGAATTAAAACATAATTTTTAGAAAGTACTTTTAGGGATAATTGCAAACAAGTACCCGAAGTATTCACTCTTTGCAAGTTGTAGCCCTGTTCTTTGATAATTGCAGAAAAGTGCTATATAATTGTCTTTTTGTGTAAATTTGTTTCAAACTGACAATTTTACCCTTGAAATATTAAAAATAGTGAGTAAAAACAAAAAAAATCTAAAATTTCATATCCCTTAATTTTCTTCCTCTTTTACCGTACAAAGAGTAAGAATTCTAAGGGGCCTGAAAATTTGGATATCGGTTTTTTACATATTATTTTTAAAAGGTAAAATCATCATTTTTAATCAAAATAATACAAAGTGCTACAAAAAGACAAGTTCAGGGCACATTATTGCAATTATCAATGAAGAGGGGTACAACTTGCAGACAGTGAATACCTCGAGGTGCTTTTTTTTTTTGCAATCATCCCTATTTTTATGTATTAAAATTCGTTATTTGAAGGGTATTTTTGACTTTTCCTTCGATTTTTAACTCTTGTCATTCAAGGTGAAAAAAAAAAACGGTTCGCGGTACCAACTTGCATTAGTTATTAGAAGACAGTAACAACTTGCAAAAAGTGTAAACCACATCGTCAGTTTTTGCAATTATCTCTAATTTCTATCTTCATTTACTGTTAGTCAAAATTTACGCATTGCAGATTCAATTAATAACTGTAGAGGAGCCATATCTCAAGTGCATAAGTGAATCTGACCATATCACCCAATATGCTTCCTTACTTCCTTGTAGGCCGTGCCCACCGCTAAGGGCCAAGCGCTAGCAGATGAGTACGGCATCAAATTTTTTGAAACTGTAAGTTAAACTTATACTCATATGTGGTGAAATAGTGAGCCATCGTTAGCTTAATGTGTTGATGGAGAAAGAACTTTGTACTGCAGAGTGCAAAGACAAATCTGAATGTGGAAGAAGTTTTCTTTTCAATAGGACGAGATATAAAGCAAAGGCTTACTGATACTGACTCAAAGGCCGAGGTATTATTCTTATTAATACCCCCTGTTATATTTTTAAGGGATAATTGCAAAAAAAGTGTCTTGAGGTATATTCACCTTTCGTAAATTGTAGTCCTCTTTTGATAATTGCAAAAAAAAGTGCCAAAACTTGTCTTTTTGTTGCACTTTGTGTAATTTTCTTTCAAATGACAATTTTACCCTTTAGATAAGAATGTGGCGCCGCTGCGGTGATGGTTGAACTTGCCTTTAAGAAATCACATTTGGTATTTAATTTTGTGCAGCCTACAACGATTAAGATTAGTCAACCTGACCCGGCAGCCGGTGGTGGCGGTCAAGCTGCTCAGAAATCAGCTTGCTGTGGTTCATAAGGTGGGGATCAAATCATGTTCAAAACACTTGTGGTTTGTGTAGAGGAGAAAAAAACACTTAACTGATGATGTGTGAGGGATGGTTGTAAATCTTTTCAGCTTGTGTAGTGTGAAACATAGTTGTTGTCTGAGTATTCTATTTCCTACCTAGGCCAAACAGTTGTGTTTTCTGTAAACCTATGTTCTTTAATTCCTTTGTCTACTTGATGGATCATATATTTTTCATATGCATTACGAGCACTCTGAATATGAATTGATGTGCCTCAAGTATACTCGAAATGTAATTACAATTTCGTTTCAAAAAAAAAATGTAATTACAATTTTAAAAATGAGACGTTATTTATACACCCTTATAACTTTCATACACTCACCTCAAAAGACGATGGTGTGACCTTGATAACTCATCGTCTATTTAAATCAAAACTCACGAAGTTATGTTAATAAATATTACAAGAGACGGAAGCTTAAATTCAGAGATATTACAAGAAGTGAAAACCTAAATTCAGAGATATAAAGACGAAGATACAAAGATGATATAAAAGGGAAAGCCCAACTCAAAGATATCAAGACAGAAGCCCAAATATAAATATCACAGATAAAGACCAATTAAAAACACTTCAAGCAGAAGCAAAGGCCTAACAAACTTCAAATAGTACATGTACAAAAAAAATCATGAGGAACAATGAAGACCAGAAGAAAAGAAAGATGACAGACAAAGATGAAAGAGAAAATGACCGATAAAAATGCTAAAAGACATGTAGACCCATGTGATAAATGGACAACCATAAAAAGAAAACAACTATGTAAGAATAAAGATGCATTGTAATAATTAGAATAAGGAAATCCACATGTAAAATGGAGATTGGTTGAAGGACTCTATATAAGGATGCTCAGTCTTTGTATCAGATCATCGAAAAAATACACACAACTTTGCCTTAGAAAATCTTCTGCAATGAACAACTAAAGCTCTCCTTACATTTGTAATCCCAAATCAGATCAATACCATAAATATCAGAAATAGCCTTTCTTAGAATACATGCAGTACCAAGCTATTTCAACCACCGATCCTAGAGGTTTAGAGACTCGCATTTGAGCTATCTCCTGGCAAGATTCCCACGAAGGCACAAGGCCATGCTCAGGGTGAAAGTGTCGATAGAAGTACTCGTAAATCAGAATACTAGTGAGGTATATTTGGTTTAATTTGTGTTGGTGGTATGATATAATAACTATTTCTTAGACTACAATGTTAAGATGGTTATGAGATTGTAAGTGTAATAATTCAAAAGAATGATTCATGTTGTGATGTTGGAACTAGACAACGAACCATATACCTTGATTATAATCCTACAAATAATGTATAGACCTTCAAGAATTAGAATGAGTGTATCAAACGTCGGAATTATTAGATCACCTACTCTCTCTTTTTATCAGCAAAGCATTATATAAATCTCCCTTTTTTCAAAACTTGAAAAGAGAGGACAAAAGGATCAAGCTACATAATCCTTACAAGCCAACATCCACCACATACCGAAAACAAGACCCGTTCAAAGGATCAAACCAACAACCAATACTGAAAACAAACCCAAGCACTAGTATGATAGCACAAGCTCAACACAATCCCAACAATGGGAAAATACATAGTAAAAGGTCTAAATACCCAAATTTTACAAACATTAAGAATATCAAAGTAAACTATGAAGCACAGAAGATTGTAAGAGGTCTAGAACCCGAATTTTCCAACCATAAAGCCTAAAGGGAACTTGAAACTGGTCAATAGTCTACTTAATATTGAAAAGATCCCTGTCTCATTAGGACCATAATTGATGGTCACTAACAAGCCGACGGCCAACACCGTAAACGACAAAGAAAAATTCAGTGGGAAATAAATCACTTAACCCTAAAACGAATCTATACGTAATCAACCAATAGGCACAATTGCCAAAATCACTCGTCGGCGGCCAACACCTGTAAAACGGAGTGCTTACCACCAAAGTGGAAGGAAGTCGATGAAACCAAACAGAAACGAAACAAGGACAACGAGTGACATACCAACACTTAAGCAAAGAATAAGAAGATCAAGTAATCCTCAACTGAAAAGGAGTATTACCTGAGAAAACGTCGAGCTGGGGAACAACACCACAACAGTCCGCGAAGCACAACACGAGTAGAACCACAACGATCTACAACCGGGGGTCGAGAAACGCATCCCACACTAGGTCTGAGTCGATTCGCCGGAGACACACCAAAAAGGAGAGGAGGGAGCCGGAATACAACCAATGGGAGCACCCGGAGCACCACATCTAGATCCTCTATGATCTATAACCCGGTTGGTTGAGAAGCGTGTCCCATGCCGGATCTAGAGCGAGACGCCGGAAACTACATCGAAGACGAGTCCAGAGCCACGAAATGCACCACCATCCAAATAACCTGAGCCTAAACCTGCCCAAAAGATAACCAAGACCAGATTCCGGCTACAAAGACCGGGTCTAGAGAGGAGACAACCGCCACCAGATCCCAAATAACACAAAGGCCCGACCTGGCCACTAAAGCTCGATCTGAAGAGACGGTAGAACGCTAGAGCACCACCATACCCAAACCACAAAGACGGTCAATAAGAAGCAACGCCACCGGAAACACGCTATGACTGAAGCAGAAGCCGATCACCGGAGAGACTAATCCACGCAACACGGGCCGACCGGAGTTAACACAACTGGAAGGGACGGTGAAAACAGGGCTAAGGGATCGGTTGGAGAAAAATCCCCAGGCCTGAAGATCCAAATTCCCCAATGACGAGGTGGGATCCAAAAGCGAGTACCCAACTTCCCGGAGACGAGATGCTTCGAGAAGGCCAAGGTCCGCCCTTGAACTTCCATAGAGAACAAGTAAAAAATCAGATCGGTAGGAAAACCACAAGGACAAGAGTCGGCGGAGAGTCACCAACCGAGCTCTAGAGTAGATCCAAAGCCAATCACCATCTCAAACGCCGGCGAACACCTCTAGCAGACCCGATACGGATGGAGAGGCTAGAGGGAGAGAAAGGGAGAGAGGAGAAAGGATACAAAAAGAGGAGGGGTAGCCTCCGTCTACATCAACCGAGGATGGAGCCATGGTTGTCACCGGTGAAGGATGAAGCAGGTAGGCGGGGACTAAGGAAGCAGGAGCTAAGGATGGGAGAGAGAGTTGTCAACTCAATTGTGAATGTAGATTATATCACCTACTTTTCTACCTTCTTTAGGGTCCTAGTTGAAGATAGATCTAGCTTCCAACGAAAGTGGTATCAAAACATGAATAGAAAAGAAGAAATCGGTGACCAATTATTGATTGTAATCTTGAGAGAAGAGATTATGTTAATAAAATTACGCTTGAAACACATGGTATATCCATGAGAATGAAGACAGTACATATGTAGAGCATATTCATGAACTACAAACATCACGAGTATGGTTCAAATTACCCCTAAAAGGTAAAATACATCGTTTTAAGCTACTGCCACACCAAACCAGACCCATGAGAATGTAGACAGAACCATATCATATCATAACCATGAGCTGAAGAAAGAATGAGCATAATTCATCGTCTGCCAGTCAAATCGTTACAATTTTGCGATAACTTTAAATACGCACTCTCAAACAATCTTCTTAATGAAAATTAACTTTTCTTATGAACCCTTCTCCTAAATTCCGGTTTCACAAAAACCGTAAGCAATACCAGTGAGAGAATCAGCCGTAATTAACAAAACGTTAATTGAAGTGTCAGAGGTACAAGCGGTACGACAAAATACAAAGACAATAGAGAAAACCGTTAAGACACAAATAAAGTACCTAATCTTAGAATTCCTACCACCGGCTTCTTTCCTCCAACTTAGTGCATTATACATTAACAACAAAATAATACTTAAACTAGATGGATTTTATTTTATAGACTATATATTTAATGACGAAATAGACGAATCAGCCGGCCCTAGGTGCTCCCGACTGCATCAGTATCGGAGCTGTTAGGGCGCGTCCGACGGCGTGTGGTTGCCAACGAGGTCAGGGCGTCGACAGGGGAAGGTGCGTACTTCTTCTAGTGTTTCTCCCAATTCTTAACTCGTTCTGGAGGGTTGGTTGCGGGATTTTGTCTCGCTTGCTCGGATGGGGTTGTGTTCGATCCGGGGGGGAAGACGGGTGTTGTCCCACGGTCTACCGGGGTTTTACTCGGGACGTGGTCGACTGGTGGCGCTGTGAGCACTTGCTGGAATCAGGGGTGGTGCTCACGGGGCGTGCGTTGTGTGCATCGGCGACACTCAATTTTCGGTGGTAGGGAAGGTGTTGGCTGGGACCAGGGGTGTCGAACCGGGAATTGATTGGGCAAAGGGTGTCACATCTAGCTGGTGGTCTGGTCGAGGTTGTCTCGGGGGAAACAGAATGCGGGTGCTCTCTTGGAATTGTAGGGGTCTTGGACAAATTGCGGCAGTGGAGTACCTCAAAGGGGCGATTCGGCGTAGAAAGCCACATGTGATTTTCCTCAGTGAGACGCTGGCAAAGAAAGGAGAAGTGAATATTCTGCGGCTGAAAACGGGATTTGCGGGGGGATGCGAGGTCCCGGCTGTGGGACATAAAGGGGGTATTATCCTGTTATGGGCAATGGGGATTACGGTTACAAAGGTTGATAGCCGAGATCGCTATATTGACGTAGACATTACAGACGCAAATGGGGAATCGTTTCGGTTCACGGGAGTTTATGGGGAGGCGAATCGGGATCTGCGGTGGCAAACTTGGGAGATGATTCGATCCCTTGGCAACCGGGTGGGGATGTCGGACCGGTGGCTTCTTATGGGGGATTTTAATGGGATCCTCAGGCAACGGGAGAAGCGGGGGGGGGGGGGGGGGAATCAGTATCCGGTGGGTCTCATCCAGGGGTTCAGGGGAGCGATGCGGGAGACAATACTTATGGATGTCCCACTTCAAGGGTATGGGTTTACGTGGCATAGTGGCAGTGAACCGGAGACGCGAATGGCGGTCCAACTGGATAGGGCTCTCATGTCGCGAGAAATGAAGGTGTGGTGGCCGGATGCCCATCTGGTTAATCTGGGTATCTCAACATCGGATCATTTTCCTATCCTGTTGGACTCTGAACGGCGAGTGGACCCGGTGGGGTCTAGACAGTTCAAGTTCGAAAACATGTGGGCGGAAGACCCGGAGTGCGGCCATTTAATCCAGGCTTGGTGGGGATCTCCTGGAGATCGCGATATTGGAGTCAAAACGAAGGAAACTAGGGAGGCTATGGATATATGGGGGAAGGAGGTCTATAATGCTCTAGCTCGGAAAATCTCTCGATATGAAAAGGATATCCTGTGGCTGAATGGACGTCTTGATCGGACGAGTATTCGGCGTAGGAGGGCGTTACAGAAACTCTATGTCTCTGCATTGGAAAAAAAAGGGAGTTCTGGAGACAGAGGGCTAAACAGCACTGGCTCACAGAGAGTGATCAGAACACGAAGTTCTTTCAGGCGTCGGCGGCACAGCGAAAAAAAATAAACAGGGTGTCGGAACTGAAGGATACTGAAGGAAATGTCCTATCCTGGGACACGGGGTTGGGTGACCACATCCGGGAATTCTACATGACTTTGTCTAGGAGGACTCGGGGGGATGGGATAAACGGCCCTATGTTTCAACAGCAAGTGACGGAAGCACAGAACCGGGTTCTCATGAGTGAGGTGTCCTCGGAGGAAGTCAGGGAGGCTACGTTTTCTATGGGTCCGAATAAATCTCCGGGACCGGACGATCTTAATCCGTATTTCTACCAGAAGTACTGGAGTACGGTAGGGGCGGATGTCACTTCCTGGGCAAGGAGGGTATTTGCGGGGGAGGATATCCCCCCAGAGTTGAACAGAACTATATTAGTACTGATTCCGAAGGTGGAATGTCCGATGTCCCTGAAGGATCTACGCCTCATCGCATTGTGTAATGTGATCTTCAAAATTGTCTCGAAGGTGGCGGCAAATCGTCTGAAAGGCCTCCTGCACGAGCTGATCTTGGAAACACAAGGTGCGTTCGTTCCTGGTCGATCTATCCAGGATAATATTATTTTGTCTTATGAAACGCTCCATTACTTGAAAAACAAGAAGCAAGGGAAAGAAGGGTGGGTGGCTCTGAAGTTAGATATGAGCAAAGCCTACGATCGGGTTGAATGGGGATTTATGTGGGACATGATGAGGGGTTTCGGTCTTGGGGAGGACTGGATTAATTTGGTACGAAGGTGCACGTACTCTGTTACTTATAACATAGTGGCGGGTGGGCAACATGCAGGGTTTGTCCAGCCGGAGAGGGGGATCGACAAGGTGATCCGTTATCCCCGTACTTGTTCTTGTTCTGTATGGAGGGGTTCTCGAGACTGCTTCAAGGGGCGGAGACGACAGGGGAGGTGCATGGAATTCGGATAACCCCTCGAGCGCCGCCATTGACCCATCTGTTCTTTGCAGATGATTGTTACGTATATTGTAAGGCGACGCCGCTGGAGATGGGACGGGTCAAGGGCTACTTAAGTATGTTTGAGGAGGCGTCAGGGCAAGTGGTGAACCAGCAAAAATCGTCGCTCTTCTTTAGTGCCAACACGTCCCCATCGTGTCGGGCGGATGGGGTTCGGATTCTGGGAATCCCGGAACTGAGCCATCCGCCCCCCTATATGGGAATCCCAAATATGATGGGACGAAGCAGGGCCTGCAGTATATTCTGACAAGAGTGATCAGGAGGATTCAGAGGTGGGACGGGAAGCTACTGAATGGAGCGGGGAAGGAGGTTTTAGTCAAGTCCGTTCTACAAGCGATACCTACGTATACCATGAGTGTGATGCAGTTTCCAAAAGGCCTTCTGGAGAAGATGAATGTGGCGCTGGCCCGATTTTGGTGGAAATCATCTGGGGGAGATGGGAAAGGAGTCATTTGGCAGTCGTGGACGACCATGTCCCGCCCTTAGGAGGAGGGGGGGACTGGGGTTCAAGAATATGTATGATTTCAATTCAGCTCTGCTGGGGAAGCAATTGTGGAGACTCCTCCAGGACGAGTCCACCCTAGTGGCAAGGGTACTGAAAGCAAGGTACTATCCGGACTCCTCGGTCCTAGAGGCAGTCCGGAAACCCAACCAAAGCTTTGTCTGGCAAAGTTTGTTATCGGCTCAGGAGTTGATTAGGGACGGGGCTAGAAGGTCGATTGGTCCGGGGTCATCCACGATGATCGGTAACCAGCCGTGGCTGGTGGGAATCGAGCCGCGAGTCCAATCCCTGAGGGCCGATCTGTCTGTAACCCCGGTCTCAGACATTATGTTACCCCACGAGCGGAGGTGGGACGTAGTCAAAATTAGACAAATGTTCGATGAGGATGATCAAAGGGCTATCCTGGCAGTTCCAATAAGTATTTCAGCAACTTTGGACTCTTGGTACTGGGTGGGGAGCTACCTAGGGCAGTATACGGTAAAGGCGGCATATGGGTTGTGTCAACAAGATCAAGCGGTATTCCAACCTCAAACAGACGTCTGGACACGTATTTGGAGTATGGAGGTTCTTCCTAAAGTAAGATCGTTCCTCTGGAGAACATGCTCAGGGTGTCTTCAGGTCGCAGTAAATCTCAGACGCAGACACGTGGCGGTGGAAGCGGTGTGTCCAGTCTGCTCAAGGGCGGAAGAATCAGAGCTCCATCTCCTAGTACAGTGCCCACTCGCGGCAGAATGTTGGGCTAAGTCGGGGCT